>OX336389.2:466902851-468102851 GCA_946902985.2 Meconema thalassinum | reverse complement strand
AAATAACATTTGAAGATCCATCTCCTAGGATCTACATCTTCATGAACCTCTCCTCTTGATTCACCAATCGTATCCCTAGTTGCCATAGCAATCACCTTCACATTCAAATTGACAGTCTCCCGGTCCGCTGATTCGTTCAGACTCCCACGTGACCTTTTCTTCCAGGAATTCTGATTGAGAGTGCTGATCAACTTTAAAACACCCCGTGCAAGGATACAATATTGCATGTCTCTGCAGAGTTGACCGACCTTTACCTCAATTCTTGGAACTGCTTGCTTATAGCGTCCCTCCTTAGCTCTTCTTCCTGGAAATCTCTCTCTGAGCTGCTGACCAGAAATACTTTTCAGTCGCCTAAAGTGACGAAACCTGTCTGACTTGGAAACGACCTCATTTTCACAGTTTTCCTATGCCCCAAGTTAATCAACATGAAATGTAGGAATAATCCTTCAGTATACATTTGTAATAAAAATAATTATGTTAAATTGAGATATCTGGAATGTGTCCATAGCTCACACACCCTTACGAATGGTTTAATAGCAATGATAATAATACTCGTTTGAATAAATTAAATGTGTGGCTTCAATATTTCCAAAATCACACAACTGATAAATAATAATAATAATAATAACTGCGTCGACTTATACATAGTTACTAAGGCGTCATTTTGACTATATTATAGAGGTATGACAGAGGCCTAACTTATCTATACTTCACATCATGGAATTAATCATTAACCCTCAATACTCAAATTTGTTCAGCTGGTCACGTTCCAAATCCTTTTATTTTTCTGATATGTTCTTAGCATACATTCTGTGTCCCATCTTATATCTCTTTGAAAGTTTCGTTAGTTAAAATATATATCGTTGAATGACATAATCGGGGTGGTGTTTGGAACCCTGAATTCAAAGTATGCGGGAAGTTCACAAAATCAGCATGAGAAGGCTTGTAGATTACTCAGTCAGAGCTGTCATTGCCTGAGCCATTTTCAACTTAGATTCACTAGATATTTCCGAAGTACCAGAAACTAACTTCCTTTATCAAGCTCCGAAAGACAAACATCTACATTTAAATACATATCATTCACAATTGCGTTAGTACCGGAACAGCTCTCCTACTGCAATTGCATGCGGCTATTTTTGGCGCATTTTGGCAATAAACACAGTGATCCATCTAGGTTCTGTCCTAAGGATTATATTTAGAAGGCCATGGATTCTCAAACTTCTATGTAGATATTGTCCGAGAATTGCTAGCTGCTGTTAAAACTCGCTAATCTTGGAGCAAACATGATGTCAGAATGCTTCCGACATCCTGTATGAGCATAGAAAGTTAAGAAATCCTTCGAAAAGAAGAAAGATAGAAGGAAAGAAAGAAAGTAAGAAAAAAAATAAAGAGAGAAAGGAACATGAAGAAAGAACGAAATAATAGTGTAACAATGCTCGTACCATCCTGTAGGCCATGTGTCTAGTGTTATTTATGAATATTTTTAGAAGAATTTCGGAAACTGTTCGCATTCGTTGAGCCTAGCCTCATAAACATGTAACTAAATTGGAAATTCATGAATGAATGAATGAATGAAAATAAAGGTTGAAAACAGAAGAATTGATATTCTCAGTACCGGTAATCAACAATCATGTCGTGTATTATGAATTACCTATACCACCTTTCCACCTTAAATTCTTTAACTAGTGGACCGTCACTGCTTTCTGGGATTACAAGCCGAATCCTTCCTCCCTAAGGAGCTCATTTCCCATCACTCCCTGTGTATTGATGATGTTTTATTCGTGTCTGAATGAAACACGTTTTAAGTTTTGAGACGAATATCTGGCTACGATTCCACTTTAATTTACTCGTAACTTATATGTTGCGTGAAAAAAATTTAATGGAGATTCAAACCTCACACAGTCACGATCTTTTATTATAACTTAGATCCCATTCCACGCGGCATTGCTTTATGGTCATACATTTGCATTCTTTGAACATTACAATTTCTGTACTCAACCTCTTTCTCAGGGCATTTTGACACACATATTAGAGAATATTTCAAATACAAAGGGCGTTAGACTTATTTCACGGTGTTCAGCCAATATTTATTGAAGACGACTGAAGTGAATGAATTTTAACTCTGGAACTAGGGTTTGGTTGTTCATTGCATATTGCATACTGAACACTCAAGATGACTCAGTACATTGTTCTGATTAATTCAAATAAAATAACTGCACGTAGCAACGATAAAACGAAAGTCATAAAACGAAGACAATAAAATTGTTACGATAGCTGTGATTAGCTGGAATTCCTGATTTTATACCGAATTGTTTACATATTCAAGAAATAATAATGTTATTGGTTTTTCGTCCCATTTAACTACTGCAACTGTTTGAGACGCCAGGGTGCCGGATTTTGCCCCGAAGGAGATCTTGAACGTGCCAGTAAATCTACTGACACGGCTCCCTCACATTTTCGCTACCTCAAATGCCAGCTGACTGCGCCAGGATTCGCTCCTGCAACCTAGGGAACAGCACGCGAGAACGTTACCGCTGAGCCACGAAGCCAGCCTCACACGTATTCAAGAGATAAACAGTCAATTTAATGACTTTATGCACATGCTACATAATTTTATACACTTAAAAGAAAAATTGAAGTAACAAGGTTGGTGTCTTAAATAATTAAAACCATTTCGAAGGAGGAATTCGAGCCCACATCTCTTCCAAATACAAGTGTCAGCAGCGCTAAGCTCCCCTACAATTCTATACTCACACTTTCAACAGGAGCTTCAATCTGAGCAGGTGTTGTGTTCCATTTAACTCCCTCTTCCAGGTGACGATCAGTTCATTCCTTTACTGCCGGAAGTAGTTCCAACCCTCAGAACGAGGTATATTGCTTGCTTGTGTTAGTACTAATTTCTGTATTCACAGTGCACAAACAATGTGATTTGTTTTAAAACGTTGTTTGTTGTTGTCGAATGATTTAAGATCTTTGCGACACCATTTTCATGTAAGCCTCTGTACTTGGGTGTGTGTGTGTTTGTGGGTGTGTGGAATATGTCTGATAACCTGTGTTATTGTGATGGCTGTATTAGTGCCTGTATTTGTGAATTCAGGTCAAGATTGGGAAAGAGGTGGCCGTGGCCTTAAGTAAGACCCATCCCGGCATTTGCCTGGGATTGAAGTGGGAAACCACTTCCAATATGGTTGAGATTGGAATTGAACCCTCCTCTTCTCAGTTTTGCCTAACGAGGCTGAGTGTGACATGTTCCAGCCCTTAAACTAGAATTTAAATTTCTTGGCAGAGCCGGGATTCGAACTAGGACCTCCGGGATGACAGCCCAGAATGCTAGCCGCTACACCACTAGGTGGTCGGTGTTTTAATACGCAACAAGCTTGTGTGTTACACCGGAGATTTATAAAACAGGTTAATGTCAATCCCATATAACATATGTTATCTCTTTTTAAGATGAAAGAAAAAGATCGTTAAAACGAACACTCAACGAAAATTAGTAATGTAATAACAAATTAGGATTTCTTTTGGTGGGATTCGAGCTCTAACCATTGATGGTATCAGTAGCACGCTACACGGCCCGTTGTAATTCAGGTAACATTCACAACAACTTCGGGATAGCGTAACGTACACGCATTATCCATGACAATATTTCAGACACTTCAGCATGGACAGGGCATCGTAGTTTCATGTCTCAAAGTTTAGTTATATTCAGAATTCCACGGGATTTAGTCTCCCATTTTCTAGAAGTTTTAGAAGCCGTTCTTTAGCGTTGCCTTCGTAATATAATTAATGAATTGCTTTTCAGTTGGCCAATGCAATAATGTGATAATTTAATTGGGCGGGGAATGATACTAATAAAATCACGTGGGAAAAATGTACTTGAATCAATTCTATACTTCTATGCAGTTCTCGAAATAAAGGGGTTAAATTGGATGAGTTGTTTCACTCGTCAGGCGAACATCATCAGATCTTGTTCACTTGGGTCACTTTTGGTTCGGCGAATACGTATATAACACTTACCCTGTATGTAAACAATATAAACAATTATTAAGTTGTCCGTTAGTTTATAGTCCTCCTGTAAATGCTGCGTTTAGGTTGTTAGTACTAACTACAGTATGTTGTTAAGACATGCAGATACCTTGATACCGTTATCTGATACTAAAGAGAGCTGCTAGTCTAAAATATACCCTTTGGTTAGTGCCCAGACCACATCAATAGTCCTGTCGAGCTGATGAGCTTTTATAATTACTCTTTGTTATGTTGTTAAGACATCAAACACCTTGATACAATAACCAGAATAGTGAACGTATGTTGTGGTTATCTGGTTACTGGAAAGATCTCTTGCCCACATGCGCTGTTCAGTACTGTACACCTCTCATTGATTGTTGAACTATGTCTTTACTTTACGAACATATAATCTTCATATTTTTTACAGACTCATTCCAATATATTTCCTACTTTCCACCGCATTTCAATGACCTGCTAGTTTATTTCCTATTTTAACTATCTTCAGCGATTCCAGTGAACATTTCTGTGAAACAATTGAAACACATGTAAACTGAAGAGATCGATAAGTAACAACGATTGCTTAAACAATAAAAGTGTGTGCGAAAGTAAGAATACAACTGTGCTCCCGTAATTCGATCTCTTCGAACCACAGACTCCCACGAGCATCATTTATTTAGCTACAATGGGCTCTTAACTCCTTTTACATGTCATTGCATCAAGTTTCAAAGAAAATTGAAAATCAATCGGGTTATCTCATCTACTTACCTTTGTACCGTTCCAGTGGGCTCGTGAGTTGGTATTGTACACCTCACAAAAGACGCTGGCTAGTAAATACTCGGAAGTTAACTGCAAGACTCCTATTGACCTCGAGCAGTGTCAATGTACAATACGATGAGAGCCATCCAGACTCAATGCAAAAATCAGCCTGTCTGGCAGATACTATTGAAATTGTTTCATGAAGGATCCACTTACAGTGCCCAGTTAATATTTCTAACAAATGGCTGAACTAAAATGACTGAACTATTTGGGATCTTAGAACCAACTCTATTGCTCAGTGAATAAAAGTACAGTGATATTATTCTCATAACATATCCTCAATTTCTAAAGCTGAAAAATGCTACCAACACAGAGTGTACATTTACTTGTTTAAACATACTACGAGCAGGATATTTTGTTTTAAGTATTGAGTTATGTGGTATGGTAACTTATTTCAATTATTGGCAATTTCGAATACCAGAAGCTAATAAAATTGATGTCCTAAACCACTAAATAATACAAGTCATTCGTTAGCTCAAATTACAATAATCGCATTTCTACTCAACGTCTGGTACTGCACCAAGTGCGGTGAGCGACCCCTCTGGATATGAGCCTCTTCAATGTTGCATGCCACACCACGTCACATCCATGAGTTATTTCCAGCACGTGACCCGCGATATTTCAACACTGTGGAAGTTGCGTAGAATATTTGATGAATTAAGAGGCGATAGGCTTTCCCTGAGAGGGATTGATCACAGTGCCCATGCTAAACATTTGGCAACTGCTAAAAAAGCTAACATGGTAGAGTTCCTGCCCTCTCAGACACCTCTAGGGAATGTACTCATTCTACTCTGAACTCATAAATCCTTACAGCCACATTTGACGATAATGTGGATTTCAATAGAAAGCCTGAAATCTGAGGACGAATCCGAGATAATTTACACAACCTGACCGCACAAATCGAATTCAATAAGAATAATGTCTGGCCTGTTTGCTGACATAGGTCTATCTACAATCATTGGCCTGTACCAGAGTAGCTTGTGTGTATTGTTCTCCAGAACAGCATCAGGAATATGTCGATAATAATAAGGAACCTTTGGCGCTGCAGCCCATGAAGGGCATAGGCCTACAAAGCGACCGCTGTCCATCCTTTTGGCCTGCAGATTACGGGGTGACGCGTGGTCAGCGCGTAGCGTCCCCTCGGCCGTTAATCTTGGTCTCCGTGACTGGGGCGCTGCCTGTCAGACAACTACTCAATTCGCCTCACGAGGCTGAGTGCACCCCGTTCCTGCCCTCACGTAAGTTTCAAAAATCCCTGACGGAGCCGGTAAGGCAGAACATTATTACTTAAGCAGCGCTGGTTGTTCGTCGAGATTCACTTCTATTCTTTGCAAAAGCACCTTTGAGAGGAATTTGTAGGCGATCGGGTGGAGGGACACGCCCCTATTGCGGTTGACACCCTGTCTCTCCTCCATATTATGTAGCGGATGGATGAATGCTGTTTTCCATTCTATGGGAATTTTCTCCGTCTCACAGATTTTCCTGAAAAGTTTGGTGAAGGTCACCCAAGATTTCCGGTTTGCACGTTTTAACATTTCCGCCGTTATCGGTCCTCTTGCCTTGTTATTTTTTAGGTTTTCAAGGGCTTATTTGATTTCTTCCTTTGTTGATGGTTCTTCGTCTTCTTGGTTCTCTAGTGTGTCTGGAAAATCTAGTTTAGATGCTAGGAAGGACAGTTCAGAAGGTTGTGGAAGTATCTGGCTAATATATATCAGTTTTCTTGGTTGTTCACTCCGATTTTACCCTGTTCGTTTTCGAAACTCAAACGTGGCGCTTGGTATACTTTGAGTTTGCTTTTGAAGGTCTGGTACAAGTCTCTGGAATTGTTCTTGACGAAGTTGGTCTGGAGATTGTGTAGTTGAGGCTATTCAAATGATCGCTTAGTCCCTCTAAATAACCCTGAAGTTTCTTTCCTCTGTTTTCTGAATTATTACATGTTTTCCATTTTTCTGGAGCATTTCGATTTTCTCCATTTCGCGGATCTCTGCCTGCGAGCTTCCTCGCATTATTCATTCCACCATGTTTCCCTTTTCCTCATAGCTTGTCCGAGTACGGTATTTTCTTTGCGGTTTCATTGATTCCTGTGCACATTTTTGCCATTTCCCCTTTGCTGGTTCGAATTTCATCCCTGAAGTTTTAAATGTTGTCTTTAGTTATGTTTATTTGTTTTATGCTACATCTCATCATTTTAGGAGGGCCACTTTTTGGTTTAATGGGAGAAAACGGATTTTAAATTTTGGGAGATAGTGGTCTGAATCGAATTCACCGATTCTAATCACAATGACGTGCATCGTCTTCCTAAAGTGCTTCCTTGTTATCGCAACATGATCCAATTGGAATTCACCTAGTTCGGAATTCGGAGGTATCCATGTCTTCACTGTCCTCGGGAGTTTCTTAAAGTGTGTTGACATAAGTCACTACTGAAACGCTTTGCACAGTCCAATGCGCCCTTCCCTATTCCTATTTGTCCTCCAATGAGCTGGATATTCTCCATCGATATCGCTGTACTTTTCCTTCTTTCTCAATCGGTGCGTTTAAGTCTCCCAGGAGAGTTTTTACATTGTTTTCAGGTATCTGGGTGATTTCGGTTTCCATAAGATCCCAGAAGTCATCCACTTTCCGTGGGTTCTTCTTGTTGTCTTCGTTGATCGCGCCGTGGCAGTTGATGTGTGTGTACTTCTTATTCTTCCATTTATCAGTAAAGACAATCTTTCAGATTTTAATCTGAAGTCTGTGACATTGTTTGCTATCTTCTCACCGGCTTTCATTTCAATATTATGGACTGATTTGTATCCATGATGTTTTCGTCCGCGAATCCGGTTTCTTTTACAGGTAGGATCTGAGTAGTGGTTTTGTAACAGTTCAAGGCCCACCGCCACCTCCCCACCTCACAAGATGATGACCATGTGATATCTCCCGAACGAATTATTGTAGGAAGTCGTGTCAGGTGTCAAATTACTCAGGTGAAAACCCCTTTCCAATGAACAACTTATTCTCACCCCCAAAAAAACCTACCCCTACTAGGGGGTGAAAGAGTATTTTTTTAGGTAAAAGTCACTTTCCATGTGCAACAAGTATACATTTAAATGCTAATATAAAATTAAACGTTGTTCCACACAAGACACATGTATACGGAGGGAAGCCAATATGAATTAACATGCTTGTTTTTTGTATTTACGCATGCGCACTTGGGTTTTTTAAGAGGGCGGGCTTTTTGAAAAATTATTTATAGGAAGGGGTTTTGGTGGTGAGGAGAGAGCTAGATAGTCGCCTACTTTTCTACGAAATTTGTCGATATCTCTCGAATGCAAGGTCTTATTTGGACGTGTGACGTGTCAAATCGCTTGTCTCTAAGCCCTTTATATATTATTAATAGGTTGAAGTTTTTAGAATGAGGGAAACAGGCTTTTTGGGGGTAAAATCGTGATTTTTGACTTTTTCTGATATCTCACGAATGCATGGTCGGATTTGAAGGAAGGAAGGAAGGATGATTGTAGTTTTACGTGACCGTGAATCTTGTGATTATGAGCCACGGGACCTCCTTTTTACGTGGAAACCGAACCACAGGACATGGCATTTCACTTCGAAAATCTCACATGCATTGATCGGGAATCGAACCTGGACCGCCTTGGTGAGAGGCATATGGTCGGATTTGGACCTATGACGTGTCAAATGGCTATTCTCGAAAATCTCTTTATTTTAGTAATAGGTTAAAGTTTTTGAGAATGAGGGAAACAGAATTTTTGGTGTAAAACTGTGAATTTAGACTTGTTGTTATACCTCACAAACTAATAACGCTAGAGACGTGTATGAGGGGTCGTAGAACTCGGGGTGACGTCCCCCTTTGGCATTGGGCACGTGTTTCAACAAGGCTATCACTGGCCACGGTGGTGATATTCCAATACAGCATTCGATATTTCGATGAGACGGCGGGTCGTGGGTTCGTTTTACGATTTTTCCTATGATGGAATTCCTAATTCCTAAACCCCCTGAAGGGGGTCTTTAACGTGTAAACGATTATGAGTGACATGACAAATGATAATTCCATGATCAGATGAAGCTAGCTTTAGAAAGAACAAGCAGAACTTGGTTAAATGTTGCTTGAAGTGAGTATAGAAAGCAATCTTGCTGGGACAGACTGACAGGATGGGGATGTTATTTTAGCTTATTGGAATGCATTGACCTGACTTGACAACAGGGCAATGAAAAAAGTACAGAAATACTGAGGACACTTAAAGGTCAAACGATCTGGCAACCATGGTGAGAGGGGAAAGCGAGGATGATGTCGCCGACCACGGTGGCCATGTTCTGTGGATGAATTTATATTTTGCGAAGCATTGATCGGAGAGGGTCATGGGACGACTTGTTTAAAGGGTATTTACTTTCCGATCTTTCCTATGGTGGACTCATTGATGGAAATAATCCAAAACTGCTAGGGCATGGTCTTGAGATTTTATAAACCGATAATGGGATTTGGACACACAAGGTCCCCCCAGAACTTAACACGACGTCATTCTTTTTGTGGCTTATGAATTTTCCAAAGAAAAACCCAAAACAACAAGATCATGGACTTTTGCTTTTCTTAATATATTGCAAAGCCATAATGTTAGATGTTTACTGTGAGTGACGAAACCTAGCTTTGTAAAGAAAGAATTATTGTAGGCTACATGTATGGTGACTGACACGTCTTTGACCATTGGAAATTTTTTTCAGATCTGACTGTAGTACATAGGGAGTATAGGTTGTAGGCATGGCATGACAAACGGTGTACACAAAATTCAACTTATCGATTCAAGAATTAAGAGGAGACTATCATTAATTAATTGGTTAAAGAGTGTAGCTAAAAATGGTGGCTATATTAAATTAAACTAAACCAAGTCGAATCAAACCCAACTGAACCAATCCAAACCTAAACCAAACCAAACCTAATCAAGAACAAACTAAGGGCTTAAGTGTAAAACTTGTCGTTGAATGCAGTCATTGACAATGTCCAAAGAAAAGGGATAAACTTACTCAGTGGTTACTGAGCAAGATGGTCGCTATGCACAACAAGCTTTAAGTACTTAAGGCCAATAATCTGTACACACTTGCGTGTTATAAATTAACTGGGTTGCTGTCAGTGCTCAGACAGTAGGCTGATGACAAAATGCATTGCTAACAGAAATGTAATCATTTTCGGTTGTCTAATGTTACCAGCTAACCATTTTGTGTTGCAGTGGTAAGCACTTTTGGCTCCTGCACTGGTGGTCTTAACTCGATTTCCAGTTCTGAGGCCTAGAACGAGTCAAACTAAGAAACAAGGGCATGGTGGTGCAGTGGTTAAACTGTTAGCCTTTTCACTAAGGTATACCAGGGTTCGATATGAGGTTAATATGCATGTCATAAACATATTTAACACAATAAAAAAACGGAGATAACATTTAAATCTCACTACCCTTATGTCTTTTCAAATTATTACTTGGATTAAAAATACAAAGGACAACTGGGTTTGATATACAGTTAATGCCGTCTATCACACACTAAACTGTAATAAAGCCAAAAGAGTAAAAGGCGTAGGTAGATCAGTGGTAAAATCGCTATGTGTAGAGAACTACCTAGCGGTTTTATGACCTGGCAAAGCTATATCGCCTAAACAGTGCAGGATACGATCCAGCAATCAAATGTGATACTTGTGGAACAGAAAAAATGCACTTTTACCTTGATGGATAACAAATGTGTTTAGACGAATGATCTATGTATTAGTCTATCATAGGGTTATAACCACGAGGAGGAGGTGATATTTCTATGTTTTATTGTTTAGAGACATAGGTTTCTTGTAACCAGTAGATTTAGTATTTTGTAAAAATTCATTTTTGAATTGTAAATAGTGGAAACGTTTCTTGTAATAGTAAATGTTAAATGTATAACTAAAAGTTCTTTGGGTTAAATAGCGTGGTTGTATTTGTTTTCAAAGACAGGTATGGTTGTGTGAATGTATGACTAGAGATAGAATGAAAGAGAGAGAGAGAGAGAAAGCTTGTGTGTGTGTGTGTGTGTGTGTGTGTGTGTGGGTAGCATTGATTGTTCGACCAGAGCAAACACGGCAAGGTAGGGTGGTGGGGGTAATTAATGTATATAGCAAATGGTAAATAGTATACTGTAGTTTTATTAATAGTTGTGTTTTTTGAAATGCAGCAGTAGATAGGTGTTATTTTGAAAATCAGTCTTACTTACAGTAGTAGTAGTAGTAGTAGGTCTATACGATTTTCGAAACAAACAGAAAGAGACTGAACTATTGCCAAGGCCAAGCACTTCCATTAAGACCATTTCAAGAAAATTTAAATCAGCAAATGTGTGTTTTACAAAACTAAACATTCAACATGGACTAAATCATAAAAGTGTCGACAGTGATATGCAAAAATAAAAAATAAAAAATAGGAAATCCATTTTTCCATATCAACACAATTAAAAAACTTAAAACTTGCATTTAAAAAATTTAAATGGGAAATTGACAAATGTGGAAACAATAAAATGGAAAATTCCTGTTTCCATATCATGAAATTCAAAAACTTTAAACTGACATTTTTTTAAATTTGTAAATGAAAAATTGACAAATGGCAATGTATGAAATGTGAAAATGAAAAAAATGTTCAAATGGCTATCATTATTTTTAAAAATAAAATGAAAACATTGTGTTGTATGGTTAAAGTGTGAATCAAACCCCATCTACTTATTTGGATCACCCGAGACTGAGTAGACCTGTTTTAGTCCTAATACCACTTTATTTTTTGTTAAAGCTGGAATTGAACCCAAGAGCATAGAGTGCCCGCTAACTATGCTAACCGCTACGCCGCAAAGGCAACTTTACTCTACTCTTAATGAACAATAATAAGAAAAAGAATAATGTATGTTGAATTTTTTGAGGATGAACATGGTGACACTGTTTCAGTTGCACAGTCTGCTAGCCACTAGCCAGCAGCTGGGGTCTTGGAGAAAGATACCGTTGACATTTTGTAATGAGATGTGACTTGTTTCAAAGTATTATGGGTTGCTGTTGAGTGAATACTAATCCTGTACAATGAAGCATGGGTTCGAACCCTTTACCTGACATAACTATTGCCTGATCATGGCTTGACGACACTGTATTATTATGATACTCGGTACACAAACCATAGATAGAGTGTATTGTTTAAGATCACTCTCTTTCTGAACATAGGTGGAGACTGTTGATGGTTAACAATGGCATTAATAGTAGGACGTGGGGGTAGCAATTAAGAAAACAGACAATACCCATACAATATTTTTATTTATTTAATGTAAGTACTTGTACAATAGTTACATACAAAATACATTTCTCGTTTCTCTGTTACCATTTAGTCTTTTTGATCCTCTTGCATATGAAGGGTAGATAACCTTGTAGTTCAGCCCCTTAAAACAACAACAACAACAACAACAACACAACCTTTTGCATAGTCTGTGATGTTGATGACTCTTGAGACGAGGAAGATGGATTAAACATAACTTTTTCAACAGGGGTTAAATGTTGTTCAATAAGCAATGAACTATTTTTAGTAGCAACATCTTTATCTGGAGCACTACACTGATGATCACTCACACTTAAAACCACACCATTTCTACTTTTCATGTCGCCTCGACATCTTGTTGACCTCTGTTTTGAGCATCGCCGGAATATTATTCCTTTTACATTTTGTCGTCTATAGTTATAGGAGTATCCTTTATAGAGTACGCGTTGTTTACCTTGGTTAGTTGTAGTAAGTTCCATAGTAGCAACTAACCTGTTAGTATGATTTTCTCACTACAAAGGTTATAACTGTTCTGGTAATAGAATGATTTAGCGTTGGCTTTTGTATCTAATATGTACAGTTTAAAGTGGTAAAAAGTGGTAGAAAAGTGGTAGAAAAGTGGTAGCAAAGTAGAAAAGTGGTAGAGAAGTGGTAGCAAAGTGGTAGTAAAGTGGTAGAAAAGTGGCAGCATAGTGGCAGAAAAGTGGCAGAAAAGTGGTAGCAAAGTAGAAAAGTGGTAGTAAAGTGGTAGAAAAGTGGTAGCAAAGTGGCAGAAAAGTGGTAGCAAAGTAGAAAAGTGGTAGCAAAATAGAAAAGTGGTAGCAAAGTGGTAGAAACGTGGTAGCAATGTGGCAGAAAAGTGGTAGCAAAGTGGCAGAAAAGTGGTAGCAATGTAGAAAAGTGGTAGCAAAGTGGCAGAAAAGTGGTAGAAAAGTAGAAAAGTGGTTGCAAAGTGTTAGAAAAATGGTAGGAAAGTGGTAGAAAATATTATATGCATTGTTAAGAAATAGTTTAAGCTGTTACCTGGATTCATTACACAATAATTTTGGCATGACGAAGCTCATTTTCTATATCCAATAGTTCTTCCTCATATTCAGTATGGCCAGCCTGTTTACTGGCATGCAAGTACTGAAGACGCTGGATTAGCTTACTGGGATTGTTCCAGTAAACAAATTTAACAAATGATTTGTTGGGTGTATACTGAGCATCATCATAATCATCATCATCATCATCATAATTATAATCATCATCTTTATCATCATCACTATTACTATCTAATCCTTTATGTTCATCTTTCAATGCAACAACCTTTTGCATAGTATGTGATGCCTTTGATAGTTTTAGGGGTTTCTTAGATGTTAACGACTGTCCTAACGTGTCTTTTTCAGGAGATAATAAATGATATTTATCAAACAATGCGCTATCTTGAGCTACACTATTTTTTTCTTAGTCTTGCTTTTTTACCTTGGTTAGAGTATTTTGTCTATTTAAATGAGTATTATTTTGAGGTTTACAATGATGATCGATTGAAATAAGTATGTTGGAGCCTTTTGTTTTAATCATTTCTCGACACTTTTTAGATCGATGTTTCGAACAGCACCAAATAACAGTTCCATTTTTATTAGTTCTTTTTGCAATATATGTATATCCTTTGTAGTAAGCACATGGCTTACCATAGCTAGTCGTTGATACTTCCATATCAACTGTTAAGCATAAACTAATCTCTAGTAAAGTTAACTCGATAATAAAATGATAGTTTGTAGTAAGTGCAGTTTAAAGTAAGAGCGAAATTGAGAGTCAAATGGTAGAGAAGTGTTAGCAAAGTGGTGGAAGTGTGGTTGCAGTTTATAGTAGTCATGATTTTTTTTTACCAGGGCGAGGGCCGCGCGCAACTTCGGTTTGTGCCGTGGGAACATAGGTGTTTATCGGTGGCCTCCGGCAATGTTTGGGAAAGTAACTTTGAAAAGTAGCTGAAACTCGGTATTCTAAAGCATAGCGTGACCCGTTTCTTACCTATATGACAAGGTTAGGTTAGGTAAAGTTAGGTTATGTTAGGTGAGCTGAGGTTAATCCTTATAATATTCCCTCTCTTATGTTTTCAAAGCCGATACCCCTTGAACAGTCTGCCAAAACTTTAAATATGTATTTATCATTACATAAAGTATGAAAGCAAACTTAATTAATTATGAATGACGTTTTGGTTACTGTTCAATGTAGACAGAATATATGCATTAAATAATAGACTCAACACGAAATGTTTTGTTTGTTGATTTGTGTTATTGATACATTGGTTTAAAGAGTCTAATGTTAAGAGCAGTGCACATTCTCCATGTCGATAATTTATATAGGCTAGAAGAATAGTAATGCAAACTTCTGATGTGTAATTCCAAATTTCTTGCATAGTCTATTTCATAGTATTTTCCTGTTACTTAAAAGTTCATGCTGATTTTGTCTTTGTGTTTGACTTTGTAACTACTATGGTTGATTGGATATCCTTTGTCAACTTTCAAATCATGTAATTCATGTCAGATACATTCGATTTTTTGTTCATGTGTGAAACTATCATGCACTGATACCTAATTGGTTACACAAATGTTTCATAATGAAAATCTGACTACTCACTGCTAAGGTTTAGAAATTACATTTACTCAAATCACATTCTGGTAAAAAATCGAAACGACGATCTATAAAAGTGTCGAGGAATGATTAAAACAAAAGGCTCCAACATACTTATTTCAATCGATCATCATCTGATCATCTGATTCATTCGAGAACTGTTTACGCTTGTCTGAACCAAGACTAACTGACTACTCACTGCTAAGGTTTGAAATTACATTTACTCAAATCACATTCTGGTAAAAAAACATGACTACTATAATCTGCTACCACTCTTCCACCACTTTTCTAACACTTTTCTACCATTTGACTCTCAATTTTGCTCTTACTTTAAACTGCCATACTACAAACTATCATTTTTATTATCGAGTTAACTTTACTAGAGATTAGTTTATGCTTAACAGTTGACATGGAAGTATCAACGACTAGCTATGGTAAGCCATGTGCTTACTACAAAGGATATACATATATTGTAAAAAGATCATAAAAATGGAAATGTTATTTGGTGCTGTTCGAAACAACGATCTAAAAAAGTGTCGAGGAATGATTAAAACAAAAGGCTCCAACATACTTATTTCAATCGATCATCATTGTAAACTTTAAGATAATACTCGTTTAAATGGACAAAATACTCTAACCAAGGTAAAAAAGCAAGACCAAGAAAAAAATAGTGTAGCTGAAGATAGCGCATTGTTTGATAAATATAATTTATTATCTCCTGAAAAAGACACGTTAGGACAGTCGTTAACGTCTAAGAAACCCCTAAAACTATCAAAGGCATCACATACTATGCAAAAGGTTGTTGCATTGAAAGATGAACAAAAAGGATTAGATAGTAATAGTGATGATGATAAAGATGATGATTATAATTATGATGATGATGATGATGATTATGATGATGCTCAGTATACACCCAACAAATCATTTGTTAAATTTGTTTACTGGAACAATCCCAGTAAGCTAATCCAGCGTCTTCAGTACTTGCATGCCAGTCAACAGGCTGGCCATACTGAATATGAGGAAGAACTATTGGATATAGAAAATGAGATTCGTCATGCCAAAATTATTGTGTAATGAATCCAGGTAACAGCTTAAACTATTTCTTAACAATGCATATAATATTTTCTACCACTTTCCTACCATTTTTCTAACACTTTGCAACCACTTTTCTACTTTGCTACCACTATTCTACCACTTTGCTACCACTTTTCTACTTTGTTACCACTTTTCTGCCACATTGCTACCACCTTTCTGTCACTTTGCTACCACTTTTCTACCACTTTGCTACCACTTTTCTACTTTGCTACCACTTTTCTACCACTTTTTTACCACTTTTTTACCACTTTAAACTGTACATTTTAGATACAAAAGCCAACGCTAAATCATTCTATTACCAGAACCTTTCTAGTGAGCAAATCATACTAAGAGGTTAGTTGCTACTATGGAACTCACTATAACTAACCACGGTAAACAACACGTACTCTATAAAGACTACTTTTATAACTATAGACGACAAAATGTAAAAGGAATAATATTCTGGCAATGCTCAAAACAGAGGTCAACAAGATGTCGAGGCGACATGAAAAGTAGAAATGGTGTGGTTTTAAGTGTGAGTGATCATCAATGTAGTGCTCCAGATAAAGATGTTGCTACTAAAACTAGTGCACTGCATATTGAACAACATTTAACCCCCGTTGTAAAAGTTATATTTAATCCATCTTCCACGTCTCAAGAGACATCAACATCACTGACTATGCAAAAGGTTGTGTTGTTGTTGATTTAAGGGGCTGAACTACAAGGTTATCTACCCTTCATATGTAAGAGGATCAAAAAGGACTAAATAGCAATAGAGAAACAAGAAATGTATTTTGTATGTAACTATTGTACAAGTATTTACATTAAATAAATAAAAATATTGTATGGGTATTGTCTGTTTTCTTAATTGCTATCCCCACGTCCTACTATTAATGCCATTGTTAACCATCAACAGTCTCCACCTATGTTCAGAAAGAGAGTGATCTTAAACAATACACTCTATCTATGGTTTGTGTACCGAGTATCATTATAATACAGTGTCGTCAAGCCATGTTCAGGCAATAGTTATGTCAGGTAAGGGGTTCGAACCCTTGCTTCATTGTACAGGATTAGTATTCACTCAACAGCAACCCATAATACTTGGAAACAAGTCACATCTCATTACAAAATGTCAACTGTATCGTTCTCCAAGACCCCAGCTGCTGGCTAGTGGCTAGCAGACTGTGCAACTGAAAACAGTGTCACCATATTCATCCTCAAAAAAATTCAACATACATTATTCTTTTTCTTATTATTGTTCATTAAGAGTATAGTAAAGTTGCCTTTGTGGCGTAGCGGTTAGCATAGTTAGCTGGCACTCTATGCTCTTGTGTTCAATTCCAGCTTTAACATAAAATTTTAAAAGTGGTATTAGGACTAAAACAGGTCTACTCAGTCTCAGGTGATCCATTTGTCAATTTTTTATTTACACATTTAAAAAAATGTCAGTTTAAAGTTTTTGAATTTCATGATATGGAAACAGGAATTTTCCATTTTGTTGTTTCCACATTTGTCAATTTCCCATTTACATTTTTTAAAATGCCAGTTTTAAGTTTTAAAATTGTGTTGATATGGAAAAATGGATTTCCTATTTTTTATTTTTTATTTTTGCATATCACTGTCGACACTTTTATGATTTAGTCCATGTTGAATGTTTAGTTTTGTAAAACACACATTTGCTGATTTAAATTTTCTTGAAATGGTCTTAATGGAAGTGCTTGGCCTTGGCAATAGTTCAGTCTCTTTCTGTTTGTTTCGAAAAACGTATAGACCTACTATTACTACTACTACTACTGTAAGTAAGACTGATTTTCAAAATAACACCTATCTACTGCTGCATTTCAAAAAACACAACTATTTATAAAACTACAGTATACTATTTACCATTTGCTATATACATTAATTACCCCCACCACCCTACCTTGCCGTGTTTGCTCTGGTCGAACAATCAATGCTACCCACACACGCACACACACACACACACACAAACTTTCTCTCTCTCTCTTTCATTCTATCTCTAGTCATACATTCACACAACCATACCTGTCTTTGAAAACAAATACAACCACGCTATTTAACCCAAAGAACTTTTAGTTATACATTTAACATTTACTATTACAAAAAACGTTTCCACTATTTACAATTCAAAAATGAATTTTTACAAAATACTAAATCTACTGGTTACATGAAAGCTATGTCTCTAAACAATAAAACATAGAAATCACACCTCCTCCACGTGGTTATAACCCTATGATAGGCTAATACATAGATCATTCGTCTAAACACATTTGTTATCCATCAAGGTAAAAGTGCATTTTTTCTGTTCCACAAGATACTCATTTGATTGCTGGATCGTATCCTGCACTGTTTAGGCGATATAGCTTTGCCAGGTCATAAAACCGCTAGGTAGTTCTCTACACATAGCGATTTTACCACTGATCTACCTACGCCTTTTACTCTTTTGGCTTTATTACAGTTTAGTGTGTGATAGACGGCATTAACTGTATATCAAACCCAGTTGACCTTTGTATTTTTAATCCAAGTAATAATTTGAAAAGACATAAGGGTAATGAGATTTAAATGTTATCTCTGTTTTTCTTATTGTGTTAAATATGTTTATGAAATGCATATTAACCTCAAATCGAACCCTGGTATACCTTAGTGAAAAGGCCAACAGTTTAACCACTGCACCACCATGCCCTTGTTTCTTAGTTTAACTCGTTCTAGGCCTCAGAGCTGGAAATCGAGTTAAGACTACCAGTGCAAGAGCCAAAAGTGCTTACCGCTGCAACACAATGTTTAGCTGGTAACATTAGACAACCGAAAATGATTATACTTCTGTTAGCAATGCATTTTGTCATCAGCCTACTGTCTGAGCACTGACAGCAACCCAGTTAATTTAGAACAAGCAAGTGTGTATAGATTATTAGCCTTAAGTACTTAAAGCTTGTTGTGCATAGCGTCCATCTTGCTCAGTAACCACTGAATAAGTTTATCCCATTCCTTTGGACATTGCCAATGACTGCATTCACCCACAAGTTTTACACATAAGCCCTTAGTTTGTTCTTGATTAGGTTTGGTTTAGTTTGGGTTTTGTTTGGTTCAGTTGGGTTTGATTCGACTTGGTTTAGTTTAGTTTAATGTAGTCACCATTTTTTTAGCTACACTCTTTAACCAATTAATTAATGATAGTCTACTCTTAATTCTTGAATCGATAAAATGAATTTTGTGTACACCGTTTGTCATTCCATGCCTACAACCTATACTCCCTTTGTACTACAGTCAGATCTGAAAAAAAATTCCAATGGTCAAAGACGTGTCAGTCACCATACATGTAGCCTACAATAATTCTTTCTTTACAAAGCTAGGTTTCGTCACTCACAGTAAACATCTAACATTATGGCTTTGCAATATATTAAGAAAAGCAAAAGTCCATGATCTTGTTGTTTTGGGTTTTTCTTTGGAAAATTCATAAGCCATAAAAAGAATGACGTCATTTTAAGTTCTGGGGGGACCTAGTGTGTCCAAATCCCATTATCGGTTTATAAAATCTCAAGACCATGCCCTAGCAGTTTTGGATTATTTCAATCAATGAGTCCACCATAGGAAAGATCGGAAAATAAATACCCTTAAAACAAGTCGCCACATAACCCTCTCCGATCAATGCTTCGCAAAATATAAATTCATCCATAGAACATGGCCACCGTGGTCAGCGACATCATCCTCGCTTCCCCCTCTCACCATGGTTGCCAGATCGTTTGACCTTTATGTGTCCTCAGTATTTCTGTACTTTTTTCATTGCCCTGTTGTCAAGTCAGGTCAATGCATTCCAATAAGCTAAAATAACATCCCCATCCTGTCAGTCTGCCCCAGCAAGTTTGTTTTCTATACTCACTTCAAGCAACATTTAACCAATTTCTGTTTGTTCTATCTAAAGCTAGCTTCATCTGATCATGGAATTATCATTTGTCATGTCAAACATAATCGTTTACACGTTAAAGACCCCCTTCGGGGGTTTAGGAATTAGGATTTCCATCATAGGAAAAATCGCAAAACGAACCCTCGACCCGCCGTCTCATCGAAATATCGAATGCTGTATTGGAATATCACCACCGTGGCCAGTGATAGTCTTGTTGAAACACGTGCCCAATGCCAAAGGGGGACGTCACCCCAAGTCCTACGACCCCTCATACACGTATCTAGCGTTATTAGTTTGTGAGATATAACAACAAGTCTTAAATCACAGTTTTACACCAAAAATTATGTTTCCCTCAATCTCAAAAACTTTAACCTATTACTAAAATAAAGAGATTTTCGGGACAAGCCATTTGACACGTCATAGATCCAAATCTGACCATGCATTCGTGAGATATCGGAAAAGTCTAAAAATCACGATTTTTCTCCCAAAAAGCTTGTTTCCCTCATTCTCAAAACTTTAACCTATTAATAATATATAAAGGGCTTCCAGACAAGCGATTTGACACGTCACACGTTTAAATCTGACCTTGCGTTCGAGAGATATCGACAAACTTCGTAGAAAAGTAGACGACTACCTAGCTCTCTCCTCACCACCAAAACCCCTTCTTGTAAATCATTTTTCAAAAAGCCGGCCCTCTTACAAGAACTCAAGTGCGCATGCGTAATAACAAAAATACAAGCATGTTAATTCATTTTGGCTTCCCTCCGTATACATGTGTCTTGTGTGGAACAACGTTTAATTTTATATTAGCATTTAAATGTATACATGTTGCACATGGAAAGTGACTTTTAGCTAAAAAAATACTCTTTCACCCCCTAGTAGGGGTAGGTTTTTTGGGGGGTGGGAATAAGTTGTCCATAGGAAAGGGGGTGTTCGCCTGAGTAATTTGACACCTGACACGACTTCCTACAATAATTCGTTCGGGAGATATCACATGGTCGTCATCTTGTGAGGTGGGGAGGTGGCGGTGGGTCTTGAAATCTTACAAAACCACTACGGTACTGATCTGATTTGCTTTTTGTCCAATAGCTCGTCTAGTTCTTTTTGTTTTCCGACTCTCGTAAGTGAGTTGACGGTTATCATTAATTTAAATAATTCTTCTTGAATTTGAGTTTGGATGGTATTTCAAGACCCTCCGACTCGTCTTTCTCGAAGAGGATGGGACTCCCCAGAATCCTAGGTCCCGAAGAATTGCATGGTGCAAAGGTGTATTTCTCTTCCGAACTGCCACCTGGGGTAGTGCTTTCTTTCTGCGGCATTTCCATCTTGCGAGTTAAGAGGGAATAAAAGAATAGAATAGAATACCCTCTGTTCTAAATCTCGGATAACCAACGATTTGGACTAGAGTATTACTTATTACAACCCTCACCTGATACATGAGATTATTACAGTGTTTACAGCGATTCCCCGATAGCCTAATACAAAAGTCCTTCTCCGTAAGATTAATAAATCGCAACATAAATTTATACAAACCTATAACGAATTTACATTGCATAAAATGTTATAAACCATATTATCAAGACACTAATAATGGCTATGAATTATGTACTAACTTAATCTTATCCTAATTGATGCAGAGAGGCTATCCTAGACTTAAACTAAGTTTTATAGTTTAGGATACCATCTCCTGTACCCACATATAGTGCTTCTTTCACATGCATCATTGTTGGGTTTCACATCTGTCGCTTTCGTATCCCACATTCCCCTTATAATATTAAGGAATTTCGCTAATTTACCCGACTTCCTCCATTCCCTTTTTAGTAATTTTATTAAACTGTTATATTCATTTTCACTTTCTATTCTGCTTATACCTGGCTTGTCTACAAACTTTTCTCTTATCATTTTAGACTCATTGCATTCCTTGAACAGGTGTCCTGCACCCATACCCTTCCCACAAAAAAAGGCAAAGGTCCTCTTTTTGTACTTCTGTCAATTATTTGCTCTTTTACACCCCCATTAACCACCAAATTATCCTATCCCTCTCATTTCTATTTTCGTTAGACATTCAGGCATTATACTCATAAATTTCCTTATTTCGCAGAACTCCGTTAAGGTTCTCCTGTTGGCACACTCTTTTCTCAGTACCTGCAACTATATGCCATTTACCCTTCTCTACGCTTTTTACGCACCCTACCTTCCTCTCTTCGTAAGTCCCTATCCCATAAATAACCCATTCCTAGTCTTTCCAGTATATTTCTTATCCCGTCCACTCAGTACCCTTTTTGCTGATGCTTCATTTGGTGCAGGTAGGCTAGCTTTAAAATGTCACCCCCTCCATCTACTTTCAGATTTTATGATTCTTTTTATTATATGTTTTCGAATACTTACTGAGCCCGTATTTGCTCATACCGGTGATAATTTCATTTGAGAGTCTGATTTATTTCAAGTGAACACATATTGAACGTACCCAGGAAGGAAACTATAATTCGAGATACCCTTTTGACTTTGCCGAGATATCTAAAAATTATTTATGATGAATTATAATGGAACATATTATTTGCAAACATTGTATATTAATCATTTTTATTCTGCATAATTTGACATATCAAAGTGGATTTCATATGGATTATTATCCTAGGTAAAAGTTATTTCCTCGCAAACGCGCGAAAATGATATTTATTTAGTCGCTACACGACTCCGATTGAGTTGAAGCCAGCTCATCACTGAGGAAGGGAAGTTAAGTTCAGCTTGTGAGTTCGAGACGGACGCACGCAATTTGTGCGGTGGTGAAATGACCACGTAATTTGAGACCAAGGTGTCTGAACTGGAAAAAGTAATCTGATTTCATCGCTTGTGCAACGCATTAAAAAGTGCTAAATTATTTGTTATAATTACCGTGTGAAAACACGAGAGCGATTGAGTATGATATTTTATGTAATTTGTGAATTTGTGAGTATATTTGACTTTGCATGTGGCATTACTATTTTCTTGACCACGTTGTCTACGAATCATCTACTGATATGAAAGTAAGCTCAGTGTATTTTATGAGCAGTTATTTGTGTGTGAACACGTGAAATTACTCTATAAAATCGTGTCGATTAAGTGCCGCACATTTTGGGAGAAAAATTGCTCAGATTGAGAACGGTAAAAGTGTTGTACAGTTTAATATATGTGAGAGCGATGCCAAACGCATCTTAGATTCAGTGGCAGGCAGAGAGCCATTCCTTTGTAATAGCCTGCAAAAGTGTAGAACCAGTGCTAATCACCATAAATTTTACGCATAAATTCAGTTATTTCTAAATTTTCTACATTATTATGTATTTCACCGACCACGAGGAGGCAATTCTTCACATCGTTTCTATGATGGTCATTATTGAACCCGAAATCACATTTGCCATGTGACTTCTATGGCTCATGAGGAGCTTACCATCCCTGAGAGAAGCAGAGACTTCCAAGGAGAAGGCATGTAAAGCGCTCATTTGATTCATATGAGTTGCCGCGCCGTGAATGTATATATTTTTGTGTATTTGATAAGGATGTAATTGTTAATCCATGTTGTACATATTTGTGATGCACAGAAGCATAATTTGATTTACTATGGAAAGGAAACATGAATATTAAAAACCCACTGAGAATGCCATAAATATTTTACAGTCGCACATTTGACTGATGGCTAGATAGTGCATCCGGCTCCTTGCTGAAACACTCTTATCACAATCATGGTCTTGGCTTGACTTGCAACTTAATGCAGGCATGGTCCTGTGACTACGTTAAAATCGTGCTCGTCAAAATCAAGAAATATCCCTCGAATATAGCTTAATCCAACGAGCTGAGATACGCTTTTGCGTGCAGCAAAGCTGTTCAGTGAATTTAAAACAATAAGTGAACGCAGATTTCGAATATTTGTAATATTTCTGATAATTTTCCACGCAGGCATCGAACACGCTGCCAACCACGTTTTCCGAAAGTGCAACGATATTGCTAGGAACAATGCAATACAGTAAAGAACAGATCACGTGTGAATTAAAGTCACCCAGTTTTTAGTGTGCACAGTGGCACAAGCTGCTGTTATTAAACTCGGTGAGCGGAAAATCTATGGCCATTATTACTTGCTACCCGCTGATGGGTGTAACTTCAGTGTGCAATTGCCAGTTAGAATCTAACAGTAAATTCAGTGCTAACCAACGAATTCAACAGCATCATGGCATTGCTAATACACATTTTTCATGACGAAGAAATGCCAATTATTCCTTCTACAATGGAATTAGGGATGGAATAAAAACCCACAGGATGGTGGGGTTAAGCGACGGCGGGATCATACTATAAATGGTTCAGTGATGGCTGATTCACACTATGAGGAAGACACGTGTATAATAGGCATTCTACCATTATGCCTTACTTGCTACCTAAACCAGGCAAGTCATTTCACTGAGGAAATGTGAAGCACGCACGTGAGTCTGGCTGATAGCCAAAATATCTTTTTATGTACGATCTCGTAATGGGGATTAGATTAGTTTATTAAGACCTTACGCCGCACATTCTTAGGTAGGCTTAATTATTAACACGTATTCCTAGTGGTGGAGTAACCACAAGTTATGTCGTATCATTTGCAATTGCTTGGGATAAACGCATTTGCCAACAATTTTTGTAAATAGCCCTTTTTCTAGTTCGACAGTGCATCGAACCAACACACTCTAACGTGTAGGATTTTGTTACATAATTATGTCTGAATAACTACATTTTTACTGGAGCAGTAAACTCAACGACCACCTGTTGGCCGTGAAAGAAGTCAATGTCACACTTTATTTCTTTTATTTTGACCTTGTAAACGCGATGACTGCGCACTCTTTTCTTGATAAAATTAGTTAGAAGGCTGTGAGCGGAGTGAACACTAGACATTACTACCTGAAAACCTGTTTATGAAATGTGGATAAGTGAAGGAATAACTTTATAAATTCGACATTCAGACGACTGCCAAACAAGCTATGAATTGTAACTTTGCGAGATGAGCTAAGCAGGCTATGTTGAGTTCGAAGGAAGGGGTCATTTTATAGGACTGTAAGCAAAAGACCCAAGTTTATTAATACAAGTTTTCCAGACATTAGACGTCTGATATATGAGTAAAAGAATGCACCTTTCTGTAAGTTCAGAGTACACAGCTGTTATTACAGCAAGATTAAACCTTTTCCTCAAGCTTGGATTGTATAAATTTAGTCAGAACCATGTTATGTTAAAACGCACTACAGAGGTAGGATATGATTACCCTTAGATGCTAGTACAAGTTTTGGTACATTATGAGCTGGTAACGCACACGACTTTTGTCTCGTTATTGCAGCAGATGATCAATGGTTCAGTGGTATTGATCAGCACACAGAGGTGCTATTTGATGTTTTGGAATTGATTTTTCTTCCAATGATGAGTTTGAGATTGGATGCTTGGGACACCAATTGTTTACACATTACGAATTCAACATGGTCATTAAAAATACAATGACACTGATAGGTCTGAACTAATCTGATAAATAAGAAGGTAATAATCAAATATCAGGATTTTCAACTTAAAACTAAATATAAACCAAGAGCTATGAAGTCTAATAAAATGTAAATAGACCTATAATCTTAAATGAACCTTGATGACCATAACTTAGACTTGATTCTTCGACACACTTAAATACCAATATAGCTTTCCCTATTGAGCGACGACAATCAGTTAGTTACGTGTTTAAACGCGGTAGCTAACCTGACAATGCGACGTTAGACATGTTTTACTCATGCAGTCGCCGACCTAATTTTCTCTCCCAACACGAAACATGACCCAAGTTCACAAACAGTGAATTTGCGATTTAGGAAGGTAGGAGCAGTGGCGCCCATTGAGCAAGTAATTTAAGAGGGTTACATGTTACTCATTTGTGTTGTGAATTAGAATAGATTTTCATGCGTTCTGTTAGGTTCAGAATGTGCATAGCTTTAGCTTGGAAATAAATTTAGGATGAAACGCTTATCGTTTACATCATTGTTATTATTAACGTACGATAGGTATTAGATTAAATGATCATAACGTTAAATGTTGGAGATGACACCATCATAGCGTAGCTTTAAACTTATTATGCTTAAAATGTAACTGATACCTTGCATTGTAAACAAGTAAATAACTATCTTTGCTGTAGAATCATGCTTGTACTATTGTTATTATTGAATCTCCGAAGTAATTGTAAAGGGAAGATCTACGTGTCATTCTCTTGGATTGTATTCTTTGATTTTCCATTTTTGCGTAGGACTTCGAGAGGCTTAATTTATTAGGATTGTCGCACGGAGACGAATTACATTATTATCAACATTGTTTAGCACGGACTAGCCGTTTTCACCTCTCGGAAATAGTTAGGGGTCTGCCACTTTTTTAAATAAACTGAGTGCGATTTAAATGTAAGCCTTGCCTCTTTATTGTATTTGTTGCGTTTGTATTCCTCTGGACTGGTAGTTTCACCTCTTATTACACCCGACACTCACCGAGTACAGATTCTGGAGTGCTTTCCCAGTCCAAGAATGCATTCCTTCCCGTCCTATATGTCTTCCTGGGAGATGGGGGTTTCGGAAGGTTCATTTAAGGTCTATGGCTGCCCGAAATTCTCGTCAAATTGGCACATTATGGAGTAGACCACATGGCGAAGGAAGAGATGCTGACGACTTAATCTACACTATGAAGAAGAGGAAAAATAAGAGGATTTATGGAAAGATTTACTCCCACAGGAACGATGATTATTATCCCTCCAACCATGGAGTTGAATACCCCTCAATCTCCAGGGAAGGATGAGGTGAACGACCAACTGTGATGTGAGTTCTGTCCATGAATTTCTCTGGTTTGTAAAGGAAATTAGATAGTGGGTCGGATTAGATTAGCAACCGTAACTTATGACAATCAGTTAGGTAGGATCTTTTCAGTAGATATTTCTACACGTTTACAGTGCAATAAGCTTTCTGCACTGTTGCCTACAGCTTATTATACTATGTTTGACAGCTAAGTAGCTGCCTAGTTAGATACCACATGGCTGATTTGTGATTTGTATTTGTAGGTGTTAACAACATTTTTTGTATAAACCCAGTGAGCATTGCTATAGCCTAGAGAAACTATCTAAGTGGGAATGTCAACCCACATGTTAATTAACCAACACCCAGTTGAGATTAATATTTTTACGCCACTGACGGGCAGATAGTTTCAGTGAGAGTGTGCTACTCACTTCTGCAGTTCTGAATTATAGTTAATTTTTGTGTGGTTTAGTCTACCACGAGATTCTGCATACAGTTAATATTGATTATATGAGCAGTGCAGTTTAGCCTGTCTCGATATACTTAAAACACCTGCCGTATCATTTTCAAACAACCCTAGGATGATAGTTGTATTTTCCTGTTAATTTAGTGACAAGTATGAGCACATTTCAAATATAAGCTTTGCCGCAGTGGCGGAATATCTTTCAAAGAACTTTAGATGGGTAAAATATCTTCGTGTTACTATTCTCTGGAATCGAGTAACATCTGAATTTTTGTAAATGTTTAGTAAAGACCTACCAGTATCACGTTAAAGACATTATGTTATTCAACTCATGTGTATTTTTATATTGCTCACAGATAGGCAATGATTATGTTAACCGAAATGAAACATTGTGGACTTTGCTTCAAGGTAATGGAGTTAGGCTGTGATACACGTCAGTGAGTCGCACCGTTAAACACGTGCGCTACTCAAGGCCAGCCAGATACAACCTGTTTTTATTTCAACATTACCCATAAGCCCAGTGAACTCTTATAGTGAGACTCGACAAATGACATTTATTTCAATGCTACATTTTCTTGTATGAATCAATGTGGGCCAGTCTGAGGGATGCTCACGCTCATTAGGTCAAGTACAGCTGATTGTTACTGTACAGAGTGACTATTAAGTCCCATTTCTTTAGAATATCGCCGTTGTTACGAGCGAATATAATGTTATAAATTCATAATACACATTGGATTGGAGTTTATTTATGATGAACCAGACAGATTGTAATAGGTTAGCACGTTATTATTGTTATATTGATTCCGTGCATGCGCACGAGGAGGAGTGTTATTATAGTATCCATTGATGACACGGTAAAGAGTAATGTGTATTCTTGTTTGTTTATTCTGGCAGTATTGAGCATTTAGCCGAACTGACCGAGGAGGTGTACATTGGAAGCCGAGAGCTGCAATTGTTGTTGTTGTCCAAGCACGAAGTAACTCGTGTTATTGTGTTGACAATTTCTTGTCGCGTGCTTTTGAAAGTGCCACTATGGTAACCTTTTTTGAGCCTTGTGTCATGGTCATTCGTCATAAATCATAAACCTAAACCTACGTTAACTTACTCTTAAAAATCATGATTGTCATTTACCGTAAATAATACGAGGCTGATGAGCTTATAAATAAGATTGCATTTACATTATTGACCTGATTTGTTTGTAGCTGACCGACACATTGTGTCAATTTGAATTTCCTCATGGAAATCGTAGTAAGCTGACACAGACTTGATCGACGAAGGTCACTGGCGAACCAAATGTTTTGCAATCAGGGGGCCACGATGATCTTATGTGATATCGGACACAGTTTTCACTGTGTTATAGAATTGTTTGTAATAAGGTTGTATCTGAATTATATGAATATAATGTAATGGTAAACCTGATTGTCATAATTAGCTTTGCTCAGTTATTTTTCTTACGGACGCTTATCGTCGTAGCTTCGATTCAGACAGGATTAGCTAGGATAGGTAAAGTTAAATATAAACACGGGTGTGGTACCAGTATAACTTAGATTTGCAGTCATGTTTCGACTTTTCTTATCGTGATGTTCCAGTCTGGAATCATCACTGAAGTTCTGTATCTTCAATCAGTTTTCTTTTTGTACACATTCCAAGCTTTGTTGTTGCTTTATTTATGTATGTAGGACTTTTCAAGAGGGGTAATTTAACATCATTAGGATTTGTTCTTTTTATTAGCTTTGCGGGTCAGCCGATTTAAACCCTCCGATAGTATGATAGGGGTTTGTTTGATCAATAAACCATTCCTGTCGAATTTTACATAAGCCTGGATGTTTTCATTTCTAGATTTTGCCTTTTTAAGGGTGTAATTCTTTCGGTGTTTTATGACATTTTACCATTTGGGACCTGATCCTACGGGAAGTTAGACCTCGTGCTGACTAGTCTCAGAAGAAGTGCATCCGATCCTCTCAGGTCAGGTGTTTGATGGATGGGATTATCTAGGAGGCCACATTACGGTTGGTGGTGACCAGATAATCTCCTCTGACCGGCACATTACATCCTCACACATCATATTTGCTCCGCAATTTGCCATGCAACTAGGTAGCCCCAAAAGTATCTTAGCAAATTCCCATTTGTCCTCCAATGAGCTGGATATTCTCTGACGATATCGCTGTACTTTCCTTTGTTACCAATCTGTGCGTTGAAGTCTCTCAGGAGAGATTTTAGATTGTTCTCACGTATCTGGTTGATTTCGGTTTCCAGAAGATCCCAGAAGTCAAGCACTTTCCGTGGGTTCCTCTTGTTTTCTTCGTTGATGGGGGCGTGGCAGTTGGTGAGTGTGTACTTCTTATTATTCCATTTAACACTAAAGACAATCTTACGGATTTTAATCTGATGTTTGTGACATTGTTTGCTATCTTCTCACCGGCTTTCCTTTCAATATTCTGTACTGATTTGTATCCATGATGTTTTATTCCGGGAATCCGGTTTCTTTTACAGGTAGGATCTGGATGTGCTTTTTATCCAATAACTTGGGTGTATTTCTCCGAACTGCCACCTGGGGTAGTGCTTTCTTTCAGTGGCAATTCCATCTTGCGAGTTAAGAGGGAAGGAATTAGTATCAAATGTAAGATCAGATTATTAGTCCGAAATGATTAATTTTCGTGGTAAATTTCACTAGGTTCTTCCACTCTCTCTGCCTTTGGGAGTTAGATTCCTCCACCGTCGTTGAGACCGTTGAAGCATTTTAAACCTATTGCCAGGATTAAGATAGGCTGCCACTAACATGGTGTACAGACCCTATGTGTTAAGTGTGTGTTTGGTCCGCGAGAATGATTTCATTTTGCTCAAGTCCGACAGCAATCCGGTTAGGACCCCTATCCGCCACCTTGGACGCACCACGTGGGAGTGCACCTCTCCCCCTGCTACGACCCCGTAGTAGGTTCTTGGTATATTTATTAGCATTATTTTTCTAGCATTATTATTATTATTATATTTTTCTTTTATAATCTTTTCGGTCTTCTATGGACCACATTATTTCAAAAGCCTTCTCCATCGTTCTTTCACATTGACCCAGTGTTCACGGATTCTTCTTCGGTGATTTTCTTTTCGTTCTTTTCTTCGATCCACTTTTTGCCGGATTTCAATATGGGTTTTGGCTGAAAACTCTGTATTTCTCCAAGTTTCTTCTTCAAAAAGTCACGTTCTACAATATCCTCATGTGATATCCCAGTTCTTGCAGGTCTTTTCCATCTTTGTAAACCAGATCTCTTTGGTTTTCTTTCGCGCAAAGTAGGCACAAATTCGATTGGACAAACTTCCGGAGCTCATTCGTGTTAAATGATCTTAAAAGGAGAGTCTTCTTTTCCGTATGGTGTCCGTCATTTTCTTCACAAGTAGATAAAGTTCATCGTTGTGTCTTCTATACTCTCCTACTTCCTTGACCGTCCCAAGATCTTTCTAAAAATCTTCCTCTCTTTGGCTTCCAGTTGTTCTCCTAGGCCTTTCTTATTCATCGTGAGGCATTCTGATGCATATAACGCCTCCGGGTAAATAACGGTAACGAAGTGCCTCAGTTTGGCCTTGAACGAAATTGATCGCTTTTTGTAAACGTCTTTGGTTAAATGGTAAGGGATTCCCATTTTGTTATCCGTGACAAGAAAGCTTCTTTTTCACGAATGTTGTGCTCCATCCATTCACCCAGGTATTTGAATTTCTCTACCTGTGTTATTTGTCCTCTGTTCACTATAATTTCTCTGGGTCCTGACTTGATGTTCGTCATAAACTGCGTTTTCTCAAATGAAATCTGAAGCCTTGCCTTTGCTGCTTGCACCAGTAATTGATTGATTTGTTTTGTGGCCGTGTCAAGAGAATTAGGGAAAATTGCAACAGCATCTACGAAAGCTTAACAGTCGATTGTCAGGCATTTTCATTCATTCATTCATTCATTCATTTATTTGCAATTGGGGGTGTGTCCCCCGGTGGCAAATTGGGTATATATAACAAATAGTTAATTATACATAACACTTCAATAACAATAATTAACAATTAAACTGGAGTATTTACACAAATCGTCAATCTTTTCTTAAACACACTTATATGTTTGGGAAAAGGCTCTAAGACTGCGGCAGGTAGAGGGTTCCAGTTATCAATGGCCCGGTTAACGAAATAATATTTACCATAATTTGTACGCTGTGGTCGGCCCTTAACTTTGAAAGGATGATCACTCCTGCTCATGTAAGTGGGCTTTCCCATACGTTTGCCAAGCTCACCCCATGCTGGTTGATTTGTATACGTGTTGTACATAGCGCAGAGTCTAGATTTCATCCTCCTAACCTCCAGTGAGTCCCACCCAAGTTTCTTTAGCATACGGCTCACACTGCTCCTGGGATTAAAGTCACTGAGCACAAATCTAGCGGCCTTTCTTTGTACCATTTCCAACTCATTGATGAGCCCTACTTGATATGGATCCCAAACCGCCGAGGCGTATTCCAGAATAGGCCTTACAAGTGACAAATAGCCTAATTCTTTAGCAGAGGTACTACTTCCTTTTAATAGCCTCATTACAAAGTGCAGAGATTTGTAAGCTTTAGAAACTACACATCCTACATGAGTACTCCATTTCATATCATTCCTTAAGTTAACGCCCAAATATTTGCAATAATCTTCTTCTACAAGTATTTCCTAGCCAATATTATATTGAAAATCTTGCCTTCGCCCTTTCCCTATTTTTATGAGACTACATTTTCTTGTGTTTATTTTCATTTTATTTTCAATCGCCCACTTATATACCAGGTTCAGGTCGTCTTGAAATATTGCGTTGTCTTGCGAGTCATGTATATTTCGATATATTACACAATCATCCGCAAACAATCGACAATCACTATGAATTCTATTTGGTAAGTCATTTATAAACGGCAAAAATAACAAAGTTCCCATTACTCTGCCCTGAGGAATACCCGACGTTACGGTAATTTCATCCGAGAATAGGCCTTCGACTTTTACTTTCTAGGAACGACCCGTCAAAAATTCTTGGATCCATAAAATTACTATTCTATCAATCTTCGTTGAAGCTAATTTATGGAGTAGCATGTCGTGTGGTACATCAAATGCCTTCGCAAAGTCTATAACTACGACGTCGACTGAAACTCCATTGTCTAACGATTCGCTAATATCTTGAAAAAGTGATAGCATCTGACTCTCGCATGAATAACCTTTCCGAAATCCATGTTGCCTATCAGTAAACCATGATAATCCTTCCCGTTGTTCCCTCATGTAGTCGCAAATGAGATGCTCCATCTGTTTACAAACGATGGATGTAAGGCTAACCGGCCTGCAGTTGCCCAATTCAAGTCTGCTCCCTCCCTTAAATATTGGGACTATCGTAGCTCTTTTCCAGTCATCTGGGATTTGCGCATTGTTTATGGGCACATTAAACATCACCTCCAAGTATCGTGCCACGGCCCTACCTCCTAGTTAAAGTACTTCACTAACAATATTATCACGACCCTCCGATATATTGTAACGTGGTTTTTGTATTGGCTTTACAATTGCTGACTGGTTTATTTGGAAAAGGGGAGCCCCTGATTCGTCGTTAAGGTCCAACACACAGCTATTGGATTTATTGAACACACTACCGTAAAATACATTTAATTCATTAGCAATGACCTGTTTCTCAGTAATTAATTTACCGTCACCGGACATTATCATAGACAAATTATTTGAATTTCCCTTTCTTCTCCTAACATAACTGTAATTTTTTTTCCACCCATCGCCTCCCGAACTAAGTAAACCTTGCATATAATTGTCATGTGCAGCCCTCTTTTTTAAGACGAGCTCTCTTGATAAGGACTTAAGTTTCAACATACACTTGTCACTATCATATCTCTTATTGTATAATTTCCTAATTTTCCGTTTAGAGTCCTGATTTCTCGTGTGTAATACTCAGGATCTGGGTTTTGTTTCAGTAATTTAAATGGGACAAATTTATCAATAGCGCTATTCAAAATTTTTCAAAAAGTTAGTCCACAGGATATTAATGTGATTTCCTTCCGATGCCCATACTACTAATAGTTCATTCAAATACCCCTGAAATTTGCCCTGATCCGCCCTGCGATACTGAAATATGATTTTGTTTGCTATATCAGAGTCTAATTTTGTAATGTCACCGTATCTAATATTTAATTCAACCCCAGAATGGTCACTAATTCCCGGCACTTTCAGACAGTTAATATACAGCTCTACAGGCCTTACGAGATAAACATCTAAGGTATTATTGTCCCTATGGTCGTAATACTTAGAGTTGACGTCTGACAGCTAGTGCTGGAGGGTGGAGCATTGCAAGTGCCATTTCACGCGGTTGCCACATTCCTGCATTCCATACCCTACCCTTCTCACTTCCGGCTGGCTTGTTCGTTCATTCTGACCGCTGTGCTTTCCTGTAGACTACCTGCCAGGCCATGACTGACTTGGTCTTATGTTCGGTTTTCTTTAACAGAGGTTTGGCTGAAAATCTCAGGCAGTAGAGCGCTGTCTTTCTGAGCTCAACTTGGCAGGGTCGATCCTGGCTCAGTCCGTCACCTCTCTCCATCAGCAGCTTCCTACTGTTGATAGCTTTATATTCAAAACCAAGGTTATGAACCACTTTCAGTAAGGAAGAGTAACTGCCTTTAAATAAGTCGTTCTGAAGTGTAAATGACAGTTTTTGAATTGTTGGATGTTCCCTCCTGGTGTAGTAAGAATATATGTGCCGGCGAATAGCATCGTCTTTAAACGGATCCAGATTTGTAATTCTGGAGGTTCTAGGCCGCTTCTTTCCAGGCATGGACAGTTTAGATGAACCCTCTTCTGAATTGTTATATTTCTCCATCGTAACTCTTGTCACAGTACTTTTACTAACTCTAAGAGCTTTCGCAGTGCGTTCTTGAATTCTCTGGAATGGAATTAAAGGAACATTACTTTCCGAAAAACTCTTAGCCTCCTCTTCAAAGAATTCCCTTGCGGCACATATAATTTCTCTTCCTTGGTGATGAATTGTCACACCATGATCGGCGGTATTTTTTTCATGAGGTGGACGAGTTCTGGGCCTCCCTCTCCCTCGAGGAGTATTCATAATGCTCGAAATATATATTGCAATACAATAATTGTAGGTCTACGTAATTAGTATTTAAAATACCGTTAGATACTTAATGACGGCCTCCAAACAGAAACACAAATAGAATAACACTCACGCTGAACTGCTTGTGACAAGATCTAACTCAGAAGTGCGAGGTTTGGCAACTCCTACAAACTCCTCCTCAACACGACCTGGCCAGAGGGCTTATCTCCATGGCAACCGCAGTCGCCCCACCCCGTTTCCATGACAACCATACCCCCACCTCTCTTTAACCCACCCAGGTAGGCAGTAAAAGGACCTCCCTCTAAGAACTGTCAGACTCCAACTCTGAGTATTACAACTGTAGTTGGGAAGTAAACTATTTGGGAAAATCCCCCCTCCCTTATGAATTTGTTTGCAGCGCTCTGAGCTTGACCACAGCTAGTTGTCTCACCAGGAGGTTTAAATCTCCGACAATTATTATGCTGTTTTTCATAGCATTACCCGTACAAGTTTTATCATACAGTGTGTCGAGGAGAGAAAAGTCATCTTTCGGTGCTCTATACGCCCCTATCACCTGAAGAGGGAATGTATTTCCTTTATCCGAGATTTGTACACATAACATTTCATAATCCGTATCAGCCCGCTTAATGAAACTAGCTATATTTTTGCGCACACAAATAAATAGCCCACCACCTCGCTTCCCCCGATCCCTTCTGTACATTTCGTAGCCCCCTTGAATTATTTCGTTACTATTGATATCCTCTTTTAGCCAAGATTCAGTAGCAATGACAATGTCCGGAGAATATGCCTCTACAAGGTTCCCAAATTCAATTAATTTATTTCCTATACTCTGACAATTAACCTGCAGTAATCTTAGAGTCTTACCTCCACACCAAATATCCCGAAATAGCTCCTTCTGTTCCCGTCGGCTGGCAACCTCTGGACCTGCTCCTCCTCACAAAGGCCGGCTCGAACCAATGACCCTGTCATGTAGGCTCCCTAGGTTGAAAGCGCCCCGGCGATTTAAATGCAGCCCATCTCGGGCGAAGTCTCGGCCCCCAATCCAGCAGTCAGTATCTACGTACACTAATCCCAGTTGTGCACATACCCAGTCCAAGCGGTCATTTACAGTCTTAACTCTTCTTAACAGAACGTCTCCCCGTCGTACAATGTCACTCATTATAATTTTCGCATTCTTAAACTTGCTTTTAGCTTTTCTGCCTAATTCGTATAGCTACCCCATGATGTAATCAGCTGTAGCCCTCATCTTTAAATCGTTCGTCCCAACATGGAGCAACGAAACTTTAACTTTTTCGGAGTCCTCTTTTCTTACAACCTAGTCTGACCCCATTCCCCACACCATCCTTAAACAATTCTTTAGGTCATTCTCGAACACCTTCCTCGAGAACACAGTTGAATAACATAGGCGAGAGCCCATCTCCCTGTCTCACCCCTGTTCGTATTGCGAAGTATTCAGAAATATCTCTCCTGAATTTCACGTTGGGGGCTGTGTCCAACAAGATTTGGTCTTATTATCTAAACCAAATTCTCTTACAACCTGGATCAGGGAACTTTGATCCAGCTAGCCTTCTTGAAATCAACAATGGTCACCACAAATTTCATACTTCTCAGATTAATGTACGTTAGAATTGATTTTAGATTCATGATTTGCTCAACACAAGAGTGCCTCTTTCGAAATCCTTCCTCGTATTCGACTAGTTGTTGATAGAGCTGTGCTTCCGCTCTCGATTGAAGCGTTTTGGCGAGAATCTTGTATGTTATCGAGAGGAGTGATATGCCACGATAGTTGTTTACGTCCGCGTTATCACCTTTCTCGTGCACGGGGTGAATCAGGGCAGATGTCCAATCACTGGACAGTTTTTCTGGTTCCCAAATCTCCCGGATGATAACCGTTAGCTCGTCGACTGGTTTATCACCTGCGTATTTCTAGAGCTCGGCAACTATTGAATCCTCACCTGGTGCTTTAGTGTTCTTACGTGAGTGAGTGAGTGAGTGAGTGAAGAGCTTGATTTTTCCCTAGTTGGTGGACTGATTTGATGAGCATATTTTCACGCAAGGAAAATTTCGATGTTGGAGCCACACATTGAGAAGGTACTCAAAGTATTTCGCCAGGATTCGACAGTTGTCTTTGTCATTGTAAGAAACTTTCCCATCGGGATTCCTAAAGTAAAGACTGGGTGGTGTGTATTTACTGAGATTTCGCTTGAAGGTTTTGTAGAAATCATGGTTGTTGTTCTTTTTGAAATCTTTGTCTATCTGTGCCAACTGATTTTTGTGGAATGCACATTTTATCCCGCCTATGGTTTTATCAGTCTGCTTTTTCACGACCAGGATTCTCTCTCTGTTTTCTTCATTCTTCTGACTGTTCCATCGCAGCCAGGAAAGCCGCCTTTGGTGTATAGCATCGTCGCATTCATTATTCCACCAAGGATGCCTCCTCAACTTTGTCAGTGGTATGGTTTCCTGTGCCGTTTGAAGTATTGCTTCATTGAGTTGTTCCCAATTCTGTGGCTCAAGTGCTTTAAGTTTCTGACTGAATTCATATTGTGTCCTCAATTTTTCCACATCAAACCTGTTTATCTTCCTTCCCTGAAATCTCTTGGTGAATCTTGGAAGAAGTCTTAATTTTATCATTGAGAGATAGTGATCTAAGTCAAGATTCGCGCTTCTAAAGACTTTTACATTCTGGATATCTCTCTGAGATTTATGAGAGACAGCAAAGAGGTAAGTTTGGAATTCACTGATATGGGGTTTTTAGGATATCCATGTTTTCTATTTTTCAGGAAGTCGTTTGAAAGCAGTTGATTTCATCACTAGGTTGAACGCCTTGCACAGCTCCTCTAACCTTTTTCCATTGTGGTTTGTTCTTCTGTGGGCCAGGTATTCTCCAATAATACTCTTGAATTCCTTTTCCTTACCGAGCTGAGCATAGTAGTCCCCGCGAAGGTAGATGATGTGTTCCTTGGGAATCTTGGATAGAATATCTTCTAGCTCTTCCTAGAAGATTTCCGTCCCTTGTGGATCAGTCCTGTTAGCTTGATTATTTGGTGCATGGCCGTTCACCATGATGTAGATTTTATTTGTGCTTCGAAACGAAAGGATCGAGACTCGACTGTTAGGGGACATGAAGTTGATGATGGATTCTAAAATCTTCTTACTAACCACTAATCCTGTACCAAGGTGGGGGATGGATTTTACTACACGTTTCCCGACTTTACCTGTGAAGATCCTATACACTTGGGAGTCAAACGTTTCTGCATCAACAAACTTTGTTTCCTGAATTGCTGCGATCAAGATTTGATGATGTTGTAGGGTGTCAATCGGTTGTTTCAATTTACCGACCTTCATAAGGGAGTTCACGTTAAATGTTGCGAAGAAGTTGCGGCGATTGTGTCTGCTCTTGTTTGTAGGAGTCTCCGATACCTCCAAGAATTTCGTTGCATGCTCACCAGAGTCCGAAGGCCAGAATATGTCGTTTAAGACGACGCTGGATTGGTTACCACCTGGGGTAGTTACTTCAACAGGTTTTTCCTCCATGCTTTTCACAGTTGAAAACACTGTAGATAGGGACCAGGGATATTGCACACTGACCAATATACTGCCAAGGTTGTGAGCCTTGGAGCCTCCAGCACTGTTCGGCTCACCGATCCAGCTTTCCGCTGGGATTAGGTACCCAACCTTACACTGGGTTGCTCGACTTAACAGAGTGCACCTCTTGTAAGTTACATGCTGGAGATGGAGTGAAAGAGGCTACGTTGGATTCCCTTGCTGAATCCAATATGTTAAAGTCGCAGGTGAGATGCAACAACGCATTTCACTCCCATTAGCCCAGAGCTATAAGGGCTACTCCCAGGTTGATTCCCGGGACTCATTATAATTAATTTATTATTATTATTATTTTGTGTAGATAATGAACCTACTGAATTTTATGAGATTTATTGAATAGCCATTATCGCTCTACGACCGTTGTTTCATAAATACTGGTAGTTCATAGGGTGTGTATACCTTCAAGAAATGATATATGAAAATGTCCTCTAAGATCGGCGATGTGCTGCCTGTTTTAATTTCCCTCTTCTCGTGTAGCTTACTGTCAGCCCTGAGCAGGATTACTTATGATGAACCGAGATACGGAACAACTTCTAAGCCTTGGGAGTTACGAGAAGACCTGCCGTTTCAGTGTATAACAAAGAAAATAAGTGAAGATATATTTAAGTTAACCCGTTCTACAAGCACATACACAAACGGAGAAGTTTTTCAATATTAATATTCTTGTGTAAAAGCTTTTTCTTCTAATGCACTGCCCGGCTTATCTCCATATCCTGCGTGATCTCCTTCTTCCAACTCGCTCGCTAATTCCATGCGTGAGTCCCTATAAACTCCTCTCTCCTAATCTCCTACCCCCCATTAATTTGGAAGTGGTTGGCAGACTCTGTTCGAGTTTCCGTATTTTAGTTACGATTATGAGTATACCTATAGCTTCAGGTTTAAATTAAGATTTTAAGATATGATACGAAGCAATTAGGCAAGCGTTTAAGAAGGATAATGGACGCAGAGAGGGGTTCTTATAACATGATCAATAAACATATCTGACTGCGGTAGTCTTCAGGGAAAACGATTTCTTATATGAAGCGATAACCATATTCAGGTGCCTTAGAGAAGGAGCCCGTGCAGGAGGGAAACAAACTGAATTCTCAGTCCCAACTACAAAATACAGTATTTAGCCGCCTTCTGTGACCTGGGGATACGTACTGAAACTCAATTCCCGAAGATCGTGGGTCGATTTCCGGCCCTGACAAGAAACTTATTTCTGGTCTGAGGGTTGAAACGGGATACACTGTCTCGTGAGGTAGAATTGAAAAGAGATGAGCTCTATTCTCAACTCAGTCAACTTAGAAAAGATTTTCCGTGGTTTCCTACTTCTACTTCAGACAAATGCCAAGCTGGTTCCTAAGTAAAGGCCGTGTACTGAGGTATGTGTGGAATTGGTCTGATAACCTATGTTATTGTGATGACTGTATTAGTGCGTGTATTTGTAAATGAGTTGATGATTGGGAAGGAAGCAGCCGTGGCCTTAAGTTAAGGACCATCCCGGCATTTGCCTAAAGTAGAAGTAGGAAACCACGGAAAACCACTTCGAAGATGGGAATCGAACCCTACTCTTCTCAGATTTGCCTCACGAATGTGAGTGTTCCCCGTTGTAGCCTACAGACCAGAGTTTAATTTATTGGCTGAGGCGGTAATCGAACCTGGAACTCCGAGGTGATGGCCAAGAATGCTAGCCACTACATCACGAGGTGGTCGTGGCAACGTTTAACTCCGTAATTAAGTACCTGGGGAAATACTGATTTCAGATTCAGACGAACCTTATCCCACAAGATATGCTCTGCAAAAGCGTTGCGGCCATTTTGAATCGCACTGTATATAATAAGAACCACTAAAATATCTATCACTGGTTAGGTGTGGACTGACTGGAGTGATGAGTGGAAGAAAGAACATATACTCGTATCACTTGTGGTCCGTGAGTGTTCACATTTCTCACATGTTTCCTCTTCTTCCAAATTTACTGCATATGATTCGCTTGCTCTCTTCTGTACTGTTCCCCAGATATCAAATTTACTGCGTTTATAGGTATAACAATAAATGATAATGAAATATAAACTATAACTACAACTAACTACTAACTTATATACTACAAGAAGAAATGGAAAAAAGAGAATAAGGCAAATAAAGAACAGGAGGAAATGAAATGCCCTCAACCCTCGAAGAATGCGGATTGAGGGACTTGGAAGGAAGGAGAGCCATGAAAGGCAGATAGGAAAGTGAAAGAGGATAGGGTCTGCCCCAGAGGTAATGGAAAAAGGGGGGAAACCGGACCCAGCTCAGGAATCACTCGGGGTCGCCAACTCCGGAACCCACCAGCCGTGAGCCCGTGAGGGTGTAGCAATATTCAGGGTGTACCAGAAGAGGTGGGACTACATACACCCGGCCTCCTTGAGGGCCTTGAGCAGAAGGCAGGAGATAACATGGAAAGAAAAAGAAGACTGACCAACCGCAGAAGGAGGGTATCAGAGAAGATGAGACAAGGGCAAAGTAAGGCGGGAAAGGAAGATACTCCCTAGGCCTTGGATACCCTAATACCGTCGGGGTCGGAAGAGAACAAGAGTTGACCAAGTGAGGTCGACAGGAAAGAAGACAGAGATGAGCCCGGCACAAGTAAGTGGAAGCAATTCCGGACTCAGCTGGGGCCCCGTGGTCGCCAACCCACGTCCCACTAGATGTGAGCCCCTGGGGGGTATAAGAATAAAAGCAAAAATAATAATGATCATCAATCATAATCGTAACGCTTGAAAATGAGACCACAGTTGGGATCCAAATCCAAATGTTCTGGTTTTTGGGTAGGGCTGACTTCCAAATCTTTCCTTCAAATCGGTCCAGAAGAACATCAAGAGTAAGGAATTCTTGTATTATGGAGATTCTCACTCAACGGACGCACATGACCTTGAGTACCCTTGGTGGAAGACGTTACCAGATGTACTGAAGCCTGCGATACCGAGCGGAACTACAGCTAATATTATTACTATTATTACTAGCCATTGGTGAATCCCATAAAGGGCAATGGCCTCCTGCTAGCAGGGTAGCTCTGAGATATTTCATCAGATGAGGTAGGCTGATGAACAATTATCTTAATAGTAACTTAAAACTAATAGTACTGACTATTTACACTCCTATTCATCTTCCCCATGAATTATCGTATTATATTAAACATTTTCACTCGTAAAACTTGTACCTAGTTCATATTTTCCTGAAGATTTATCTAAGACGACGATGAGTCTAGGGATGTTTCAAACAAACTGTTTCGACAACAGTTCTCCATGAATTACGTTGACCTGCCGCTCTCATCCACTGCTTTCCGATCGTTGACTGGAACTCGTCTGACCATCAGGTCTTCCATCTCTGGGCTCCCACACTGTACTTGAGTAGGCTCGTCTCGCATGATCCATTCTCAGTACATGGCCTGCCCATGTTCACTTCAGTTTCCTGGCCCTCGTGATGACATTCTCTAGCCCTGCCCTCTTCCTGATTTCCTCATTTCTCATTCTGTTCCTTAACGTAATGTTTAGAACTGTTATTTCGATTTTCCTGTGGCACACTTCTAACTTCGAAACTTGCTTCTTAGTTAATGACCACTTTTGTGCTCCATAGAGGAGAACGGGAAGTACACATGAGTCCATCACTTGTCTTTTTGTCTCTGCTGTTCAATGAAGGACAGCCTCCAGAATTTTTGCCATGCTGACGATATCCACCTGTTGATTTCCTTGTCCATATTTTGCTGAAAAGATAGTGACTGGCCCAGATAGACAAAGTTTGACACATATTTTACTTATTTTCTTTTCACCATGCGTTTCTTTGCTTCATGATTTGTCATAAATTTTGTCTTGCTGGGATTAAGGCTCAAGCCCAGTTTGTTGTTTTCTTCATGCAGATCTTTTTAACATTACTGGCAGCCTCGAAGTCAACTTTGCAAACAGGATCACTTCATCGGCGAATCGTAAGTTCGGCAGGCTCTTTACATTGTGATTCCGTATTTGTGCCCCCGTTGTAGCTTCCAGAATATGACCTCTAAAACGCTCGTGAACAGTTTAGGTGATAATGGATCATCTTGTCTTACGCCTCACTGTAGATAGAATTTATCGCCTTCTTTTTCCATTCGGACCTTTGCCCAGCTATTTAAATACAGTTTTAAAAGCACCCGCAAGTACATCGTGGGGATCCCTTGGTTGTGTAGTGCTTTCACGACGCTTGGCTGGTCCACCGAATCGAAGGCTTTCGTATAATCTACGAATGCTATGTACAACTTGCGATTATACTTTTCGGCCTTCTCTATTATTTGCGTCATGGTTTTCAGGTGATCTGCTGTCGAGTGTCCTGCTCGGAATCCAGCTTGCTCTGTGGGTTGATTTTCATCCAGAGTTCTCGTAATTCGGTGAAGTGTTATTTTCAAGAATAGGTTGTATAGATTGGACATACGACTCACCGGTCTGTAGTTGTCTAGGCTATCTCTATTGCCATTCTTATGTAATAGGATGATGTTGTCTATTTTCAAGTGTTCATTGTAAATACCATCATCTCCAGGGCTCTTTCGAAGTTTCAAGACCGTGATCGCAGCTCTCACTTCTCTCGGAAGAATGGGCAACACTTCGTCTGTTTCGGCATCCGTATGATTCAGATGACTTTCTGCTAGTTCTTGTAACTCTTTTGTTGGCATGGAATACAAGGATCTGTAGAAATCAGTTTCAAATTCCACCAAATCATCTCTTTTTGTCACTTTTTCTCCTCTCTTATATTTGATACTTGGTATCCAATTTCTCCCTTCACACAGTTCGTTTCTAACTCTTTGCACTGATTTTGTTGAGTGGATAACGTCCTCTATAAGTTTCCGCTTGTAGCGCCTCAAATCATTTCTGATTCCTCTTTCCGTTTAGCTTGTTGAACTCTGCGTATTGTATTCTCTTGAGACGGATTCGTCTCTTGATTGCAACAGTTTTTCTCTTTCATCCAAGAGTCTTATAGTGTTTTCACTCAGTTTACTTCTCCTCGTAGACGTTCTGTCGTGAGGAACTGATGCCGTGGCTGCTTCCTTAAGTGAGTTTTCCAAAGTGTCATACACTTCTTGAATATCCGTACGCACTCGTTCTGGTCACGCCGCGAGTCTCTTATGTAATTCTTCTTTGTAGGGTGTAACATTTAAATCACCAATTCTCTGACGCTGGGTTTTGCATTTATTCCTACTCATTTTTTCAATGCCTACCTTCGAACGGACCATCCTGTGATCCGAGTAGAATTTCAAGCTACTGATAAGCTGTACGTCCTTCACTTACTCTATTTTTCTGTGAGGATGAAGTCGATCTCGTTTTTCGTTCTTCCATTTGGGGAACGCCAAGTCCACTTTTTTCCCTTGATTTCTTTTGAAGAATGAGTTCGATATCGCTAGTCTGTGGCGTTGGGCAAAATGTATTCCGTTTCTTGTTCCTACTCCGAAAGCTTCTTTTGGCTCTTCCCATTCCTTCCCCATCACTCCAATTTTTCTGTTGAAGTCTCCTATTACAAAGTTTATGTCCCCTCTATACTAGTCCAGTGCGCCCTCTAGTTACTTGTAGAATTAATTTACTTCGTCGTCTGTGGCATAGTCCGTAGGAGCATACAGCCGTATGATAGTAACGTTCCTATTCCTTACTTCCAGAGATAGTATGATGACCCTCTCTGATTTGCCCAGTATTTCCTTGACGCTTGCTTTTAGGCGGTGACTTATAATAAAAGCTACTACTTTGTGCCCTTTCGTTTGCCCAAAGTATGCGAATATACTTCCATCGTTTCTCTCAATTATTGCTTCTCAAAGTTTCCTCACTTCGCTTATGCCAAGAATATCGACTGGGCATTGTTCTAAAGCTAGATCTAGCTCTATTGCTCTTTCTTCAGTTTGAGGGTTCGTACATTTAGAGTTCCTATAAGCAGTTCGTGTTCCTTTGCGGGTGGGTTCCTCGCCTTGTATGTGATGTGGTCATCCGTGGTTTCCGCTTTTGAATCCAGTGGGATGCTCAAAAGGTTTCGCTCACCATTTTTGGAGTTTCTTGTTAGGTCATTATGGCAATATTTCCATTTCCCATTTATTTGGATCTTTTGGCAGCCAACCTTCACTGTGTTTCCCTTCTTTCTTTCCTATTTTGCCCGTTTCCTTAATGCATCCTGAATTTCTCTTTCCTTCCTTGTCATATCATCCTCGATGCAGCAGTCCTACTCCCCTAGTTTGTACTTGTTCCTCATGACCTTGATCTTCTCTCCGAAGCATTTAATGCTAACCAGAACCATTCCCCGGCTTTTGCAGTTTTCTCCTATGTAGCAGAGTTGCACGTAATTTACATTTTCTTCAAGGCTCCCAAATATTTCCTTTATTTCTTCTTCCAATTTATCCTTTATCCGGCTATACCTTTGCTTTTGATGACAATATTCCTCTTTTTCTCTGTTTTTCATGTTTTTTCCTCATTTTCTTCCATCTGGTTCAGCCTTTCGGAGAGAGACTTTATCTTGTCTCCTAAAGTCTCTTCAATGCTCTCCAGTTCGTTCCGATTATTTTCTGTATTACGTGTCCATGCCTCATCTCTCTTTTTTCAGTTCACTTTTTAATTCCATGATTTCGTTTTTTTGGTTTCCTCTTTGAACTGTTCATCTCGCTCTTTCCCTTCCTTCACATTGGCGAGTATTTCGGCCGGAATTCGTTTGGAATCCCACTTCATTGACTCTTTTTCTTCGTGTGTTGGAGCTCTTTTCTTATTTTTGTCTGCCATTTCTGTCGTTAGATGTTACCTATTCTTGCGTGTGGTCTTGTGTTTCTGTGCTGTGGGGCATTCTGACTTGCACTGGGTCGTAAGCAGAGGGTGAATTGGGAATGTTCGTACTACCCTAGTTCATAGCGATTTTAGGACTGGATTAAACTCATATATCAAGCGTTCCTCGTTTGTATGAATGTGCCAGAACTCCTTCCTACTGGATGCATCTAAAACCATTTCTCCCCAACGATTCACCAATCTCTTAAACGCTTTTTTGCTGACTGAATGCGTTCCTGCTTTTGACGCAGGTATGCAATCACTTCCCCGAGTGAGAGGGCATTTACTCTCTACTGTGAGCAGCGCTGTGTTGAATGTTTGTGTGCATTACGCGCACGTGTCCTCCCTCTCTTCCTAGTGGCGACGACTTCTTCGCTGACCGCGTTGAGCTGGCAGCACTAGTGGTGCTCAAGTTTGTTGTTGAACTGTGCGTGTTGCAAATCTCTCATGCTAGTTTGCCCTTAACCTCAAAATGTTATTTCACTTTACATCCCTAGATTGTATTTACTCTCCTGTTTTTTCCTTATTCACAAACACTTCCACACGTACTTTCATCGCCTCCGAAACTTCTCCTTACGCTGCTTACCGCAATTACTCTTAATATGCCCAGCCTTAATGCTCAGGTAGGTCCAGTGGGCTCTGGGAGCACATTTAGCTTTGTGGTAGCACTGGAACATCACGGCGTAGGGCTGCTCAGATGGCTATAAATCTTGTCGTTAATTCGTTCCAGACACTTGGGACATCTTGACCATCAGCACCATGTACTTGGGTTAGAACAATTTATCAGATAGCCTGTTTCTCTTCGGTGACTGTAGTAGGTAGTGTTCAGGCAGTAATGGGGTCGGTGTCCCGGTGATTTTAAGCGCACAGCTACGCCGCGTGGTTATATGGCTGTAGTTCCCGAGCGGGCGCGCAGCGTGTTCACTCCACAGAAATAAATTGCTGCTGGCAACAACAACCACAACAACAAAAACAATGATGATTATGAAGATAAAAATAATAATGTCTCCATCTGGCTTGCATTTCATCCCTGCATGGAAGAATGACTTACTTTTTCAGAGATATTGAGAGTCTACGGCTCACATAGGCCTACACAGGGATAGTTATTAGGTAGTTGGTAGGACTGCTTCGTCATAAAATGTTCACAATTAAGTTATATCCCTCTTGCCATACACTGTGTAAACAAAACTACGTTGAAATGCATTAAATGCTATGGAAGTTACATGCAGATAAACATGGATACTAGACTATAATGTAGAATCATTTCTAACACTGACATATGCAATACGTGTTGCATGAAATGTACCTGCAATATTAAAACAAAATAGTGTGCAGATGTTCGAATTCTTTTTCTGAACAGTTTCTAAGATGGGGCTCACGTACACAGAATGTTACTGGGCAGTTTGAAGCCCTGAGGACTCTGTGAATAAACATAGTTCTCTTAAGGCAACCATAAGAGAGGACGGTAGTTACATGCAGTTCAATACTGAACCTATTCGCGAGAAAAGAATTAAGTTGGTAGCACTTTGATGACTTACTCCAAATATGCCTAAAACATCTTGGACTTACAGTGTGATAAGGTCGAAGTTAGTTCAATACACGTATTCTGAGATATTGACTCTCGGGTTCAAAGGTCTTCAGATCATTAATACATAGTTTATAGCCCTAGTGTCTTGGACTATCAGCAGAGTTATACCACTTAATACATTTAATTCACATATGAAATTTGATTGAAATCCATTTGTTACTATGGAAGTTACATGCTGCTAAACATTGAACCAATCAGCTTGCGTAAAATCATATTGACAACACCGTAATTTATAGTTTGCTAAACATTAATCTGCATATTATGGTCTATATGTGCGCCAAGTTTAGAAATGTTCACCTAAACACTTTCTGAGATATTACTATTAGGGTTCAAATTATAGAACATTTATTAACATTTTGCAGTCCTGGTTACTCAGAAAATATGAATATAAATATATCGCGTTAGGTATAGGCCTACACTCGCGAGAAAAGTCTATTAAAATGTTTCAACTTCACTTTGTATTTTACAGGTTTCTGGAAGTCTCATAGCTAAACGTCAAGTAGTACCGTAAAAATTTCAGGGTGATATCAGTATTAGTTTCGGAGATATAGAATGCCGGTGAAATATTTCGTACAACCACCATCTTGAGGTTATGTGAACAATTGAAATAAATTGGATGCCAGTGCATTACAATGTGTATGAACATTTGCTGTACCAAGTTTCATTGCGTTTGGATGGTTAAATTGCGAGAAAAGTCTATTTAAGGTTTCAATTTTAATTGGCCGCCATGTTCGTTTTCTAGTTAACAGGTTTTTGAAAGTCTCATAGATGAACTTCTAGTAGTGCCCTTTATCACCGTACATTATTTAGGGGTGATATCAGTAATAGTTTCGGAGATATGGAATGCCGGTGAAATATTTCGCACAGCCGCCATGTTGGATTGGTGAGACGTAATACAATTTGAAGGGCACCGTCGGGGTCTATCAAAATAGTACTATGACCTTACCGAGTTTCATTGAAATCGCTCTTGCTGTTTAGAAGTTATTAGGGGGGACACACACGGACGCAGAAACATACACACACACGGACAAAAAGTGATCTCATAATCCTATATTTTCATAAATAAAAATAGGCTAACAAATCATATGGATAATTTTGATGCATTGAATCTTGAAGATTCATATGTGGATGTAGATGATTACCTTAACATCCTTGGGACTTTCTGTGGCAAACGGCTGGTGCACCATTCAAGCACTTGTACGCAACACATTGAAAAAATACAAGTTTTAATACGCTTTTCAATTACAGTACAAGTACTTTGTCATATTTCCAAAATAATTAAAGCGTTAGATTTCTCAAATTTTTTACTGCTATGCTATTGGATTAAATCAGTTTGTATCTATTTAACAACCAGTGATTTTGTTATTGTTGCTGCTGTTGTTAATTCATATTAAGAGCTTAGAACACCTTAGTTATAGCCCCGTGTAAATAGATGTTTGTTGGATTTTCCTCCTAGCCTGTGTTTCCGTGGTGACTAGTTGTGTTAGAAACTAATAATTAGGATCAGGGATTGGGATTTTCATGGTCCTACCAATATCTTGAAGTTGTAATGTTTCAATGTTTTGTCTCATACGCACAGAACTAATTTCTGTGATGGACTCATTTCGTTGATGTTATTGATTTTATCTCCCCATAATCCGTATGGCAGTATTTATGATATTTCATTAAATAAACTCCCTGCCTGAAACTCGGACAATTGTCGAGGGATAGCTGGTGGATATTTCTTGTCTAACATGTTCATACAACTACACATTTGAGAGGGAACAGTTCTCACGTCATCTACAAATGAAATAGTCATACGCGTCAGTTTGAGAGTTGCAGTGGTAATGCTTGTTGGACGTCAAGCCATGTTGAGCTATATCCAGCTAAAAGCTTGGTTATTTCAGTTAGACCATATTGTTGAGACGAATAGTAGCATTTACTAGCCTCTTGCTCGTGTGAGTAAGATATTGTCCAACATTTTGTCGGTCGGTTTGCTTGCGTCATCCCACGATACGATGCGACATCATTTGCCATTATGCAAATGTAGCTTAGCTTTTACATTATGGTTATTGTAGTTGTGAGCAAGTTTGCTTTATTGAAGTGTTTCTGGAATGTTCCGAGTTGGATAAGAGAGCCAGGAGGTTGTTCCAAGAAAAACGCATCAGCTTTACTTCGTACTCCTCGCAGAATTAAGTAGAACAGAATCAAAAAAGCAAGAACTTCCGCACTAACAGTCTAGAGTTTAGAATGTGACTGCGTTGCAACAGTCAAAATATCTTGATAAAAACAAACTTTTGTGGAAACAAATTACATATTCTATTCATCTCCTGATTATTCTGTGAGGATGAAATACTAGGGCGTAAATTAGCCACTCAAATATTGTTCATTACATCAACCATCTTTCGCAATTTCCTTGTAAATTTGATGTAGCAAATTAATAATGATTATAACGAATATTGATTAATGTGCTTCACGTCCCTTTTACATGCTAATGTTTCTGATAGATACAGCTACCGTCATAGTCCACGAATATGAATTAAAACATCTGACACGAAGATCTAGGGTTGGATTCCAGGCTCAGACTTGATCTCAGGGCTACACACTAAGGTGTGCTCAGTCTCGTGAGAAGAAATTAGGAAGAAGTGAGGATGAACCGAACGCGCATAGTGGTGTGGCGTCAGCAAAATTGCTAGCCTGATTGGTGTACACTATAGCGACACGTCAGGACATACAATCGCGATCGTGTGAAACTATGTATTGAAGTACGTCTTCGCAGAGGTCGTCAGCAGCCAACAACAGCAGCTGAGGGTCCTTACGGGCTCGTAGAAACACGGAAGAGACCGCAACTGAACTGCGTGATGCCTTACGGATGACAACTAGTAGGGCTGTTTATACGCAGACAATTATAAATCGTCTCCTATACTCAAGAGTTCCTTGGCGAGCACCTGCACGTACACCCAAACACCGTGAAGTCAGGTACAAATGGACAAGGGAGCATTTGGGCTGGACTCTGGCAGAGTGGTGACAGGACCTCTTCACGGACGAGATAACGCCAGATGAGTCCTGTACACCATCCCATATGCCCAGTACGGAGGTGGGGCCGTCATGTTTTGGAGCGGTATTATGCATGGACGTCTGACGCCACTCATCGGCGTATCGGACAAAATGACTGTTCCACAAAATCAGGACAGAATTCTCGGACTCATTTATCAACCCTCCCGACAACAATTTGGCAACGGATTCGTTCTGTAGGATGAAAACGCGCGCTCACACCGCTCTAAGCTTGTGAACCTCTTCCTCAGAGAGACCCACATCAATGGGATTGGCGGGCCCTCAATGTCTTCGAACATGAATTCCATCGAACATACTGTACCCGGCATATGCTGAAACATGCAGTGTGACGACGAACGAATCCACCTCGCACCCTGGCCGACCGCCGGAAGGCATCTGTCGAAGTGTGCTACAGGATCGACCAGGACAGCCTCAATCGCCTTGTGGAAGACATGCCACGACGGGTCCGGTCATGCTTCACTGCATAGGGTGGAGTTACCCTATACTGAGAGACAGAATCAGATTCCCAGGTTTGATAGGCGGATGCGTGTTGCCGAAAAATAGTGTTTGTGTTGCGCCTGTCGTTGTTCTTTTGTTACCTCATACGTATTATGCTTAACGTAAAGTGTATATTTGTATCCCGTGAGGAACATAGAAATCCGGAACAGCAGGCGGTGCAAAACTTGTTTGAGGTTTGTAGGTACCACCATATTAACATAACCAAGGGTTATGTCGATGATTCAGGAGTTTCCAATACTGCTAAACGTACTGTAGATGCCAACTGAACATGTTTACTTGGATATCTCCCAAAGGCAGGAATATATTATACTTCGATCGAAGGCATTAACTACAGATGTAGGGAAGATCGTTTTATGTATGCACGGGCGAGAATCAAACACTAATCTTGCAAATATTTAAAAATATATATTTTGTCTTTCGGTCTTCTCGATGATTTGGTTCTGAACTCCAAATTGAATTACGTTTTAATCCAACTTTCATCATATGATAGACAACATAACAGTGATTTCCAACTGGAGCTCCGCGAAAGCTTTTAGAATTTTTTTTAAGTCATGGAAGAATATATTACATTGCTCGATTTAAATTACTATGTATTTCCATTCGACAAAATCGAACAAAGTAACTTGATAAAGAATTAATGGTGAACCGTTACACAACGCACGGCATCGCACAGTGCAGGAACCGAGGAGCTAGCTTTCCTAACAGACTTAACAAACCATCTTCAAGGAAGAAATCAGGTGGTATCAGACATGGTAGGAATTGTAAATAGATTTCGAAACAAGTTAAAAATATTCAAACTTTCTTTAGAAAAGTTTTTTGAAAAATTTTCTTTAGAAAAGAAGTGAATTGACACATTTCCCAAGCTGTGTCATGTGTTATATCGTCGCCATCTTGACGGAAACGTAATGGCGGCCACCCAAATGTTAAAATTAGCAGTGGAGAAATACCAGGAAACTACAGATTTTCCATATTTCAGTCGACACAAACAAGATATCATTGAGGAATTTAACACACGATTCAAGGAAACTGAAACACTCAAAAGTAGCATACAGCTCAACATGAATCCTCTTGGAGCTACAATCGAGGAACAAAAATCAGACATACAACTTGAATTGTGTGATCTACAAGCCAATGCGTTTCTACAGATGAGACAAAAAAAAAGGATTACATTCCTTTAAACTGCTATCCAGCGAAAAGTACCCAAACTTAAGATGTTTGGACTAAAAATGACTTCAAGGTTTGGGACCACGTACATATGTGAAAGTGTATTTTCTTCCATGAACGTCCTCAAAAATCAGTACAGAAGTCGACTTACAGATTCTTCCTTGCTGCATCTTTTGAGATAAGCAACAACTAACCTGGAAGTGGACATTAATTCATTGGTACAGTAGATACAGCTGATGGACCACAGTAATCTTCGTTTTACCAATATTGTTTTTATAAATGTTGCTTTATATATATTATAATGTTAGTTTATTTTTGTTTAATTTTTGTTATTGCTGCCATTCTAATATTGATTCGAAGAAAACTTATTACTAAAAAGTAATTGGCCTTTTTAGCCTACTTTCGATTTTTCCAAAAATTAAAGTAGACTTATGAGATCAACAAAGGGCGAAAAATTGTGTGTCTGTCTGTGTGTGAGTGTGTGTGTGTATGTGTGTCTGTGTGTCTGTGAGTGTGTGTACTCTGAATGTCTGTCTGTCCCCCCCCCCTTTTCAATTCGAACACGGTGAAACCGAAGTGAACGAAATTTTCTACAGAGATAGCACTAGCATTAGGCACCTCAGTGTCATGTTTTATTTCGCCGCCATCTTGACGAAAACGTATGGCGGCCACCTAAATGTTAAAAGCTTAAATCAAATTATGACCAACCTAATCATTTGATCTCTACCAATTTTTGCAACGTTATACCTTTAAGTAATAAGAATCTTTTGACCAAACTACAAGGTCATCAGCCCAATAATATGCGGATGGCGGCCATGTATGTGTGCAAATTGATTCCCCCTATCTATTCATACACGGTGAAACCGAATTGAACGAAACTTGGTGCTGAGGTAGCACTAGCAAAGGGCACCTCAGTGTCATGTTTTATAATCACCACCATCTTGACGGAAACGGAATGGTGGCCACCCAAATGTTAAAAGCTTAAATCAAATTACGACCAACCTCATCATTTGATCTCTACCAATTTATTTATTTATTTATTTATTTACACTACCCCGTCCAACACTGATTGTGCCTTTCAAATTTAAAATAAGTGTCCAAATTGGCGTCCAATGTAATTAAAATGTGTTCAAAGTTTCAAGATGGCGTGTAACCTGTTTAAAACTCCTACTAGTGGTAAACAATCTCCCACACTGCTAAGCAACAAATGCAATATGTTTAATGCTCGTATAACAATTAATTATGATGTTTGTTGGGCGCCATGATCGCAACTTACAGATGAGAGCCAAATAATTGAAATAATAATAATAATTAACCATATGAGAACACTGAGACCTCCTTCTCCCAGGCCGTGGCATCTTATAGTAATTGTTAGGGAAAAAGGAATGACTTATAAGTAGTTCTATCTGCAAAGAAGAGAACACTAAGCATTTAATAAAGAAGTGAATTTAATATATATAAAACCAGACAAGAAAAACTAATGATAATAATAATAATAATAATAATAATAATAATAATAATAATAATAATAAGAATTTACTTGAATTTACTGATTTTACGTGACCTGTGGGTCAAAGCAGAGTGGAGGTTGAAGTTAATTTAATTTATTACCAAAGCTTGAATTTAAGTTCCAAAAAATAATTAAAAAGAGACTTTGCATGATTTCGTCAGATCGCTCACCGCTGATGTTTCTAGTTGATAATGACACCTCGTCATGTTGTTGCGTAGAAGGCTGCTGTATATATGCTTCGTCTTCCAGATCGGAGTCGTGATGTTGATCGAAGATAACGTATGTTGAATGTAATTACTGAGCAAGGACGAGATTTGCCAACTACAAGATTGGAAGTGATGAGGTCTATCCTCAATACTCACTCTTATGAGAATGGCCTGATAAACAAACATTTCTATACGTGTGTGTAGACGGAATATTGTCTAGCACACTTGTACAAATGTTATACTTACTATTTGTCTGATTGGAAATCAGAAATATTACAGGTACATGACACTGAATATTTAAGAGTAAGCGGAAGAATAAGCTTCCTAGTCAGAATAATAATCTGTGACGTCGAAAAATAATTATGCAAAAGTCAAATGGAATAATCTCGAAATCAGCTCTGCACGGCCTTAAATCAAATAATCAGCCCCCCACCAATTCTTCATTCCTCATCCCCCAGCTGGATCTTCTTATCCAATCAAAATGTTGTTGCCATGGAAACAATCTCCTACCCTCATATCATGAGTCTTCCTGACCTACGATTCGCCAATCGTAACCACGTGACGACTTCTTCTTCCAAGTACAAAAATGCTACATCCCAAGAATAGAATTTGCCTGTAGAGAGGCTAGCTTAAATGTCTCCATTGTCGGAAGTAAGATGACATCATTGGCTTTGTCTCGAAAAAGTTGGCTTCATCTTAGAATTTCTTGACACACTTTCTCATATACTAGCTATCTTTGGAATCCCTCACTCTGTTTCTGTTGACGAGAGCAAACACACCACGCAAGTCCCCTCTTCCTAACGTACGAAATATGAGCAACCAACCTCCAGACTACAAGTGTCCACAAATTAGCATTAGGAATAAAATATTATATACGTGAATCGCTATGATTATTATAATAATTAAATAATACACAAAATAAAATGAAAAAAAAAAGAAGTCTGATAATAATAATAATAAGAAGAAAATTAAATATGTGCATGGCTTGATTAGTGCCGATCGAAAATTATTAATAATAATAATAATACATAATACTGGATAATGCAGCAAACAAAGGGAGGATCAGAAAGATGGAATTAGCTTTTAAATTAGTACAGAATAAGTACAACAAAAGAACAATATTGTACAGCCTCCCAGGGGTATGCACCCCTTGGAGACCATCCCCCCATCATCTGCCTACATCTCCTAACGGGCAACCCTTGGAAAGCCGGGCCAACATCCATAAAACGTAGCAGGGACAGCTTGCCACTCCAGAAAGCAGCTCAGTCCTTGCACAATGGTTACACATAGCGACATACTATTAACTGGGACAGCAATGCCAACACATTGCTGACAACATAGCGCCGGAGAGTATAAGAAGGCATCTTAATGAGGTCAAAGGATCTCTCCATTATCAGTGCTTCAACGATACGGCCGAAGGCTACGCCGGGGTCATCAGAGGTGAGTCAGTCAGTCGTGTTCAGACATCCTACTTTTGTAACCTGTAACCCACAACTTGTACTACATTGTGAACATAATTACATTCCCTACAAGGGACTCATACTCAGAATTACAGACCAATAAACACTTGGTCAACACAGCACACTAGCCTTACTGTTTATACGCCTCTTTACATCCCAACGCCCTTCCTTATTCCCGTCACGGTAAGACGTGACAGACGGTAGTCTAATAGCGCTAGCTCAGATATCATTGTGTTCCTCGCGGCGGCCCGGCTGCCAGAGTGCAGCGCGTGCCACTCGGCTGATACGAGCAGAATCAGTTACATAATAAGCAGTCAGCTGAGCGACCAGCACAGTGACCCTTGCATTGGGTCTCATCCCTTCAAACACTACTACATTATTTATAGGAACGCCCCCTAGTTCCTAGCACACCACAACACTCTACACTGGTCAGCTTACCCTGCCAAGGGAAGCTACCCTTTTTTAGGCACAACCTTATAAATTAGTACAATAACTCTTCCTTTTAGATCCACCCCCAAATAAGGGATCTAAAACAATATCTTACGGAGCGAAGATAAGACACTATACCACGGTTGTCAAGCCTGAGGCATTGTATAGTTCAGAATGTTTGATACTGAACAAGAAAGGTGAATTAGAGGAACTGGAGAAGAAAGAAAGAAAAATCTTGAGGAAGATCTTAGGACTCGAAAATAGAAATTATGGTACATGGCGGAAGAGGCGAAACAAAGATCTTTACGGACAAGCAGAAAAAATCACAGATACCATACGGAAGAGAAGATTGAAATTCTATGGACACCTTACGAGAATGAGCGATAGTCAACTAACGAAGAAGATCTTTAATTACATCACCAAGATAAAAGCGACTACAAAATGGGTAGATGAAATACGAAAGGATATGGAGGAAATTGGGGTCAGTCCAAATGAGATCAGGAATAGAGAGGTGTTTCGAGGTAGGATTGATGCATTCAAGGGGTTCCAGAAAAAGCAAAGGAGAAGAACTAAGAACATCTGGTCGGAAGAAAGAAGAGAATCCACAGTGAAAGGATGAAGAGTTTCTGGGAGCAGAAAAAAGGACTAATCAGCAAGTCAATTGTTTCCCGTGGTCAAAAGTAGGCCAAAATCGAACAAAGAAGAAGAATACATAATTAAACATGGTCGAATTCTGACCATTACATTTCTTGTATCTTAATCGACCTTGTATAGCCTATGATCCACAACTATAATAAGTATCTGATGATATATAACTCCATGGCCTACATAAAAAACAACCCAACATAGCAGCCACAAAAATATTTTAACGGTCCCCAATATCTTCGAAACTATCATAGCAAGCAAACTGAAATTGTTGAATATAGAGGACTATTAAATAAGTGAATATACTAGTATGTGACTTTCATAAACCTGATAAGTACAACAACAATACGGCGCCCGCGCAATGACTTTTGTGGAGATCTGATCATTCGAACGCAGAGGAACTTGGCTCAGCAAATCTTTACTTTAAAACTATACTAATATAATAAAGCTGAAGAGTTTGCGTGTTTGTGTGTTTTTGTGTTTAAACGCGCTAATCTCTGACACTACCAGTCGGATTCGAAAAAATATTTTTTATATGATAGCCAGATTCAAGAGTAATAGTTTAGGCTATGTTAAATTTCAGACAGACCACTCCATTCCCTGCATTTAGGCCCTTTGGCACAAATCTACACCGTTTCACGGATCTGAACCAAAATTTGTATACTTACCTTTTGGAACCTTGCGAGAACCACAGTCTGCATGAAATTTATGACAGACCAGTCCAATCCCTGCATTTAGGCCCTTTGGCAAAAATCCACACCTTTTCACCGATCTGAACCAAAATGTGTATACTTAGCCTTTGGAACCCTGCGAGTAACACTGTTTACATGCAATTTCGGACAGACCAGTCCATTCCCTGCATTTAGGCCCTTTGGCACAAATCTACACTGTTTCACCGATCTGAACCAAAATTTGTATCCACACCCTTTGGAGCACTGCAGGTAACACTGTCCACTTTAAATTTCGGACAGACCACTCCATTCCCTGCATTTAGGCCCTATGACACTGATCTACACCGTATCACCGATCTGAACCAAAATGTGTATACCTACCCTTCGGAACACGGCGAGTAATACTGTATACATGAAATTTAGGACAGACCACTCCATTCCCTACATTTATGCCCTTTGGCACAAATCTACACCGTTTCACCGATCTGGAGCAAAATTTGTATACTTGCCCTTTGGAACCCTGCGAGTAACACTCTCAGCATGAAATTTCGGACAGTCCACTCCATTCTTTGCGTTTAGGCCCTTTGGCACAAATCTACACCTTTTCACCGATCTGAACCAGATGCCACATACTTAAAGTTTGGAACCCGACGAGTAACACTGTCTGCTTGAAATTTCGGACAGACCACTCCATTCCCTGCATTTAGGTGCTTTGGCACAAATCTACACCGTTTCACTGATCTGAACCACATTTTGTACACTTACCCTTTGGAACCCTGCGGGGGACACTGTCCACTTTAATTTTCGGACAGACCACTCCATTCCCTGCATTTAGGCCCTTTATCACAAATCTACACCGTTCCTCCTAATTGCACCAAATTATACATACACTTTGAAACCCTGCTGGTAGCACTGTCCACTTGATATTTTGGACAACGCTCTCCATTCCCTACATTTAGAATAACAAACAAACTGAACTTGAAAACCACGTATTAAGGCCCTAGAATCATTCATGTCCGTAGTAGTAGTGTAACTGTAAGAGCATTTTAATAACTCTATTGTTGACTGGCAATTCGGGCTGCATCACGTCGCACCCTACCAGTGTTCTGGTGCAGAATTGCGAAAATTGTTAAATCTTGCGCTGCTTATAAATTGCAGTCACGGGGAGTAATTAGTGCAGCAATATTTCTTTTGCCCCTTAAAACAGTTATCATCATGAACATATTATGCACCTGTATAAGTGCAATGGTGTTGGTGCAATACATTGAGGTTATCAGCTGCAATAATCGTTGGTGATTTTAAATTTACCTTAATCTATTCCGAAACTTATCGTTGAGCGCTATGTGGCCATAAATGATACAATTGCTACCTCAGGAGCTCGGGACAGCCGAAGTTTTCCAAAGTGTTCTGATTATTTTCCTACGGCGCTATGCCACAAAAGACGACACTATTGGTCTCTACATCTCTATCAGACAATGAGATATAGGCCCTAGGATGTACCTTTTATTTCACTTACTCCTCTTTCTAATCTTTTTTAGAAATTTGTTTGTAAATTACATGTGTCAGTGCTGTAGTTAGTAAATAGACGTTTCCCTATTATCATTAGGGGAAAAATAAGCTAAATGTAACGTCCATTATACTGTACTGCTTATCACCCTCACTACAACCACCACCTCCACCACCACCACAAAAAGTTATATTTTTTTCTGGTAGTTTAAGTATCATGTACCAGTTCTGTAGTAGAATTCATTATCATCCATAAAACAAATAAATCAACCGGGCGAAGCCGGGCGCTACTTCTAGTATTAATATAATGGCATCTAATATTGATAAATTCTTTTCAAAACTTCGTTATGGTGGCAGTGCGAAGTTTTAAAAATGTTTCTTTTATTTCTTTTATCCTTTGCAAGTGATCGAATTGAAACGTTGTATAACTTACCACCATAATAATTTGTATCTACTGGCACATAAATGAATGGCTTACGTGAAAACCATTCCAACATGGCGTTCACGTGAAATATTTTAGCATTACTCAATGTCATCGAAACTATTACAGTTGTTCGGTGATAGAGGACTCATATGGTACTTTTTAAAGCCCAATGAGAACGAAAACAGCATGGCGGTCACTCGAATTTTAGATATAAAGCGAACATTAATGCACGATTAAATGTATTAATAACTTCTAATGTTGTATAATTGTTTTCGTAAATTAAAGACGGTGTCAGCACGAAATTAAAAGGAAAGTATTTTTATTTCACTCGTATTATCCAAGCGATCGAAGTGAGGCTTATATAAAGGACGCCACAATAATCTTCGTCAAGTGGCACTGAATTCTATTGCTTTCTATTCATAAATTATAGAAGCCATGCATAAGCCTTTCCTTGAAGCTTTCTCCTGTGATTCGTTACAGGTAGATGACATCTCTATGGGAGGAGTCGTAATTAACCAATACTGAGAGTTAAGGCGTAATTTTTCATATGTATTCATCGTAATTAAATGACTATAAGCATGTTAATTTCTAAAAAGAAGCATCTCTTACTTATGTTCTGTTGAATTGTTCCCGAGGAAAGCTGATAAACCAGTACCATGAACTAAATACTCTAATACATTAGTCCTTATTGTTGCATTGATGAATTGTAGAGAGTGCCTCATCATGCGAGTGTGGACACGTTTTTGCTAGTACTGGAGGTTTCGTAATATGACTCAACTTGAATAGCGATGACATCATTGGTTTAAGACAGGGCAAGCAGTCATTACATAGTAAGACTTTTGACATCTTAAAACTAGTTTTATGCGTATTGTCTAATATGACAATGTTTCGAGTGTGAGTCTGGAATTGTTACTGTACATTGTAGGTCATGTATTAAGAGCTATTTAATTATTCACATGAAAATCTATTTCATTAAGGAGAGAGTTTTGAGACCAATGGAATACATATGAAGATTAGCTACTTAGTTCTTCACGGAGCTACTTGTTTTTGTTGGTAAATTTGTTGTGATACATGATACAGTTCGCGGTGAGTAGATTATTATTTGGAAAGGATACACAAATTAAATCAACACAATTACCTATTCCTGAGGTCAGAATCGAACCGGTAACAGCTGCGTCACATAATTTCAGAGCCTTACCCCCAGACCCTAAGCTACACCTTCCAGCTTTCGAAACAATTGAGGTATCAGAAAGCGAACATCAGATTTGTAAGAGAAGCATATTATGCTTTGGAAAGTTGGATTTCAGAAGCACAACATTCTCGCCCTTACGCAATTTTTTGCTACATAACACGTCTGTGTACTCTCATATTATAGCCACATCAACATCCCAACCAACTTCATTGTACGAGAACAACTGGAAAGTTAAATTGAGCTAATTACTGCGCCAAACAAATTTAATGAGCATTCACACTGACACAGAGTTCTCATCTCGACCAGCAGTAATCCCTTGCATTTCATAACGTTAATAACCCCGCTTTTAATAATTACTGCACACTTATTAGGTGCGATTAAATAGACATGTTGTTGATGGGCACGAATTTTCTGTATGACTATCAAAATCCTTTTAAATACGAAGTAATTCACAGACAGATATCTACGCAATTATGATGTATATAATACAAGTTAATTTTACTTTTAATTTGAACACAGAATTTAGAGTACTGCATTTCTTTTTTACATTAGCAGCTATAACGTTTCTTCAATTCCCGCATTGTTTACTATTGCTATTGGTACCGAGACTGCATTAGAATTACATTTAATAATGCATTCCTAATATTATGTCTTTAGGAGCAGCTGTAACATTGAAGCAGACACCATCCCAGCAATAACCTGCAGTTGAAGTTCGTACCATAGGGAAGCATTTCAAGATTGTCCATAATTTAAAAATGCCTCCTAAAATTGGTGTCAAGTAAATATCGTTTGTGCAAAGGGTTTAACTTATGCAACTTAATTGCACGAGTACCACCACTATTAGCCTTCTTTCAAAATTTGTAAAAAATGAAACTTTGCCTATCCCTCCAACAATTCCCAACCGACGAAAGTGAATTAAATCAAATTTGGTACAGAGCTAGCACTAGTAATGGGTACCTCAGTGTCATGTTTGATATTGCCGCCATCTTAGCGAAAAAGAAATAGTGGTCACTCAAGTTTTCAATACTTAAATCGAACTACGAGTAAACTGACTAATGGATCTCTACAGAATTTTTTAAAATAAACCTGCATAAGTGGAGCGTCCGTTGGAGAAACTAAAAGGTCATCAGCCGAACAATTTGAAGATGGTGGCCGTGCAAATCGTGCATGCATTTTAGTCCATAAAATATGATCCAACCAAGCAATACCCGCAGTAGTAGGCAATCAGCTGGTTGTAAAGAAGGACCTCCTCGTGTCAACGTGATACCTAACCTATAGGAGATTGAATATTAATCAAAGCCGACATCTTGAAATTATAAAATATCAAAGTAATAATTCACCACATTTACTTCTTATAACATTTGACAAAGATATGTGACCTTCCGAGCTAATGACTCAGGTTAATATTCAACAATACAGCAAATACAGAAGGGCATTCCAATGACTTCTATTCGTGCACCATAAATGCAATTCCATATGCATCATCCATTAGAATGCTTCACTTCTACAAATACCATTTAAACAGCTAATAAACAGCGAAAAACCTCTTATTAGTACTCAAATTCCATGAAATCCACAAATTAGTTTATTCTACTCCACTCTTCTCAATTATACATGTCTATTCAACAATTAAAGTTGTGCAAGTTTCTGCTACAATGATTAGAGTTCTGATATTTTCTACATTGGCTACTTAGCCACTCATTGAGTCATCATGTCTGATAAATTGCAAGTCGACAACTGGAAGTTGTAACAATAATCTAGGAAGCGGAGAGAGACGAGATCGACGTGCAGAAATCAACATGCTGGTCTGGAGACGAACCGGAACATAAAAATTCGGAAGCCCGTGACAAGTGAAATTTTGACTTTAAATATTATTTAATAATACTCTTCAAAATTAATTATAAGGTGTTATAAAATGTATCCAAGATTTTTCATCAGAAGTCATGAGAACATTTAGGACTGGATACTCAAAATCATTTAAAACAAGAAGTTCCGTGAATAACTTAAGAGCCTACTTTTCTTAAAATGTAAGATTCATGCCAATGATTAATCTATATGAATCTGTCTAGAATAATGACGAAATTAAGTTGGTAATATCGAAATTTCTTATTAATTCGAAATACTGTGTATTTGGCATAATGTAGCCTAATAGAGAACTCCAGTTGGCAGCCCTGGCGACTGAATATATTGTTAGTTCCATCTCTTAAGGTACAGAATACAAAATTTGGTTGAAGTCCAATCGATAGCATGGACGTTACATGCAGTTAAACATTGGATCTAACAACGCGCATAAAATCATGTTGGCAACAATGACATACATGTATTGGTCAGAAATAATCAGAAATAATATGATCTATTGTTGTGTCAATTTTGAATGAAATCCTTTAGTTAGTATAGAAGTTGCATGCATTTTAAAATTGGACCTATCAGCAAGCTTAGAATCATGCTGGCAGCACTAGCGTAGGCCTATATTAGTTACTCCAAATTAATCTAGAATGCCAGATACTATACGTGTGCAAAGTTTAGAGCTATTGGTTTGCATACTATGTGATCTATTGATATTAGGGTAACAAAAATAGAGACAATATTTATTAACAGTTGGCAGCCCTGGTTACTCTTAAGAATCGGCATAGTCATATCTGTTATGGTACACATAGCACATACAAAAATTTGGTTGAAATCCAAATGATAGTATAGAAGTTACATGTATTTAAATTTGGACTTCTCAGCAGGCTTAGAATCATGTTGGTAGCACTGACGTATATAAGTTACTCCAAATTAATATAGAATGTCAGGTACTATACGTGTGCAAAGTTAAAAGTTGTCGGCTTGCATACTTTCTGATATATGGGTATTTGGATTTTTTAAATGAGAGCATTTATTAACAGTTGGCAGCCCTGGTGGCTCTTAAGAATACGCTGAGTCATATCTATTTATGTACAGATATTACATACGAAATTTGGTTGAAATCCAATTGATAGTGTAGACGTTATATGCATTTAAAATTTGGACCTATCAGCAGGCTTATAATCATTTTGGCAACACTGCCATGTATGGCCTCCTGGAAATTAAAGTGCAATATTATTATCTATACGTGTACCAATTTTGAAATAGTTCCCATTCATACCTTCCAGAATATCCAACATGGAGCTCAAATTTCAATTGCGATTTTTCATCAGTTGGTAGCACTGACATCATTTTCAAATATGGCCGTGAGATATTCAGGTATAGATCTTTACTCCTACCAAATTTTGTTTCGATTGCTGCAGCCGTTTAGGAGTTGATAGGGGGGGGGACACACACATAGCCAGACAGACAGAAGGACAGACAGACAGAAGGACGGACAGACAGACAGACACACATTTTCCCGATCTCATAAGTCTACTTTTTCCTCTTTTTTGCAAAATGTGAAATGTAGGCTAAAAATGATTTACGCATTGAGACTACGCGAAGGGAAGTCAGAGTCGGACACACGACTCAAATTCGCGACAGCCTGAGATTCGGTTAGGAAAACCATGCGAAATGAAGGATAGTGTGATCTCATACATGAAATGCACCGTGAGCAATATTAGGAACGTTATTTCTCGCTTATTTGTGAAAATAGTGATTTTCTAAAATTGTGTAGCGAGATTACATGCTATAACTTGAAGCACATGGTTGCTTGTGGAAAATTGTGAAATATTCCACTTAAGTGCAAATTTATCTGAAAATAATATGTACTGTAACAATCAAGTATACTGCTTGATAAGGACAAAGAGTTATTAATTACTACACCCATACATTTACGAGAAAGTAGGCTACAAGTTCACAAAATGTCGAGTACTGTAATAACATTTTATAAGTTACTGCTGCACATTCACTTCAGCAAGATAACAATCATCGTTTATTTTTGTGACTAGCTGCGTGGCTCAGCGATAACGTTCTCGCCTGGTGTTTCCAAGGTTGCACGATCGAATCCTGGCGCAGTCAATTGGCATTTGAGGTTGTATAGACCCGGGGGAGCCATGTCAGTAGATTTACTGTACCTGCACGTTAAGGATCACCTTCGGGGCCAAATTCCGCCCCCCCTCCCCCCCGGTATCTCTTAAAGCCACAATAGTTAATCGGGACGTAAAACCAATAACATTATTATTGTTTCACTTAGGCGCTTTGTGATATTTCGTTCACGTAGCCCCGTTTATTTAGGTGTGTGTGGAGTACTCGTGATAACCTGTGTCATTGTTATTGCTGTACTTATGTGTGCAATTATAAATGAGATAGGATTTGGTTAGGAGGTGGCCATGGCCTTAATTTAGGTACCATCCCAGCATTTGCCTGGAGTAGATGTAGCAATCGTGACCGCCTCTTCTCAGTTCTTGAGTGTTTTTCCGTTCCTCCAATCACGCCAGAATTAAATTTCTTGGGAGAGTCAGGAATTGAAACTGGTTCTTCGCAGTGGCAGCCAAGAATGCAAGCCACTGCGTCATAAGGTGGACAAGTTAACAATCTAATTATAATTTGAGAAGCTCATGCCGTTGCAATATTATGTTTCTGCGTCGGAGTGAAAATGAGTTCCTTTGGTCAGAACGCTGTTGTGTTGTAGATAGGAAGCAGACTCCCGGGTTTCAGCAAGAAGTGAATAAGTACTATTTACCTGTCTACAACTAGAGTGTGCAAATTCTACTCCATTGTTTATAAGCTCTGTGTTATGATTCTGAAGAATGTTGCTTCGTAAAAAGGTTGGCAACCCATAGAATGTTGTGGAGAATGAACTTTAATTGTTTTTATTGTTTCATTTGGTGGGCTTGGACATCGTGGTCATTTATCCACGTGCACTAAGATGTATGTAGAATTTATCTGATAACGTGTGTTATTGTTATGGATGTATTAATGTGAATTTCGTAATTCTGGCGAGGATAGGGAAGGGGGCATGCTTGTCCTTAAACTAGGAACAATCCCGGAATTTGCCTGGAGTAGAAGTGGGAAAACCATGGAGAACCACTTCCATAATGGCGGAGCTCAGTTTTTCCTTGCGAGGCTGAGGCCAGAATTAATTACCTTGACAGAGCCGAGAATCGAACCTGGATCTCTGGGGCGACAGCCAAGAATTCTAGACGCAACATTACGTTGTGAATGGAGAATGAACTATACTGGGTATCTCGCCAACACACTAGCAGCCATTTCTCCGTTGTTTTTGATGATATATTCAGTTGATTTTTTATAACGTGTAGGTCGAGTCTGTCCAAATAAAGGCTGTTGATTTGCTACGTCGTTCGACGTTTAATTTTAACTGAAGACGACTTTGTGTTTGCTAATGAAACAAATTCTTGTTAGAAATTTCATTTTATTTTTCCAATCTTTGGAGCGGCCTAAAATGATTCTATTGCGATAGGAACTCTATATTTATTGACGATGACAGGGTAAGGGAAATGGTTTTTATATCAAATAGTGGATGTATGAATCTCTTTGCTCGACTTCTCTAGTATCACTGAGGTGTGAGTGGACAGGCCACATGATGGTATCCCCTAAATGGGGCAGGATGTGAGTAGCCCCACCACATATGAGGCACTCTGGGTAGCGCTGCCCACTCAAACACTCCACAGCTGGTGAGCTCGGCAATTGGCGACCCCAAGGGAATTCTGAGGTGGGTCCGTTTTAAGGTGACTTTAGTTTAACCCACTCCTATTTCGCATTCGTATCAGCCTACCACGAGTCTTCTTCTTTCCACGTCCCTCAATCGTAATTCTTAGAGGGCATTTATTTCCCTTATCTTTAATTTCACATGTTATTTTCATTCATTTTTTTCCTTAGTAAATAGGATGGTTGACCAGTTAGTAGTAGTATATAGGCCATGGAGGGCTTTGGAGCAGAGGAAGGTAAAGGCTTCCACCCTTTGTGACATCGGCACTAGATGGGATGGAGTTGTCAGCTCCATACCTCGTCACCTTTGCTCCCTTTGGTCTGGTACTCATTTTTGAGTGAAGTTCAGCGCCATTTGCGTATTTGAAAGTAGTAGTTCAGTTTCTAAAATACACTACCCGGGTGGGATTCAAAACCACTCCCTCTCAGTTAGTAGCTCAGCGCCTCTACCGACTGAGCTACGCAGCCCCCAATTAGAAGGTGTAGTACGGTAGCTATTTTCATATTCATTTTAGAACCCCGGAGTAGTCCACCGGCATTGGAGATTGGTTAAAGGCGACGGGGCCTTGTCAATATACACTGGCGGAAAAAAATATCCCTGCACCATGAAATAAGGAAAGTAGAGTACGAAAATTTCGGCAATATATTTGGCGAGGTATCATATTCAATTGATTAAGGGTAGCCTACAAGACAACAGGTTAATGTCCACGCGAGAAAAGCCATCGCAAATGTGCCATTCTGGTCCATTAATAACCAGTATAATCGCCAGACTGTTGAATGCTGGCATGCAAACGTGCTTGAATTCTGTCCTACAGGTGCCAGATGTCAGCTTGTGGGATGGAGTTCCATGCTTGTTGCACTTGGTCGGTCAATACAGGGACGGTTAATGCCGGTTGTGGATGACGCTGGAGTTGTCATCCAATTATGTCCCATACGTGCTCGATTGGGGACAGGTCGAGGTAACGAGCAGGCCAAGGAAGCATGTCGACACTCTGTAGATCACGTTGGGTTACATCACTGGCATGGGGGCGTGCGTTATCCTTTTGGAAAACACCCCCGGGAATGCTGTTCATGAATGGCAGCACAAAAGGTTGAATCACCAGACGGACATACACATCTGCAGTCAGGGTGCGTGGGATAACCACGAGAGTGCTCCTGCGGTCATAGGAAATTGCTCCCCAGACCAGAACGCCCGGTGTAGGTCCAGTGTGTCGGCGCCGCAGACAGATAGAATACAGGTGATCACCTGGCCTCCATCTAACCAACACGCGGCCTTCACTGGCAGCAAGGCAGAATCGGTTTTCCTCGGAAAACACAACTGACCTCCACTCCATCCTCCGATGAGCTCTCTCTTGACACCACTGAAGTCGTAGATGGCAGTGGTTTGGGGTATGTGGAATGCACGCCGCAGGACGTCTGGCTCGGAGTTGTCCTTCAAGAAACCGGTTTCGAACAGTTCGTTGCGTCACTGTGGTGCCAACTGTCGCTCGAATTGCTTATGCAGACGCCGTCCGATGCGCCAAAGCCATACGCCGTATATGGCGGTCCTCCATCTTGGTGGTGCCACTTGACGTCCGGAGCCAGGTCTTCTTGTGACCGTACCTTCTCGTGACCACTGCTGTCAGCACGCATGCACAGTGGAGACATTCCTGATTAGTCGTTCTGCAATAGCACGGAATGAGAATCCACCTTCACGTAGCCCTATTGCATGGTCTCGTTGAAACGCAGTGAGCTGTTGATACTGGGCTCTTCGTCGTCGTAAGACTGACCCACTCACAGTCACTCCGTCCAATCTAGAGGTAACTGTGCTCTGGATATTCCAAAGTGCCCAAACCGCACAATTGTCAACGCTCGACCTCCATACAACTGCATAATCATTGGCCAGTATCTAAACGATTGAAAGTCATTAAGTTCATCGTTTTAAAAGTAACTGATATATTAAAATGTTATCACGAGCAGAGTTTAGTTTATTCTAAGTCTGGATACTGTGAGCGTATTATCTTCTTAAAAACCTACCAGCGTAACCCAACAGTGGTTTAGATCTTATCCACCCCACGACCATGCAGGATAGCTGGCGTTTGAAGATCAGACGTTCAAACCCCAGCGCCGACAGCTTCCAACCTGAGTGTGGTTTTCCTTTGGTTTTGACACATTGATTCGAGGTATAAATGTCAGGTTGGTGCCTTATTTAAGTCCAGAGGCACCAGTCCTAAACTTAGACACTAATAACTTACAGTTAAGCTCACTGACGAAGTCAACACAACAACGCAGGTTATCAGGCAAATTCCAAAAATATGTATCATATGTAAATGAAAATCAATAGCAGTTATTTCTTCAAATTTTCTCTAGTTGGTTGTTATTCATATGATGATCTTGGGACATCTTAGTCATCAGTCACGTGTACTTAGATGTGTGTTGAATTTGTCTGATAACCTATGCTTCCGTGGTGACCGTGGTTAAGTGTGCAACTGTACTTTTCAAGGTCTAGATTGAAGTAGGTGCCCAAAGACTTGAATAAGTTACTAGTCTGGCATTTGCCTGGTGGGAATGTGGAAAACCCCGGAGGTATTTCAACATTCAGGATGGCCGTGATGGTGCGAGACTCAACGAGCAAGGCCATGATTCGGGGTTCTCTCTTAAGTTTTCCACCATTCATTTTAATACTAGCTAAAGAGCTTTCAATGAGAAGGGAAGGAAGGGAAGAAAGAACCATAGAGAGATGAGAATATTGAGATGAATGTCCCCCTGAAATTCAGTCACGAAATTCTAAATCATGCATTGAAATAAACCTCATTTCCAGGTGGATGTCAATTCTTAAATCTGTTACAGTTTCACCTGCACGAAATACTTGCGTGTTACTGAGTTCCCCACGCTGACTGGGAGTGACACTTAAGGAAATTGGAGTGCCTCCATCACAGAACATTAAGTGTGAAATTGAGGAATACGAATAGTTCATTTGAGACTCGCTGATTTGATTCTGACAGCAAACATTTTCCTTCACCAATGTTCCAACGAGTGTTCCGTTACCTCCGCGTGAGAAGATCGAGCAGTGGTGCTTCACAAATCCGCGTTAACACGCAGCAAATTTATAGCTCGAATTTCAAATGATGTAACTTATTGCTATTGATGATTTATTGAGGGGCTCGTGAAATCATGAATATTTAGCCCCATGTGCTTGGCTGTGTGTGTGAAAGCTTTCAGATAACCAGTGTTATTGTGATGACTGTAATAGTGTGTATATTTGTAGTCTAATTCAGGTGAAAATTGGGAGGGAAACGACCGCGACTATATATTAGGAACCATCCTGGCATTTGCGTGGAGTAGAAGAATGAAACCACGGGAAACCACATCCAGGATGGCTGACGTAGGAATTGAACCCTCCTCTCCTCAGTGTTACCTCATTAGGCTGAATTTCCTCCCTTCCTAAACAATAAGCAACATTCCTTGGCAGAGCAGTGAATCGAACGTCGACCTCAGGGGTACAAACATTGTATGTTCTAATACTGGTTGAGATAGGTGCTCACTTAGAGTATTTAAGGTTGCAGTGCCAATCCCGGCTCAGTCAGTCAGCATTAAGAGTGTTTGAATGCTAGACACCCTGGCAACAAAAATTTACTGGCACGTTAATAAGACATTTCGGGGCATAATTCCTACACTCTGGCACACATGATCAAAATGGGCATGAAATATATGCAATCGTGTTTTAACATAACCTGTTGTTAATTTTTCACTTAGGTCCTTGGGACGTGGTCTTCAGCCCTGTGCATTTAGATATACGTGGAACTAAAATATATAACACGTGTCATAGTGATATCGACTATAGGTCAGTATGAGGGAGAAAAATTGTAGCTCAGTCAGTGGCGATTGAAGGGGGTTAAAAAGGGTCTTTCTTCTTGAATCTGGGAAGAGTATAATCGGGGATTAAGAGACATTCATTATGCTCGGGAGCTCTTGGTGGCTCGGTTAGTTAAAGGTGGCGAGAGGTCAAGTTTGGGGGTCATTATTTTTTGTCTGTTTCTGGTACGGTTTGGTTGGGGTGTAAGGGGGAGGAGGAATTTTGATCGAGCTCAAGAGCTCTCGATACACGGGGATAAATGACCACAATGTCCAAGCCCCTCAAATAACAGCAACACCAAAAACATGTATGTGAGAATAGCTCCAAGAGCAGGGACTTTTAGAACTATGGTCATGTCGTGTTGAAATTGCTCATAGTAAGCACTAGTCGTTGTTAATTCGGGGCTTGGAGCATATTGGCCGGCAATGTCATATTCGGGTAGATGACTTGCGTGCCCTACGCCCTAAAACAATCTTCACAAACACCTTTACATTGAGAAGTTATGCGCTTCAATATATGGCTTCCAGTGTCGGTGATTAAGACACCTCCCGCTAGTGAAGAATAAATAGCCTATTTTCATATTCTACTGTTCTTTTCCATTAAGAACTCTCCCGCCGATTATAAGGAATTTCTATGTGATGTACTAAATAGCTTTTGGTTAGATTTCTGTAATGAGTCACGGGAGTTTATTTTAAGAAAAGTAAAATGCACGGCTTCTATGATTTAGGAAAGTATACAACAGAATTTAGCGCAATTAGATAATGATTAACTGATTATTATAATACCCCATCATATGAATCTCTTCGTCAATCACTTGAATGAGATACGAGAATTAAAAAAGCAAGGTTTTAGAATTTCGAACAGATACCACCTTGATTTTTTTTAAATAATTAAACATTATTTTCAGTCTCTATACTAACCTCTGAATAAAGATTTGCGGTGCTAAATTTCATTGCTCTCGGGAAAATCGCCTGGAATATCATTTGAAATGGTTGGAAATCACTTAGCGCCAAGTTGTTTTTGTGTTCCTCATGATTTTATAAGTCCGATATATGAAAATACTTAATAGTTTTCTATCACTATAAAAAAAATCAGTTTAATTGCTTAAATGTGTTTGGAGATATTGTGAGTCGGTGAAATATAATATATCGCATGGATCCCATGTTAGATTGTTTTTTTCTAATACAGACTATAGTATTTTATTGAAATATTGTAACTTTGCTTGGCCACCATGTGTGTTGTGTACTTAACAGGTTTATTAAAATTTCATAGGTGAATTTATCTTAGTATTCTCTATCTTCATACAGAGTTTCATGGTGATATTCGTTTAAGTTTCAGGGATATAGCATGCCGGTTAACTATTGCGGGTGGCTGCCATGTTGGATTGGTAAAACGTTTTGAAATTTTAAAGGCACGGTCATGGTAGGACAAGGAAGTAGTATGTCCTCAGCGAGTTTCACTGAAATCACTTCAGCCATTTAGTTTTTATTAGGGACGCACACACAGAGGTCACAAACAATCGGACAACAGGTGGTCCCATAAGCCTATTTTTCGTATGATTAAAATAGGCTAGAAACAGTATTCAAGTACAACCGTATATAAACCTAATATTCCCAAGGCAAACGAACATGGAAGCTGGTAGTTTTACTTGACGGTTAATCTCGCGATCATGAGTCACAGAACCTCCATATTTGGGTGGAATCCGAACCACAGCACGTGGTATGTCACTTCAACAATCTCACATGTATTGACCTGGGCAATAGAACAGCCGTACCAAATATTCAAGATGGTGTCTGAGCTTTGGCCCTATTGTTAACACTTCAAAATCAATAACTTTCGATCACATAGCGCATTTAGCACGAAACCTTGTAATAGATGATTATCATTGAAGAGACCGTAAGACTATCACACTGCATATAACACACATTAATCACAGTTACAATGATGGAACGCAGCAAGTATGTAGTCTTACATAAGAGGCTTCCTCTGCAGATGGTACATGATTACTGATTCGATACATTCAAGTTGGACGTACTTTTCTAATATTAGAATCAATTCACTGCATGCAAGTCCGGAATTACAACGAAATTTAGCAAGCAAGTAATCTTCCATAAGGTACAACTCTTAACGTTCATCACAAAACCATTCATATATACTACTTGATAAGAACAAAAAGTTTATGACTATACCCATACATGTAAGAGTATAGGCTACATGTTCTTTGCTGAACATCTTGTTTTAACATACTTTCTTCTCAAGTGTGCGTCATTTCGCAAACTGGCCCCGTGTGTTTATTCAACCAGTAAATTACCACTTACTCTGTCATGACCTGTTCCTAACAACCAGTCGGGCTAAATTTCTGCCCAGGTCATATGACTTCGTGATTGTGACCTGAGGGTCACTTGGCATTACCATCACCAGTCACCAATTTAACATCATGTTCCAAATTATCGATGACTTCGTGAAGGGATTCATGAGCACTCTAAATTTGTGAAAGTTTCATTGGCTCCTTATCGCTAATGGCAGCAGCGCCACCAGTGGGATATTATTGAACTACTAGACTCGCTTCAATGTGCAAGCAGTCAAGGACACCGACGGAAATCAGTGGAGTTAACTGTATTTAAGGTATTACCTCAAGGTGTCCAAGATTTTCTCCTCTATTCCAAATATATTTGCTAACGATTTTCTTCCACTTGAATCGATTTTCTTCTATATGTGTGTCGTCAAACTGTTTTACATCTGTCTATCTCCATATGATTTCTTCCTACATGTGCCAATACACACAGTTCACATACCACCATGTATAAGCGTTGCCTTTACCGTACAATCATCCAAAATTCGTAATCTTAACTCTTTGGATCTAGTGTATGTGTTCGTTAATATTGATAGTAATACATTCCATATGAAGAATAACAGAATAATGGCTAAGAACAGGGCCTGAATATGATTAACAAAATTGTATCCATGGGCGAGTAAAAGATCAAATTTATCCATTTAACACTGCTTTACTTTGAGAGTCAAAAGTAGCAATCTATATGTCAATAATTTAGACATAAATATGATCAGCACATTGGGGCACCTCTGTGAATTCTGATATTCTAAGTATATAAACTCTTGTTATGATTCTTTACGTGTATCCAAAACGTTTATCTGGAACAATCAGCATTTCTGACGACGACTAACTAAATATTATTTTATGTTCCGTGGTAATAATGAAAGTCTGCATCAACCTAAAGCAAGATATGTGCACAAATTACCTACAGCGATTGTCATCATTTAGTAATTAGACGAACTACTGCTCCGCCTGAATATTATGTTTTAATCAAAGCCGTGGCTAATGACTGGAAATTAATTTTAATTTAGGCACTATCTCATGTCGCAGTATTTGTTTTAAATATATGTTTTGATACAGTGGTATAATACGGGGTATATTTCAGTATTTTATACAATTGATTATATTATTTTAAGGGGATTATGCCAAGCTTTTATTGATATTGTCATCGAAGTGTTGGGGGTGGAACAAACGATATTCCCTCTTATCATCCTATATGAAGCTGTAATGCAACATTCGCTGCAGTTGGGAACAATAGCAGTAACATGAAAATAAGCGAAGTGATATGTAGTCAGCATCAAGTTGTATAATATTACTCTATATTACAATGGATTTTGATTAAATGTGAAGCGGTTTCCATGCTAGAAAGTTACTCTTCAGACAGACCAAGTCAAAACTTATTTTGAAACGTCTTACATAGAAACATTCCTATAATAGAAGTTCATTTGCCTAGTTTCAGCTCCCAGTTCTGCCATAAAATCGTGGACTTCAATATTCCTCTTCTCTTTCACACTGAAGTATCACTCCATTTTACTCCCACTGCAGTAGTGGGAGTACAGAGTACAGCGCTGTACACACTGAGAGTATCGCTCCATCTCACTCCCGTAACTTACGTTTTAGCGACCACTGACGGGTTAAACGGATATTCCTAACAGCTAACAACCAACATGTTGTCTTTCTGTGGCAGAAACAGCCTTCTTAAACCATCTCATTGACGTTGACCACTTACTTCTGCCTCTCGCCACAGCTTTCCCACTTCTGGGCACTGCAGAGTCAAATAATTACATAATGTTGGTTATAAATTTATCAAACATGATTTCCATATTATTAAGTGAGTGGGGACACGAAACGTTTATTTAGATTTAAACTGAACTAAAGAGTGAGACTGTGAATGCCCTCGGAACTCGAACAGGAAGTCCTGGTATCTCCAGACAGGTGCGTATTCTTATTGCAATATGATGGCCTGCTGTCAAGAAAAGCTAACTTCCAAGTCTTCGGATGAATTCTGTAGTCTATTCCAAAAAGATGAACTACATATACAGAGTGTTTCATAATTGTTGTGCCTTCCTTTCAGGCCATATACTGTCGTAACAAATGCATCTAAACCCTAAATCGCAATCTCCACAGGCACTTCGTTACGGAGCTAGAAAACTTCAAACATTCTTTGGTTCGGAACTCTATTTTGAGACTGTCGGTACGAAAGCAACACAGGTCACGCATAGTAGCTTCCAAGTAGCATGTAGAGATGAGTCACTAAACAAGTAAGCTACAGCATGATATGAAGACAAAGGCTACCTACGGTTGAAAAGTGACACTGTGTTATTAACTAAGTAGGTAGTGCCAGTCCATCACGTTTGACAAAGGGAAAAGTACTGGCTGCATGAGTGACAGTAACAAACAAACGAATATATACAGATAAGGCCATGACTCTTTCGTGAGTCTTCATTGCATGCGTTATAAGGTCTTCTTTGATATTGCCACCAAGTCGAGATCTTGCAAGGTGGGCTACACCTAAAAAGACGTCTCAAGTTCAGAGCCACAAAAACATCGAAGCCTGAGTGCTATTTTTTAAATTAAGGGGTATTTCTCAGCGCTGTAAATTGTAATGGTATTCCATTGTAGTTAAATTCTCGGAAACACTCAGAAAGCTAGGTCGATGTCAGTTTTAAAGGCGATAAAATAAAATTTTGCAGTTATCTCTACAATATCCGAGCATTTAGATTGATATTTTCCCGCCGAATAAGCCCTGAAACGGTAGTACCATATTTTGGAAACATCTGTGCAGTGTCTGGAACTTGGCCGTACTATTAAAGAGCCATGGCATCAACATCCTTTGTCACAGATCAACAGATGTTATTCATTCAAAGACTACATCATTCAATTACTATGCGTATGCATACTATACTGCAGCCTTAAATATAGTGCGAAGTTTATAGGAAATAATGAAGCACTAAGACTGTCTAGACGCCAAATGAGACGCTATATAATTTCCAAATGACGGTCACAATCTGCCGCAGACACGAGAAAGACGAAATGAACTATTCTCTATGGAGAAATTCACGTGTATAATACTCCTTTCTCCAGAACGACGCACGCAGGTGGAATCAGGGCAGCTGTGTTTGATTGTGACAATGCACTATACTCTCATAATTATAATAATTATTAATGTTATTGGTCTTACTTTCCTCTTAACTACTGCGGCTTATAGAGACGTCGGGTTGCTGGATTTTACCCCGAATGGGATCTTTAATGAGCCAGTAAAACCACTGACAAGACTCCCTAGCATTTACGCACCCTCAAATACCAACTGACTACGCCAGGTTACGATCTTGCAACTTTGGCAACAGCAGGCGAGAACGTTACCACTGAGCCACGCAGCCAGTCCTATTATTATTACTGTGCTCAAAATCGTTTTTGCATATTGCGGTTTAGTGACTTGTTTATTTTGCAATGTGTACGTAATCACACTATACACAATATAGGTAACATACACAGAAAAACAACACACAATCTGCTCTGCAAAAGAGACAGAAACACACAACGAATAACAGAAGTGATAATGTGTGACTGAGCACACAAGCGTTCCTTTCATGTGTATGGCCACTACGAGCTCTAAGGCATGCTTGCAGACGACGAGGCGTACTGAGCACCAACGGATCCAACGTGGTTTGGGGCAGATTATCCCACTCTTGGACTGCAGCTTTAATCTGTTGCTGTTTGTTTGTTTGTTTGTTGGAGGATTGGGATGGTTGAGAAATTGCCCTCTTGAGCTCTCTCCGTGCATATTGAATACAGTTCAAGCCGCAGATTGGACAGGCCATTCTATTTTCTGTATGCCATGCATCTTAAGGACATGATTGTCAACCCTTGCTTGATGGGCACGAGCATTATCGTCCACTAGTGTGAAGCCTTCGCCCATTGTGAGAGCAAATCCTGTAACGACAGGTTCAAGGATGTTGTCTCTGTACACCAGACCAGTCATGTTACTGTGGATAGGAATTAGAGGCGTACGTCGACTAAACATGATTCCACCCTAAAACATGACTGAAACTCCTTGCTGTTGGTGGCTTTCCTGGATGAAGGCCTCCTGAAATCTCTCACCCACCCGTCGCCACACTTGAATGTTTCTACTGTATGGGTGCAAACCAATGGGGACCTCATCCGTAAAGAGAGTACGCTTCCAATCTTCTTGCTGCCATGTCTGATGAGTTGTTGCCCACCTTAAACCAGCTGCCTTATGCTGTGGCTTCAGAGGAAGTTTTGGCGCAGGCGCCCTTGACATCAGCCCTGTTTCATGCAGCCGATTGCGTATTGTCTGACCGGACACATTAACTTCAGTGGCCCTTCGAAGATCCTGGCGGAAGGACGTTGCTTTACCAATGGATCTACGGCGTGCTGAAATCAACAGATACCGATTCTCCCTGCGAATGGTTTTGCGGGGGCGTTCAGTTCTTGCTCGATCAGCAACTGTTTGGGTCTCCCTGAACCTCTTCCACACCCTCGAGATATCACTTTGACTCACTCCAACTTGAGTAGCAACATCCACTTATTGGAATCCCACTAATGCAATGTTACAATTCGAATGCGGTCTGAATGCGAACTCTTGCCTTGTTTACAGTCAGCTACAGTACATCCGTCTTCCACGTGCGCTCGAAACCAAACTGTACAAGTGGTGGTGTTAAACGGGCGGATGTGAGTCGTGCCTCCTGGCGGACAAATATTGAATGATTCGTATCGTGTACAGTTATTGTGTGGCTCTAAACATGACGTACAGTGCGTACTGCAAATGTGTTTGCAGTATCGTCCCGTCACCCACGTGTAATCGGCATATGCATTTTTTTTCTTGAGAACTGTATTATCAATGGCAGTATTACCAAGAAGACTAAAAATGTAAAAACTAATGATTTTATACGTGCATCGTAAATGTACGTAATTTGTATGAATCGGGTGCTGGTTTCGTGCTTTCGTGCAATACTGAACGTTACAGTGTGGACTTATGGTCCTGTTTTATAATTAAGTTCTAAATACATTTTGATCTTATAAACAACAAACTAATTTTTATTATAATCAAGGGTAAATTTCAAGTTTTCGAATATATCCATTGTAAATTTATACGACCCCTACCAATGATAGTTCGGATGAAAGCAATGATAAAATTTCTGCGATTTATTGGAACGGGTTTACAAGAGTTTACCCTCTTAAGACGTTAAATGGATCGCTGGGAACCAAGTAAATCATATTCTAGAGAGGAGAACGCATACGAAGGCGGGTGAGAAAGAGCCTTCTTTACAGAGTGAGACAGAGTCATTCACTGCATGTCACCAGACTCCTCCTCACCTTTTCCGTGCTAGACTCTTCACTTACGTATGAGTACTTATGAAGCAATTCAGCAAGAAAACAAGGTTGTAGTTTAGTACTTTTACGTAAAATAAAATCTTATTAGCAGAAGTCATGAAAATGTGGAAAATCGAACCACAGTGTGTATGTAGCCTTCCTAACATATCGAATACGAGTCAAATAATACGTACAACAGAAACTTTCTCTGGCCATAATAAATATATATTTACAACAAAAGCAATAATAATAATAATAATAATAATGTGTTTACATATTTCACACTAGCCCCCAGTCGTCATCTTCGCTATCCGACTTGGATGATCATATTCGTGAAGACTGATAATGAAAGGCTCCATAGCCAAGCCTCTGCCAATTTCAATGTCGTAATTCTCTTCCTGCAAACATTCTACATGTCATACGCAGCTCGCTTAGGCAAAAGTTGCAATGCTCTTCATCGTCCAGTTCATAATTCTGTCAACATTTGCTATTCGGAAGTTATTACTTTTTCCCCGGAGTATATGATTTGACCTACGCCCACACAAGCTTAATTGGGTTGTAATGACGATGCTAAGAAGACAATCTAACTATACGATGTGCAAATCTCGCTATTTCATTTGTGTCTTATTGTACCCGTATTCTCCAAGATCAATTTATGGCAATCAGACCATGATGGCGGGAGATTCAAGAAATGTTCCTATCGCATTTAATTTTAAAACAAGCAGGCTACAGAAGTTAGCCAGCGGTATATTTAGTCAGCTCTGCAGAGAGGAGACAAAAGAGGTTTTGTTTTATATAAACATGGCCCGCAGTGAGACAAGATAGCCACGGGCCAATAGAAAGAAAAGGAATCATCGGCACGAGGCAAAACTCTCTACGCGTGCCAAGGCAAGGGGATGATCCACGTGACATACGTGGCCAATCGGAAAAAAATAGGGGAGCCACCAATTAAAACCTGATTTTTAATTTAAATTGAAGGTAAAGTAATTGCAGGTTTGGAAATAAATCATGGAGGAAAAAAACGCTAGTTGTAATGTTTTTAAAATTATGCAGGAAGTCCTGAATTCGACAAAAAATTAGAAAACCACCAACGCGGGAAATGTTGCTACCAAAAACACGGGATGAGATGGTCAAGGGACGCTACGAACATCGAGGCATAGAGGACGACTTTTCTGCCAGCCAGGTGAGCAACTTCACGCAGCGTAGGCCAGGGTTCGACGGAGTCCAAACGAAAGTGTTGATGGGCGCGAGGAGTGGAGCCTCCGCTGACTTTCCGACCGAGGTCCTATGATACGGTACTCGTATAGTCAGTTTGAGGACTTGCAAAATCTTCAAGTTTATGAAGTGAGGCGATATAAGATTGCAGATGACGGAAACGGACGAGAGAGTTGAGAGTACCGGACATAAGTGAATGTTTATTGACGCAGTCTAGATATACTTTAATATTGACACGCAAGTTATCAAACTCATGCATCGTGGACTCAGAATAAACGAAATTAAAGCACAAATATAGACAGTTTAGTTACGTGTGCGAATTTAGGACACAATCGAATACAATGTTTTGGTGAACTGGACTTATTAAAGGTGACAACCGATAGTAAAACCTTAACAAAATTTATCCAATACAGGGGTCGTTCTATTTCTTCCTTTCTATTGAAGTTGTAGGGGTGTTTGAATATTTCTATTGCTTCCCGTTGCAGCTTGGCGTGGTAGTGTGTGGTAGTGGAGAGTATCTCCGTGTCCCCGTACTGTATATCGTGGCCAGGCAAGAGAGAATGCTCAGCGACTGACGATAACTCAGTTTGACCCAGGTGGCTATGTCTGTTGTGTTCCTTGAGTCTGGTGGTCACGCTCCCCTTCGTGGTTCCTATGTACACCTGCCCACAGAAACACGGGATTCTGTAGGCACCTGCAGCGAAGTGTGGGTGGCGCTTGTCATTAGCGGATCGCTGCAAGTCCCGCGGGTCCTCATTCCACTGCTGACCAAGGAAAAGAGCGAAACCCATGAAAAGGCTGGACGCAGTTTCCAATGAAACGTCGGGAGATATCCTGTCTGGACCACGGCCTACAAGCCTGAACAACTTGTACTTAATAATGAGTGAAAATCCTCACACGAGTGATTGGCGCATAACTACCATCTAACACCACCAAGACGACGTGTGTAATTATGAAGACGTACGGCAGTGAATATTTTACCATCTGATGGAAGAGGACGACGTTCTATTCCATCATCGAGGAATATAGAAGATCGAGTACGACCACGAGAGGAATTTGGCGAAGGAGGTTCTTGTAAACCAACAACACGCAGAGCAAACTGGAGATCAAGAGGAGTTCAGCAAGGAAAGGAGTTCGACATCAGGCAAGCCAACGCGAATCTTCACTAAGGTATAGGAAGTAATCTAATTTATCTCTTTTATAATTATTGCTGTCGTCAATTTCACGCTTGGCCATCATCATTGTTGATTGGAAGAGATTATGTCTTGCAATTTTCGTTATAAACATCTGTACGATTGTTTTGATAACACTGCTCAGATTAAATGCGACGGATGTGAATTTTTATAAGATCGAAAAAACAACATTTTCATGAGATATTTTTATTAGATCGAGAACACGATATTTCAACATGATATTTTAATAGATCGATAACGATATATCTTTATTTAATATTTTAATTGATTAATATTTTGTGAGATTATTTATACATAATTCAGGAGTAGAAATTTTGACTAGGTTCAAGTCAGGATTTTTATATTACGGTCAAGTCAGTAAATTCACAGAACAGTAAGTTCAACGTTAACAAGTTGACTTAGGATTGTTATGACACAATAATTGTGGGATGAATTAAATACAAATCAGGACTCATACTAAAGCTTAATTATGCCAAGGTAAAATTATGTGAGAGTGTAACAATTCAATGCATGTGAGATAAGATATTGACTATTTTGAGAGAAAAAGGCACGAGTGTAATACTTTATTGTTCAATCAGCTGATGATTAGTAATGAAAGTTAATTGGCGTTGTTATATTATGAAAGGAAGTCAAATTGCAATTTTAAAAGAAAATTCAGACATGCACTAAGAATATTTTAACAAGCACAAAGGCAAAGAAAGCACATAAATATTGTGGTAATATTATGAAATATTATAATATTATGAAATACAAGGGAAATATGTAAGCGTACTGGAACGTACATTGAGTGCATTAGGTATTCCACAAAGGAAGGAACATGTTCCTGTAGATATTGCACAGGTTTATAAGTGCTTTATGACACGTTTTGAAGGGATTTATACTGCAGATAGGCAAATGCATTGCAAGTTGTCTGATTGGAAATGTGTTGATGATGTAATTTGCGATTGTTGCCAATTGAAAGAACTACGTTGAAATGTTATGCTATTCAAGTAATGCAGAATTTGCTGGAATGAAGGATTTGCAGAACGAATATTATAATGAGGTCTACGTTGTGGAAGTTTAAAGAAATTGTGCTGAAAATTACGAATTTTATCTTAGTTTGAATTTTGTGTTAACAGGAATTTACATTATGGAATTTACCAACATAATGCATGGCCGTGTTGGAGTAGGTTGGAATAATGTGACTGAATTTAAAAAGAAAACAGGAAGGTAATCGACATATTTGAAAGTCAGCTGTAGAGGCACAGTTAAGTATCGGTAGGATTGTAAAGAATTTATTAACCGGATAAAGACGATCAATTCTCGAATATGTGTTAAGGCTGAGGATTGTACCAGGAGATATTTACAACAATTCATGTGATGAAATATAACAACACAAATAGGAATGTAGTAATTGCGAAAGTGAAATGGACTCGTGTTGAATGAGAGGAGAATCTGTAACTAGTTTTAGAACATGGGATTGTGAAGGAAAACAAATCGTTATCATTAGATGAATTTCCTATTTTATTTCAAAGCTCAATTGTAGGCATGGTTGAGGAATAAATAGTATACTTCGATATTTAAACAAATCTCAATAAATTTAGGGATAGGAAAAGGAGATTGAAGTTGTTAAACTCAATTAAACAGAAATGCGTTACCAAAGTCACCAGAAGAATCTTAATGTTATTTTTGACAGGAAAGAGACAGTGAATTATCTTGTTTTGAACAACGAACTTTATTTCCGTAACGAGAAGGACATCCAGCCATTTTGTTTTATATTTTAAATCTCCTTTATTAAATTTGAAAACGGAATAGGAATGCTAAGTTCAATTGTAATTGTTTCATAATAAAAATTCTACGAGGATTTAACGGCATAATTAATTTCTTTGAGCATTCAGGAACCTTTAAATGGTACAAATATAAATTTTTCAATAGGAGAATAAACATAGATTTCTTGTTGTAGAACGCTGGAATTGTTTATTGTAGAATGTTACCTGTTAGGCAACTGGAAGAGCAAGTTTAAGTTATGAGGAATTATTATGAAGGTAAACTCACCTAGTTAACCTTTACAAACATCCCAACACGACCCGAGATACTGATGTCGCTCCTGCTGATCTAGTCGTTCTTTTTCTTTCCATAACATAAATCATTTTCAAGGATGCGAGTTGTACTCTGTTGTCGGCGGTGTGTAGAGTCCTTCAGCCGGCTATCGTAGACTATCTTCTTCTGGGTTGTGAGCATTAACTATGACTAGCGATTCCGCTGTGGTTTGTGACGGGTTGTGAGGAATAATATAATATAATAACCCCTGGCACTACAGCCCATGAAGGGCCTGGGCCTACCAAGCGACCGCTGCCCAGCCATTTGGCCTGCAGATATTGGGGTGACGCGTGGTCAGCGCGTTGGTTCGCCTCGGCCGTTAATCTTGGTTTTCTGCCTCACTGTCAGACAGACACTCAATTGTCCTCACGAGGCTGAGTGCAGCCCGTTCCAGCCCTCACGTCAGTTTCTAAAATCCCTGATAGAGCCGAAAATCGAACCCGGGGTCTCCGGGTGAGAGGCAGGCGCGCTACCCCAACACCACTGGGCTGGCTTGGGTTGTGAGGAATACCATTCCAAAATAACGACCCAGGCATTCGAGCTCGGTGCTTTCTTAACTTGCACCTAGTGGATGCTCACTTTGACCATAACAATAACTAGACGCAAATTGAGTTATAGCAATAACCGCCATTGCTTGAAACGAACATAAGCCGTTTCTGAATGGCAATCATCACATTTCTTCTTCATCGACATTCATACAGTACATTTTTATTTGAGACTGTTTAGCCTTTCAGTGTCCAGTCTAGTCTGCAAGCCTCTAATTGCGAACAAATCGCCTCCATGGCGGCCTATTAGAAGTTGGAACTTTAGCCTCCTCAGATTCTACAACTCTCATTTTGAGATGATTCATCACTGAATCTGAACATTGCCTCCTAGGTCTTCCTCTGCAGCTGTTACCCTCTACAACCGTACTCATTAACCTCTTAGGTAATCTCTCCTCACCCATTCTCTTCAAATGAACCCGTGATCTGAGTCTGCTCATACGAAAAGCTTCATCTAGCGACGAAATTTGATGTTTTCAGTCGGTCAACACGATTGTACCCAACTGTGATGGGTTATTCCCTAATCCTGATAAACATTTACATGAAATTAATAAATACACTTGGATGACCAGTTTCGATCGTCAAGCGATCATCATTAGATCCATTACACTTAGGCTATTAAATCTATGTCTAATAGTATGGGTGAAAGTATTTACAATACGTACACTTATTTAGTTGCAGTATTAGTTGAAATAATGCAACTAGTCAATATTTGTTAGTTATAGTCCATGTGAAGTTTGTTAAGATACTGGAAGTAGTGATTGAGCTCCAAATTTGCTTGCTTAGTATGAGTATGTGATGGTTATTAAACGGTCAATTCGGATTCTATTGAACAGGTTACTTATCTGGGTGAGTCATATGCGGTCCGGGTGAGAGCAGCTAAATTCGTCACTGACTGCTCTCAACTAGGGGCAGTTTCCTGTGTGCGGGGATCTCTTATCTACCTGGGCTTTCCCCCCTCTCGCATTCCTAAGTGTCTGTGTTCATCGAACAAATGCAACTGTGTATTGCCAGGTCTAGTCTTCCAAATCTGGTGTATGTTACTGTATACTGGTAACAGTAGTAAAGATGGATAGAATCTAAACCAGTATATTCGAGGCAGCAGACCAGGTGATTCATCTGAATGGAAGGAGTCGAAAGACGATTCGGTTCAAAAACACCTGTGCTAAAGCATAGTAACTGTCCTGCATGTATATCTCCAAGATCCCGATCAAAGAGATCAATGTCTACTTCAGAGAAAAGAGACCACCTGTGTCCAGCACGGGGAGAAGAAACAGTTCATGGAGAATCTGATCGAGGAGATCGAGACAGGCAGGAAAGATAACCGCATTCGTAGGATGTATCAAATGATAAATGGTCTGAAACAAGGTTTTGTACTCTGCTCCGAAACTACAACGGAGAAACAGCAACCTCCTAACCCATCTAGACAAGGTCCTGGATAGATGAATGTGATACCTTGAAGAACTGAACTGTATAACAACTACACAGACAGATGAGACCCCACAGCCTCTCAACGCAGCAAAACCCTTCGTAGAAGAACCCAACTTGGAGAAGATTAAGAAGGTGACGAAGAAACTAAAGTATAACTAACTGCTGATATTGACAAAATGCTTGGGGAACGTTTGCGAATGGATGGTGAAAGACGGTTGACTGAGATTCATAAGTTGGTTATGGCAATTTGGAGGACTGAATCAATGCCGGAAGGTTGACGGACTGCAATAATAGTGCTTTTAAAAGAATGTCAATTGCAATGCCAGGGAATTAGACTCCTATGTACTGCCTGCAAGATTTCTCCGATATTTTACACTCTGGTATAATTCCATATGCAGAAGAAATCTTCGGTGATTACCAGGCGGTTTATCGATCGCCTCGATCGATATCATAGACATATCAAGTCTCCTCGATACACCAGATCCTAGAGAAATTTTAGGAAAATGGCATAGAGGTCCACAATATCTTCAAACTGAGTTTGGCTTACCTCACAAAGCTACGACGCATGACCAGAATAGATATGAAAGACTCGACCAGCAGAGTAATATGTGGCAACATATTGTCACATCCCTTCGAGAACAAAACTGGAATCAAACAAGAACATGCTTTTTCCCTTTGATTTTCAATCTATTCCTAGAGACGTTGGTCAGACAATGTTAGATTTAAATGGAATACATAGAAAATCCTTGGATATACGGAAAACTTGAATATTATCTCGGATAGGGACGAAAACGTGGTTTGCCTCACCTCGTTGATTGGCGAGGATGAAAAGAAAGTTTGACTAGTTATTAACAGCAAAAGAACAAATAACTCGTTGTTAGAGGAGATGCGATATAGTGAAATTAAAAACCTCAGGGTTGGTGACAGAATCATTGATAAAGTCACCGACTTCAACCTCCTTGGATCCACGCTATACTAGGAAAACCTTGTGAGCTCCAGAAACAGCTCACTTCTCCAGCCTACCTTTGTTTTAGTCGGGTCATCTCACCAATAGCATAAAATATAGGCCTTCACGAGACTGTTATTGGACCTGTTTTGTTGTACATCTCTGAGTTATGGTCCTTCACGCAACTAGACCGATATCATTCTGCAATTTTTGAAAATAAAGTACCTCAACGAATCTATAGTCCTGAATTTATTTACGAAACGTAGAGACGCCGAACCAATGCAGACATCCGTGCACAATAGGGCAGACCAAATATCAGCTAGGTCATCAAAGGGAGGCGAGTTCAGTGGATTGGAAATGGCGAACGCATGCCGGACGATAGAGCGGTGAGGAAAAACTGAGAAGGAAGACAGACAAAGGAAAGGCCTCAGGAGAGACTTTTAAGGCATTGGCGAAATCAACTGATTGAAGAACTGAAAGCTGGAGAGACTTCTGCTTGCTGGCCCAAGACCGTAGCAGCTGTTGAAGCCAAAGGTCACCTTGACTGACAGTGTCAGGATAAAAAGTATTATTATTATTATTATTGTTTCTATTATTTCTTTATTGACTTTTGTACAATTCTATACAGAAAGTGAATTACAATCATAAATGGCATTTTACAGAAAGTGGACAATCATCTAAAACTTTAAGCGCTGCGACGTTCCGAAGCTTTCTAACTATTGCGCATGTCTCCAGTATACCTAACCGTTTTCTGCATCATTATCATACTGATTTCATAATCAAAAGCCTGTATATTTCTCTTCAAGTTTGTTAATATTGTACAGACACCTGCTGCTGAAACGACAATTGGGAAAACAGTGGGCTTCTCCTGATACTAAATCTACCTTATTTCATCCGCCAACTCACTGAAGGCCACTTGCCATTTTATGGCGGGTGAATACTGTTGGTACTTGGCACTGCAATATCAGTGAAATGGTATTAGGTACTGACATGTCAGTCAAATGGGTGTGCTTTTGAACTTGTGTCTATGAGAATGATGTCTGGTCTGTTGGCTCGAATTGCTTTGTCGGTAATGACCGATCTGTCCCAGTAGAGCTCGCAGCTGACATTTCCAAGAACTGTGCTTGGTGTGTACATGTGACTGCTCCATAGGGTTCTGTTCCTGATAAAGTTTCCAAGGAAGCATCGCGAACGTTAATCCCCACATCTCACTCAAACATTGCATTCACGTAGGTCAGATCGCATAAAAAACATAAAGTATATTTCATCTCCAAATTAATTTGATCCAACCCTAGATCTGGTGAAATATCGACGCCATATTGTCTACATATTCTTGCTGGAGATAATAATAATAATAATAATAATAATAATCATAAATAATATTCATCATGAATCGCTACGTTGCTACAGAACTTGTTACAGTTGTACAAATCAAGTACAATTATTTACGAACAGTCAGTGCCGAGCTTTGACTCGATAACTGTTACGGTCAGGCTAGACTTGCATACTTGACATTTCTACCGAATACCAGGCTGCATGGTCAAATACTAGCCAACGATTGAGACCCGGCATTGCCTAGCGTGTCGTGGAGGAAGCATATTCCTTACCCAGATAGGTTAAGATCCTATGTCAGGATCGAATTGCAAACAGAGTAAGTGTATCACTCCACAAGTATCTGTCAAAGCAGTACTAGAAATTATTGCTGGACTGTAACTATGGAGCGAGTGGGGTGAGACCACTATGTCTTCAATAACACAAGCTATAATGACGGTGACACGCGGAGATAGAGTGCCGTTCATGGACAAGTATTCGTGATTATAAATGTGTCGCTAAGTGAATTGCGAGTAGACATGGAGGCTGATACGTGATTGGAGACTGGCGTTTAACAGGAGTGAGCGATGGGGAAACCTGGAAGCATCGAACCGTTGGACAAACCACTTGAAGATTCATCACTTCAAAAAATTCAATATGTAAGCGAACCTATATCTTCTTAGCTCTAGGCATTTGGAATTTTCATATCTCAGAGAAATATCAACACCATTTAGTATATTTCAATGAAGTTATTGAGAAAATCTACGCATTATATTTTTCTGTCGGCATTCTACGATTCTACGTTTGTCATGCGTTAAGTCTACGAACCGAAGTTGTAGGTCAGCTGAGCTAGTTTTTTCTACGACATAAATTAAGGTCATTAGCCTTTAATTTTCATAGCTGATGAAAACTAGAATGGATTTTATTGTTTTCCTTTTTAATCGATCTTGGACAGTTCATATAATTCATTCTAGATCTCCATCTTGGAAATAGTAAATGATAATAAATATAATGATTTTGAATGTATTTTGGATAGTAATAATAATAATAATTTATGTATATTTTCGAATAATTTTTTATATTTTTTCAACAGTTTTGAATAACTTGAATTTAAATTTTGATCCAGGTATTCTTTTCTCCAATTTTTAATATTGCACATTAGGAGCCGTGAGAAGGTTTTGTTGCGAGCAGATTAGATCGGATGGTTAATAAGTTGTATAAATTACAGAGAATAATGCAGTAAGATAATAGGACACGGAAGGTATTCAAAATTCCGAAAGGATTTTAATGTATAATGTAGGGATTTAAAATTGTTTGCGTAATGGCCGAAGGGTAAAATGTGAAATGACTGAATATTATATGAACTATGGGAAGAAATACGTTAATCACAACCAGTTATGTAATGGCCGAATTGTTAGAAGTTTTTTATGAAGCAGTGAGACTCTTGAGTTAATACAAGCATGTGACTTGCTGGTAATGAAATAATTAATATGGAATTGGTTACGCTGATGGTGAACTGACAAAAAAATATAAATAATTGAAGTTTGTGGACATGATGCGTCAGCCACAGGGAATAGTTGCCCGATATGTTAAAAGAATAAAATATTGTGAGAAATAGTGACGGTCATTTATATGAGGAAGGATAAAATCAAATTGTATCCCAATTTTGTGTAACAACTGGTCATCTTAAGTAGAATTCAGTTCATAGTTCTGATCAATTGTTGTTACCCATTCTTCGAAGCCGCTTTTGTGCGAAGGTGTTAGCCATGCCCTAGTTTTGTTGAAACTTTGCCGTATGTCTGAAATATGATACAAATATGCTCCGGAAAAAATAATTTGTGCAGAGTTATAATTAATGTTGTTAATTTGTTGCTAAGGAACCTATCATTAAATAGTAAGTGGAACGGTTGAATATTGTGTGCAAAAATCCGATATATTATAAATTAACTGGATAAATAAATGGAATTAAATAATTGACTGGATAAATAAATTGAATTAAATGATTAACTGGATAATTAAATTAAATAAAATTATATATGGAATCTATTTCTGGTGAAATAATTAGTTCAATTATTTTGAAAACTGGATAAACAATTAAAATAAATAATTAATGGATCTTGTAAAATTAAAGTACTGTCAAATTAATTGTATGATTTATGTGGGTGAGTTGATAATCCCATTATGATATAAAATTAATAGCAATTTATTGAGTGAAATATTTAAAACAAATATCAAGTGAATGATTCATTGTAAATAGGAGTAAGTCAAATGTTAAGAAAGCAAGTCCTTGCAAGTGGATAAAAGAACATTTGAGTGCGTAACGTATTTAAAACATTTGAATTTCGATATTTGGTGACAGAGATATCGCACAGGGATGCAATCCTGCCTTCATAAATATTAATATTTGAAATTCATATTCTTCGAATATTGTTATTTAAGGACTGCAAGTCATAAGCAGAATTATATTGGCAAAGTCAAGTGAAACGATTATACACTGAAGGATTATGGTAATGGACCATGAATTGATGAACCTTTGATGTCATTAGCCTAATGTGACATCAATAAACATAAACAGTATTGTAAGAGGATATTGGATTAATATGACAGTGATTATACGGATTAACTTGTAAATAGTGGAACAGGCGTCAGAAAGGACTAGTAATGAATCTGAACGACCTGATATTACAGTTCTTTGTAAATATTTGTATCGATACCAGTGGGACTTATAATGATCTGGTAATCGATCAGTGTTTCTTCGAATAAGTGATCGTTAGGATTGATAACTACGTGTGTCGATATTTCTATATTTGGCTTTGTGTGGACATTCTTCCATTTATTACTATTGCATTTATCTTCTTCATTTAACTTCATTTTAAAATTAATAATATGAGATATTTTAATTATTTGTGATACTTTGATTTCTCCCTGCTTATTCTTAATGTCGCATTGACCCGAAATCAGTGAAGCAAGCCTAGTATTAATTTGCTGTTGTGTTAACCCAGATAGCCCAGACATATCTTTCTTTGAGTCTCGTGCTAAACTGCTTTCGGTAACATGCGTATGTGGTCGTTGGTCTTCGGCCTAAACGGGCACATAAAATAAGAATAATAAGGAAGAAATGGCTTACCTAACGTGGGGATTGAGTAGAATCAGCGCTCGTGCTGAGAGCATTTGATTTTTATTAAGCTGAGTGGAGAATTGGCATATGTCTGGTATGGAGAGATAGGTCTTTTTGTGAGGAGGCCCAACTAGTGGGGACTTTAACGTAGGAATGATTAAAGATACATTTTGTTTAGATTTGAATAATTGTGACACCTTTTCTGTTGGGGAGTCATGTAGTCATTTTGGATAGGGGTTTTCCTTTGTTGGATTTTATTAAATTTGTGTGATAGTGTGGGGGTAATTCTACTTTCTGGAAGTCTGAAAATACACAATTTCGTAGCATCCAGGTGGAGGATATCTTGAATCTTGCATTGTTATTGTTGTTAATTAATATAATCAGTAAATACAGTAGTAGAGAATGATTTTTCCATCACTTCGAAATTAGGGTATATCTCATTTTATTTGAAAATTCCATATGCATAATACTAATATATGCTTAGTCTTAAGTCATTGTGTAGGCCGAAAGTCAACTCCAAATCTTAAATATTGTCATAAGTTATGGAGGAGGTTATGAAGGTTCTTTCTCGTTTGGAAAAGCAGTCCAAGAGTATGGAACAAGATATGGCTAAGATCGTAGAAAATTCAATCTCACTTGAAAATAGGATGACAGAAAACTCTATTTTTTGAAATTAGAATTAACAATACCTCTAAAAAATAAAATGTCAGAAAATACGAAAACTCTAGAAAGTAAAATGTCGGAAAATTCGATAACTCTAGAAGAAGGATGACAGAAATATTTGAAAAGTCCAAGGAACTAGAAACCAAGTTAGCTGAACATTCTAGTTCAATGGAAGGTATTAAAGGAATCACACACCAAATTACAATCGCTAGAGGATAGATTAGAGGGATGTATTAGGAAGGCGGGAGCAGATATGGCAGACTTAGAAATTCGTTTTGGTCCGGAATGTAATACTACCGCTAGAGAAGTGTTACGGCATGTAACACTGGATTTTCATGAACTGGAATTAGGAGAATCGAAAGTAGGTAACATTCAGGAATTGAAACCCAACGTAAAGGAAACTGTTGTCAAAGAAGTCAAGGAAAATATAACACAGGACACACATGGCGAAATCGAAGAGGATAGAGAAACTTTTTCATCACATGTTGATGTGCAGATTGTACAAAAGGATATCCAGAAAATAACCGATTGGATGAAAAATCACGAAACAATCATGGACAGGCTAGTTTCAGATGTTAAGAAAAACATTCAAGAAATTAGAGAAGTTAGGAAACAGGCGGATGATTCTAACGCAAAGAATACTGCAGAAGAAATTAAGGAATTAGTTGGAGCTGAAAATGCTGAACTTAGGAAAACAGTGAAGAATTTGGAAACCCAAATCACTGAATATAAAACACAAAAGAAAGACTTAGCAGAATTTCAATCTCGATCTATGGGTCAGGATAGGAAACATTCTTCAGGAAGACAGGAAGAGGTTCCCAACATTGGTAGTCCTACACCAATTATTGTGTACAATAATGTAGAAGACAAGCCACCTAAGCTGACAGGTTCAGGCACAGTTACAACTGTAGAATTTTTGAGGGAGGTCAAAGACTACCTTAAGGGTTCTAAGATTTCCAAACAACGTGAGATAAGGATTATTAGTAAATTTTTCGACGGGCCAGCGTTGGTTTGGTTTAGATGCGTCCAGATGCAACTTGCACACCTACGACGAGTTTGCACAAGCATTACTTCGGAAATTGTGGTCACCCGAAACCCAAAAACTAGTCAGATCTGAACTATATACTAAACAATACTCGACATCACAGCCCACGAAATACAAAGCGTATTTCGCAAGTCAGTTAGCCAAACTGCAGTTTTTGTAGCCACCCATGCCTCACTATGAGCACATATCAGCCCTCATAAGACAGTTCCCATTAGAAGTACAGAGAACACTGATTATTGGTAACATGGAGGAATTCCATGAAGTCCTACAAAGGCTGGACCACTCGTATGCTCAATTAATTCACCATAGGGGCTAAGTTCTGGTGAGGACCCAGTCCTATGGGGTATAACATAGGCCCCGTGCACAGGGTTACGTGCGAAGACCTCAACGGAATCTTCAGCGGAGAAGATGGACTTCAGAACGGTGGAGATTGCGGAAGAGGCAACCCAGTACTCAGGGAATAGTATGAGTACAGCATCAATCGGCAGCGTCTGTTTCCCAAGTTAGGGGCGGCTGCAAGGGCGTCTGTTCTCCATGTTAGGGGCGGCCTGAATAATAGCTGGCAGTAGCTTCATAAAATGCCTTTGGGAGTGGCGACCCCATCGTAATAATAGCCTAAAATGGAAATGGCACTTCCAATGATTCGGAAAAGGTAAGGGCGTACCCTGCAGGCGACGCGCAGTTCCTTTGGTACTGGGGGAACTGTGAAAAATGGGCGACCAGTAACCGAAATGAAAGTGGGGATCATGAATGTCATGACCCTGACAAGCAAGGTGGAGGAGGTGGTAGACTTCATGGAGAGGGAGAAGGTTGGAATGATGGGGCTGAGTGAAGTGAAATGGAAAGGTAAAGGAAGGAAGAAATTGAGGAAAGGATATACATTATACTGGAGTGGTGGCCAAGAGGCAAAAGATGGCGTGGGACTGATAACCTCGAAACAACTGGAGGAGTATGTTGAAGTGGTCGAGTGTGTGAGTGACAGAATAATGAAAATTAGAATGAAGATGAAGAATGACGTGATGGACTTCATACAAGTGTATGCACCACAGACTGGAAACAGAGAAGAAGATATTGAAGTATTCCTGGAGGATGTAGAAAGAGTAATCTCAAATGTAGAAGTGGTGATCATGGGAGATATGAATGCACAAGTCGGAAATGAGAGACAAGGAAAGGAAGAAGTCGTTGGACCATATTGATATGGGAAAAAGAACCGGGAAGGAGAGGAACTTGTAAACTTTTGTGAAAGGAATGGACTGATAGTGGGTAATTCATGGTTTCGGAAGAAAAAAAGCAGGAAAATTACGAGATATGGGTGGGGTGATAGAATAACAAAATCAGTAATTGACTACTTCCTGGTGGAAAGGACAAATCGCAGAAAGCTGATGGATGTGACAGCTTTACCAGGAGAAGCATTTGATGGGGACCATAGAGCTGTGGTGGCAAAACCTAAAGGAGATCAGAGAAAGTAAAATAAAAGTATGGAAATTGAAAGACAAAGCTGTACAGGAAGATTTTCAGGAGAGATTGAAGCAACAAATCCCAGTTACTGAAGTGGAAAATGTAGAAGAGGAATGGTCCCACTTTAAAAAGGCATTTGCTGGTGCAGCAGAGAGTGCTTGTGGTAGGACGTCAACAAGAGTGAAAGAGAAGGAGACACCGTGGTGGAATGAGGAAGTGAGGAAAGCAGTGAAAGAAAAGAAGTCTGCATGGATAGAATGGAACCGATATCAAACAGAAGAAAGCAAAAGGAAGTATCACGACAGCAAAAAGAGGTGTAAGAAAGTGGTAGGAGAAGAAAAGAAGAAAAGTTGGGAAGAATTTACACGAAGAATGGAAACAGATGTAAGTGGCAGTAAAAGGATGCTGTATGGGCTTCTAAGAAGTAAGAGGAAAGAAAGGGTTACTACAAAGCTGGTGGAAAAGGAAGATGGAGAGTTGTTAACACACCCGGAAGAGATAAAGGGACGATGGAAGGAGTATTTCGATAAGCTATTGAACGTGAGCAATTGTACTGGTGAGATCGAAGTGACACAGCCTGACGACTCTATAACAGAAGATGATATAACAATGCTGGAGGTGGAATTAGCAGTACAGAAAATGAAGATGGGAAAAGCAACAGGGGTGGATGAAATCAGTGTAGAAATGATAAAGGCTGCTGGACCTGTTGGTATGCAATGGCTGTATCGACTGCTAAAGTGTGTGTGGAAACGGAAATGTGTACCAGAAGACTGGGAGAAAGGGCTAATAATACCAGTGTTTATGAAAGGGGACAAGAAAGTGTGTGATAACTATAGAGGGATCACCCTCATATCACAGATAGTAAAAATACTGGAAAGGATATTAGAAAGAAGAATGAGAAGAAAGGTGGAAGGAGAGTTGCAAGAGGAACAGTATAGCTTCAGGAGTGGAAGATCCACAGTGGACCCAATCTTTAGCTTGAGGCAGGTGATGGAAAAGAAATGGGAATATGGAGAGGATTTGATCATGACTTTCATAGATCTAGAAAAGGCATATGATAGTGTCCCCAGAGAGAAGGTATGGGAAACCATGGTTAAGAAGAGACTGGGAAGAGAAATGTTGGAAATGGTGCAAGCAATGTACAACAACTGTCTTAGCAGGGTACTGACCCCAGTTGGAAAGACAGATTGGTTTAGGAACAAGACTGGACTAAGACAGGGGAGTGTGCTGTCACCTCTTTTATTCATAATGGTAATGGATGAAATTGTAAAGGAAACAAAGGAAGCATATGGACATAAAGAAATGAAGTTACTATTATTTGCAGACGATATTGTGGTATGGGGAAGGAACACCGAAGAAGTGCAAAAACAACTAGATGCACTGAACGAAAATATTCAGAAGTATGGCCTGAAAATCAGTATAGAGAAAAGCAAGACCATGGTGATGACAAGAGGGGAAAGACAAGGAAAGGGCACTGTGAAAATTGGAAGTCAGAGTTTGGAAATTGTGGACACGTTCAAATACCTAGGAAGTGAATTGATGCAAACTGGTAGGTTGGACATGGAGATTGGCAGGAGGGTACAGCAGAGCAATGCATTCTATCAAAGTGTAAGAAAACTTGTTTGGGATAAGGAAGTACCAAGGAAAAGCAAGGAGGTAATGTATAAAATGTACTATGTACCCATATTAACTTATGCAGCTGAGACTTGGACCCTGACGAGCAGGCAAGATAGTAGAATCCAAGCCAGTGAAATGAAATTCCTAAGAAGTATGATAGGTAAGACAAGGAAAGACAGAGTGAGGAATGAAGATGTTAGGAAGGAAGTTGGGATGGGAAAACTAAATGAGAGAACTGAGAAGAATAAACTAAGGTGGTTTGGACATGTAAAGAGGATGGATGAAAATAGAATACCAAGACAGATGCTGGAGGCCAAGTGCAAGGGTAAGAGAGCAAGGGGAAGACCTAGAACAAGGTGGATCGATTCAGTGAAGAACAGCGTGAGAAAAAGAAATCTGGACTGGGACAAGATCGTGGAAGAAGAATTGTGGAAGGAAAGAGGAAAGTGGAGAAATGCCATAAATACCCCGACCCGGCAGGAGCTGGATAAGGGGAAATGATGATGATGAGGGGTGGAAAAGCTGAAAATCCATCAGCTCTTGCTGTCATGGCGGACAGACAATGTCAGACCATACTTACTTTGAAGCAGGAAGAGAAAGCGCCGAGGGATGGACAACAAAGAAGAGAGTGGAACCGATACCATAAGGTTCCATACCACAATAGAGCTTACGAGAAACCTGGCAGGTATGAAAATCGATGGAATTCTTGGATAAGGCTTGCATACATCAATAAACCACACCAGTTTCAATCTTATGACAGAAGGGGAAACAATTTTGGTGGAGAAAATCAGAACTTCAGGAGAAACGAGGATATTGGACAAAGAAACGAGAAATTCCGACATCAGGCAAGACAGAACCTGGAGCAGAGACATCAGGAAAGTAAACAATACCTGGAGCAAGGATGAACTGAACGAAACGAACCGAGTGCGTCAGGATTGCAGAGGTCGGATTTAACATAGAAGAAAACGTCGATCTCTGAACACAATCAACAGGCAAATCACTTAAAATATTCATATCCAAGATCGTTAAATGGCGAGCGGAAGATGACGACTTAATACAACAAAATGATGAAAGGAGACTTTAGGATTAGGTTGCACATAATCTTATGTGAAGTCTATGGGAAACTAGTAAATACACTGATAGACACAGGAGACATGCTATGTCTAGCTAGTGAAAAGTGTATGCTCTGTGGAAGTTAACGGAAAAGCTAGAGGAAATTCCAGTCTCTGGTATAAAAAATTCAAGGCCTAATCCCAAATAAAGTGGCAAGCTGTAAAACACAATTGTATTTAGAGACAAAGATTGGTTGATTTCCTTTCCAACACATATTCGTCGTAATGCAGGACATCGCGCACGACATGATATTAGGAGCGGACTTCATTAAGAAATATCAAGCGATTATAGACATGAACACTGAGACAATCAAATTTCATCAAACCGATGATCTATGCCTTGAGGGAAACGAAGAGGAATACATTGAGGGAGATATATTCAAAATTTGCAAGCCTATATCATGGACCTTTCCGGATAGATCAAAGTCTTAATAATGGAAGTTATTGAGTAGCAGACATGAATACTGGTAATATCGTGGGAACATACAACTCATAAAGACTGAAGGTGTATCATACAAGAGCCAGACAACCGTAATGGAAATTGAACTCCAAAATTGGAAAAATAAAAATTGAGATAAGGATTAGAGGCACATGATATCTCAAGGCAAATTTTGAAGCAGGGCTGACCCAGGAGTTAGCGTGATGAAGTATAGAGTGCACGCGCAGGAGGCATGTGTCACGCCCAGTGGAACCTGCGAAGCTCATTGATGTTAAACATTGTTTATGGCTGGAAGACATCATATGAAGCAAGATTTATTGGCATTAAAATTTGGAAGCACATGGATCAAGTTTGAAGAAAAGGGATCATAGGAAGCGGAGATATTATCGTTTGAAGATTACGATTTAATTACCGTTTCGAATTACGATGTGGATCTGGGATGAGCGCACCGGAATGAACAGCTAAACTGATCTTGTGGGACGACGAGTTGGTAGGCCAGTGATTCGAGCTCCAAACGTATATAAGACGTGGTCAGTCGGCCTTGAGACAGTGGATTGCATAGTATTGCATTGGTTGATTGAGAGTGACATTGATTCAGAGACATTGAATGACACTATGATTGTCATTATATTATATCATGAATCGCTACGTTGTTACAGTACTTGTTACAGTTGTACAAATCAAGTACAATTATCTACGAACAGTCAGCGCCGAGCTTGGACTCGATAATTGTTATGGTCAGCCTAGACTTGCATACTTGACATTTCTACGGAATACCAGTCCGCATAGTCAAATACTAGCCAACGATTGAGACCCGGCATTGCCTAACGTGTCGTGGAGAAAGCATATTCCTTACCCAAATAGGATTCAGATTAGCGGGGCCAATCTGTTCACAGATTTGTGCTAGAGCATTCTGTATAACCCGACCACAGGAATTAGCCAACGATTGGGACCCGGGATTGCCTAGAGTGTCGTGGGGGAAGCATATTCCTTACCCAGATAGAATTAGATCATATGTTAGTATCTTAGAATTTGACCCATTACAAAGAGAGTATGTGTATCACTCCAAAGTACCTGTCGAAGCTGTTCTAGAAATTATTGCTGGACTGAAATCATGGAGCGAATGGGGTGAAACCACTATGTCTTCGATAGTCCAAGGTACAATGCCGGTGACACTTGGCGTTAGACGTGCCGTTTATGGACAAGTGTTCCGTGATTATAAATATGTGTCGCTTAGTGAATTGTGAGTAGACAAGGAGGCAGAAACGCCATTGGAGACTGGCGTTTGACGGGAGTGAGCGATGGGGAAACCTGGAAGCAACGAACCACTGGACTAACCAGTTCATGAACCTCAATATATAAGAAATATGGTAGAAAACTCAATCTCACTTGAAAATAGGATGACAGAAAACTCTATTTTTTTAAAATTAGAATTAACAATACCTCTAAAAAATAAAATGTCAGAAAATACGAAAACTCTAGAAAATAAAATGTCAGAAAATACGAAAACTCTAGAAAGTAAAATGTCGGAAAATTCGATAACTCTAGAAGAAGGATGACAGAAATATTTGAAAAGTCCAAGGAACTAGAAACCAAGTTAGCTGAACATTCTAGATCAATGGAAGGTATTAAAGGAATCACACACCAAATTACAATCGCTAGAGGATAGATTAGAGGGATGTATTAGGAAGGCGGGAGCAGATATGGCAGACTTAGAAATTCGTTTTTGTCAGGAATGTAATACTACCGCTAGAGAAGTATTACGGCATGTAACACTGGATTTTCATGAACTGGAATTAGGAGAATCGAAAGTAGGTAACATTCAGGAATTGAAACCCAACGTAAAGGAAACTGTTGTCAAAGAAGTCAAGGAAAATATAACACAGGACACACATGGCGAAATCGAAGAGGATAGAGAAACTTTTTCATCACATGTTGATGTGCAGATTGTACAAAAGGATATCCAGAAAATAACCGATTGGATGAAAAATCACGAAACAATCATGGACAGGCTAGTTTCAGATGTTAAGGAAAACACTCAAGAAATTAAAGAAGTTAGGAAACAGGCGGATGATTCTAACGCAAAGAACACTGCAGAAGAAATTAAGGAATTAGTTGGAGCTGAAAATGCTGAACTTAGGAAAACAGTGAAGAATTTGGAAACCCAAATCACTGAATACAAAACACAAAAGAAAGACTTAGCAGAATTTCAATCTCGATCTATGGGTCAGGATAGGAAACATTTTTCAGGAAGACAGGAAGAGGTTCCCAGCATTGGTAGTCCTACACCAATTATTGTGTACAAAAATGTGGAAGACAAGCCACCTAAGCTTACAGGTTCAGGCACAGGTACAACTGTAGAATTTTTGAGGGAGGTCAAAGACTACCTTAAGGATTCTAAGATTTCCAAACAACGTGAGATAAGGATTATTAGTAAATTTTTCGACGGGCCAGCGTTGGTTTGGTTTAGATGCGTCCAGATGCAACTTGCACACCTACGACGAGTTTGCACAAGCATTACTTCGGAAATTGTGGTCACCCGAAACCCAAAAACTAGTCAGATCTGAACTATATACTAAACAATACTCGACATCACAGCCCACGAAATACAAAGCATATTTCGCAAGTCAGTTAGCCAAACTGCAGTTTTTGTAGCCACCCATGCCTCACTATGAGCACATATCAGCCCTCATAAGACAGTTCCCATTAGAAGTACAGAGAACACTGGTTATTGGTAACATGGAGGAATTCCGTGATGTCCTACAAAGACTGGACCACTCGTATGCTCAATTAATTCACCATAGGGATGGAAAAGCTGAAAATCCATCAGCTTTCGCTGTCATGGTGGACAGACAATGTCATACCATACTTACTTTGAAGCAGGAAGAGAAAGTGCCGAGGGTTGGACAACAAAGAAGAGAGTGGAACCGATACCATAACGTTCCATACCACAATAGAGCTTACGAGAAACCTGGCAGGTAAGAAAATCGATGGAATTCTTGGATAGGGCCTGCATACATCCTTAAACCACACCAGTTTCAACCTTATGACAGAAGGGGAAACAATTTTGGTTGAGAAAATCAGAACTTCAGGAGAAAAGAGGATATTGGACAAAGAAACGAGAAATTCCGACAACAGGCAAGACAGAACCTGGAGCAGAGGCATCAGGAAAGTAAACAATACCTGGAGCAAGGATGAACTGAACGAAACGAACCGAGTGCGTCAGGATTGCAGAGGTCGGATTTAACATAGAAAAAAACGACGATCTCTCAACACAATCAACAGGCAAATCACTTAAAACATTCATATCCATGATCGTTAAATGGCGAGCGGAAGATGACGACTTGATACAACAATATGATTAAGGGAGACATTAGGATTAGGTTGCACATAATCTTATGTGAAGTCTATGGGAAACAAGTAAATACACTGATAGACACAGGAGGCATGCTATGCCTAGCTAGTGAAAAGTGGAAGTTAACGGAAAAGCTAGAGGAAATTCCAGTCTCTGGTATAAAAATGCAAGGCCTAATCCCAAATAAAGTGGCAAGCTGTAAAACACAATTGTATTTAGAGACAAAGATTGGTTGATGTCTTTTCCAACACATATTCGTCGTAATGTGGGACATCGTGCACGACATGATATTAGCAACGGACTTAATTAAGAAATATAAAGCGATTATAGACATGTATACTGAGACAATCAAATTTCATCAAACCGAAGATCTATGCCGTGAGGGAAACGAAGAAAAACTAATCGATTACCAGATCATTATCAGTCCCACTGGTATCGATAAAAATATTTACAACTAACTATAACATCAGGTCGTTCAGATTCATTACTAGTCCTTTGTGACACCTGTGTTCCACAATTTACAAGTTATTACGTATAATCACTGTCAGACTTTCCAGCCCGATTCCGATACGATGTTGTATCATATGTCCTTATAACACACGTTACCCATAAACCTCTAAGTACCATCTTAACTCCATTGAGTTCCAAGGATGAACTTAACTCTCCTACGTTTTAATATGCAACCAACTCCGCAGAGTTCACAAAATCTAACCAACTCCTAAGAGTCCACCAAATCGATTGCTTCACCGATCGTCAGCCGAAGTGATCATATCTTCACCCCCTCCTTTCGTCCCACGACTATCGTAGCATAGAATACACCATAACCTGGTTGTCAACCAATTACAAATAAGTGCAGTCTCCAATCGTCACCTCCTTCCTTACAACGTTGCCAGCTTGATTGCGCAGTTACGAGCACGGAGTTCCCTATAAATCACCGGGCCAAACCCCGGGCGCCGGGAATAGAAATATTTTCAGGAAGTTGTTGGCACATTTGAAGTAGCTTGACACAATTGCTCACTTTCAGTATACTGAATAATTACTGTAGGATATTTTCAAAACCTGGCTTGGATCCTGCTATAAAATCAATATCTTAAATCTAATTAATAAACACAATAGTAAATGACATACGAATAAACACTTCAATAAATAATTACAATTTAGATGCAAGTATCACGTAAAAGTATATACACGATTACTAGTCATCGCATGTCCTGAAATTGAGGGTTCGATCCCTTGTCTCATTTGGACCGTGACGCCTGGAATGAGTAGCTATTGTTCAGAGATCAAGGTTTCGAACACCAGCGCTGACAGTGGCCATTCTGAGTGTGGTTTTACCGGGTTTTACCACACTCTGTCATGGCAAACAATAAGGTTGTACTGTCGTGACTGTGAACCTCCATGGTTCAGAACCCAGGACTGCGGTTCGGAGGAACATTATATAAGGGAAATAGAGTTATTATTATTATTATTACTAAGTTGGATGTGAGCTTTTGTAAGCCAGAATGTATTTCTCAAGGAAATAAGACTGTTGGAGCCAGGATGTGTACAGAGGTCTGTAAATATTGATTGGTACAGAAGGACACTTGGTCGAGTACTCTGTACTGTAGAGAGAGTGATTCATGGTCACAAGCTAGTCCAGAAATTGAACCCTGGAAGTCACGTAGACGCTAGTATGGGCAGTCGCCGCTAGCTAAGGGAGCAGCACTTGCTGGGCGCTGAGGGTGGAATGGACCACAGGCCTCAGTGGAAGAGAGGGATGGACTCCGGTCATCTCTAGTTGGATATAATGGTATCCAAAATGGCGAGCGGAGTTGTTGTTCTCACACCTCAGTTCTTGCCAGAGTAACGTCGTAACGCACGCGAGCAGAATTCAGCCTCGCGGAGACATGCTAAATGTCAAGTAGCAGTAAGGACTTAGTAGCGCCAATTCAGACCTGCGTGCACTTCCAGCAGTAACTTCACATAATTTGTATATAGTGTATATACTTCGACTGCCAAGGCATAATAAATCGGCAGTAGTTCAAGGGAAGTTCATCTTTTATTCCGGAAGTTCCGGGACTAGTCTACAAAACCTCAAGTTCCCTTATCTAGTGAACCGCTCGGCTAGAAGGGAAAATCGTCGGAGGACCTGTCAACCTGCCAGAACGTCTCACAGGCCAGGTAGGTCACGACAGGCCTACTTTTTGGTGTCAGATGTGGGGTCCCGAGTTCGACGCACTGAACAGAGCAACTTCGGAATAATTGAGAGAAATCGACATCGCAGAAGATTGTCCGATAAAGACCGCGACAACGCAGAAGATTGTCCTTCCGCGCATCCGCGTAAGGCGTACCGAGTGCCGCGCAACGCAGAAGAGAGAAGAAGAAGCCTACTAAGCAGAAGGAGCCGTGCAGTAGCGAGCCGTGCCGCCAGTAGAGGGGAGAACCGAGAAGCAGCAGTATCCAGTTAGCAGAGAGACAACAAAGAGGAAGAAGCCGCCAGGTAAGCTAACCTTATTACAATGGCAAGACAGACATGTGCAGCTACCAGTGCCCAGGTAGAGGAGAGGTTAGCAGACGCAGACACGGTAAGTACAAGTGGGCCTTTTGTATCAGTAACCGAAGGACATCGCCTGATAGGTCGGGAGTTCGATGGAACCCAGCCCGACAGATTACGTGAGTTTGTGGCTAATGTAGACGCTGCTGTTCGCATGGTAAGGGACGACGATCAAGAGTTATTTTTTTAAGTATATTCTGACCAAAATTACGGGCAAGGCCCGAGATAAGTTGTTGGTCAGAGGAGACATAAATCATTGGAAGGCTGCCCAGCAGGCATTAGGAGAGTACTACGGATTTCAGGTCACATTAGACTTATATATATGCCAGATGTTTCAAACAGCGCAGGATCCGAGGGAAACAGTGGTGACATGGGCGCATAAAGTAGAGACTCTGTCAGCTGCGTTCAGGGAAGCAGTCCTCGGTCTGTTACAATTGTAACAGGGAAGGCCACATCGCACGGGAGTGCAAGGAAGCACGAACCCGAGGTGGACGCACCGCGTTGGGTAGTACACCCAAGGTACAGACAGGGGGCACCCCAAGTAAGATCATATGTAGACATTGTAAAAAACCGGGACACATAGAGCGCGATTGCCGAAAGAAGCAGAGAGATAAGGAAGCCGTGGCGCCGGAAGCCAGGCGCATAATTAGGGAGAAGCCTCACATGGAAGCGGACAGGAGTAGAACCTGTTACCGTTGTGGGAAGAAGGGGCATATACAGAAAAATTGCCGACAGACAGCCCGGGTACCACAAGCCGAAGTGGACCGGCGGAAGTGCTATAGTTGTGGCCGGCAGGGTCACATAAAACGAAATTGTCAGGAGGCCAAGAAAGGCCAGGGCCAGGGCCATAGTAGGCGCACGGGACGCAAGGCCATGAAAGGCCGACGCCACTGCGATGTTTGTGACCGGTGGTCACATGGAACCAAGGACTGTTGGTTCAAGAGTGGGAAAGGTAATAAGAAAATCACGAAGACAGGGGCGACAAACTGGAACGGGTCCATAACACAGGGACAGCTATGGAATCCCGTAATTTAAAGAGTCCCAAGGCACGTGACACGGAGGGCACGATATTAATGCATTGTGGGGGGCCTCTGAGGTTCCTAATTGACACTGGCTCCGATGTCAGCCTAGTGAAGAGGCAATCAGTGCCTAAAGGAGTTGCAATTAGTAGAGACACCACGATCGAATTAACAGGTGTAAGCGAGGGAACGATTTACACCCAAGGGACCGTTCAGTTTGTTATTGGAGGTACTAAACACACAGTTCATGTGGTGGGCAGTGAATTCCAACTAAGCCAGGATGGTATAATAGGGAGAGACATCCTAGCAGATAGCGTGATCGACTACCGGGAGGGTCATGTTACGATCCACGGTAAAATAAATACCCGCTGGGAGCGAGGGAGGCGAAGATAATCAGTCTCGAGCCTCGAACCCAGAAGGTGGTAGTTATTGAAGTCGATAGGAATCTACCAGTGAGAATTGTTGAGAGGGCCGAGGTAGCCCCTGGGGTTTACCTCGCAGAGTGTCTAACTAGGTCAGAGCACAACGAGGCAGTAGTCAGCTAGATGAATACTACTGAGGAAGAAGTGACTCTATACAGCCCTCGAGTGCGAATGCAGGAGGTGGATAACACCTGCCTGGCAGAAGTACGCAAGGTACAGCAAGGCAGTAGGGCGGTAACTGGAGAACCGGCTACTCAGAAGCCCAGATCACGCCAAGTGATAGACTGCTTGCAAGTAGACCATCTCACGCAGGTAGATAAGGAGGGTATATACGCCATCTGTGCGGAATACATCTTCCACCTTGAGGGAGATAAGCTCACGTACACGGACGTTATACGTCATGAGATCCCAACGCCCCGGGATCAACCCCCGATTTATGTGCGGCCGTATAGACTGCTGGAGGCACAAAAGGGAGAAATACAAGCGCAGATAGATAAGATGCTAGGTGATGAAATTATTGTACCTAGTACATCCCCTTGGAACGCACCATTACTGTTAGTACCAAAGAAAATGGATGCGTCAGGTAAGCATTGTGATTGACTTCCGAAAATTGAACGAAGTAACGATAGGGGTTAGTTATCCCCTCCCACTCATCCCAGAGCTGCTAGATGCTCTAGGTAAGGCCAGGTATTTCAGTACGCTTGACCTCTGCAGCGGTTATTATCAGGTGTTATTAAAACCTGAAGACAGGCCCAAGACAGCTTTTTCAGCATTAGGGCGCAAGTACGAATTTGCAAAGATGCCCATGGGGTTGAAGGATGCGCCAGCCACATTCACAAGGCTGATGAACACAGTGCTTACCGGATTGACAGGTATTCAGTGCCTGTGCTATCTAGATGATATAATAGTGTATGGTAGCTCAATAGAGGAGCACAATGCTAAGTTGAGAGATGTTTTTCAAAGGCTGAGAGAAAACACGTTGAAGCTCCAGCCTGATAAGTGTGGGTTCCTGAGGACTGAAGTAACATTCTTAGGTCACGTAATTACGGAGGAGGGAGTCTTACCCGACTCACGAAAGGTGCAGGCCGTGAAGGATTTTCCGAGGCCTACCACGAGCCGCCAGATTAAACAATTCTGCGGGCTCAGTGGGTATTATAGGAGGTTTATACCCAATTATAGTAAGATCGCGAAGCCACTGTATGAATTGGTGAAGAAGGACGTTCCCTTCGTGTGGGGAGATGCACAGGAACAAGCGTTCGAAACGCTAAAGCAAAAACTCATTGAAGAGCCTATTTTGCAGTACCCAGATTTTGAAAGGCCATTTGTTCTTACCACAGATGCTAGCAACGAACCGGTGGGGGCCGTGTTGTCACAAGGGCCCGTGGGTAAAGATCTCCCAGTAGCCTACGCGAGCAGGACGCTTAATAAAGCAGAAAGAAATTATAGCGTCACAGAAAAAGAATTATTAGGCATTGTTTGGGGTGTAAAGTATTTCAGGCCGTATTTGTTCGGACGGCATTTCACGGCGGTGACAGATCACAAGCCGCTGAAGTGGGTGTTCAATGTCCAAGACCCATCGTCACGCCTGCTAAAGTTCCGATTGAAATTGGCAGAGTATGATTTTGAAATCATTTACAAGCAGGGCAAGCAGAACTGCAATGCTGATGCTCTTAGCAGGAATCCCACTGATGCACAGTGTCAAGCGCAAGTGATTAACTCGGCTGGGCACGAGTTACGGCAGGAGGCGGCCGTGGCCACTCATATGGAAACTCGTAGGAGGGTAGCAACGACTTCAAAACCCAAGGACGCTACGGTAGAGGGAATTGAAGCAGAAGGTATTGAGGTCTCCGAGGACGCTAACGCAGAGGAGTCCTCGCCCGAAGACAGCTTACCCGAGGTAACCGAGTTGCAGGAGGCTGAGAAATTGGCCATCCTGAAGGAGTGTCATGATTCCTTGGTTGGAGGACACCAGGGAATAGCCCGCACGTACGCCAGGGTACGCGAACGATTACAGTGGAAGGGGATGAAGGGTGACATTGAGCGTTACATACGCTCGTGTCCTTCATGCCAAAGGAATAAGGGGACTAGACCGGACGTCAGATCCCCTATGGTGATTACGGATACACCTAGTACGGTCTTTGAGAAGGTATCTCTGGACGTGGTGGGTCCACTTTCGGTGACAGAGCTTGGCAATAAGTATATTTTGACATGCCAGGACCAACTGTCGAAGTACTTGGTAGCTAGTGCCATGCCGAATCAGGAGGCTGAAACAGTGGCACGTACGCTAATTAACAATGCTATAAGCATTCACGGGATACCGGGGCAGATTCTCACTGACCAGGGTAGTAACTTCATGAGCGAAGTGTTCAAGGCACTTTGCAAGAAACTGCGAATTAAGAAAACAAACACAAGCGCTTTCAGACCACAATCCAACGGTAGCGTAGAGAGATCCCACAAGGTACTAGCAGAGTACCTGAGGCTTTATGTTTGCTCAGGTGAGCAAAATGATTGGGATAAGTATCTGCCCACAGCAAGCTTCGTGTATAATACTACCAAGAGTATTAGTACAGGGTTCACACCCTATGAGCTTATTTTTGGAAAGAAGGCGAATATACCAGGTATATTGCAAAAACCACCTGAGGTGAATTATAATGAACATCAGAATGTGGTAGAGGAGCTGACGTCACAGCTCAGGAGAAATCATGAAGCCGCTAGGAGGACGCTAGTCGAGCGTAAAGAGTTGGAAAAGGCTAACTACGATAAAAGCAGAACGAAGTCACTTTTCGAATTGGTGACAAGGTACTCTTGCGTAATGATGCATTGCGAAGAGGGCGATCCAAAAAGCTGAGTCCACCATTTGTAGGGCCTTATGAGATCGTGGACGTTTCAGGGGTAAATTGTACCCTATTGCTTAGTAAGAAAGGCAGAAGAGTCAAGGTGCATAAGAATCGTTTGAAAATGTATTTGTAAAAGGACTCCAACGGGTTCAGAACCCGGGTGAGTGCAGAAGCAGCACGAAACGGATCAAGGAGTAAAGCCGTACATACACGGTTAGTAGATACAGCGACAGCTAAGGGTAACACAGCTGTAAGAGATTGTGTGCGAAAGAAGTCAGTATAGTTTATCAGTAGGCACACAATAATATTTGAACAACGGACGGAGAGGCGAGCAGCCTAGATAATGCACCGGGTGACATGAGTTATGTAAAGCGAAATACAGGAATGTCCATAGTGGCCCCGGAGCGGCCATCCTGAGGAAGCTAAACCCCCGTGTGGTGGGCGGGACCATTGGTGCGTGTAGACACGTGATCATTGGTGTTAGAATACCCCCAACAGTGAGCCTGCTGTGTCGTAAGAGGCGACAGAAAAGAGGCGTAGCCTGATGACCACGATGACCTACTGGTCAGGCAGGCGCGAATCCCGGTGAGTAGCTCTATGTAATTGAGCCGTGTGTTGTGAAGGGCAACCCCAGGTATGCGAAGGCCTGCCTTTCATAATATACGGAAGCCAATCAATGGCATAAGGGTGAATCAGAGACACCTGTGTTATAGGTACAAATTATTAAGGGACACATACGTGTGTATAGCAAGAAGAGAAGAAGTGCTCTAAGAGGCACATTTGAGGAAAGCGAAAAGTCAGAACCTCAAATTTTGGCCACGACGAAGTGACACACCCCTTCGTCTTAATGGCAGCTAGGAGATATCGACAGCTGCTGGTATGGTTCTTTAATACCCCGCCAAGCTACGGAAAACAAAATTGGGTCATATTAGAAATTATAACAGTCAAATGAACAGAGGTTCGACGGGTGGCACTGAGGTGCTCGTAAGTAAAGGGTTGCACGATGGCGAGCGTGTAGCCTATATGTGACTCGCCACCCCTAGGGTAGTCGCGGATACGCACCCGTTAGGACAGGGGTGGGGAAAATCGGAAATTAGCCTAGATGCAAAGAAACAGAAACCGAGTCATGAGAGGCACATTTTGAGAGCATTCAGTCAAATGCAAACGGCGATAGTGTAGCCACATTCCCGAGGCGGTCTGTGAAGCTGAGTTTCTGAGCAGCAGAACTCGAGGTTAGTAGAAAGTGAATGTCAGTTTGTGGCACAGCTGACATAGTAGAGCCACATCCCCGAGGTGGGTTGTGAAGCCGAGTCCCTATGTAACAGAACTCGAAGTTAAGCGAGCAAGTTTTTGAACTTAGTGTATGACACTGCTGATAGTTTTGTAGCCGCATGCCTAAGCCAGGATGCGAAGCAAAGTCTTTTGAGACTTTAGATTTTGAAGTAGATTAAAATTTTGATGAAAAATCAGTAAGATAGGTAACGAATAACCTGTCTTTACCTTGCAGGTAAGACAGAAGGCAATGGCACGAATGCTAGGATGGTTCTACACCATGGTGGCGGTGGTAACAGTGACGTCATCACCCCACGGCATAACCGGAGAAGTACTAGAAGTACAAGTGACACTATACGAGAATACACCTGGAGTATACTTCGACAACCAGGGTGAGATACAGTTGTATAACATGGAATGGACATTAGTTACCTATGTGAATTTGAATCAGCTAAGTGATGTATTTTCAAATATCAGGGAGCATATACACTGGACACAATTGGCGTGTATATTGTTAGAGCAGAAAACGAATTTGACATGTCAGCATGACGTTAAGATGTTGAGTAATCATTTGCAACGAATTAAGGAATCTAAAGAAACGATAGCCAAAATCACCAGACCAAGTGGGGAGACGGATAATACCAGACCAAGAAGGGGATTGATAAATGCTGTAGGTTCAATAGCCAAAGCGTTATTTGGAACATTAAGTCAGGATGATGCGGATAAATATGAGTCACAAATAAGTGAGTTAGAAAGAGAGCAACTATCGATGATTAAGATCACTAAAGAACAGATGTTAGTGGTTAAGTCCACGTTACAAACAATGAACAGCACCATCTATGATGTAACTGCAAACGAGCAAAGGTTGACGGAGGGATTAAATGAAATCAGGACATATTTGTCCAATAGTACGCTTCGGATTACAGAAGCATTTGAGCAAGCAGAGTTAGAAATCTCATTAAACAGGCATTTAATTGAGAAAGAAGGCTTACTTGTACAGCTGTACGAGCAGTACAGTGTGGTACTGTCAGGCATTATGAATGCACAGGTAGGAGTCATCCAGGTACAGATAATATCACCGGATGACATCATAGAAAGTTATAAGAAAGCCCAGGAGGACTTTCCAAAAGGGTTATCTTTGCCATTTGAATTAAGGTCAGCTTACGGTTACCTAGTCTACAAGGTGGCTACAGTGGAAGTGTTGACAAGTGAAAATTATCTTGTGTATGTTATTAGGACACCCCTCACAGACAGAGTGATTTATAGTGTGTATCATATGATCCCATTCCCCACCTATATGAAGAGTAATCCCCACCATCTTGTGTACATTCAAGAGGCCAAGGACTATGTATTGATGGACAAGGAAAAACAGACATTTGCGCAGTTAGATAGGGAACAGGTGAAGCAGTGTAAGGTAGTGACTGCCACGTGGAGGTTGTGTCATGCTCAGTTCCCTGTTAATATGGTTCACTCGCAAGACAGTTGCGCAGTGAAGATACTCAGTGGAGTTAGCCAGGTACCTGAGAATTGTGATAAGAGAGTACTACCAATACAGCGATTGCTGTGGATACCTATAAGGGAAAACAGGTATATTTATGTGTCTCCAGGTGAAACGAAGGCCACCTGCATGTGTAAGGACACTACAAGTGGTATTGGGTTAACTGGCACAGGTATTGTTGTGTTAAGTCCAGGGTGTACGTTGTACAGCCCACATAGTAAGGTCCAAGGGTTAGGTAAAATAAACACTACTCGAGGTAAGGACTTAGTGCCAGATATGATACTTAATTATGACTGCTGCGAGCAGATTGGTAGTGAGATTAAGTTAGAGCAGGTACCGGAGGTTAATAAACTGCCACTGAATAATTTGTTAAATCATGTGAATGATTTAAAGTGGGCCACGCACAAAACAGAAGAGGTGGAGGACTTGGTAAGAAAACAAGAAGAAGAAATACAAAGTCAGATGATGTATAAGCATTTCAATGTATATAAGTATATTGTACTAACTATAGCAGGTACAATTTGGATAATTTTATGGTGCTATTGTTGCAATTGTTTTTGTGATTGTCCTAAATTAGGGTTTCCAGCCAAAAAATGGTTTGATGATGCAAGGTCGCATTGCCCAAATATTTGCATAAGGCAAACAATAATTACGAGGGAAGGCAAGGCTAGGACTTCAGACGAAGACATTACGATATTCCAACGTCCCAGGCAACTTCGGGGACGCCCGGAGATGTCTGAGGAAATCCTGGAATTACACTCTATGCCTGCTGAAGGACGCTTTAGTACGCCTATGAGGGCTATTGTAGATTCAGATATGAGTGCGAGTCAGGTCGCATTACAGCCCTCACCCTCGACGCAAAATCGCAGATCATTACGACGCGACAGTGACAGAGTGTAATATTGGGACAGAAATGAATGCAAGGAGGATTGCACCCATTTCTTCTCTGGCGAGGGAGGTGTCGTGACTGTGAGCCTCCATGGTTCAGAACCCAGGACTGCGGTTCGGAGGAACATTATATAATGATGATGATAATTGTTGTTTTAAGGGGCCTAACATCTAGGTTATCGGCCCGAACATTATATAAGGGCAATAGAGTTATTATTATTATTACTAAGTTGGATGTGAGCTTTTGTAAGCCAGAATGTATTTCTCAAGGAAATAAGACTGTTGGAGCCAGGATGTGTACAGAGGTCTGTAAATATTGATTGGTACAGAAGGACACTTGGTCGAGTACTCTGTACTCTAGAGAGAGTGATTCATGGTCACAAGCTAGTCCAGAAATTGAACCCTGGAAGTCACGTAGACGCTAGTATGGGCAGTCGCCGCTAGCTAAGGGAGCAGCACTTTCTGGGCGCTGAGGGTGGAATGGACCACAGGCCTCAGTGGAAGGGAGGGATGGACTCCGGTCATCTCTAGTTGGATATAATGGTATCCAAAATGGCGAGCGGAGTTGTTGTTCTCACACCTCAGTTCTTGCCAGAGTAACGTCGTAACGCACGCGAGCAGAATTCAGCCTCGCGGAGGCATGCTAAATGTCAAGTAGCAGTAAAGACTTAGTAGCGCCAATTCAGACCTGCGTGCACTTCCAGCAGTAACTTCACATAATTTGTATATAGTGTATATACTTCGACTGCCAAGGCATAATAAATCGGCAGTAGTTCAAGGGAAGTTCATCTTTTATTCCGGAAGTTCCGGGACTAGTCTACAAAACCTCAAGTTCCCTTATCTAGTGAACCGCTCGGCTAGGAGGGAAAATCGTCGGAGGACCTGTCAACCTGCCAGAACGTCTCACAGGCCAGGTAGGTCACGACAGTACCTTATTTTAAGTCCCGGGGTACCTATCAAAATTTTATACCCTGACAATTATATATAAACAAACTACTTAAGTCCGTAGTTCCTCCCCTTAAAACAACAATAACTAACTAACTAAACTACTTAAGTCATCACAGTGATGCAGGTTATGAGATAAATTATATACACACAGTCAATTATACGGGGATGATGACAACGATGTCTCAAACTCCGAAATGAAACAAAAACAACAACAAGAACAGTCTTTCTATTCCTTTCTTAGGAACAATGGAATTTAGAAGTGAGGCTTGCTATTTCCAAACATGTCACTTTTGTCATCACAGTGAATGTCTATGTCCAGCATAATTTGGAATGGTTATTTTCCGGCGAAATGGCTGACAAACTGTATGGTTGATGTTGTTGATTATTTTACGGGCTTTGTGAAATCGTGGTCATGTAGTCCTCTTGTACTATATGGTATTGGGGCAATACAATCAGTTGCAAAGGAGATCCTGTTCATTTTATTTATATGACTTACTAAAACTACATAAAATATAGACAGGATTTAGTTTCAGAGATCGAAGCGGCTAGAAAATTGCTCATCCCTGACTTATCAAACTTTTCTGAAACATAATACTGTGATACTGGCGAATAAGTAAAAAGAAGTAAGATGGAGCCCCATCGGTTGTCCAATTTACAGAGGCACATCGTGTGGTAATCAATTAAGGCTTTCCTCAAGTGATATAATGTGAACATAACAACGCATTTAGACTCAGATGTCCATTGAATTTCTTTTGATACATATTATCTTCTGGGGAAATATTGTTACGGGTGTGGGGTTGCTTCATTCCCTCGCGCGTGACTCACAGCCGCCCGAGGCTACCCCCGAGCTCTGTGTCGGCCAGTCGCTTGCGCAGCGAGAACAAAAGGCCTGGTCCAGAATGTACGTGGCCCAACTAGTGTTGGAAATCTCGAGAAGGTCTGAGAGTAGCTGTGAACCCTGGTCCACTCTAGAAACATCTGGAGTCGTCAGCCCCGATATATAAAGAGCGACCCTGACCAGTGTCAGTGAGTGTGTTTATACCTGTGCGAAAGAGGTAATGCGGTGACGTGTGAATTGCGAAACAGTGTGTGGTGTTAAATAACAGTGAGTGACAGACCGTGGCTTGTGAACTTGAGGAAGAGTTGTTGTTATTTCTAGCGAGGACACCGGCCTAATTAGTGAGGGATTAACTGCATGAGCAAGTGAAAGGGTGTGTTCTACATAAGGGAGCAAACTTGAGTAAGACAGCTAATGGTTTTTATGTGCCTATTGTGTGGTGAATATTTCTGACCTGCAATAAAGCAAATATTTCTTAATGGACCATTTGTGTTGTGCTTTACCTACGGTAATCCAATTAACGAATGTCCTACTAGGGGTAGCACGTATCAATATGTTCTGAAGACCCTGGCTAAAGTAAGCACAACAACGAATAAATAACCAGAATCATTTCAGTGACCACTGCGTTTGCAATTTCATTCACAAAATAGAGAACTTTCCCCTTCCTAAACCTATTGCCGGCTATTATCTAGCAGCGTATCCGAGCACGATTAGTCCCACTCCATGATTACACCGGGGAACTACAAGTTCGGAGATCCTAAGGTACTGTCAGCGGGTATCCTGCCTTTTTCACAACTCCTCCAATATAGCAATTACCCTGATCCAGATACTTTTTATTTGTCTGGCTCATTTACGTTTACTCTAGTAATACATTATTAACAATACAATTTTGTCAGCACCACCTGCTTTATATAAGTTGTTATTGTTATTATTACTAACTGTATTAGTATTGTATTCGTGCTAGATTTAAGTACTATAGTTCCATTCATACCTGTATTGTCCATACGGTACTGTATTCATGATAGCATCGGGTTACATAAAAGAGAGTAATCTTGTACAAAAAAAAAATATAATGTAATTTATAATATACCATAATAATTACTACTACATACACCAGTAGATTCATCACACTGAAACAAATGTTATCACACAAATTCATTGATACCCATGCTAACGGTGCTGAAGATCAAGATGACCCAATCCTCCAAATGAAGAAAGAGCAACACACCTCCAATAATTCTATTCCGCCTAAAGAATTGTAATAATTTCGTACTGTCATCCTCCTCCGGTGGTAGCGACTAGCATTCTTGGCTGTCGCCCCAGAGGTCCGGGTTCAATTCCCCGCTGTGCCAAGGAATTTAATTCTGGTCTGAGGGCTGGAATGGGGTACACTCAGCCTCATGAGGCAAAACTGAAGAGAGGTGGGTTTGATTTATACCTCAACGATCCTCGAAGTGTTTTTCCTGCTGCCGGCCAAAGCCGAGATGGTTCATATCATAAGACTACGGCCGCCTCCTTTCCAATCCTTACCTGAACTAAAAATACACACACCACTTCAAACACCAGAATAACACAGGTTATGAGACAAATCCTATATATTTACACACACCCAAGTACACGGGGCTAAATGACCGCGATGTTCATCCCCTCATATAAAACAATAATAGCATTATTGTACCTAACTTTAACTGAGCTGACTAAATTGTTTTCACTATTTAATGTATCTACGGTGTACTGTATTTCAAAAGAGCCACATTGAGAATGTGTGCAGCAGCAATAAAGCGCTAAGTTGTCGCTTCCTGGAGTAGAAGGTTTAGGCGCTCAACGTTTTATTCCAGTAGTGACTGAAAAGTGAAAGGAATCGAAAAGTTAAGTGGCCTACGAGGCCATATCAGAATAATAACGACAGCTATTAAGACTGCAGGTCACGTTTACCTCATCTACTCTTCAAGTAATCTTTTTTAATTTCCGCTTAGTTTCCGCTTCCAGCGTTATCATCGTCTTGCAAGGCGTGCGGCTTGACGCCAAGCAAAGCTCCAGGCCGGAACACAATGACATATGTTAAAATCTGTTGGAGGCGAATTAGAGTAAACTAGATGAAATCCGAGATACTACTATTCTGAAATCACTACTTTATATCTGATCCTCATCTGCCACAGTGCATATGTTGAAGGATCGTAATAGAAATAGGGTCCTTGGAATAAATGCCTTGCCTGATGTGGAAAGTTTGCGTGTCAGGGAATGCTAAAACGATGGTATATCCTAGTTAATACTGAGCGGTATACATGATTAGGGGCTAGTAGCTGGTGACGTCGAGAATTGGCAAACACAGCCCAGCAAACCTGGCCCAACTCAATTCAATTCTGTCGGGCAGGGTCGGATCGAGTTGGGTGAAGAAGGGCTGAACGGAGATCTGTTCGGGCGGTGGTAGAACGATCCAAGCCAGGCACGTGGTGGACCAGTGGTCAAGCTGTATGCCTCTCACCAAGGCAAACAGGGATCGATTCCTGGTCAATGCATGTAAAATTTTCGAAGTGAAATGCCATGTCCTGTGGTTGGGATTCCACATAAAAAGAAGGTCCCATGGCTCATGATCATGAGATTAATGGCCACGTTAAACTACAAACCTCCTTCCTTTCTTGTTTTACTTTTAATTAATATTTTTTGGTTCTGGCCGCCAAATGTTTAAGGAAGAAGAAGAGAAGATTGTAGTTTTACGTGACCGTTAATCTTGAGATCATGAGCCACGGGACCTCAATGGTACATGGAATCCGAACCACAGGACATGGCATTTCACTTTGAAAATCTCACATGCATTGACCGGGAATCGAACCTGGTCCGCCGTGGTGAGAGGCCAACAGCTTGAATGCTGCGCCACCATGCCTCCAGCCAAATGTTTACTAATGGTCATAAATGAAGTAAGGCTTTCTTCGTACAGGCACTAATATTTTAAAAAATAACGAAAAAATCAAGTTTCTACCTGGAATAGCAGCTGAACTGTGACTGGCCAAACAAAATCTTGAAAAAATCGGAAACTGGGCTTGGCGCTCAGTGGTAGGGAAACCGTAATATCACATGAAATAAAAGCTGGGCATTCTATTTGAGAATAGTATATGATATAAGTTGTGCATGGTTATCTCGATGAGTTGCATTTGTCGATCACCCTGACTTTGCTCTCAATGCTACCTGTATTCCTGTTGCCTAGATACTTACTCAGCTATGTTCTCTCGCACCCATTAGTCTGAGCTACGATAAAAAAGATTTACTTTGATGTGGCTGTAAACTCATTTTCCCATTATGATGTCACACAACAAAACTAGTTAAAACTAATACCATAAATAACATTTAGTGGAAGTATATTGTAAACAGTATTTATGAATAATTTATGATGCAAAGACACCAAGAATTGACTGTCATTACTAATAATACTGAGGTACCGTAATTTGGTATTTGACAGAAATGACTACAATCTATTTGTATGCGCAATGCTACACTAACACTAGTTCACCTGCTTGAATTGAAGCCATATCTACCGTGAGGTACAGCGAGTCAAAAATGCTGCTGTGTGCATGCAACCTGTTAAGCAAAATACTCTCATCTAGTAACTGACACATGACCTATGTTGAGGAGAGTCGCGCCGGTCTACCACGGAGGCAGATTGGACTCTTAACCTTGTGAATTGGCTCAATGCGAGACCTTACTGGAGGTGCTGAGTTGGCCTAGTCAGCACCTCAATCTCAATCTGTTCAGAACACACATGGACAGACATGAGTAAAATGCAATACACAGGGTTAGAAAGTTCTTGAAGGATACAATGGTACCAAAGAGGTGTAATCGACCTATGTGCTTTATTTTATTTGATCAATCCTTACTCATGCCACAAACTACCTTCAAATCAGTATGATACACTAAAATATCCGCCTTTGTTATCAAATTTTCAAAATACAGGATGTTCCTTGACCAGCTCTAAGCATTTAAGTATTTATCGTTGGCTCATTCATTCAAAAGTGCAGAGAAATCACATCCAGTAAACTTCTATTACTCAGATGTTATTCATTCAATATTAAATATCTGGCATATTATTTGTGATTTATTGAAATACCGTACTTACAACACCCATTATCATTCATATGCCATCATGAGTGAATATATTTTTCCGAAATGAAAAACTGTTCATAAATTTTGAATGGTGGTTCATTTAGCAGAGTATCGGCTGTATTACACAACACATAGCTATATCATACATTGTGACCCATTTGAGTCACAAAGAATAATAATAATGCTATTGGTTTTACGTCCCTTTTAACTACACTGGCTTTTAGTGACGCCGGGGTGCCGGAATTTTGCCCCGAGGGGGATCTTTAACGTACCAGTAAATCTACGGACACGGCTCCCTCGCATTGGCGCACCCTCAAATGCCAGCTGACTGCGCCAGGATACGAACCTGCAACCTTGGGCCCAGCGAGCGAGAACGTTACCCCTGAGTCACAAAGACAAACACCGTCACAATTAGGGACATTGTATTCCGAGTACAGCAAGAGAAATTATTTTAAACCACTTTTCAAGTGGTCATCATACAAAGAAGGCATTTCTATAGAATTCATGAACTATAAGAATACAATTCATCAATGTCCACCGATTGACTATGTCTATAAGTCATCCCTGTTGTGTTCTTCTATGAAGTACGAGTACGTATTTGTGCATAAAGAGTGTGTTAGTTTGTAGGGTATGTAAATACTTGTTTCCCGCTTAAGTAATTGGGCTCAATTCGTGTTGACCGACTGAAAAGCTTTCTTTATTAGAATTAGGCAACACTGAAAAATGGCTTCTATCACTACAACTTCTATGAAGATCAATAACAATTGAAGCGTATGCGGGAACAAACATCTACAGTATGTTACGTTTTGTGTAATTCGAGATATTCACGGAACAAACATCTACGATGTTTTCTGAATACATATTTGCAAGTACTTTGAGCATATCTCAACAGATGGCTTTAGGATTCCGGAAATTGTGAAGCAAAATGCACTTTAAACTGAGGTAACAAAAGTCTATGTTACATAGCTTCCCGCTGGAACGCGACAATAATGTTATGAAGTGAATGAATATAATGAACACATTCTAGTCGAGGAGCTATTCTTGTGTTATCAGCTGTGTATTACTAAGCTTCTTTGTGCAAACTATTATGATGAAACCAAAAGGAAAGGCACCCTAGTTGTATTTTGAAACTTAATAATAATACCTTGATCATGGCAAAGAAACGAGTTCATTCGCATTTTACATTTAAAGGAATATTTTTTTCACGGACTAATACATTATAAGTAGGTCCAGACAATAACATTTAACTTAAAATAATGCTATTCTGTACGCCTCCATTATGGGCAAGTGAGTGAGCACGCGCACTGTAGTGTGTTGGTTTACGGAACAAAAGTCTGCGTCACATCTCCCGTCCATCGGAAACAGTCACCTTTATTGCTGTTTTTCTCAATAAGTAAGAAATGTAACATCGACGTTTGTTCCAGCATTGGCTTCAATTAAAAATGAGCATGTGGTTTGGTCAGGATTTAAAATGTAGTTGGGCGGCTTCGGTGGTGTAGTTGGTAGCATGCTGAGCATCTATGCCGAAGATCGCGGGTTCAAACCCGGCCAAAGTCGTAGGATTTTTAAGAGCATTAAAAATCCCTCAGTATGCCTTCCTTCGGAAGGAAGTAAAGCCAATGGGCCCATGTCATAGATTTATGGCATGTAAAAGAACTTTCCACTAACTAAAATTATGTGAAGCAAAATTTGTACGTTAGATTTGATTAACGCTCTATTAGTTCCAATGTTTGCAGCTAGATGTCGTTGATGGTAGCATTTGGTAGCAAAAGTAGCAACTACTTGAATTTGATCGCCTGCAGACTTTCTCTGAATTACAGATAACACACACTAATACAGCCACCACAATTAACACCGGTTATCAGAAACATTCTGCTCACACCCAAAGTACACGGGGCTACATGACCGCGTTGTCGCTGCCCCCAAACTGAGGAACCAACCAAAATGTAGTTGCATTACAGAAGTGTTCAACAGGCCTAACAGTTTAGGAATCATACTGTACAGCCCGGGGGCAGTACCCCCTGAGAACCACCCCGCCATCTTCTACCAAAACCACCCCAACTGGAAACATTATAATTCCAGAACATATCTCTACACAGCAAGCGGCGACCACCTAAGCCTAGGAGGTTAGCCAACGGCTTGCAAAACTCACATAAACATTTACACTAACAACTATCAGGGGCAGCTACACTGAAACAATGCTGACCAAGCAGCGCCGAAACATATAAGAATGGAACCCGGACAGGCGGGATTATCTGTTCTGTTCTGTTCTTCGCCAGCGGCCCTGCCCGACGAGGTTCCGTTCCAGCTCTTCACCAGGTGAGATCTAGCGGTGCTCAGACTCCTTATTCTTGTAAGCACCTACCCTAAACATTTGTACACTTCACAAATTGTATTTCATATTTGTTTAAACTCCCCAAGAGGGACATCACATTACATCTACTGGCCAATAAATACATGGTCGGTAAACTACACGCTTATTACTAATCACACTCCACTTTACCTCCTCATACCCAACCTGACCTTAGTCATAATTGCCCCTGACCGTAGCGGCCAGTAATTGCATCGTCAGATTATATTGTGCTCGAGCACGCGACTCCACTGCAGAGCGTCGAGTCACTGACTCTGCACATTCATTGAATTGCTCATCTTACTCAGCTGGCAAGCTAGTTTAGCAGCCGGCACTTAGACATTCATCCCCTGACAGATAATTGCATCCTGCAGGGACGCCCCCAATAGATTAAGTACTTACACCAACACACTACACTAGTAGTCTCTCCCAATTACGGGACACTACTCTCATCCGGAAGCAGTCTTCAAAATCAGCACATTAACACTACCGTGTTTATCCCAACCCCCAACCAAGGGATAAAACATATTTGGTGGAGGCGCGAATACCACGCACAATAAGGGTAAGGGACTCAAACAACGAGCCCCCGTGGTAGAGCGATCCCTACCGCACGCAGCCAAGCAAAAGTTTTTTTTTCTGAGGAGAAAGCATTATTTTTCCCTTCACTCTAGAAACACTAGCGAAATTTTAATCAACCCCCCCCCCCCTGGAAAGAAACAGAAATCTAATACATTGGAAAACACACACAGTTCTTTTTTCATACACACACTTGATTCAGGATGGATGGCCCCTCTATACCGTCTAGCTGTGTTGAGGAGCATTGGGGAATACCAGGAGTTAATTGCCTGGCACAAGGTCTTTGAGACAAGACAGGACTACCTGAGAAGTTATCAGCAGCTCCTGCACGCCCAGTATATGCGAATTATAAGGGCGCTTGTCCGGCCACTCCGCAGCGCCATGAATCGAAAGATTCGAGCGAAAATCCCTACCCTCCGTACACAAATCATTAACGCACACTGGAAACTACACTGCAGACACGAGATCATGTTCCAGCAATGGGAGACACTCATCAAAGAACACAAACGGATAGGGACTAACGGCACCAAAGTTGCCGAACAGGCCATATGCCTCAATAGGCAGTACGCCCAAATATGGGAGGAATATCAGGAACTCCAAAACAACAAGGCCATTTTTGAGTTCGTGGCAGAGCCACCAGCGCAGCCTAGAGAGGACATAAGCGTACATACGCTAATTCAGCAATTCGCGAGGATGTCCCTCTCGACACGTACCACCACACAAGGGAAGGAGTCTACCGTGGCCATAGGCCAGAAATCGGTCAGACCACCCTCCAATACATTGCAAGAGCACACACAGACAATTACACGACCCCTACCGCCAGTTCAGAGGGCGATCTCGCCAGAATGGAAGCGGATACTAAAATGTCCACCCCCAGTGCAAAGACATACAGGGGGATTGTTTACAGTTCACCAGGGTGTAACACACACGCGTGCACACACTATCTTGCATCCGCAACAACATACACGGGGTTTAAGGGTAATTTTACTGCCCACCCCACGCGGCCAGGCAGACAGGAGGGCATACACGCGCACAGACATTAATAAGGAAGCGCGGAGCCAACACAGCCCTTCAGGCGCCAGCATACCTACACATATTAACAGGCACTACGGGGAACGTAGGCTTAGGCCTGCTTTACCTAAAACACCCCCTGAAAGATAGTAAAGAAGCGCCTCAATGGGAACCTGAAGACTATGCCTTCATAACAGGGCGCAATAATTCACCCCGACGAGCGAGGGCGTGCGCACAATAGTGAAATTCACTGACCGCACAAGCCCATGGATAAATGTTCCCAAGACCCTCACGGGGGCGCGTACACTACAATTAACACAAAAGACACGTTCTACCCCTGTAGAGGGTAAACACACAAAAAAACACATGCACACAACTGTACAATTTGCATGCATACAGATATAATTAACCCATAAGAGTACGCTATTTCTTACTCTGCCCATAGCAGGAATTTTTCTTGTCCCCTATGATGTCGCTCAAACTAAGCGTAAATATCAGGGGATAACACTCACAGTTCAGGGGAATATACTGTAACATATTTTTGAAGTCACACAGTAAACACAGTTATCATAAAAAGAGTATAAAACACTAACGAAACTGTCACAGAGACACAGGCCCAAAGGGCAACAGGAATGATCATCCTGAACCAAGACGGTCTCAAACCCGCGACCTTCTGAATACCAGGAGCGCAAGGTCGGGTAGCCATCCAATTTGAGGATACAGTAATAAGGGGCAGACACGTTAACAGGAATATATTCGCACCAGGGTTACAATAACACAAAATTTGGGGACAAAATATATGAACAGGGGTAGGGTCTTTTACATGACGAGAAACCAAAGGCACATCATGTATGCTCACAATAGAATAGCGTGTCAGCAAACCCACGCACGTTGTCTCAGCACATGTAACGAGCAGACCGCAGGCTGGCAGCAGGTACTGCCCACGCCATTGAAACTTGACACTATCGCCAGTCAGCGATAAGACATATATGAACATGCGACATTCGCGAGTATCAGACGGGCTAGGAGCGCTTTCACTCCAGCAGTAGTATACACAGTCATTCACACCATTTTCAAAGCCGGATAACTCCCGAAAATAAAGTACGAGGGACGTTCCGAATTATACAAAACACTCACACTAACGTACATTTTCGCACGCGTATCTCAAACATACAATACACGCCATGGTACTTAAAACACAAAAAATGTGGACCCGAGGCATTAGCCTGAGCATTAGCTTATGGCATATGCGCACGCACAGAAACACGATACAAACGTGCCAAAAAGGAAGTTAGCCAACGGCATTTTTGGAGCGACAACACAAGCAGAGGCCACACTAGGGGCGCACAAAATCCCAACAGACAACGCAGACATAAAACACGGAGCGCTACACGGGATCACGGGTCCGAATAACCAGTCAAACCGGACGCCGTGACAAACAAAAAATTGTCGACCGACGAAAGATCAGTTACATACAACACACGGGTTTTTCAACATGGAAAGTCAGAAAACACAGCCAGCGCGACTAGACACCAGATAGACCCATTCACAGGGGAAAATTTACTCCCACCTAGACGGAAACTGGCCAAAATTAAGGCAATCCGCAAGTTCGTTCAAATTAAACCAGGAATATGGACGCGGGGACAGACAATTACACGGGCAGCATCACAAAAACAGCATGCATACACAATCCCATACAAAAAAACCATAGGGTCCCACATAGGCACTGTGCCCCATAGACTATAGCTAAAAGGGAAGATAGGCATAAGAATATTTAAATTATATGTATATGAATGGCATATTATTACTGTGACGACACTTTAAACATACACTAGAGGTGGCAAATGCATTGCACTAATGCCATATACAAGCACATAAACTATTGAGACACACAATCATGAACACAGGAAGGTTCTTTAACATACATATAGGGGCGTAGATTCGTTCTAAGGTACTCGCTACAACAGCCTACTAAGGGCATTAGCGACCCCGGGACTGCCAATACGGGACGTACCGGGAACGCCAGGCCTCTACAGAGACCACGAGATACTTTTCTTTGAACCATAGCGCCCGACACCTGAATACGGGGGACGCCACTCTTACAGACAAACGCCCACGCACAACAGGTAACACCATATATCTACGGCCAAAAATCATTGCAAATCTGGATTACCCCGAACATAGGCAATAGACTTGCTAGACACAAATCATAGATAATTACATAAAGCAGAGGTATTGCGGAAGGAAAGTCCAAACAAGCTTGGGAGCGAAAGTATGACAGATTAACACATTGGCCCTCCTAGAATGTAAAACACATGTCAACATACGGACAGTGGCGAAAGTCACGTTCCGCCAGCCTTCAAACATAACATTAGAGACTTTCTGTATATTGTGGTGTTTGAAGCCATATTTTCAGTGTTGCCTTAGTAAACAAGAGTTTAGTGCTTTTCAGTCGGTCAACACGAATGTACCCAAAAGAGATGGGTTATGCACTAATCCTGAAATAAATTACATGAGATGAATAAAACACTAGGATGACCAGTTTCGATCGTCAAGCGATCATCATCAGATCCATTACACTTAGGCTACAAAATCTATGTTTGAAATACAGGTGAAAATATTTACAATATGTACAATTATTTAGTTGCAGTATTGGTACTGCAACTGTCAGTGTATGCTAAATGCAGTATATATGTTAGGTGAAATGCTAAATGGTGATAGCTATCCGTAGATTGTACTTTAGAGAGATTATATGGTTGTAAACTATGGTTAAACTATAAAATTTTAGGCTAACTACTTATCTGATTGTCTTCCGTATAACAGCTACTCGCAGTTTTCGTGCTCACTGGAACTCACTATGCGGTAGACTGCGGTGGTTATCTTAACGACTGGTTTTTCCCTGCTTTCTCCCCCCTGCTCCTACGTGCTGTGGGGAGTGATAGCGATGTGTTTATGTGAGGTGTTGCCAACCTAGATAAGATGTATGTTATTGAATGAGGTGGGTCTACAATTATTAAAGACCGTGGATTAGCCCTCGCCACGCGTGGAGCATAACCCCTTCGAACTAAGCGTTGACGGTCTTATGAGGACGTCCCGGCACCTTTAATACTGCCGCGAATATGGGCCTTGGTTTATTGCAGAAGAAAAGTACATCGTACACCTGATGCAGATAACATTTACCTATTAATAACCCCCTAATTTCCCCCTTTTTTATCTAGCTTGGCTGTGTCGCTAAATTGTGTTTTGTTTCCGACAGGGTGTGTTTTTTAGTAGCGTGAAGAGGGGTGAGCTCTCCATGAACGTGTGTTCATTTAGATTGTTGGGATTGTTTCGTTTGGCTAGGTGTATCTCGATTGCTTCCTTTATGTCAAGAGCTCTGCCTTTCGATTCGTGATGGATTATTTTAAGGTCCGACTCTATGTTGGTAAAGCTGTGCCCTGCGTCACACATATGTTCGCACACGGCTGAATGTGTTCCGTATCTTATCGCATTCCTATGTTCTTTATAACGTGTGTCTACTCGCCTTCCACTCTGCCCGATGTAATTAGCTTGACAATCGGTGTCTTGGCACGTTATAGAATATACCCCTGACCTTGAATATGGGTCACGTTTATTTAGATTACTATTTAGGAGGTGCCTAGCGGTTGTACTTTTCGTCGTGAAAGCTATCTTTATGCCTTGCTTTTTGAATAGGTTAGTGATTTTATATGTATTCGCATTCACATAGTTGAAACGCGCAAATTTTTTCTCATTATTGTCCGGTTTGGGAATCGTTTTATCTTTATTTTTATGTTTGGCTATAATTTGATTTATTTTACTTGTCGAGAAGTTGTTTTCCTTTGCTATTTGCATAATAGTTCTTATTTCCTTATTATAGTTGTCTTTTGACATGGGTATCTATCAAATTCACTAAGGAATCTGAAATAGACCGGAAAATAAATTATCTCGATATAACTATTGAACGTAAAGACAACGACCTTTCATATTCCATATTCCGGAAAGCAACACAAACCTCGCATGCAATCGACAATCAGTCTAATCACCGCAGTACGCACAAACTAGCGGGTTTCAATTCAATGGTGCACAGAGCTTTAAACATACCCATGTCAAAAGACAACTATAATAAGGAAATAAGAACTATTATGCAAATAGCAAAGGAAAACAACTTCTCGCCAAGCAAAATAAATCAAATTATAGCCAAACATAAAAATAAAGATAAAACGATTCCCAAACCGGACAATAATGAGAAAAATTTTGCGCGTTTCAACTATGTGAATGCGAATACATATAAAATCACTAACCTATTCAAAAAGCAAGGCATAAAGATAGCTTTCACGACGAAAAACACTACCGCTAGGCACCTCCTAAATAGTAATCTAAATAAACGTGACCCATATTCAAGGTCAGGGGTATATTCTATAACGTGCCAAGACACCGATTGTCAAGCTAATTACATCGGGCAGAGTGGAAGGCGAGTAGACACACGTTATAATGAACATAGGAATGCGATAAGATACGGAACACATTCAGCCGTGTGCGAACATATGTGTGACGCAGGGCACAGCTTTACCAACATAGAGTCGGACCTTAAAATAATCCATCACGAATCGAAAGGCAGAGCTCTTGACATAAAGGAAGCAATCGAGATACACCTAGCCAAACGAAACAATCCCAACAATCTAAATGAACACACGTTCATGGAGAGCTCACCCCTCTTCACGCTACTAAAAAACACACCCTGTCGGAAACAAAACACAATTTAGCGACACAGCCAAGCTAGATAAAAAAGGGGGGAAATTAGGGGGTTATTAATAGGTAAATGTTATCTGGATCAGGTGTACGATGTACTTTTCGTCTGCAATAAACCAAGGCCCATATTCGCGGCAGTATTAAAGGTGCCGGGACGTCCTCATAAGACCATCAACGCTTAGTTCGAATGGGTTATGCTCCACGCGTGGCGAGGGCTAATCCACGGTCTTTAATAATTGTAGACCCACCTCATTCAATAACATACATCTTATCTAGGTTGGCAACACCTCACATAAACACATCGCTATCACTCCCCACAGCACGTAGGAGCAGGGGGGAGAAAGCAGGGAAAAACCAGTCGTTAAGATAACCACCGCAGTCTACCGCATAGTGAGTTCCAGTGAGCACGAAAACTGCGAGTAGCTGTTATACGGAAGACAATCAGATAAGTAGTTAGCCTAAAATTTTATAGTTTAACCATAGTTTACAACCATATAATCTCTCTAAAGTACAATCTACCGATAGCTATCACCATTTAGCATTTCACCTAACATATATACTGCATTTAGAATACACTGACAGTTGCAGTACCAATACTGCAACTAAATAATTGTACATATTGTAAATATTTTCACCTGTATTTCAAACATAGATTTTGTAGCCTAAGTGTAATGGATCTGATGATGATCGCTTGACGATCGAAACTGGTCATCCTAGTGTTTTATTAATCTCATGTAATTTATTTCAGGATTAGTGCATAACCCATCTCTTTTGGGTACATTCGTGTTGACCGACTGAAAAGCACTAAACTCTTGTTTACTAAGGCAACACTGAAAATATGGCTTCAAACACCACAATGTTAACGGCTAGTCAGGCAAATCGTGAAGCCAAGAAATTCAAATCACTCAGGCTTAAACTCATGAATTTAGACAAGTCAATTTGGTTCAACAAAAAATGTATGGAACTAAACCTCACCCCTAAATACGTACCAATTAAAACCGTACTGAACACACCAGCTTCGATCATTTCAACCAAACAAGCCAAAGCGCTTTGGATAAAAAACGAATTAAGATTTGCATACATAAGAAAGCAAAAAATTAACCAACAATTGTACGACATTCAATTGCAACTAAGTAATTTCTGGCACGCAGCCCAATGGGACAGCTTCACCGAGCACCTACATGACACCATCAAAATCAGAGCAACGAGGAAGCATGAAACGCTAGAAAATAAATTAAGAAAACTAGGAGAAACACAGAACCATCAATCTAACGAACAACACACGAATAACAATGAATTCAATTTCCACAGCAGAGTAAACAACAGAACGAACGTAACCTTTTCTCAAGGTGAAATGAATATGTTAGACAAAGGTTTGAAATACAACTGCACAGACGCACACACGAACCACAATATAAAACAGTTAATCACAGATATTGAGATAGCCAGTCACAAGCTCCCAGCAGAAGACAGGGAATTAACCAAAAATCTCGCCACCAACGAAGCCAAAAAAATCCTCAAACGAGAGGGCGATAGCAATAACATTCAAAACAACAAACAACTCAAAGAAATAAATTCGTTGAAACAAAACATAAAAGAACATGACTTAATCATCACAAAAGCAGATAAGGGAAACACTACAGTAATTTTGAACAAAACAGAATACATTGAAAAAACAGTCGAATTCCTAAACAACAACGAAATCAAGGAATTAACAAAAGACCCCTCCAACAAATTCCAAAAAGAAATAAAAAGTGCGCTAAAAGAAACAGAATACATACTGACCAAAGCCGAAAAATCAAAACTAATAAACATGAACCCGAAAATACCGTCATTGAGGGGACAACCAAACATACACAAAAAGGAATGCCCAATGAGACCAATAGTGAATTGTAGGAATGCCCCTAATTACAAAATCAGCAAAGAGTTACTAAAAATCTTAAAATGCCGTCTTTCCAACGACAAAAACAACTCTGTAAAGAACACAACAGAACTAGTAACAGCATTGAACACCCTACAAATGAAACCTAGCTTCAGGCTAGTATCCTTCGACGTAACTAACATGTACACCAATATTCCGATTAATGAAGCAATCAACACTATCGAAAACAACTTAAAATCCAACAATTCGGTAAAAGAAATTGAAGAGATTGTGAGATTACTGAGGGTCGTTCTCACCCAAAACGTGTTTCAATTCGACAATAAAATATACACACAGAGAGAAGGCCTAGCAATGGGATCGCCACTAAGTGGGTTAATCGCTGACATCTTCATCAATGCACTAGAAAATGCGTTCTTAGAAAAGACTTCAACAAAGGGAATAGTAATATGGAAAAGATACGTAGATGATGTAATTTGCATCTACGATACTGAACTAACAAGCGAAGAAACAATTCTCCAATCCATTAATAGCCTTCACCACTCTATCAAATTCACTAAGGAATCCGAAATAGACCGGAAAATAAATTATCTCGATATAACTATTGAACGTATAGACAACGACCTTTCATATTCCATATTCCGGAAAGCAACACAAACTTCGCATGCAATCGACAATCAGTCTAATCGCCCCAGTACGCACAAACTAGCGGGTTTCAATTCAATGGTGCACAGAGCTTTAAACATACCCATGTCAAAAGACAACTATAATAAGGAAATAAGAACTATTATGCAAATAGCAAAGGAAAACAACTTCTCGACAAGTAAAATAAATCAAATTATAGCCAAACATAAAAATAAAGATAAAACGATTCCCAAACCGGACAATAATGAGAAAAAATTTGCGCGTTTCAACTATGTGAATGCGAATACATATAAAATCACTAACCTATTCAAAAAGCAAGGCATAAAGATAGCTTTCACGACGAAAAACACAACCGCTAGGCACCTCCTAAATAGTAATCTAAATAAACGTGACCCAGTTTCAAGGTCAGGGGTATATTCTATAACGTGCCAAGACACCGATTGTCAAGCTAATTACATCGGGCAGAGTGGAAGGCGAGTAGACACACGTTATAATGAACATAGGAATGCGATAAGATACGAAACACATTCAGCCGTGTGCGAACATATGTGTGACGCAGGGCACAGCTTTACCAACATAGAGTCGGACCTTAAAATAATCCATCACTAATCGAAAGGCAGAGCTCTTGACATAAAGGAAGCAATCGAGATACACCTAGCCAAACGAAACAATCCCAACAATCTAAATGAACACACGTTCATGGAGAGCTCACCCCTCTTCACGCTACTAAAAAACACACCCTGTCGGAAACAAAACACAATTTAGCGACACAGCCAAGCTAGATAAAAAAGGGGGGGAAATTAGGGGGTTATTAATAGGTAAATGTTATCTGGATCAGGTGTACGATGTACTTTTCTTCTGCAATAAACCAAGGCCCATATTCGCGGCAGTATTAAAGGTGCCGGGACGTCCTCATAAGACCGTCAACTCTTAGTTCGAATGGGTTATGCTCCACGCGTGGCGAGGGCTAATCCACGGTCTTTAATAATTGTAGACCCACCTCATTCAATAACATACATCTTATCTAGGTTGGCAACACCTCACATAAACACATCGCTATCACTCCCCACAGCACGTAGGAGCAGGGGGGAGAAAGCAGGGAAAAACCAGTCGTTAAGATAACCACCGCAGTCTACCGCATAGTGAGTTCCAGTGAGCACGAAAACTGCGAGTAGCTGTTATACGGAAGACAATCAGATAAGTAGTTAGCCTAAAATTTTATAGTTTAACCATAGTTTACAACCATATAATCTCTCTAAAGTACAATCTACGGATAGCTATCACCATTTAGCATTTCACCTAACATATATACTGCATTTAGCATACACTGACAGTTGCAGTACCAATACTGCAACTAAATAATTGTACATATTGTAAATATTTTCACCTGTATTTCAAACATAGATTTTGTAGCCTAAGTGTAATGGATCTGATGATGATCGCTTGACGATCGAAACTGGTCATCCTAGTGTTTTATTAATCTCATATAATTTATTTCAGGATTAGGGCATAAACCATCTCCTTTGGGTACATTCGTGTTGACCGACTGAAAAGCACTAAACTCTTGTTTACTAAGGCAACACTGAAAATATTGAGACCGTTTAGTTGATGTCAACAACCACGATGACTCAACTAACGACACATAAATCGAATAAAAAGAAAAGTACCGTGAGGATCAGGTGACCTTCCAAAAAAGGCTAAAGCGGCACGAGAGTCCGTAGTCCACAGGGATCGTGGTACATGGTGACGATGGTCATAGACCGCCTAAGGAAAGGTTCACCTTAAAACTAGACTGAGAAAATAAACATCCAGACTCATGTAAAACACCGTGAAAATTTATTAAAATTCACAAGCCCCTAGCCTAGTTCGGAGGGTTATAATCGGCTAGTCCGCAAATTAATAAATAAACTAAGATAAAGAACAGGTCCCCTACCTGAGAAGTTACTGAAAACCCTCGCGAAAGATCTAACTCACAATGATAAAGCAACAACAGCAACGCTAGGAATATGGCACGACGCAAGTCCCTAGTTCAAGTTACAAGATCAAGCTAATATCTGAATTTACATTTAACAGGGTAGCAAAACAAATCTAGGTTAGGATGGTACCATTTCGACATTTAAATTTGACATTAATTCAACTAGCTAAGTCCTATCAATTAACAAAATTTACGGCGATGACGTCCGTAAAAGAAAACAATTACATCCAAGAGCTAAGTGTACAGCCATGAAAAACAAACAATTTAATTATGCTTAATAACTATGTGCTAACAACACACAATAAAGTAACATGTAGGGTTTAATACACTTGGCATCATAAATTAATAACGAAATAGACACAGTAGTTTTATTAAAAATTCCTGCCTACACCTTGGTTTACTCTTTGTAAACCATAGTCATCTAATGTGTATAGTTACGGTGACGAATGCGCAGTTGAGACCACGTCTGACATCGCATGGCCTGAGCTCCACAAGCTACGAACTCTAGGTTCGCACATGCTTCAGGTCGCTACAAAAATGTCAACTGTCCTAGTCATTTCCTCACAAGGAAATTATCTTCAACTGCACGGCTATGTCAACAGTTCCAGAATGCAAAGAACAAAGTTAGATAGAAAGAATCGTTAGTTAGGCTTGTTTTACAACAATTATGCATTTTATTATTAGAATGTCGGTTTATAGGTTTATCGTAGGTTTATGGCGAATAACATTGACAATAGCCTGGGCACGGAGTGTCTCCAACTGAGATCATTCTCCACCAAAAAGCCTCGACTCAACAGTCGGAATATAATCAACGAGTATAACAACTCGGACACACAATAACACGGGTTACCAGCGGCGCTAAGCTCGCGTTCAATAACTCTGGGATAGGCCTGTACAACAGTTACCTTCCAGTAACATCTGGTCAACGGGATCATCCCCGGACAAAGCATACAATAACATCCTGCTATAACAGGGTAGATTTCACCATCCGATAGAAAACCTTACATAACTGTACCTGTTATACGACAATACACGCAACAGAGCGCTAAACTAACAAAAACCGATCCATAAAACAAGTGATCAAATACAAGAGTGGAAACTGGTTTCCATAAGCAAAATAGCAATGAAAGGAAAAGCGAATACAAATTGTACTCTGTCCTCGTCTATAGTAGTTTTGTCTCACAATGAAGCAGGCGTGCTCTAGGTCACTGGGTTACATAACCAGTTTATTCAAGGCCGGCGATTTAATCAATACAAAACCTGCACTTGGCCGGTTCATAAAAAAACATTACCATGTGTTACGGATCTCTACAGAGTCCGTGTATCAAACGCACACTATAAATCTGAGTATAGTAATACACTTCCGTCTTTCTACCAAAGACGTCTAAATGAAAGTAAACTTACAATAACTGAAGCTCTTTGCTTTAAAAATGCAACTCAGTAGTTGCTAGAACATCAAATAAAAACGTGTCTCACACGACACAAGGAAAATATGATAAATGTGGCACAGATTCACACACTAGATCTGTTTAATGATACGTTGGGAACCGCGTTCGATGCTAGGCAACGAAACATTCCTTCTAGTTGTTAGGTTCAAACATGACCAAGAATAGCTTCTGAGCTTATTCAAAATGAAATATAATGCATTTACAAACTGGTAGTTACTGTCGACTACCTAAATGATACGACCGTTCTAACGACAGTCAGGGGTGTAGCAAAGGATGGCTGCGAAGAATGCAGTCAATTAATAACCAAGGCATCTGATTGCCATAACTACAGTCAGCAAAGACTTGAAAATTACCCCAAGTAGGGTTGAACAAAATAGCCTCAAAATGACTACGATCAGGTTCAGCAAAAAGGTAGGCATTGACGTTCCACGACGTTCACCAAGCTGCACCAGGGCTGACCAAAATGTCTGACCCCAAAGGTGTCTCACTCTAAACTGAAATAAATGACATCTAACTAATCTAGTTACATCCCTACCTAGAAAAATGGCTGACACTGAGTGTGGTTGATTCACAAACTACATTAAAACTACTATACCACCAGAAACTAGAACAAAGAAGGGGTGTGACAAAAACTCACGAAATGGAGGAGCTCTCACTCAGCTCTCTATTCCACAACAAGGGTTGTACATAAACCTCTCTGGCTCTCTGGATCGGTATCCTCCTCATCGGGATTCCCATCTGGACTCCCCCAAAGACCAGGGTTCGATTTGTCCCTGTCGACATCTTCGTGGATATGCCTGGAAATGGCATTTTGGCTCCTTCCCTCTCGTTCATCGTTCTGGAAGTTCCACCATCACGCTGGTTCCTGTAGAAACGTCACCCCCCCATACTGGGATGGTATTAGCCCATGGTAACTGCTTCAACCATGGTGAATAAAAGTCCAATCACGTGGGTAGTGAAATAAGTTGCGTGATTATTCATCCTCTCACTTCCAAAATTATAATGTCCATCGTGACTATTATAGGCTTCAATTATAAAATACGACACAGCCTTAATCTTGCAGATGTGGATTAGCATGTGAGCTAATACTATTTTATAATGCTGCACGTGCTAGTGACGCTACTTTTGTATCACGCAGCATCCGTGAATTATACGACGTTTCAAAGATGAAATTTCCACTTTGGCAATTTAAATATCTCATACAATTATAATCACACTTATTCAGGATAATTGTAACACTATTACCTGTATATTTCCACTAGGCATCTGCCCTCCACATACGCGTGGGTAATATGTGATGTCACAGCAATGTTGTGCAATACACTATTCTTGCCAATAATTATTTCCCAAGCTTCTTATTTAATTCACTGGACTTCATCGACAGTGAATATTAGTATTTGCTTGCTCGATGGCACTTTATAATCACTTTGAACGCTAAACAGCGGATATTCTTCTACGTCTCGTAGTACAAATGTAATTCCACGCCTACACAAGGCGGATTCTCAAGACGCAGTGCTCCGGTACTGGGTGTCTCTAGAAAGTAGGTCGTCAAAACGAAACGTTGAGCGACTACTTACGTTCCTTTTTGCGTATCTGCAAGGGTATTACCTTACCTAAAGTAAAAATAAACATTCTCCAAAATGTTTTAATAATGCAGCATGACGAAATGGAATATTCTGAGTCTCGTAGGAAAGATAAAAATAATTAATAAGACCTCAGATAATAATTAGCAGTTTACACCAAAGTCAAAAGTGCGATTCACCGCTACTTCAAAGTATCGCGTGATCTCTCAGCTTCACGTGGCTTCCTGGGTGTGTTCAAAAGTACAACATCCCATCATAAATGCTCTGTCATAAAAAATATCACATGAACCATAGCTCAGCGGGTTCATCTGCCTCTCTGTCGTTTCAAATAAAATGTTGGGATAACATTTTTATTTGCTTTGAAATTCATTCAAGAGTGATATTTTTTTAGATTGGCTGCATTAAAGGTTCCAATGCGTTCTCCTGTCCTAATGTCTTCTATCACATAACTTCCATTGTTTAAAGGCTGTCGGATACGACTAGGGCCATAATACAAGGATAGAAATTTCCCATATATGCGGTCTATAGGACTAGAAATTCCGGGTCTCCTTATAAGGATAAGGTCTCCTTCTACTAGTGGTTCTCTAAACCTCTGGCGTCTAGTTCTTCTCAAGCGCTTGGCAGCTTGTCTGTCCATAGTCTCTCTTGCAGCTAAAAGTCTGCTGGCATGTGATGGTTGTAAACAAGGTGGATTTACAATCACACGATCCCATATTCTCAGCGGCATCTGGTTCAAATGCAAGACCATAGGTATTTGACCAGTGCTTTCATGTACTGTTGAATCAATACATTTTGCCATAATAACAAGGACTTCAGTCCATCGCCAGTGTTCTTCTTGACAATATAATCGACAGAATTTTGCGATAATAGACATCACGCATTCTGCTGGGTTGCTCTCTGGATGTCGAATAGATGATAAAATATGACCTATTTCAAGCTCATTCATGGCATTGGCAAATTCTGCTCAGGTGTACTGTGATCCGTGATCAGTCAACAAGAATTGTGGCTTTCCTGCCTCCGGTATCACTTGACGTCTAATCCTCTGAATAATCTGATGTGCAGTAGCTTTTTGAATTGGATGAAGCATCGTATATTTCGTGAACACATCCACCGTTACAACGATGTATCGATTCCCACGACGAGCCTTAGGTATTGGGCATACAACTCTCTAGGTTGAGTTGGTAGTATTGGTCTAGGTTGTTCCTTCAGCAAGTGTGACGTGTATTTGTTCCGCTGGCATGCGTCGCAAGCACGTAAACACTGTCTAACGGTGGCTCCTAACCCTTTCCATGTGAAAGACTCCTTGATAGTTGCAATGGTTTTGTCTGTTCCACCATGTCCAATGGATAAATGTACCATAAGAATAACAGATTCTTGGTATCTCCTAGGAATAACTGCACGCAGTTGAGTGTGGTCCTCGTCTACAAACTTGTATAAGACACGATGATAAATCAAATAATCATCTGCAACAGCAGCAATCCTTGCATAATGATCATCCTGTGGATCCATTCTTCGTTCTAGGAAACGGATAATATGTCTGAGTTCCTCCTCACGTCGCTGTCCTTCAGGTAAATGACGAAATCGGCGAAGGTGTTCCTCGCATTCTCCCTCGATGTCTATGGCATTAACAGTAGCTTCAGGATTCCGGCTGAGGATGTCGGCCAACACATTCTCTCTGCCTGGTCGATAAACTATTTCCAAATCGAACTGTTGGAGAAACAGCGTCCAACGTGTGATCCTGTCGCTTGCCAGTCTTGTTCTCAAGATGAAGGTCAACGCATGATGATCGGTTCTCACAATAATCCTCTGACCTAACAGAAGTTTCTGCCAGTATTCAAGTGCGTAAACAATTGCAAGTGCTTCTATCTCGGTCGTGAAGTAGTGAGATTCATGTGCTCTTAAACGTCGGCTTAAGAAGGCGATGTAATGACGTTTCTTCTCATCATCTTCCTGCAGTAAAATGGCTCCTATACCAATGGCAGATGCATCAGTTTCTAGAATAAAGTTCCGAGAGTAATCTGGATATTCTAACTGAATTGAGTCCACAAGCATCTGTTTAGCTTTCCTGAAAGCTATCTCGCATTCATCATTCCAGTTCCACCTGCAGTTCTTTTTCAATAATCCTTGCAGTGGTGCAACAGTTTCGGAATACTTCTCACAATGAGCAGCAAAGAATTGGAGAATTCCTAAGAATTGTCTCACGTGTTTCACACGGGTTGGTGTTGGAAATGCAGCAACAGTTCTAATATTTGCCGGATTCGGTCTATATCCTTCTCCATTGATTATGTGTCCTACGAATTTCACTTCTTCCTGAAAAAATCGACACTTGTCAAACTTGACCTTAAAATTTGCCTGTCGGAGATTCTCAAAAACAAGGCGCAATGTCTTTAAATGCTCTTCTTCTGTTCCCGAAGCTATGATTACGTCATCCACATAACATATTACTTTCTGCTTCACTTGATGAGTCAGCTTGGCATCAAGTGCTCTGATTAATGCAGCTCCGGCATTTTTCAATCCAAATGGTAGTTTTTGGAATACATAAGTAGTCTGATCAAACAAGAATCCAGTATATTTCTGAGTATGCTCAGATAATCTGATATGGTAATAAGACTGAACCAAGTCTAATGATGAAAATATCCTTTTTCCTTTGAACATCCTGAGAATGTCCCTAATCTTGGGCGGTCTGTCGTGCTCAGGAGCTAGGCGTTCATTCAAGGCTCTGGCATCAAGACAAAGTCTCAAGCTTCCATCTACCTTAACCACAGGTATTATGGGATTCAAGAAAGGAGTCGGTGATTTCTTGATTGTACCTGCTGCTTCCATCTCATGAATCTTCTTAGCAGCTTCTTCGAGATGTTTCTCGGCAATCGGATAGATCCTTTTCTGGAATGGGGAATCGTCCAGTAATACAAGATCATACTCATAGTCTAATATCTCACCAGGTGTGGTGTCGAATATATCTCTGTATTCGTTCAGTATTGCCTCAAGATCCTCATGTGTGGGTGCTGATAACGATTCTGCCTCTTCGTCGGCATCTAGTGTCGCCTCAATTTCCTTGCCCTTTAATGCTTCGACTACGTCTACTTCGGATAGGAATTCCGGTTCTTCTTCAATTAGGCTCATCTGAATGGGTTCGTTCGGCTTGAACTCTACCGTATTCCGTCCCATGTCAATGATTCCATCATATTTTCTAATGAAGTCTGCGCCTAAAATGGCATCATGATGCAGGCCCTTCATTACGAGAAATTCGTGCAAGTACACGTGGCTCGAAATCTTCACAGTACACAAAATCTGGATTTTGCACGTTACAACGCGGTCAGGTATAACACCTCTGACTCTTATAGCTGAAATGGGCAACTCCGTCACCTCAGAGTTTGCTCTAAGTCTGGCATGGCAATCGGCGGAAATTACACTAATCATCGCTCCAGTATCGATGAGTATGACTACACTGACCTCATTCAAGGTGGCTACAATCTTGGGTAGACGTGTTAATTCATAATTGTGGTTCGTCGTTCGTCGTTCGTCCAACAAGTCTTCTTGGATTGGCTCCCAGAGTAATATAGAGGCAGTTACTCGGTGCTCAACCAAACAGGAATCTATTGATTTTTCGGAGTTTTTTTTTCTGTCATGGCGAGAAGTACTGGGCTGGTTCTGCTCCGTCTCCTGCGCCGAATGTCTATTTTCCCTCGAAGTAGGGTTCCGTTCTCCCTCTTCTTGGATCTGCAATTCTCTCAATTGTTGGAGGTACTCACGGCTCTCCCGCGCTCTTCCTTTCCAATCCCTGTCTGGCTGGTATCTAGGGTCTCGATTTCTGTCGTAACCCCCACTATATCGATAGTCTCTACGGATACGTCCGTGTTGCTGATTTCTTCCTTCATTCCCTCGGCGGTTGTTTTCATGACGTCGGTTGTCGTCCGTCCTTCGGTCGAATCAACGGTCCCAATGACTTCGCCGGTCATCATGTTGATTTCGAGTATACGGAGTGTTATTCCATTCTCTCCTGTTATAACTGTAATTGTTATCACGTCGCCCAGAATCCTCTGTGGTTTGTGTTTGTTGTGGCGTCTGGCTTACTTTATCAACAGTCGTCAGATTCATATGTCTATCCTCGCGTCTATCAGCCTTCTGCTGACGGTGTGTAGGAAACTGTTCTGTGTTAGCGTCCAACCTTCGCAGTATCTGGTCACACTGCTGGAAAGTGGATGCCCCTGCAGCGATTAACACACGTTGTACATCCGCAGGGTACTGCCAAACAATTGTGTTCACCAAATCTTGTTCGGACAATGGAGGCTGAAGACAACGGAGCTTCGCGAGCTGTATTGCGAAGTAATTCGCATAACGAGTAGGTGTATTGGAACTGTACCTTCGAGTGTACATCTCAGCTCGGATACTCTGCTGGATGTCGCTCGACCAATATGTTCTTAATAACGCTTCCTTAAAGTCTTGGTAGCCTGTGAATGAGTATCGGAATGCTCTGAACCAGGTACCGGCTTTTCCCTCAAGCAGTCGCTCTATAACTCTTAGTTCCCTCTCTGGAGTTACCATAGTATCACGTAAGTAGCTTTCGACATTTGCTAGGAATTCCACTGGGGTAACACCGCTCCCAGTTCCCGAGAAGCGAGCTGGTTGCTCCTCTCTTGAACGAATTATGGTGACATTTCCCTGCGTATTCGCGGGTCTGAAAGTATTTTGCATGTAACTCTGCGTAGGAGTGTTAGTCTCATGACTAATTCGATTAGATGCTGGTTGAAACGGGTGAGCGTTAAAGTTCAAGGTCTGACCTTGCGCTAAATTAGTGAATTGTGACGGTTGCGATTCCATAGGCGCGCTGGGTTGGAAATGGGTAGGCATCATTCCTCCTGATTGAGATATAGGCGTTTCCTGAGATTCTCCCATCTGTGGGTGTACGTGTCTCTCTCTTGGAGTCGTCTCGAGTCTGTCCAGGCGTCTTTCTATTACTTCAAGACCTGGGGTGGTTCTGGCTGCGACTTTGTTGCCTAAGTCGTTCAATTGCAGCTCGATCCTGTCAACCTTTCCCTTGAGGTTTGTGTCTACCTCGCGTATGGCCGTCCTAAGGTTATAACTGAGGTCTAACCTCTCGGTCACCGCGACTTCCTCAAATCTCTTTTGTAAGGAATCGATATCTCCTTCAACTCTGGACATATTTTCTTGGATTTTACCCACATCGTCTCTAACCTCGGCTACCTTAGCCTTGACTGTAGCTTCGTGTTCGTTGAGGTCACCTCTCAATAACATGAGGTCAATTTTGTGTTCCTCATGATGAACATCAACTGTCTCACGTAGACTGGCTACGGTTTCCGTCAATTCAGAAATGTTTCTCCTGTTGGTGTTAAGTACCTCTTTAATCTCCATCATGCCATCAACGATAGTCCTCACGTTGTTATTAACGGCATTGGCAGCTCCTCTCATCAAGATTAAACCAACGTTCATGGTTGCCATGTCCTTCTTCACATTTCCGATAAATCCCTCGACGTGATCTAGTCGAGTCCCGAATTCTTCCCTGGTATGTTCCAGATCTGCTCTCATGTCTATCTGGACTTTATTCAAGGTTGTCTGAATTTGAGCTGTGTGCTCCTCCAATCGGTTTTGCACCTCCTCCCTAGCTCTATTCATCTGGTCGGTTAAGCAATCTACGCGCTGGTTAGCCTCCTGATGGTGTCGTATGACATCAACCCTAACAGCCGCTAAACCTGCCGTCAGATCATTTCTCGCTTCGATCCTATATGTGTCCATGTCTGCCCTGACTTGAGTTAAATCAGCCCTAACATTATTTACAGAGTGAGTGTTAATCTCTAAGTCCTGTCTTACATTGTTTATAGACTGAGTGTTAATCTCTAAGTCCTATCTTACATTGTTTATAGACTGAGTGTTAATCTCTAAGTCCTGTCTAACCTGGTCCACATGACCACTGACATTGTTGACTTCCTGTCTAACCTGGTCCACATGACCACTGACATTGTTGACTTCCTGTCTAACCTGGTCCACATGACCACTTACAGTATTTACAGCCTGAGTATTCTGACCTAAGTCAGCAGTAATCTGTTGAAGATTGGCATTCACACCTGCCATCCTCTCTCCAAACACACGACGAATAGTTTCCTCATCCATAGATAAGAAATATATGAGAAAGTGAGGGATCAATTTCTACTGGAACTTACAGCTATGATTAGTTACTTGGTGGTATAAAGCTTGCTTCATTTATATAAATATCACGAGTACAGCTGGAGTATGCAAACTAAGTGCTTCTACATTTACAAAGACAACGGTGAGCAAAGCAAAGTATTACATTTACTTAGGATGAGGCATCATCAAAGAAAATCCTATCGTTCATTTATACAACACTAAAGCCTCACCCCATGGACTTCTATCAAACATGAATGCCATGCGGTCAATTGATCTGCAGTACGACTTTCTAAGTTCGTCCCAGTCCTGTCAAATTACCATTAATCAACATTAGGATCCTCAAAAAAAATAACATGGTACTGAGGGTCACCACGTTAACGTCGGCACATGAGTTGGGCGCCATTTTATGAGGCCCAAGTCCGCCCACAACGTTGTGCGCCATTTTATGAGACCGTTTAGTTGATGTCAACAACCACGATGACTCAACTAACGACACATAAATCGAATAAAAAGAAAAGTACCGTGAGGATCAGGTGACTTTCCAAAAAAGGCTAAAGCGGCACGAGAGTCCGTAGTCCACAGGGATCGTGGTACATGGTGACGATGGTCATAGACCGCCTAAGGAAAGGTTCACCTTAAAACTAGACTGAGAAAATAAACATCCAGACTCATGTAAAACACCGTGAAAATTTATTAAAATTAACAAGCCCCTAGCCTAGTTCGGAGGGTTATAATCGGCTAGTCCGCAAATTAATAAATAAACTAAGATAAAGAACAGGTCCCCTACCTGAGAAGTTACTGAAAACCCTCGCGAAAGATCTAACTCACAATGATAAAGCAACAACAGCAACGCTAGGAATATGGCACGACGCAAGTCCCTAGTTCAAGTTACAAGATCAAGCTAATATCTGAATTTACATTTAACAGGGTAGCAAAACAAATCTAGGTTAGGATGGTACCATTTCGACATTTAAATTTGACATTAATTCAACTAGCTAAGTCCTATCAATTAACAAAATTTACGGCGATGACGTCCGTAAAAGAAAACAATTACATCCAAGAGCTAAGTGTACAGCCATGAAAAACAAACAATTTAATTATGCTTAATAACTATGTGCTAACAGCACACAATAAAGTAACATGTAGGGTTTAATACACTTGGCATCATAAATTAATAACGAAATAGACACAGTAGTTTTATTAAAAATTCCTGCCTACACCTTGGTTTACTCTTTGTAAACCATAGTCATCTAATGTGTATAGTTACGGTGACGAATGCGCAGTTGAGACCACGTCTGACATCGCATGGCCTGAGCTCCACAAGCTACGAACTCTAGGTTCGCACATGCTTCAGGTCGCTACAAAAATGTCAACTGTCCTAGTCATTTCCTCACAAGGAAATTATCTTCAACTGCACGGCTATGTCAACAGTTCCAGAATGCAAAGAACAAAGTTAGATAGAAAGAATCGTTAGTTAGGCTTGTTTTACAACAATTATGCATTTTATTATTAGAATGTCGGTTTATAGGTTTATCGTAGGTTTATGGCGAATAACATTGACAATAGCCTGGGCACGGAGTGTCTCCAACTGAGATCATTCTCCACCAAAAAGCCTCGACTCAACAGTCGGAATATAATCAACGAGTATAACAACTCGGACACACAATAACACGGGTTACCAGCGGCGCTAAGCTCGCGTTCAATAACTCTGGGATAGGCCTGTACAACAGTTACCTTCCAGTAACATCTGGTCAACGGGATCATCCCCGGACAAAGCATACAATAACATCCTGCTATAACAGGGTAGATTTCACCATCCTATAGAAAACCTTACATAACTGTACCTGTTATACGACAATACACGCAACAGAGCGCTAAACTAACAAAAACCGATCCATAAAACAAGTGATCAAATACAAGAGTGGAAACTGGTTTCCATAAGCAAAATAGCAATGAAAGGAAAAGCGAATACAAATTGTACTCTGTCCTCGTCTATAGTAGTTTTGTCTCACAATGAAGCAGGCGTGCTCTAGGTCACTGGGTTACATAACCAGTTTATTCAAGGCCGGCGATTTAATCAATACAAAACCTGCACTTGGCCGGTTCATAAAAAACATTACCATGTGTTACGGATCTCTACAGAGTCCGTGTATCAAACGCACACTATAAATCTGAGTATAGTAATACACTTCCGTCTTTCTACCAAAGACGTCTAAATGAAAGTAAACTTACAATAACTGAAGCTCTTTGCTTTAAAAATGCAACTCAGTAGTTGCTAGAACATCAAATAAAAACGTGTCTCACACGACACAAGGAAAATATGATAAATGTGGCACAGATTCACACACTAGATCTGTTTAATGATACGTTGGGAACCGCGTTCGATGCTAGGCAACGAAACATTCCTTCTAGTTGTTAGGTTCAAACATGACCAAGAATAGCTTCTGAGCTTATTCAAAATGAAATATAATGCATTTACAAACTGGTAGTTACTGTCGACTACCTAAATGATACGACCGTTCTAACGACAGTCAGGGGTGTAGCAAAGGATGGCTGCGAAGAATGCAGTCAATTAATAACCAAGGCATCTGATTGCCATAACTACAGTCAGCAAAGACTTGAAAATTACCCCAAGTAGGGTTGAACAAAATAGCCTCAAAATGACTACGATCAGGTTCAGCAAAAAGGTAGGCATTGACGTTCCACGACGTTCACCAAGCTGCACCAGGGCTGACCAAAATGTCTGACCCCAAAGGTGTCTCACTCTAAACTGAAATAAATGACATCTAACTAATCTAGTTACATCCCTACCTAGAAAAATGGCTGACACTGAGTGTGGTTGATTCACAAACTACATTAAAACTACTATACCACCAGAAACTAGAACAAAGAAGGGGTGTGACAAAAACTCACGAAATGGAGGAGCTCTCACTCAGCTCTCTATTCCACAACAAGGGTTGTACATAAACCTCTCTGGCTCTCTGGATCGGTATCCTCCTCATCAGGATTCCCATCTGGACTCCCCCAAAGACCAGGGTTCGATTTGTCCCTGTCGACATCTTCGTGGATATGCCTGGAAATGGTATTTTGACTCCTTCCCTCTCGTTCATCGTTCTGGAAGTTCCACCATCACGCTGGTTCCTGTAGAAACGTCACCCCCCCCATACTGGGATGGTATTAGCCCATGGTAACTGCTTCAACCATGGTGAATAAAAGTCCAATCACGTGGGTAGTGAAATAAGTTGCGTGATTATTCATCCTCTCACTTCCAAAATTATAATGTCCGTCGTGACTATTATAGGCTTCAATTATAAAATACGACACAGCCTTAATCTTGCAGATGTGGATTAGCATGTGAGCTAATACTATTTTATAATGCTGCACGTGCTAGTGACGCTACTTTTGTATCACGCAGCATCCGTGAATTATACGACGTTTCAAAGATGAAATTTCCACTTTGGCAATTTAAATATCTCATACAATTATAATCACACTTATTCAGGATAATTGTAACACTATTACCTGTATATTTCCACTAGGCATCTGCCCTCCACATACGCGTGGGTAATATGTGATGTCACAGCAATGTTGTGCAATACACTATTCTTGCCAATAATTATTTCCCAAGCTTCTTAGTTAATTCACTGGACTTCATCGACAGTGAATATTAGTATTTGCTTGCTCGATGGCACTTTATAATCACTTTGAACGCTAAACAGCGGATATTCTTCTACGTCTCGTAGGACAAATGTAATTCCACGCCTACACAAGGCGGATTCTCAAGACGCAGTGCTCCGGTACTGGGTGTCTCTAGAAAGTAGGTCGTCAAAACGAAACGTTGAGCGACTACTTACGTTCCTTTTTGCGTATCTGCAAGGGTATTACCTTACCTAAAGTAAAAATAAACATTCTCCAAAATGTTTTAATAATGCAGCATGACGAAATGGAATATTCTGAGTCTCGTAGGAAAGATAAAAATAATTAATAAGACCTCAGATAATAATTAGCAGTTTACACCAAAGTCAAAAGTGCGATTCACCGCTACTTCAAAGTATCGCGTGATCTCTCAGCTTCACGTGGCTTCCTGGGTGTGTTCAAAAGTACAACATCCCATCATAAATGCTCTGTCATAAAAAATATCACATGAACCATAGCTCAGCGGGTTCAATATGGCTTCAAACACCACAATGTTCACGGCTAGTCAGGCAAATCGTGAAGCCAAGAAATTCAAATCACTCAGGCTTAAACTCATGAATTTAGACAAGTCAATTTGGTTCAACAAAAAATGTATAGAACTAAACCTCACCCCTAAATACGTACCAATTAAAACCGTACTGAACACACCAGCCTCGATCATTTCAACCAAACAAGCCAAAGCGCTTTGGATAAAAAACGAATTAAGATTTGCATACATAAGAAAGCAAAAAATTAACCAACAATTGTACGACATTCAATTGCAAATAAGTAATTTCTGGCACGCAGCCCAATGGGACAGCTTCACCGAGCACCTACATGACACCATCAAAATCAGAGCAACGAGGAAGCATGAAACGCTAGAAAATAAATTAAGAAAACTAGGAGAAACACAGAACCATCAATCTAACGAACAACACACGAATAACAATGAATTCAATTTCCACAGCAGAGTAAACAACAGAACGAACGTAACCTTTTCTCAAGGTGAAATGAATATGTTAGACAAAGGTTTGAAATACAACTGCACAGACGCACACACGAACCACAATATAAAACAGTTAATCACAGATATTGAGATAGCCAGTCACAAGCTCCCAGCAGAAGACAGGGAATTAACCAAAAATCTCGCCACCAACGAAGCCAAAAAAATCCTCAAACGAGAGGGCGATAGCAATAACATTCAAAACAACAAACAACTCAAAGAAATAAATTCGTTGAAACAAAAAATAAAAGAACATGACTTAATCATCACAAAAGCAGATAAGGGAAACACTACAGTAATTTTGAACAAAACAGAATACATTGAAAAAACAGTCGAATTCCTAAACAACAACGAAATCAAGGAATTAACAAAAGACCCCTCCAACAAATTCCAAAAACAAATAAAAAGTGCGCTAAAAGAAACAGAATACATACTGACCAAAGCCGAAAAATCAAAACTAATAAACATGAACCCGAAAATACCGTCATTGAGGGGACAACCAAAAATACACAAAAAGGAATGCCCAATGAGACCAATAGTGAATTGTAGGAATGCCCCTAATTACAAAATCAGCAAAGAGTTACTAAAAATCTTAAAATGCCGTCTTTCCAACGACAAAAACAACTCTGTAAAGAACACAACAGAACTAGTAACAGCATTGAACACCCTACAAATGAAACCTAGCTTCAGGCTAGTATCCTTCGACGTAACTAACATGTACACCAATATTCCGATTAATGAAGCAATCAACACTATCGAAAACAACTTAAAATCCAACAATTCGGTAAAAGAAATTGAAGAGATTGTGAGATTACTGAGGGTCGTTCTCACCCAAAACGTGTTTCAATTCGACAATAAAATATACACACAGAGAGAAGGCCTAGCAATGGGATCGCCACTAAGTGGGTTAATCGCTGACATCTTCATCAATGCACTAGAAAATGCGTTCTTAGAAAAGACTTCAACAAAGGGAATAGTAATATGGAAAAGATACGTAGATGATGTAATTTGCATCTACGATACTGAACTAACAAGCGAAGAAACAATTCTCCAATCCATTAATAGCCTTCACCACTCTATCAAATTCACTAAGGAATCTGAAATAGACCGGAAAATAAATTATCTCGATATAACTATTGAACGTAAAGACAACGACCTTTCATATTCCATATTCCGGAAAGCAACACAAACCTCGCATGCAATCGACAATCAGTCTAATCACCCCAGTACGCACAAACTAGCGGGTTTCAATTCAATGGTGCACAGAGCTTTAAACATACCCATGTCAAAAGACAACTATAATAAGGAAATAAGAACTATTATGCAAATAGCAAAGGAAAACAACTTCTCGCCAAGCAAAATAAATCAAATTATAGCCAAACATGAAAATAAAGATAAAACGATTCCCAAACCGGACAATAATGAGAAAAATTTTGCGCGTTTCAACTATGTGAATGCGAATACATATAAAATCACTAACCTATTCAAAAAGCAAGGCATAAAGATAGCTTTCACGACGAAAAACACAACCGCTAGGCACCTCCTAAATAGTAATCTAAATAAACGTGACCCATATTCAAGGTCAGGGGTATATTCTATAACGTGCCAAGACACCGATTGTCAAGCTAATTACATCGGGCAGAGTGGAAGGCGAGTAGACACACGTTATAATGAACATAGGAATGCGATAAGATACGGAACACATTCAGCCGTGTGCGAACATATGTGTGACGCAGGGCACAGCTTTACCAACATAGAGTCGGACCTTAAAATAATCCATCACGAATCGAAAGGCAGAGCTCTTGACATAAAGGAAGCAATCGAGATACACCTAGCCAAACGAAACAATCCCAACAATCTAAATGAACACACGTTCATGGAGAGCTCACCCCTCTTCACGCTACTAAAAAACACACCCTGTCGGAAACAAAACACAATTTAGCGACACAGCCAAGCTAGATAAAAAAGGGGGGAAATTAGGGGGTTATTAATAGGTAAATGTTATCTGGATCAGGTGTACGATGTACTTTTCTTCTGCAATAAACCAAGGCCCATATTCGCGGCAGTATTAAAGGTGCCGGGACGTCCTCATAAGACCGTCAACGCTTAGTTCGAATGGGTTATGCTCCACGCGTGGCGAGGGCTAATCCACGGTCTTTAATAATTGTAGAGCCACCTCATTCAATAACATACATCTTATCTAGGTTGGCAACACCTCACATAAACACATCGCTATCACTCCCCACAGCACGTAGGAGCAGGGGGGAGAAAGCAGGGAAAAACCAGTCGTTAAGATAACCACCGCAGTCTACCGCATAGTGAGTTCCAGTGAGCACGAAAACTGCGAGTAGCTGTTATACGGAAGACAATCAGATAAGTAGTTAGCCTAAAATTTTATAGTTTAACCATAGTTTACAACCATATAATCTCTCTAAAGTACAATATACGGATAGCTATCACCATTTAGCATTTCACCTAACATATATACTGCATTTAGCATACACTGACAGTTGCAGTACCAATACTGCAACTAAATAATTGTACATATTGTAAATATTTTCACCTGTATTTCAAACATAGATTTTGTAGCCTAAGTGTAATGGATCTGATGATGATCGCTTGACGATCGAAACTGGTCATCCTAGTGTTTTATTAATCTCATGTAATTTATTTCAGGATTAGGGCATATCCCATCTCTTTTGGGTACATTCGTGTTGACCGACTGAAAAGCACTAAACTCTTACTTTCTGTATACAAGGACACAAAAACAAATACACAAAAAAGCACTGCGTTGCGAATACGCGAATTACAGCGCGTTGGGACACACTGTTGCCGGTAGACATTCTCATCATAGCCAGACGTGACAATGACACGCAGACATGATGACACTGGCACAAAAAACAATAACAATAATAACATACAGTGACAAGAATGATGACACCGGATTCAGAGCCATTACAATAGGCCTTGCATCCAGTAATGCACAAATACTATGGGCCGGATTCATCTCAGGAATACAGCAACATGTCTACAAGGGTGTTAACACGCAATAAGCGGCACCTGACAATTAGCCACGTGACACGAGATAAGCCTCCTCCGATAGCGTCCCACGCGCCAGCGGACGTTAGCGATACGCATCCTCACGCACACAGCCGCGCTAATCACAGCCACGGACACCTCCTGCCTACACGCGCCCAACACTCAGGGGCGAATACAGACAGAGTCCATGAGGGAACAACCCCCCCCCCCCCCTAATAATTTCTTTTCTTGGTTTTTTAATCATTACAGGCGATCAGGCTATGACAATTCACACTTACAATCAAATGCTACCCCAACGTTATGAACGTTATGAACAGCAGACCAGGTTAGGCCGTGACATCACAGCGTCACCGCACTTAAACATCCTAAGGCAGCCCGAGGGCGGCGCCCACAGACACAAACATTTTTACAAAACGCAGGTATCACAGACCCGCAACCACTCCACAGACTGGTACCTTAAGAGACAGCAGATGCTTTATGGCATCCCAACTTAGCCAGCGTACATCCCAAGGAAAGGTAGAGAATATATAGTGACTAAGAGAAGACGACACACCACGACAGGAGTAGAGATGGATAGTACCATCAGGATGGCCATGGTACCAACTACGGGCTACCATCCCAGTACCCTTCCTCCTGCATATCCTGTCACCTACAACACCATCCAACATAGACATACAGACACGTAAAAACAGCTACACTACATATCAAGATATACATCGGGGTTGATAGACTTCATGCGCCTAACAAAGTAAGGTATGCTACACCTTGGCCCCAAATGCCTACACCTGAGTATTAGAGGTGAGTCGGAAACAATATCAAGCGCAATGCACATCTCTATGTAGAGATATGAGGCCACATTTATATTAACAAGTATTTTTTTAACTAATCCCGCATGCAAGGGACATAGACTTATTATACCTTGACACATGCCTTATCCTGAAGTGAGAACGGACACGACTCATATCCATCCCAATGCACGGAATATCCTATCCACATACCAGGGATTTTATTATTATTACACCTGCATGGCATTTTTTAAAATTTTGAACACCTGGGAAAAACCCACCCCATCCACTCACAGTAAATGCCTCCTAGCAGCATCATCGTCTCCCGGCCACTATAAACATGGAGACCAACGATGCACGACCCCCTCCTACCACGCTTTAAGCCCATTCAGCAAATAACACCCGCGGATCCTAATAACAGGGGACCAAACGCCCTACAAACCTACTAACACCTCTAGGAAATTACCAAGGCATTACCGCTGGAAATCCGACATGAGAGTGACAAGCCTAAAGTAGACACTGCATTTAGAAGATCCTACAACCCCAGAACACTAAAATTTTTTACATAATTACATGGTACACACAAACTTATTTGCAAAGCACACTTATTTTTTTTCTTTTTTTTTAGAAAAAAGGAATCTGACACCACACTAGATGGTGTTGAGAAAGTAAACGGAGAGAGCAGAAGCTCCACAGAAGGGCAGGGACGGGGCAACAGATCCTGACCCAGATCAATGACTGATAGACGAAGGGTTGAAACATCGATGACTTAGCGCGGGCAAACGTCGAGGTCTAGGGTATGCCTGGCCTGCCCCCTGGTCGGAGAAAGTTACACCCACTATGCGCTACGGTCGTCAAAGCCAAACCTGCAGGGGAGACTTTTGACGGCTAGTAGGAGAATTAGCCGGCTCCACACTAGACTCAGGAGACGAACCTAGAGACGACCACATTAGGACTAGACTTGTAGTTAGCATGTAATATAAGTAGAGCTCCTATGGCGGGGAGCAAGTCTTCCATTTCGAGGAAGTGAAGATAGTGTGCCAAGGGTTCAGCGGGACAACCCCTGGCCACGCAAGACCTCATCGGGATATGGGGCGAAGAGGATTCCCGGACGCTAAATTCCCGGATGATATTATTTTATCGGATGATTTTTTCCCGAACGATGTCCCGTGCCCACATAAATGGATGACAGCGAGTCTCCAGAGCTTAAATGGTAACGCAGCGGGCGGCCAGAGATGTAAATGAGGAATGCGGCGAGCTCTCAAAGGGGTTTTGTGGGCAAACCCAACACTAAATACAAATGAATGACAAATGGCAAATAATGCCAACACAGGCAGGTATAAGAACAACGGAAAAGATATCCACGCGAGGCGTCTGCTCCTTCGCAACGCCGTCGTGCAGGCCTATATTAATTACTAAGAGGGGGATGTCGACAATTAGTATTAAGGGAGGGGACTACGGGCCACTGCTGGGTTCCGGTCCCGGCAGGAGGTCACAAGGGCACCCCGGAAGGGAAACCGACCGGGACGAGCCTCCGATCAAAATTCTAGTATATATGATACAGTTACCTTTAAAAGGCAACTTAGACTTAAGCAAATTTAATAAGCGCTGTTGTAAAACAGCAGCTACAGCACATTTCGGCACTAGACTAAGGACCATTTCGGCTTGTAAATACAAAATATTTTTTTTAAATGTTAACTAACATAACTTAGGCTAAGCACCTTCTAATTAAGATAAGAGCGTTCGGCACCTGGCAACTAAACCGTTACCAGGGTATTACCGACATCACATTAAAGTAAGTAGGAAATATGCGATGCGAACGCGACATCGAGCGTTCGGCACCTGGCAACTAAAACCGTTACCAGGGTAAGACCGACAACACATTAAAGTAAGTAGGAAATATGCGATGCGAACAAGACATCGAGCGTTCGGCACCTGGCAACCAGACGTTACCAGGGTAAGACCGACAATATATATAGCGAAAACACGCGTATGCAACGCGAACGCGACATATATACACGAGACGTCCGAAGAGGTCACATGGGCGGTGGCATTATCCAAGCCGACCCTTAAAACAGCGCTGCGCGATATGTGCACATATGGTATTGGCCACATGTACTAAATTTACATGCATTTTCTTTTATCAAAGAGCTCCACCACTGCAGCATCATGGGAACGCTGACAACATGATCACTATCATGTAAATGTGACGTCACATACACTACACACAATTGGAGTACACTGAGGAGACATGCAATTACACAGGTACATAAAAGAGTAGAATAAGTAGGTAAGATAAGACCCTAGCCGGCTTAGGTTAAGGTAGAATAATATAAGGTGCCAAAGGCAAATGATATCGGCACGCACCGATAAATAGTACATTTGAATGACATAATAGTGTTTTGCTCTATTACAGATCACCCGAGCGGCAATACAATGCACGCAACCCCGTCTGGACATCACTAATATATTTTATCCACAGGTCCACGACGAAGTGCACATACCTTTTGTAAATATATCTTTCACACACACACATATGTAACACACTTTCCATAGCATAAACACGTACACACTGCAGCGATTTTAGTCGCGCCCTTAAGGCGACGACGCCGCGGGCAGCAACGCGAGGTGACCGTGGGGCACCGAGCGGAGCTGACGCAACACACGACAGACGCTTAAATAAGGAGCGGATGCGATAGCCAGGAAAGACGTAGCTTTGTGAACGTCTATCCTAGCCATCAAGGTGAATTCTTCCACCCACGGAGGAAAATTCACAACAACGGTTTAACCACTAAACCACAGAGGCAGGTCAAAAGCCACAGACGAATGGCACAAGGTAAAGGTGGCCAAGAAAGAAAAGCGCTATGGCCATATGCATAGGAGAAAGGAGAAAGGTACTCATGAGTAGAAAAGATTTAGTAGTAATAGTACTATAATTGAGCGTAGCATGTAAGAATTGTAATGGAAAATTGTAAGAAATTGTAAAACCGCCAAAGCACAAGAAATATGAAGAATACACATAAAGCACTGCAACATCCTAACACCAAACACGTTTCTACACACTTTTGTCTTTTTCCTTTCTATTCTACTAACGCCAAATTTGTAAAGGTGTCCCGTTTCATCCCAACAGTAAATCATTGTGATATACCTTTAACTTATACCCTGGGGCACCTGTTTTTCTATTTTCTTCCATCTTTTATACAATACCTTGCAGGGAGCAATTTTTTCTCCACACAGCGTCGGACGGCACAACCACCCGTCCAACCATGGTTTTTTCCATCCTGCATAATACCAACATGCATATAACTTCAAGAACATGTATTTTTTTGTATTTTATATTTTTATTTTTTCCAATGTCAAATTTCATAGTGATTAATTTTAGAAGAACAATTAAATATGTATACCCAAAACCCTCCCCTCTGAGCACACGCTAAACTCACATCACCACCAGGACAACACGACACCGACACTGAAGAAAAGAAGAAGAGGGACAAGCAGAAAACAACGAAACATCATCACAACGACACGCCCACTCTACTTCCCGTTCGCGAGGACGCGAACTAACGACGAAGGGGTCTTGCACAGCCCGGGGGCAGTACCCCCTGAGGACCACCCCGCCATCTTCTACCAAAACCACCCCAACTGGAAACATTATAATTCCAGAACATATCTCTACACAGCAAGCGGCGACCACCTAAGCCTAGGAGGTTAGCCAACGGCTTGCAAAACTCACATAAACATTTACACTAACAACTATCTGGGGCAGCTACACTGATGCAATGCTGACCAAGCAGCGCCGAAACATATAAGAATGGAACCCGGATAGGAGGGATTATCTGTTCTGTTCTGTTCTTCGCCAGCGGCCCTGCCCGACGAGGTTCCGTTCCAGCTCTTCACCAGGTGAGATCTAGCGGTGCTCAGACTCCTTATTCTTGTAAACACCTACCCTAAACATTTGTACACTTCACAAATTGTATTTCATATTTGTTTAAACTCCCCAAGAGGGACATCATTTTACATCTACTGGCCAATAAATACATGGTCAGAAAACTACACGCTTATTACTAATCACACTCCACTTTACCTCCTCATACCCAACCTGACCTTAGTCATAATTGCCCCTGACCGTAGCGGCCAGTAATTGCATCGTCAGATTATATTGTGCTCGAGCACGTGACTCGACTGCAGAGCGTCGAGTCACTGACTCTGCACATTCATTGAATTGCTCATCCTACTCAGCTGGCAAGCTAGTTTAGCAGCCGGCACTTAGACATTCATCCCCTGACAGATAATTGCATCCTGCAGGGACGCCCCCAATAGATTATGTTCTTACACAAACACACTACACTAGTAGTCTCTCCCAATTACGGGACACTACTCTCATCCGGAAGCAGCCTTCAAAATCAGCACTACCGTGTTTATCCCAACCCCCAACCAAGGGATAAAACAATACTGTGCATAGAGACTCTTAAAGCTATATTACAACACATATGAATTGACACAAAAGCAAGTGAACACTTGAAATATAAGGTATTTTACAACAATTTTTAAAAGGCTTCTTGGGGTAGTGGCCTTGGGTCAGCAAAGAGGTCACATGTTCAATCTGATGAACCTTCATCAGCGTTATGGTCTACTAAATCTTACCAGAGTTGCTATCACTTAATTAAATAGCCATTTGATTATCCTCATCATGCTGAGTCACATACAAGCCACATACAAGGAAACTACCAATGAGCTCATACCAATACCCAATCTCATCATCTTCACACACAAAGTGATTAAAGCCGTTGCTGCAAGAGGTGCCCTTTGTGCACAACTAGAGGGTGTGCAGTGTGTAATAAATGTTGTTTTAAGGGGCCTAACATCTAGGTTATCAACCTTTAATGATAGGGTGATAGTGAAGAAAATAATTATAATGAAATGAAAATTACCTACCACCCTACAACTAACTACTGACTTACTTGTAATTTATGTACTAGAAAAAGAATGGACAAAACAGGAATAAGGGAAACAAAAGACTGGAAATGAAATACCCTCAATCCTCGAAGAATGAGGATTAGGGGTCTTGGAAGGAAATATAGCTATGAAAGGCATATACTGAACTGTAAGACAGAGGAGAGGTTTCGCCACAAAGTCAATGAAAAAAGGGGATAAACCGGACCCGGCTGAGGAATCATTCGGTGTCACCAACTCCCGAACTCACCATGCGTGAGCCCTTGAGGGTGTAGCACTATCCAGGGTGCACCATAAGTGGTGAGGCTACACTCACCTTGCCGCCTTCAGGGCTGTGATCAGAAGGCAGTAAATACCATCAAAAGAAAATGAAGAGGCTTGACCCCTCGAAGAATGAGGGTTCCGGCAAAGATGAGACAAGGCCCAGTGAAGGCGGGAAATTGAAAGACTACCTAGACCTCGGATTCACTAATACCGTCGGGGTCGGAAGAGAACAAGAGTTGATCAAGGAAAGACGACAGGAAAGATGATAGACAGGAGCACAGGTAAGTGGAAGCAATACCAGACTCAGCTGGGGTCCTGTAGTCGCCAACCCACACGCCACTTGTCGTGAGCCCCTTAGGGATATTTAAAAAGTGTAAGTACATGCTTAAGAGAATCTCTCCATCTCCCTTCCACACACTCTCCGCCTGTCTTTCAAGAGAAGGGCGTCCGCTGGAAACAGCTACAGAGTCAAGCGAGCCGACCATGTCCTCGGACACTCCCGGCACTAAAAGCCATACGATAAATAAAATAAATAAATCCAATTTCTAGTGGCGTACTGAATCGTTTTCCTCTGGCGCGTTTCAAACGTTCATCGGCTGCCTTCTGTCAGTTCTCCTTAGCTCTCTCAATTCTTGCGTGTCTATCATTTGCAGGATCTTTAGGAATCAGATTAAAAATATTATCCCACTGTCTCTCTGTTTTTTTTCTGTAGATGAAGAAACATCGTGATATCTGCTATACTCTCTTGGACAGTGGAGTTCATACACTCTTCCATAATAGGGACAAATCTGACCCAACTCTGGTGATGATCAGGGTAAAATATACGGCAGTATTTTGGAAATTCGGACATAATTCTCTCACTACTATTAGACTCAGGGTATCTAATACTGGAGAATATATGTTTAACTCCTAGTATTTCCATTTCCCCTTCGAACTCGGCTGACGTAAATTGTGCCATGGTCAGACAATAAGTTTTCTGGTTTTCCTGCTTTTGGAAACATTGCATTTTCCAGTCTACTGGCGACCTGTTTTGTTGTGGCTTTATGTAGGGGATACATTGTGACATATTTGGAGAACACATCTATTGTCACTAATCGATACTGATTACCCCTATAGGCTTTCGGACATGGACCAAAGATATCACAAGCCATAAGCTCATAAGGCCTAGAAGGAATTATCGCCTTAGGTTTCCCTTCAATAGCTCGGATGCATATTTTCCTCTTTGACACTTGTCACAAGACCTTACAACTTCAGCAATAGAACTCCTCTGGTTGGTCCATACAAATCTCTCTTTCAAAGCACTCAGAGTATTTTCTACACCTCCATGACCTTTTTGTGTCTCTCCTCATATTGCTGCTTTGTGAAAACATCGTCACGATAGTTCTTGTAACGATTATACCCTTTATTGTTCCCATTTCCGCGAGTATCGTTACTACTATTGTACTTGTAACTGTTACTGTTGTTATAAATGTTATAGTACCCCCGTTCGTCTATATTTGTTGTTATAACGATTATTCTGTTGCTGGTAAGGTCTCCCTTCTCTAAACCTCCTATATCTCGGTTCGTATCTCCTTTCTCTGAAGTAATTGTTCCTCTCAGGACCTCCACTACTTATCTCTTGCTCTGTTGCGTTTCATCCACAAAGGTCGTGTTTATCTCTCTGTGCTCCTTTCTTGAATTTCGTGAAACTATATTTGGAGTAGGGCTAGTACAATCGAGTTTTCTCAGCAACTCGTCCATTCTCGACAGATCTTTAATACCTGCCGATATAATATATCGTTGCATGTCTACCGGAAGTTGTTGAGATATTGCCTCTATTAATTCGCCCTGACTTAATGGTGGTTGGAGAAATCTCAACCGTGCCAACTGCTGGGCAAAGTAATCTGCGTAACGCGTTGGAAGGGCGCTAGAGTACTTTCTCGAGTAAACTTCAGCTCTGAGGCTGTTCTGTGCTTCCACTGACCAGAATCTTTTGATCAATGAGTCAGCGAACTCATCAAATTCTGAAAAAGTATATCGAAACGCTCCATACCAGGTAAGTGGTCCTCCTTCAAGATAACGCTCTAATATTTTCAGTTCCTTATCCCTCGGAATCTGAGCTTCAATGAAATAATCTGCTAGATTACGTACAAATTCTATCGGCGTATAATCAGCTTAGTTATTGAAACGTCGCGGCTTATCTTCGAAATTACGGATAACCATAATGTTCCTCGTCTGGTTCATCGGCGTACTTGTTCTAAGCTCACGTGATTCTCTGCCATGCTCTTGCATTCTATACTCTTGCCTCTCCGGTGGAGATCAACCCTTTCTTCTCTATTTTCCTCTTCCTTGTTAATCTTACTAGGTAATCTAATTTTTTTCTCTTCTTTATCCTTCTCCTCCAATTCTTCTAAGACCTCCATAATGTGTTTTCCTACCTCTCTCTTAAGATCTTCCTTAATCGTCTCTATATTCACCAAATCTTTGACATAAAGTTTTTGTAGGCGTTCCCTAAGTTCCTCAATATCATTAGACTTACGTTACCTATTGTTTTAATATCGTCAACTATATTATTAAGCTTATCTTTAACATCTTTTGACTCTCGTTCTAGATCCGATTTGAACTGAGATACATCGTCAATTTGTATATTTTGCAATGAATCGATACGCTTGTTCACATCCTCTCGCACGTTATTCATATCTAGATTAAGTTGTAACACTGTACCAGCTAACTTTCTTTCTATTTTTGTCTGTATTTCTGTAAGGTATTCACTATTTACTTTATTCCACTCTTCCTTCCAAGAAACTGCAATTGCTTTTAGAATAAGAGCTTCCTTAATCGTCTCTATATTCACCAAATCTTTGACATTAAAATTTTTAGGCGTTCCCTAAGTTCCTCAATATCATTAGACTTATGTTACCTATTGTTTTAATATCGTCAACTATCTTATTAAGCTTATCTTCAACAACTTTTGACTCTCGTTCTAGATCCGATTTGAACTGAGATACATCGTCAATTTGTAGCTTTTGCAATGAATCGATTCGCTTGTTTACATCCTCTCGCACGCTATTCATATCTAGATTAAGTTGTAACTCTGTACCAGCTAACTTTCTTTCTATTTTTGTCTGTATTTCTGTGAGGTATTCACTATTTACTTTATTCCACTCTTCCTTCCAAGAAACTGCATTTGCTTTTAGAATCTCCTCTATATCTATTTCTAGATCTTCCTATGATCGGTAACCAGAGATCTTAATAACTCCACAATATCTTTGAGTTCTTCTAAAGTACTTAGAATTTGTGACGAATCATTGGAAAATTGAGCTTTCAAGGCATCTACGTTTTCTCGGTTTAAATCTTTATTACTCTCTAATTCTTTTCTTACTTGGCCTCCGTGGCTTAGGCGGCAGCACGCTGGCCTCTCACCGCTGGGTCCGTGGTTCAAATCCCGGTCACTCCATGTGAGATCTGTGCTGGACAAAACGGAGGCAGACAGGTTTTTCTCCGGGTACTCCGGTTTTCCCTGTCAAAATTTCATTCCAGCAACACTCTCCACTATCATTTCATTTCATCTGTCATTCATTTAATCATTGCCCCAGAGGAGTGCGTCAGGCCTCGGCAGCCGGCACAGTTCAAATCCTCGCCGCTAGATGGGGGCTTCATTCATTCCATTCCTGACCCGGTCGGAGACTGGAAGCAGGCTGTGGATTTTCAATTCTTTTCTTACTTCAATTTGAAAATTATCATTACTCAACTCCATGCTATCAAGTTTTATTTGCATATCTGTTGAACTATTATGTATCTTAATTACACGATTTTTCAAACTGGATTCCTCTGCTATCATTTTTCCAATGTCCGTTCGCATATTATTTACATCCAAATGTACACTTTTAATATCGTTCTTAACTTTATGAACATCGGTCTGTATTTGACCTAATTCTGTGTATACATGTTCGACATCAGACTGAATCTTAGTAACGTTAGTTTGCATATTACCTATGTCTGACTTTATACTACTTACACCGGTTTTAGTATCGCTAACATCTGTATGGATATTACCTCTGTTTTTACGTTACTCATGTCAGACTTTACATTACTCATGTCAGTTTTTACATCACTAACATCTGTATGGATATTACCTATATCTCTTTTACGTTATTCATATCAGACTTTATATTATTCATGTCTGACTTTACATTACTCATGTCTGACATTACGTTACTCATGTCAGTCTTAACCTCACTAACATCTGTATGGATATCACCTACTCTCTCCTGAACTTCTGTAGAACTCTCCTGAAAACGCGACTCTTTATTTGTCATTGACGTTGCACTGGTCTGCAAACCGTCAACCAATACCCTTACATTTCCAAGATCTTCCTTCAAACTCGCTTTTACACTTTCGGCCACTTTGTCAGTCATATTTCTGACAACTTTATCAATGACCTTATCCATCTCTTTCTTTGCATTGTCCTGCAACTTATTAAAGAGATCCTGCACCTCTTCTGACGGCATCGTTGCCATCGTACACAAATACACTGGAATGATACAGGAATGCATAAGATAGAGTTCTATGACAACACTTTGAGCAACCAATTTCCACCATAAGTTTGCGTATTTTTCTGTCTAGCTATAAACTTTCTATAATAGCTTATAATTATGCCCAGGCTTTACATTAACCTTGTAGCGTTCGTATTTACGTGAATTAAATTAATTATACTATCGCTTTAACTTTAATCTGACATCGTCTAATAATTAAAATTTAATGTGACTTGGTTAACATCGACCATCGAACCGGTTTATCAAATAAAATAGGTTCATATCATAGATTACCCTTCTGTAACTCTACCCATGTTTTCCTTTCGTAGGATTATAACGAATCTGAACTTCTTTGAATGCGCCCACTCTTAACTTTCAACAAATATAAATGGCTTGGACACGTTCCTGCGTCGTGAACATGTCTACGAAAGACAATTCACATTCCTCTCAAATGGACAAGTCATTTAACTACCACAGTTAAAATGCACTGACTTTTCGAATGCACCTTCATATGCTTTATTGAAAATCCCAATAATACACGTTTGATGCCTTTCATGGCCTCACATGGCGTTTCATACGCCCACGATTTGGGCTCCCCATTTAACTACCTGTACCCGTATTTATCATGAAGCTAACTTGTCGAAATTCGAAGATGAAGAACGGATCGAAGAATCTTGAAGGTCCCAGCTAGAAAACCTGAAAATCCCTCCGACAAGCACTTCTATGATAAACACACAGTTGCTACGACTGTGTTATAGACTACCTACAGTGGATAAGGATGCTAACTACAATCGGAGCTTCAGATCCTTACCATAATCTCGGGTCGGAACGGGTGAAATGTGCCATATACCATGAATTCCCTTCCATAACACAATCTCAGTTATAATTAAAATAAATCACTTAAGTCCAACGTATAAAAAGGTACGAAGCTGGTTTATTGTAAAAAACAATAAATAATTAATAATATAAATATAAAACACTTCCAGCAAATAAACTGAGGCCCTCACGCCTTCAAACATCTGTGCCAAGATCGCACATGATCTTCCATTTTACATCCTCCCTCAACTGGAATTCAAATAAAAGAAAAAGAAAATGTATTTAAATTTTAAATTTGCCAATAACTTTCCGAAATAATTAAAAGTTACAAGTTAACAATGCTAGACGTTAATCTATACAGAAAAGAACTCCCTTTATAAATAAACAAGTCAGCTGGACTACACACTCAGTCACTCAGCTGTTTCAAGTTCCCTGTTATTGCTACACGCAATCAGCTGCTTTCATATCCCGGGATCCATACACACACATGACCAATCTCTCAGTCATACATTTATTCCCACGACTGATATTCTTCACCATTCTCATTTCAAAACACCATTCACTAAACATCGAATAAACTTGGAGAATAATACACGTCTCCATTACATGTTTATACACAAGAAAATATCACACAAATTGTTTATATAATACAAACGCTCACTCACCTTTCAGTGCATACAAGTGTTTCTCCTCTCCAACAAGAACACGTATGTTTGATGCTTAATCATACATTTATTAAACCCAAAACTAATTTATTATTAATTCCAATCTGAACAAAGTTGAATAATAAATCATTAGAATTTATGCAATTGTTTAAAGTATTTACATGGAACTATATATACAAGTTTAAGTTTTAAACTGTTCCTCAATGTTTCTCCTCAATAATATTTCCAATGTTATTATTATCTTTGTTTAAAAGAAATTTTAAACATGTATATACGTGTAGGTTAAGTGTGTTCACTATAAAATCCACTTTAAATATTTATGGTAACTGTTTACCTCACGTATTAATTTTATTAAAGTTCACTCAACTAAGTCAATGACTATTAAAATCTTATTTTGGTGTATGTTATATCCGATCTAATATGATCATTCAATAAATAACACCTCATATGATTATTAGTTCACGATCTTGATAAAGAGTTAATAATAATTAAGAAACAATAATTATCCACCAGATCACCTTACTTTTCCGCACGCCTTCCTCGTTTTTCAATCTAACCAAAAATCTTTGCTACGACAACTGTGAGTTATTAACAACTCAACTCCATTTCAATTCAATGCTTCAAGCAGCATGATCTTACGTTACAACAATATGTTAATGCAATAATTCAACAATACGGCATGTCCCTTCGTATATCAATACTATATATCATCGCAGACCTTCTCTTCAACAATTATACGGCATTACACTACCTCGTATATATTCTTCAACAATATTACCACAATACGGCATTACCCTTCGTATTTGTTATTATAAATTCCATAATACGGCATTACTCATCGTATTTACTACTATAAATTCACATTGCTTCAACATCATTACCTTCATTAACAGTTACAATATTGTTATGCATTGATCTTCGTTACTACAACATTAATCGTTGTTTACAAGATGTTTCAATAACTTTTTTATCGTTGAAATGTGTATAGTGACTGACCTTTCTGCGAGTTTACTTCGTAGAGTAAATCTTCTATTGAACAATCGCCTCAAAATATTTAATAAAAATACCAGCATATCTCTCCACACTGATCTAACTTCTGAATTCAACATTGTTGCAAAGTCATGATTACAATTGTCTATAACGTTACAAAATGTTATAACAATCTCATTGTTATTAAAGATTCAATCAATCTTAGTTCATATTTGGATCACGACGTTATTCAAACTCGTAAATTAATAAAATCTTCAATGAAGATTTATGTCTGCACAAAAATTCATTAATGATAGAACAATGCTATCCATGAAAGTAAAATAGTTAACTGATATTCACGAAACTCATTTCAGTTTCAAAGTCTTTGTAGCTTATATCCACTTGGCAAATCGTAGAAATTGTCAATATACAGTAATTCTTGCCAATACGACTGAATGTTGATAAGATTATAACACAATCTTATTTAATTGTCAATAACAATCGATGAAATCTTCCCCTACTAAAATTCTACACACAGAAAAATACCCAACAATTTACTCCAAACGAATGGTATAAAAATCGTTGAAGACGAAAATTGATCCGTAAAATAAAATCCAGGAAGATTGGGATTTAATAAAAGCCCAAAATGTGGAAAAGAAATTCAATAAAAATATCTTGAAGGTCCAATAATGGAGAATAAAATTAATGTTGGATCGAAGAGCGATATGTCTAACACTATATTCCATGCTTAAATAAAATCGAAGACCATTCGATGACATATAAGCCTACTACACATGGAAAATTGGTGCTCAAAGAAATAAATTGTCATTCTGATCAAGTCTACATAATAATATAATTCGTCGCTGTACCTTATAGAAGATCTAGTTGAATCAGAGAGTATAAGGAATACTCAGGTGGATTGGCAGTTCTACTCCAAGGAAGTCTCGATCGGTTGTTCCCACATCCAACGAACAGCCATCTCGGGACACGAACTCATGCTCCCCAAGAACTGTCACTGCTGCAGACGGGATACGAATACCTTCTCTCCTGTCCTCTCGACTCCAGTCTTCTTACATTAGGTGGGCTTAGTCCCTTCCTGCTTGAATCTTCTAAAGAAGTTTCTTGTCGAAAACAATCATGTCTGAGCAATACCGTTGATAGATGTTCATAATTTCAGACCATAAAGTACTTCGCAGGTGATAAGAAGATACTAGGTCGCAGTATGTCTCGAATTAGCTCGAGATACTTTCGTAATACTCAATGTTCATAATTGTGGTTGTTCGGTGAAGTCACTTCACTACTATCTCATGTGTTTCAGTTGCATATAATTTACTCAACCATCGCAGCTTCCATAGTATAACTAAACTGCATTCTAGTTAATGTTGTTTTAACAATCATCGTGAATATCCGTAGAATCGATATCTCACTGCAATATATGTACGGCCTCAATGTTACAAGAAAGCACGAAGCTTCTCAAATGTTAATCGCTTCAACTCCTTTCCAATACTGTTCCAATTTCACACACACGCTATCTGCTTCTGCGCTGGGAAACTCACAATAGCTTGCCCAAGCGACACTTTCATCGCGCACTGTTTTACGTTTGCTAAAACCTCAATATTTCTAACTGCAGAAAAATTATATACTTGACAGTCGCTAGCTTGTATAAAACACTTAATGTTCGAGCTTTATGTTGCTCCTAAAATGAGCTAACTAACTTCACAACGGAACACGCAAGTCTTAAATCAAACTATTGCGTTTCACAATGGTAATCTTGGAGCTCGGCAATCATGCACGAATCTCGCCCACGATACGGTCGACTCGGAGAGTCCTGTCTACCGCACTCTGCTTGGTCTTGACGAGTCTAGGGACTGCTAGTTCAGACGACAACTCCCGCCAAATCTTTTCGAAGTAATAAGCCTCCTTCTCTGTTCGCGATCTCCGATCTGAATGATATCGGCGCCATTTTTCTGTGGTGGGGGAAGTTCGCGCGGATATGTATTAATGCTTAATACATCGTACTGCGTACCACAATCGTCGTAATATCATTTAATCATGATATATATTTAAATTAGGCATATTTCCATTTAATAAAAATCTCTTCATATGGCCTAAAAGACTATTGATAACTATCATAATTATTCCTTTAGGGTCTTCTATCACTGACATCTCTTCTGATTGGTTATTACAATTCCTTCTGCAAGCTTGTGCGTACCGTTTTTATCCTAATGCAGGCGCAGTGTTGGTTCGTTGCTAAGGTAAATTGACCTTGCTAAAAAAAGACCCATAATGCAATGTCAACTTGTTACTGAGCTAAAATCAAGTTTTCTGACACATCTCCAGCATCGATGTTTCAATGTAATTTCAATATCATTCAGATGAAAATGGCCTCAAAATTCTCCTAAAATAATCAGAATTCGGGCTCAGTACCTACCGTTAGGCCACGGCCGCCTCCTTCCCATGTCCTTGCCTAACCCTTCCGCTCATCTCATCCCTTCATCAGGCCCCTGTTCGCTTTGCAGGTGAGGCCGCCTGGGCGTAGTGCTGGTCACACACCCCAGTTTTATCCCTGGCTCAGAGTCACGGACACGGCCCTTAGTGGCGGTAGAGGTGGGATCCTTCGCTTAGTCCGTGAGAAAAAACAACCCAATAACGATAACGATAACGCAAACATAACGTAAGTTTTCAGTCATGGCCAGTTATATGTTGCAAAGTCAACTCTCTGCAATCATACAAAGAATCCATATACAAAAGTCCTTCAGTAAATATGTTCTTACTGACCGTCATTTTTTGAGGGGTTTCAACAAGTCTATATATTTAAAACACTTAGGTGTTTTTTGTTACCGCGAGATTGAGAAGACGGCTTAACCGATTGGCTTCGTAGGGTATTCTAAAGAAAGCTCTTGGCATGTAGATTAGCAGAGTGTCTTTAAAATGAAGACATATGTTACGGTATATGTTTAAATGATTGAAGAAAAATGTTATATTTGTGGCAATTGCGCGTGCGCACAATGGCGTTCCTTCACGAGAGAAATGGCGGACAAAAGATCCACCGTATCGTAGTGTGAACTTTGTTTATGTGAATTAAAATGGGGAAATATCGTTTATGATGTCTCACGACATCGCCGTCTACAATTCTCAAGCCATGTCATAAGGTATGGCAACACCGCCCATCTGTCATCTGGGAGGCCTAGCGCAAGCACATGGTAATTGCTAACACTGCGAAAAACACATAGATTTTGACGCCAAATATTTCCGAAAATATAAAAGGACATAACGTCCGCTAAATCTACATACAAATATCACAAATAAAGGATACATATTATCACTCTATGTACTGTCGATTCCCGATAACTTAATAATGAAAGGCTGTACTGTACCTCAATATCCCAATGTCTGAAGTTTCCCTTTAATGCATGTGAGATTTTCGAAGTGAAATGCCATGTCCTGTGGTTCGGATTCCACGTAAAAAGGAGGTCCCGTGGCTCATGATCTCAAGATTAACGGTCACGTTATACTACAAACTTCCTTCCTTCCTTTTCAGTTTCCCTTTATTGCTGCTATGCTCACATGGTTACACATCCTACTTAATACGGCAAATACTCACTTCTACAACTTTCATCAGGTCTGATTTAGCACGAGGAACTTCACGGGTGCTGAAGTAGATAGTGCGAACTGCTTTTAGATATTGGCATACCAAAATAAACGATATTTATGAATAAAACTTAGGATGCGGTCTTACGTATTTATAGAACTTACGGACTCTACAAAATGTTGCCAATTCTACCAGCAGCACGGCTTGAGAAGACGGCGATGCTCACGATGTATACTGGAATAGAATCATAAAAGAAGGGAAATATTGAAGAAATTTAACTGGCAGTTGAGTGCCTTTGTTGTTTACGTAACTTAATATTGCACTCGAACGCCGTTGTCTGGGCGTCTCAGGGGCTAACATTGCGGACAACGAAATGAATTTTTTCATCGTCGAAGGAGTTCGAATCCCACTTCAGACATGTATTTTTATTTCCCAACTATCATTTCTTGCAATTAGTATTACCTTTTCTAAACATATTTTACTTTAATTATCCCGTAAAGTAAGGAATTTTCCACGATATACGTTGCCATATACAGTACTTTCAATTTATTAAACAAAAATGGGCACAATCGCTGTCACCATGACAGTCAATTGGCGAACATAATTCATGTGATGGACTCAGACATCGTGGTCACTCAGCCCTGTCTAGTTTGGTTTGTGAGTGTAAAATTTTCTCTGATAACCTGTGTTAATGTGATGGCTGTATTGATGAGTGCATTTGAAATTAAATGGGGAATGGGGAGTTGACGACCAAGGCTTTAAGTTAGGAACTCTCCCGGTATTTGCCTGGAGTGGAAGTGGGAACTTACGGAAAACCACATCCAAGATCGTTCAGATGGGAATACAATCTTGCTCTTCTTAGTTTTGCCACAAGACTGCGCCCCGTTCCAGCCCTCAGACCAGAATTAAATGTATTGGCAGAGCAGGGATCAAACCCGGATTCCGTGGCGATAGTTCAGAATGTAGCCTTAAGTGTGGGCTTCCTTGTGTTAATACGATTTTTGACAAGCACTCAACATATAACTCTAAAACTCCCTCCATTACGGTGGCTGTCGAAGTGAGTCTCTGCTCATTCCAGTAGTTGGCGAAGTGATTCTATGCTCCCTTGCATAATTTACTGTCATGGGAATGCAAAGGATTGTACCTACAACAGGTGATGGAAATTGCTTCGTTTCGTACTGTTTATTTAAAGATGAAGAACGTCATCCTGAGCTGCGTTTGCAAGCAAACTGCAAAAATTGTTGCTGGCAGGGATAATTTATAAGGATTTTATTATTGGTGATCAGTCTCATCCCATTCTCATCAGCAACCAACTTGAGAATGGAAATACCTGAACTTCGCCCGGGAACAGTTATTAATGCATTACGTGATAAGCGTTTTTTTTTTTCAGTGTCAATGAACAACGACCAATATCCGTTTTACGTCTCGGCATGATGGGTTAAAATCACTGACTGGACTGTTAATAATATTATCATGGAGATGCATCTGCAACAAATTCATGTAAGACGTAATTTAAGAATGGCGAAGTGCATGAAACACAAATCCCCCTTCCATCCAATCTTAACTTGACTGTGAATTTTGCGGGACGAAACGTTCACAGGCGAAATGAAGAAAAGCCGAGTTGCACTTCCAGGGAAACTCCAAACACAACCACTCTTCTGTAAAGTTTTTAACTCAACACGACTCGACAGTTTGCTGCTGGCTGTATCTGGGGCAATAAGCTATTCCGCTAGCTAAGCTGTAACTGGGGTGATAGACTCGCTCCTAGCTAGCTCGTAAACTGTCGCCTCAGTAACTGAATGGATATTGTTGGAAGAAATGAAAAACGTAATAACACTTCTAGTGGGCGATGTATTGAAGATATAGATATGCTCTCCCGGGCTTTTTTGTAGAACTTTTCATGCTGAACACTTCTTACACTCATAGTATATAGATATTTTTAACGGTTTGCCCAGCGTAAGTTTGAAAAGCGCACGGACGCCAGTTTTTTTTTCGACATTTTCTCTGAAATCCAAGAATCGGGGACTTAGTTTTATACTAAGTAGAGATTATACGCCAATCAGTATAATTAAATCTCTGCTTAGCATAAAACAAAGTCCCCGATTTGTGTTTGTTACGGGTCAACTCGAGAACCACTGGATGGATTTTGATGCGGTTTCCACCATTTTGTAAAGGATATCTCGAGGATTATTTTTGTAGAAAATAATGTATTTATGATCGAAGGAAGCCAAGCAGTAACGATTTCTGTGGAAAAGTCGAAAAATAACTGGCGTCCGAGCGCTTTGTAAGCTTACGCTGGGCAAACCGTTAAAAATATCTCAATACCATGAGTGTAAGAATTGTTCAGCATGAAAAGTTCTACAAAAAAGTCCCCGAGAGCATATGTCTATCTTCAATACATCGCCCACTGTAAGTGTTTTTACGTTTTAATTTCTTCCAAACATGTCCATTCAACTACTGAGGCGACAGAGTACGAGCTAGCTAAGGGCGAGTCTATCATCTCTGTTACAGCCTACTAGTGGGCGAACCTATTGCCCCAGATAGAAGCCAGCAGCAAACCGTCCAGTCGTGTTGACTTAATACTCCTGAGAAGGGTGGTTGTGTTTGGAGTTTCCCTGGAAGTGTTACTCGGGTTTTCTTCATTTCGCCTGTGAAACACAGTCAAGTTAAGATTGGACGGAAGGGGGATTGGAGTTTCATTCACCTCGCCATTCCCTGGAAGTGCAACTCTCATTTCGCCTGTGAACTTTTCGTTCCGCAAAATTCACAGTCAATTTATATTGGACGGAAGGAGGATTATGTTATATTAAATTATACTGATTGGCGTATAATTTCTACTTAGTATAAAACAAAGTCCCCGATTCTTGGATGTTACGGGTAAACTCGAGAACCACTGGATGGATTTTCATGCGGTTTTCACCATTCTGTAAAGGATATCTCGAGGATAATTTCTGTAGAAAATAATTTATTTATGATCAAAGGAAGCCGAGCAGTAACGATTTCGGTGGAAAAGTAAAAAAAAACTGGCGTCCGAGTGCTTTGTAAGCTTAGGCTGGGCAAACTGCTTAAGATATCTAAATACTATGAGTGTAAGAATTGTTCAGCATGAAAAGTTCTACAAAAAGTCCGCGAGAGCATATGTCTATCTTCAATACATCGCCCACTATGAGTGTTTTTACGTTTTAATTTCTTCCAACCATGTCCATTCAAATACTGAGGCAACAGTTTTACGAGCTATCTAAGGGCGAATCTATCATCCCTGTTACAGCCTAGCTAGCGGGCGAACCTATTGCTCCAGATACAGCCAGCAGCAAACCGTTGAGTCGTGTTGAGTTAAGACTTCTGAGAAGGTTGGTTGTGTTTGGAGTTTCCCTGGAAGTGCAACTCGGGTTTTCTTCATTTCGCCTGTGAACTTTTCGTTCCGCAAAATTCACAGTCAAGATTGGACGGAAGGGGTATTTGTGTTTCATGCACGTCGCCATTCTTAAATTACGTCTGACAAGAATTTGTTGCACATGCATCTCCATGATAATATAACTAATAGTCCAGTCAGTGATTGTAACCCATCATGCCGAGACGTAAAACGGATATTGGTCGTTCTTCATTGACACTGGAGAAAAAAAAAGCGCTTATCACGTAATCCATTCTCCAGGGCGAAGCCGGGTCGGGTTGCTAGTATAATATAAGCCCCCTTCCGTCCAATCTTAATTGACACTGGAGAAAAAAAGCGCTTATCACGTAATCCATTCTCCAGGGCGAAGCCGGGTCGGGTTGCTAGTATAATATAATCCCCCTTCCGTCCAATCTTAAATTGACTGTGAATCCTGCGAAATGAGAGTAGCTCTTCCAGGGAATGGCGAGGTGAATGAAACTCAAATCCCCCATCCGTCCAATTCAACATGACTGTGTTTCACAGTTTACCCGTAACATCCAAGAATCGGGGACTCAGTTTTATACTAAGTAGAGATAATATTTTTTTATTGATTATTTGTTTAGAGTACAGAAAATGAGTCTAACCTCGCTGTTGATTTTGGCAATGGAAGTATCATTTACCATTTAATATTTGGCGGCTGCGTTGATGCAGGCCTTAATAGTGTTGTTGAATATGACGTTAATTTGGGGAGAAATGCTACTATAAATGAACCCATTTGACGAAAAAGAACATTAGGCGCAAAAAAGTGGGAAATCGGAGTAATATACGAAGCCACTTTTAAAATCCAATATAAATATGCCATTTAAGAAACAATTCCAGATATTATGCCGTTACAGAGTAGGGTCCTTGGCGAACAAATGTAAACATTGTTCGGCACTGTATTTCTGTAGCGAGAAATCTACACTTGGTTAGTTAGACCTTTGCTGTTGTAATGGTAAAATTAATCTGACTAAATATAAAATATTTGACAGGCTGCAACAATTATTTTTCACTGGAGATGACATCTCAAGGAATTTTAGATAGAATAATCGGCAGTACAATGTTATGTCCTTCGTTTCATTTGGTGCCAATGTTAGTGTGCCACATGCATACGGTCCATATTGTTTTAAAATGTATGGCATTGCACATCATCGCATTTCTTCGTTATATTCCAAAATTATAAGTAACGGTTTGCGGCCAGTTGTATATATTAGACTCCTCAGAATTCTTGAATTCCTTGGAATTAAATGATTTGCCTACACATACTCCATTGTTATTCTCCTTACAAATCTGAATGTCTCCCAAGGGCTCCTATAAGCAACCATATTGCTTGGATTTGGAAATAATGAGTGCAGTTAAAATTAGACAGATGGGTCTAATCCTTCGACTTGATTTAGCACCATCCGATAAAACACTATCATTTTATTTTAAGAGGAAATATTTGCCAATTCGCTCGGCATACTTTATCACAAACAATAACGCTCAAGGGGAAACTCTGGAACGTATAGGTCTCAATTTGCCTCATCAAATTTTCAGTCATGGCCAGCAGTATTTTGCAATGTCGAGAGTGCAATCTTTTGACGCCCTTAAAGTTTCAATAGGGCCAGACATTAATCGTACAAAGAATATATATAAGGAAATTCTTCAATAAATATTTTCCCATTGACCGCTCTGGAAAGATTAATATTTTGCTCACACTCATCACGGTTCCAAATGGTCTGCGTTTTCAAAATATCTATATTTTCGCAAAATCCCTCGACCAACCACTCTTTGTGTTCCTGGAACTGGTCATGTCTGAACTACGGACCGAAAATATGGTTTCTTTCACATTTTCAATGCAAGAAAATGTTATTGCCCCGGATGCAGTGCGGCCTGATTCGGTTATGATTTTCGATCATGTCTCTACAGAACGACAAGCCATTATCCAAGCCAATTTTAGAATGGGTCGTCACAAACATATCGACTGCCTTTACTTGGACAAACTTATTCCAAATGTCAAAACAACTCATTCGTGATAATGTCATGACTGTCTTATTTCGCCAAGATGAGCGGAATATACGCCACATTTATAATGAAAATGTCAATCCCGATATGACTTTTCAAACCTTTACTCAATTGTGTGCCAAGTGTTGGAACACTCAACGGCATTCCTGTCTTGTTATTGATAAGCAGAGTGATAGTAACCAAGGGCGTTATCCTTTAGGGTTTGATCATTTTTTCATATTTAAGGGGCTGCCTCATTTCCTCCTATATAATTTCTACAGACACCATTACAACAGCAGGGAGTCAGTTGAAAACGCATATTATTATTCCAACAATAATATTTGCCAAAAGTATCGTCAATTTAAACGGTCTCGAGTGGATAATGCTTTGCTTATTCAGCACCATTTAGCTCCTCCTCTAGTAGCCACGTTTAAACAATCTTCCACGTCTCAAAAGTCACCTACAGTTTCAAAAGCAACGCAGACTATTCAAGAGGTCCCTGTGGAAAAGGAACAAAAGGAACTGGATAGTTCAAGTGATGTTGAGGAAGAGGTTTTTACACCAGGGAATCCAGAGGATTAGGTGTTTACACCAGCAAAACCATCGCCAATCCCTCAGTTTCTGAAAACATCCGTGATTGCAGAAATACCTATAACTTCCAAACAGCCTACTTTGTCAGAAACCTTGTCTACACCCGAGTATGTAGCCCATTTAAAAAGCATTCTGGTAAAGAATTACGGTGCTTTATTGTCACCCTACCTCACAGATCTATTTACTAAAAAACAGATACTACCTATGGTGCTTACTATAAAGGTCATTGTTTCCGGATTGGTAATTCTGATAACAAGTTCGGTCTGCATGTGGTTATCATTAAAATGTTAACTATAAATTAACATCTGGTATTTTAGAGCTGTTATTTTCACGTACTCCGCTTCCAGAGGACTATACCCGTAATAATCTCCAAACGTATAAATCCACTTTAATGGCACCAAATGCTTATAGACTTGAATAGAAACGATCTAAACCAGTCAATGCCAATAAAAGTACCAAGTATAGAACGATAATTTCAAAATTATTTTCAACCACAGACCGTATTCTTCGTGGACCATCAGCTACGGGAGTTACATTTAAACCATTAAACCGCTCGTTGATGTCACCTACTGGAATAATCCCAGTACGCTAGTCCAGCGGCTTCAGCTCGTACATGCTTCACGACAGGCTGGCATAACGGTCACGATCGGGAAATCCAAGAAATTTAATAAGAAATTTGAAATGCCAAAATTATTGTTGAAACCCTCACCAATCAAATTGAGCATAGCTGCACAGCTCTGCTCGGCGTAAATATCAGCGGTTCAAATTTATTTCACGTGGTGTGGATGAGCTTTGGCAAGCTGGTTTGGTGTATAAGATTACCTATGCTAGCGTCAATGATTGTGTACGCTATATGCTCACCGTCATTGATGTTTATTCCAAAATTGCCTTTGTTAAACCTGTGAGTCGCAAGCCAGGCCCTCTGATAACCAGTGTATTCAAGAGTATTATTCAACAATCCAAACGTCAACTCAAGCCTCTACAACAGACCAGGGTAAAGAATTTTTCAACAAAGATTTCTCCAGCTGCCTCAAAACTTTGGATATTCACCATTACACCACGTATAGCAATTTAAAGGCTAGTGTTGCCGAGCGTTTTAATCACACGCTAAAATCAAAAAATATGTGGAAAGAGTTCACGGCTCGGGGATCCTATCGCTGTATAGACTTAATGCCACGACTTGTGGGAAAAAATCTACGGCTGGATAAACTCTTTAATCCAATCAAAACTGCTGATCCTAAACGTCATCGACTTACAATCGCCGGCCATGTCCGTATAACCAAGTTCAAGTCTGTTTTCGACAAACGATGTACGCCATATTGGGGCACGGAAATTTTTCGTATTCGACATGTCAACCTCGACAGCACAGCAAATTATTTACTGCAAGACCTCAACAATCAACCCATAAAAGGACGGTTTTATCTCCAAGAACTCCAAAAACACAGTATCCAAAGCAATACCTTGTCGAAGATGTGTTAATACATATGGAAACAAATTGTATGTCAAATGGCTGGGATTTATCTCGACCTTCAATTCTTGGATCAATAAATCTAATTTTGTGTAAACCGTTTGTCTCTTATTAACCCACGCCCATAACCCATAATCCCAGAATTAGTAAAGGAATCGGCCGGTGCCTCTCTAGACTGCACTCAGGCCCGAAAACATGTTGGTGTGGTCAAGGACTTGCCAGTCACAATATTTATGGCCTGTAATAATTCTTTCTCTCTTTCTCTGTAATATCATTCACGGTAAACAAGACTTTGCCGGTCTGTAACCTGAAACCCCTACTATCTCACGGCATCCGAAACAGGTTTCCCACTGTCTCCAAACAGGATTATTCTTGTTTAAGCAACGCCGTGAACTTGAACAATCGCCACGTGCAGCTATCAACATGACCGTGCGTGTTACAGCACACCCCCTAGTTAAATATTAACTATTAAGTAATTAGCCGTTGGACATCCAGACTCCACTTATTAAAGATATTCCTTCCGCTATTCTTTCCGCCTAGGGAAAATATCTTTGTCGCAGTAGCCATCACAACCAATCAATCATTAACTAATAATAATAATCAAGTAGTCATGTCTTTCGACAAATCAAGAGTAAATAATCCATAAATACTCATTAAAAAAAACTACCAGTGTCTCACCACTAGTCACATGCTAACAGTAAGGTATAGTCGCGTACAAATAAAAATGGATCTCCCCCATATCGTTTAGCCCTTTGGGTAAATTTGACAAAACAAGTGATCCATGCCAAAGGAGGCTTCATCTCGAGTAAAATAAGCTATGGCACGTCTTTCTAACATTATGGGTTCCAGAGATATTAGGGGGGGGGGATCAATGACCTTGCAGTTTTGGTTTTTGGGAAATATGTCGTCCATGGGAAAGGGGGTTTCAGCCCCAGTCATTTGTTACCCCATACAAGTCTCTAACATTATTGGTTCCCGTGGTATCTAAAATATTACACACGTGAGGATGTACAGTCGGTGACACAATAAAATGGTGAAGCAGAACTGCCACTGCTTATCCACTTTTAATGTTACCAAATATGTTTGTGTAGCAGATATTGCAAAAAACGTTATGCCATAACATTCATGTCATGTATATTTTATGCGCAACTAATTGATTTTCAGTTATTTTTCTCACAGTATATGTGTAGAGGTGGTGTAGTAGCCTATATTTGTCCATCACAGAGATGTGATTCGAATTATTGCTAACCTATATTTTGAATGTATTGTTACGTGCCACCCCCCTAGTGACACTTTTGTTAACTGGATTACGGTGGGTTGAAGCACAACACAGATTGTTCCTTTAGAGAAATAATTAACTTTATTGCGGCCAGAAAGATACACTACTCATCAGCAAATACAAGCAATTAGAACCTTACTCCTGTTTCCTCAAGTCTCTTCCTTATGGAGAGCTCTTGCCCCCTTTCACTTGTCAACAAACCACAGAAGTTAATCCGTGCTAATGAGTCCGGTGGCCTTGACAGAAACTACCTGCACCTCTCCCTTATGTACACAAACTACAGTTACTTACGATAACCTGCTACACGCTGCTTCGCAGCCCACGAGCTGGGAAAACAATGTCACTGGATTTCGTAACTCGCACGGCACTCACACTCGCTCAAAACACAGGCAGTACCCTGTATGCTTCTCACTCCCTCGCTGTCAAGAGAATCGGCTTCACTAGGGGTTTCGCAAGTCACCACACTTCTGTCGCTCAGGGTAAACGCTCGCACTAGCTCGAAAAAAACACAACAACAACTGCTTCACAGGTCGCTCTTATATAACAGGCCGGTGACTCAATAAATGCTTCTAGACCCATCCAGGGTTCACGGCTTCTCGAGGTTTCCATTCACTGGCTGAGTCACGAATATTCTGGACCATCTCTTTGTCCTTGTAGACCTGTTGCATAAGGCGCACGCAATACACTGAGGCAGAGCACAGCCCAGCCCTGGTGCAGTTGTGACTCATGCGGCGAGCGATGAAACAAACTCACAGCCGTAACACCACCCCCTTCCTAAAAGGCTGATCGTCCCGATCAATCATTGGTCCGTCTGTGTCCCTCCGTAGGCTGTCAGGCGATCTCGATGCACGATCTTCATCTTCGCCCTCGGGCTCCGCTGGATCCTGTAGACGACATCGTTGATCCGTTTCACGACTCGGTACGGGACCTCCCAGGACTTCTGCAGTTTGGGTGACAAGCCTTTCTTCCGTAATGGGTTGAAGAGCCAGACCAGGTCGTCCTCGTGGAATCCGCCGGTATCCGTCCGTTGATCGTATCGGGTCTTCATTCGGTCGGTCTCGATCCGCAGTTTCCTCCTCGCGAACGTGTGCACGTCCTCCAGTTGGTCGACCAGTTCTTGACAATACTGGCTTACCGGGACCGGATCATTCCCAGGTCGGCCGAAGGCAAGATCGGCAGGTAGGCGGAGTTCCCTCCCAAACATGGCCCGGGCTGGTGTGCACCCGGTGGCTTCATGCACGGCGGCGCGGTAGGCCAGGAGAAATAGTGGAATATGTTTGTCCCAATCCCTCTGGTGCTCGCTGACGACTATTCGGAGATGGTTCTCGATGGTGCGATTGAATCGCTCTACCATCCCGTCGGACTGAGGGCGTAGCGGCGTTGTCCTTGTCTTCCGGATTCCCAGCAGCTGGCATAGGTTCTGGAACACCTGCGACTCAAAGTTCCTCTCTTGGTCGGAGTGCAGCTCCAGGGGTACTCCGTACCGGCTGACGAATTCCTTCACCAGGGTCTCTGCGATCGTCGCGGCTTCTTGGTTAGGAAGCGCATACGCCTCCAGCCATTTGGTGATGTAGTCGCTGACGACCAATATGTAGCGGTTCCCTGCCTCACTTAACGGGAATGGCCCAACAACATCGATGGCCACTCTCTCCATGGGGCCGCCCACGTTGTAGGTCTTCAGTGGACCCCGTCGTCTTCGTCCTGGGCCCTTGCTGGCTGCGCAATCGTGGCACCTCGCGCAGTGGTTCTCCACGTCAGTTCGGCATCCGATCTAGTAGAACCGCTCTCTCGGCTTCTCCAGGGTCTTCTTTATCCCTAGGTGTCCACCAGATGATCCTCCATGGACTTCCTTCAGGACTTCCTCCGTCATAGCCTTTGGAACGACGACTTGTTCCCGAGATGTCTTCCCGTCGGTGCTCTCCCAGGCGCGGCAGATGAGGCCATCCCTTACAATCAGTGAGTCCCACTGCGCCCAGTAGGACTTAAACTTTGGGCTGCAGTCACTCACAATGTTCCACCCGGGCCTGGGGACACAGGCCCTATTCCATTCGGCTATCAATCCCAGGTCATCATCTTCTGTTTGTGCCCGCGTGAAAGATTCGCGGCTCCAGCTCCCCTGAAGTTCCACGGTAGTCCTTCGGCACTGTATCCCGGTGTTCTCCTCTCTTCTGGTACAGAAGGTGCAGTCTTCGGGGCACGGTCTTCGTGACAGGGCGTCGGCGTTAGAGTGCAGTTGGCCTTTCCTGTGCTGGATATCAAAGTTGTACTGTTGAATCCTCTCTAACCACCGCGCGAGTTGACCCTTGGGCTGCTTGAAGTTCAGGAGCCACTGCAGGGATGCATGGTCGGTCCTGATGAGAAATTCCTGCCCGTACAGGTACTTGTGGAAGTGTTCAATGGTCTTCACGATGGCGAGCAGCTCCTTCCTGGTGACGCAGTAGTTCCTTTCGGGCTTTGACAAGGCTTTGCTGAAGTAGGCAACTACTCTCTCCTCGCCGTCCACTACTTGCGACAGGATTCCCCCTATACCAAAGTCGCTGGCATCGGTATCGACCCTTTTTCCAGGTCTGGGGTAGGCCAGAATAGGTGCGGTGCACAGAGCCTGCTTGAGTTGTTCGAAGGCACCGTGGCATTCTGCTGTCCACGTGAAGAGTTGGTCCTTTTCAGTCAGTCGATGCAGTGGTTTGGCGATGTCGGCAAATCCTCTCACGAAGCGACGGTAATAGGTGCCGAGTCCCAGGATGCTTCGTAGTTGGGATTTGTCCTTCGGAACTGGCCACTCCCTCACAGCTGCGGTCCTCTCTGGGTCGATGCGCACCCCCTCCTCGGAGACGATATGCTCACGGTACTGGACCTGCTTCTGGAAGAGCTGACACTTCTTGGGGCTCAACTTCAGCTGGGCAGCCCGTAGCTTCATCAAGATTTCCTTCAGGTTGCTGTAGTGCTCCTCGAAGCTTCTCCCCAGAACGATGACGTCGTCTAGGTACACCAGGCAGGTCTTCCAGTGTAGTCCCCTCAGAATGGACTCCATTAGCCTTTCGAAGGTCGCAGGGGCGTGGCACAGACCGAATGGCATGACGGTGAACTGCCAGAGCCCACTGCCCACAGAGAACGCCGTTTTCTCGCGGTCCTTAGGGTGGACCTCCACCTGCCAGTAGCCACTCGTCAAATCCAAGGTGGAGAACCATCTTGATCCTGATATGGTGTCCAGCGTGTCGTCGATCCGGGGTAGAGGGTAGCTGTCCTTCTTCGTGACTTCGTTCACCCGCCTGTAGTCCACGCAGAACCTGGTGGAACCATCCTTCTTCTTCTCTAGCACGACCGGAGAACTCCAAGGACTATGTGATGGCTCGTTCCCCCCTTGCTCCTTCATCTCTTCTACCATCCGGTCGACTTCGGCTTGCTTGGCGAGCGGGGCACGTCGGAATGGGGCCCTAATCGGTGCGCTGTCCCCAACGTCGATTCTGTGCTGGACCAAGCTTGTCCTGTCGAAGTCTTTGCTCCCCACGGAGAAGACGTCCTGGAATTCGCGTAGCAGGTCCTGAAGTTGGCGTGATTGTTCCTCGTCTAAATGGTCCTGGGATCCTTGGGACAGCTTCTGTAGTTCTTCTGGCAGTGCGCGTCTTCTTCGTTTGTCCGTCTGCAGGTGTCCGTCCGTCGTGTCTGTGATGCGGGCAATCCAGGTAACGGGCTCGCAGACTCCTAGGTTGGTGTCCCGGTGAACCGTAATATCGTAGTCGTTCAGGTTGGACAGGCGGACGTACGGCCGAGACGTCGTGTTGATGAGAGTTTTGGCAACTAGCAATCCTTTTGTCTGGATGTCCTCATATTTTGGCTCGATGACAGCCGCCACTCCCTCAGCTGTTCCTTCCACAATTACGGCAGCGCTGACTTCCGTCCTGGCGGGAACGATGACGTCCTCTCTCAGCCTTACTCGTCGTTTCTGCGACGGCCTCTTGTGCTGGTTGCAAAGCAAGTTCCTCACTTCCGAAGTGCAGAGTGTTGGTACTCAGATCCAAGATGATGTTGTACTGGTCCAGGAAGTCCAGTCCGACGATCACTTCATTTGATACGTCAGCCACAAGCACTGGATGCTTTATCGCCCGTCGACCAATGACGAACTCCAGTGATGCTTCGCCATGTACCGGTGCGGTCTCTCCGGTCGCGGTTATTAGCTGGAGGTTCCTGTGTGGGTTGCACTCTCCACTTCGTTATCACGGTGGGACTGACGATGGTCCTCGATGCTCCCGTGTCGATTAGCATGGGCCAGCTCTCTCCGTTGACGACTCCGTCGACCATCAGGCTGCTATTATCCCTCCGTAACTGCGTCACACGAACTTGGACTGCCGGGGCTTGACGACTGTCACAAGCCGACCTTTGCCTCCCAAGGCTGGCTGATACTTGCTTTCCTGGGCCGCCCGGTTTCCCTACGACAGACTGTCCCGACGGAAACCCTTGGCGGCGGCGATCACCGCAGTCCTTGCTCAGGTGGCCTCTCTTACGGCAGGTCCAGCAGGTCGGTAGTCCTCTTCCGGGCCGCCTCTCCGGATGTCCTTCGGCTACGTTTTTGTTGGTGATACTGCGACTCTTGAAGAACCGGCCTAGCGCCTCCATCAGTTCATCGGCCAGGGGCTTGGTCTTGTCGGCTTTGGCTGGTTCGTCGATGTGCACCTGACGCACCCGCGCGCGCATTCTAGATACCTGCTTTGCCGTCTCGAACTCAAGTGCGTGGCTCAGCGCATCTGCCAGGGTCTTACTGCGCGCGAGTCGCAGCGCCTGTTGTGTGTCCGGGTCCCGTAGCCCGTCGGTGAAGGTCTGCGTCGCAATCTGTTCCAGAAAGTCGGCCGGCGCTGTTGGATAGGCGAGCCTTACGAGGCGTGCTATGTCCATCTCGAACTCCTGCAGGGTTTCCGCGTTATTTTGTACCCTGGTCCGGAGCTGCATCTGGTAGGCCTGCTGAAGATGGCTATCTCCATATCGGGACTCCATATGGGCGATTAGTGAGGCGTAGTCCTGGGATCCAGTCGGGATGGCCTGAAGGACGTTAAGGGCGTCACCTCTCAGCGCTACAATGAGAGCTGTAGCCATTTCTGTGTTGTTCCAGTTATGTATGGAACAGGCCGCCTCGAACTGACGTAAGTATGTGCTCCACGGGACCTTTCCGTCGAAGATTGGGGGCGTCACTCTACTCTGTTCCGTTCCTGACGTTCCCGGTGTACCTGAGGGCGGGCGTCGGCGCAGCTCGGCAACTTCCTCTTGAAGAGCGTTGAATCTCGCTTCAATCCCCGTCGGTGGGCGATTTTTCAGCTCAGCAATTTCCTTTTGTAAAGCGTTGAATTTCTCTTCCACCCCCGTCAGTGGGCGTTGGCGCAGTTCGGCAACTTCCTCTTGTAAGGCGTTGAATTTCTCCTCCACCCCCATCAGCGGGCGTCGGCGCAGCTCGGCAACTTCCACTTGTAAGGCGTCGAATTTCTCCTCCACCCCCATCAGTGGGCGTCGGCGCAGCTCGGCAAATTCCACTTGTAAGGCGTCGAACTTCTTTTACACTGCCGTGACTTCCTCACGTAGGCCCTGTTCTAATTTCTTCAGGTCTTGTGCTAGCTTAGTCTGGCCGTCTTCCATCTTCTTCTGGCCATCCTTCAGGTCCTTGGCTATGTTCTTCTGGCCGTCTTCTAATTTGGCTTCCATGCCACTTAACTTTTCTAGCAATGCTGCCAATTGCGCTTCCATTTTGGTTGTTTGTCTTGTAAAGGGCATGCACTCACAGGATTTTTTTTAAATGACCTGCTCGGGTTTTGAAACGAGGACCGTCAGGAGTTGTGCTTGTATTCGAGTTCGTAATCCGGCTTCTGACACCAGTTGTTACGTGCCACCCCCCTAGTGACACTTTTGTTAACTGGATTACGGTGGGTTGAAGCACAACACAGATTGTTTCTTTAAAGAAATAATTAACTTTATTGTGGCCAGGAAGATACACTAATCATCAGCAAATACAAGCAATTAGAACTTTACTCCAGTTTCCTCAAGTCTCTTCCTTATGGAGAGCTCTTGCCCCCTTTCACTTGTCAACAAACCACAGAAGTTAATCCGTGCTAATGAGTCCGGTGGCCTTGACAGAAACTACCTGCACCTCTCCCTTATGTACACAAACTACAGTTATTCACGATAACCTGCTACACGCTGCTTCGCTGCCCACGAGCTGGGAAAACAATGTCACTGGATTTCGTAACTCGCACGGCGCTCACACTCGCTCAAAACACAGGTAGTCCCCTGTATGCTTCTCACTCCCTCGCTGTCAAGAGAATCGGCTTCACTAGGGGTTTCGCAAGTTACCACACTTCTGTCGCTCAGGGTAAACGCTCGCACTAGCTCGAAAAAAACACAACAACAACTGCTTGACAGGTCGCTCTTATATAGCAGGCCGGTGACTCAATAAATGCTTCTAGACCCATCCAGGGTTCACGTCTTCTCGAGGTTTCCTTCACTGGCTGAGTCACGAATATTCTGGACCATCCCTTTGTCCTAGTAGACCTGTTGCATAAGGCGCACGCAATACACTGAGGCAGAGCACAGCCCAGCCCTGGGGCAGTTGTGACTCATGCGGCGAGCGATGAAACAAACTCACAGCCGTAAAACCACCCCCTTCCTAAAAGGCTGATCGTCCCGATCAATCATTGGTCCGTCTGTATCCCTCCGTAGGCTGTCAGGCGATCTCGATGCACGATCTTCATCTTCGCCCTCGGGCTCCGCTGGATCCTGTAGACGACATCGTTGATCCGTTTCACGACTCGGTACGGGCCCTCCCAGGACTTCTGCAGTTTGGGTGACAGGCCTTTCTTCCGTAATGGGTTGAAGAGCCAGACCAGGTCGTCCTCGTGGAATCCGCCAGCATCCGTCCGTTGATCGTATCGGGTCTTCATTCGGTCGGTCTCGATCCGCAGTTTCCTCCTCGCGAACGTGTGCACGTCCTCCAGTTGGTCGACCAGTTCTTGACAATACTGGCTTACCGGGACCGGATCATTCCCAGGTCGGCCGAAGGCAAGATCGGCAGGTAGGCGGAGTTCCCTCCCAAACATGGCCCGGGCTGGTGTGCACCCGGTGGCTTCATGCACGGCGGCGCGGTAGGCCAGGAGAAATAGTGGAAGATGTTTGTCCCAATCCCTCTGGTGCTCGCTGACCACTATTCGGAGACGGTTCTCGATGATGCGATTGAATCGCTCTACCATCCCGTCGGACTGAGGGCGTAGCGGCGTTGTCCTTGTCTTCCGGATCCCCAGCTGCTGGCATAGGTTCTGGAACACCTGCGACTCGAAGTTCCTCCCTTGGTCGGAGTGCAGCTCCAGGGGTACTCCGTACCGGCTGACGAATTCCTTCACCAGGGTCTCTGCGATCGTCGCGGCTTCTTGGTTAGGAAGCGCATACGCCTCCGGCCATTTGGTGAAGTAGTCGCTGACGATCAATATGTAGCGGTTCCCTGCCTCACTTAACGGGAATGGCCCAGCAACATCGATGGCCACTCTCTCCATGGGGCCGCCCACGTTGTAGGTCTTCAGTGGACCCCGTCGTCTTCGTCCTGGGCCCTTGCTGGCTGCGCAATCGTGGCACCTCGCGCAGTGGTTCTCCACGTCAGTTCGGCATCCGATCTAGTAGAACCGCTCTCTCAGCTTCTCCAGGGTCTTCTTTATCCCTAGGTGTCCACCAGATGATCCTCCATGGACTTCCTTCAGGACTTCCTCCGTCATAGCCTTTGGAACGACGACTTGTTCCCGAGATGTCTTCCCGTCGGTGCTCTCCCAGGCGCGGCAGATGAGGCCATCCCTTACAATCAGTGAGTCCCACTGCGCCCAGTAGGACTTAAACTTTGGGCTGCAGTCACTCACAATGTTCCACCCGGGTCTGGGGACACAGGCCCTATTCCATTCGGCTATCAATCCCAGGTCATCATCTTCTGTTTGTGCCCGCGTGAAAGATTCGCGGCTCCAGCTCCCCTGAAGTTCCACGGTAGCCCTTCGGCACTGTATCCCGGTGTTCTCCTCTCTTCTGGTACAGAAGGTGCAGTCTACGGGGTACAGTCTTCGTGACAGGGCGTCGGCGTTAGAGTGCAGTTGGCCTTTCCTGTGCTGGATATCAAAGTTGTACTGTTGAAGCCTCTCTAACCACCGCGCGAGTTGACCCTTGGGCTGCTTGAAGTTCAGGAGCCACCGCAGGGATGCATGGTCGGTCCTGATGAGAAATTCCTGCCCGTACAGGTACTTGTGGAAGTGTTCAATGGTCTTCACGATGGCGAGCAGCTCCTTCCTGGTGACGCAGTAGTTCCTTTCGGGCTTTGACAAGGCTTTGCTGAAGTAGGCCACTACTCTCTCCTCGCCGTCCACTACTTGCGACAGGATTCCCCTATACCAAAGTCGCTGGCATCGGTATCGACGATGAACCTTTTTCCAGGTCTGGGGTAGGCCAGAATAGGTGCGTTGCACAGAGCCTGCTTGAGTTGTTCGAAGGCACCGTGGCATTCTGCTGTCCACGTGAAGAGTTGGTCCTTCTCAGTCAGTCGATGCAGTGGTTTGGCGATGTCGGCAAATCCTCTCACGAAGCGACGGTAATAGGTGCCGAGTCCCAGGATGCTTCGTAGTTGGGATTTGTCCTTCGGAACTGGCCACTCCCTCACAGCTGCGGTCCTCTCTGGGTCGATGCGCACCCCCTCCTCGGAGACGATATGCTCAAGGTACTGGACGTGCTTCTGGAAGAGCTGACACTTCTTGGGGCTCAATTTCAGCTGGGCAGCCCGTAGCTTCATCAAGATTTCCTTCAGGTTGCTGTAGTGCTCCTCGAAGCTTCTCCCCAGAACGATGACGTCGTCTAGGTACACCAGGCAGGTCTTCCAGTGTAGTCCCCTCAGAATGGACTCCATTAGCCTTTCGAAGGTCGCAGGGGCGTGGCACAGACCGAATGGCATGACGGTGAAATGCCAGAGCCCGCTGCCCACAGAGAACGCCGTTTTCTCGTGGTCCTTAGGGTGGACCTCCACCTGCCAGTAGTCACTCTTCAAGTCCAAGGTGGAGAACCATCTTGATCCTGATATGGTGTCCAGCGTGTCGTCGATCCGGGGTAGAGGGTAGCTGTCCTTCTTCGTGACTTCGTTCACCCGCCTGTAGTCTTGGCAGAACCTGGTGGAACCGTCCTTCTTCTTCACTAGCACGACCGGAGAACTCCAAGGACTATGTGATGGCTCGATCCCCCCTTGCTCCTTCATCTCTTCTACCATCCGGTCGACTTCGGCTTGCTTGGTGAGCGGGGCACGTCGGAATGGGGCCCTAATCGGTGCGCTGTCCCCAACGTCCATTCTGTGCTGGACCAAGCTTGTCCTGCCGAAGTCTTTGCTCCCCACGGAGAAGACGTCCTGGAATTCGCGTAGCAGGTCCTGAAGTTGGCGTGATTGTTCCTCGTCTAAATGGTCCTGGGATCCTTGGAACAGCTTCTGTAGTTCTTCTGGCAGTGCGCGTCTTCTTCGTTTGTCCGTCTGCAGGTGTCCGTCCGTCGTGTCTGTGATGCGGGCAATCCAGGTAACGGGCTCGCAGACTCCTAGGTTGGTGTCCCGGTGAACCGTAATATCGTAGTCGTTCAGGTTGGACAGGCGGACGTACGGCCGAGACGTCGTGTTGATTAGAGTTTTGGCAATCAGCAATCCCTTTGTCTGGATGTCCTCATATTTTGGCTCGATGACAGCCGCCACTCCCTCAGCTGTTTCGTCGACAATTACGGCAGCGCTGACTTCCGTCCTGGCGGGAACGATGACGTCCTCTCTCAGCCTTACTCGTCGTTTCTGCGACGGCCTCATGTGCTGGTTGCAAAGCAAGTTCCTCACTTCCGAAGTGCAGAGTGTTGGTACTCAGATCCAAGATGATGTTGTTCTGGTCCAGGAAGTCCAGTCCGATGATCACTTCATTTGATACGTCAGCCACAAGCACTGGATGCTTTATCGCCCGTCGACCAATGACGAACTCCAGTGATGCTTCGCCATGTACCGGTGCGGTCTCTCCGGTCGCGGTTATTAGCTAGAGGTTTCTTTGTGTGGGTTGCACTCTCCACTTCGGGATCACGGTGGGACTGACGATGGTCCTCGATGCTCCCGTGTCGATTAGCATGGGCCAGCTCTCTCCGTCGACGACTCCGTCGACCATCAGGCTGCTATTATCCCTCCGTAACTGCGTCACACGAACTTGGACTGCCGGGGCTCGACGACTGTCACAAGCCAAACTTTGCCTCCCAAGGCTGGCTGATACTTGCTTTCCTGGGCCGCGCGGTTTCCCTACGACTGACTGTCCCGACGGAAACCCTTGGCGGCGGCGATCACCGCAGTCCTTGCTCAGGTGGCCTCTCTTACGGCAGGTCCAGCAGGTCGGTAGTCCTCTTCCGGGCCGCCTCTCCGGAAGTCCTTCGGCTACGTTTTCGTTGGTGGTACTGCGACTCTTGAAGAACCGGCCTAGCGCCTCCATCAGTTCATCGGCCAGGGGCTTGGCCTTGTCGGCTTTGGCTGGTTCGTCGATGTCCACCTGACGCACCCGCGCGCGCATTCTAGATACCTGCTTTGCCGTCTCGAACTCAAGTGCGTGGCTCAGCGCATCTGCCAGGGTCTTATTGCGCGCGAGTCGCAGCGCCTGTTGAGTGTCCGGGTCCCGTAGCCCGTCGGTGAAGGTCTGCGTCGCAATCTGTTCCAGAAAGTCGGCCGACGCTGTAGGATAGGCGAGCCTTACGAGTCGTGCGATGTCCATCTCGAACTCCTGCAGGGTTTCCGCGTTCTTTTGTACCCTGGTCCGGAGCTGCATCTGGTAGGCCTGCTGAAGATGGCTATCTCCATATCGGGACTCCATATGGGCGATTAGTGAAGCGTAGTCCTGGGATCCAGTCGGGATGGCCTGAAGGACGTTAAGGGCGTCACCTCTCAGCGCTACAATGAGAGCTGTAGCCTTTTCTGTGTTGTTCCAGTTATGTATGGAACAGGCCGCCTAGAACTGAGGTAAGTATGTGCTCCACTGGACCTTTCCGTCGAAGATTGGGGGCGTCACTCTGCTCTGTTCCGTTCCTGACGTTCCCGGTGTACCTGAGGACGGGCGTCGGCGCAGCTCGGCAACTTTCTCTTGAAGAGCGTTGAATCTCGCTTCAATCCCCGTCGGTGGGCGTTTTTTCAGCTCAGCAATTTCCTTTTGTAAAGCGTTGATTTTCTCTTCCACCCCCGTCAGTGGGCGTTGGCGCAGTTCGGCAACTTCCTCTTGTAAGGCGTTGAATTTCTCCTCCACCCCCATCAGCGGGCGTCGGCGCAGCTCGGCAACTTCCACTTGTATGGCGTCGAATTTCTCCTCCACCCCCATCAGTGGGCGTCGGCGCAGCTCGGCAACTTCCACTTGTAAGGCGTCGAACTTCTTTTACACTGCCGTGACTTCCTCACGTAGGCCCTGTTCTAATTTCTTCAGGTCTTGTGCTAGCTTAGTCTGGCCGTCTTCCATCTTCTTCTGGCCATCCTTCAGGTCCTTGGCTATGTTCTTCTGGCCGTCTTCTAATTTGGCTTCCATGCCACTTAACTTTTCTAGCAATGCTGCCAATTGCGCTTCCATTTTGGTTGTTTGTCTTGTAAAGGGCATGCACTCACAGGATTTTTTTAAATGACCTGCTCGGGTTTTGAAACGAGGACCGTCAGGTGTTGTGCTTGTATTTGAGTTCGTAATCCGGCTTCTGACACCAGTTGTTACGTGCCACCCCCCTAGTGACACTTTTGTTAACTGGATTACGGTAGGTTGAAGCACAACACAGATTGTTCCTTTAAAGAAATAATTAACTTTATTGTGGCCAGAAAGATACCCTAATCATCAGCAAATACAAGCAATTAGAACCTTACTCCTGTTTCCTCAAGTCTCTTCCTTATGGAGAGCTCTTGCCCCCTTTCACTTGTCAACAAACCACAGAAGTTAATCCGTGCTAATGAGCCCGGTGGCCTTGACAGAAACTACCTGCACCTCTCCCTTATGTACACAAACTACAGTTACTTACGATAACCTGCTACACGCTGCTTCGCTGCCCACGAGCTGGGAAAACAATGTCACTGGATTTCGTAACTCACACGGCGCTCACACTCGCTCAAAACACAGGTAGTCCCCTGTATGCTTCTCACTCCCTCGCTGTCAAGAGAATCGGCTTCACTAGGGGTTTCGCAAGTCACCACACTTCTGTCGCTCAGGATAAACGCTCGCACTAGCTCGAAAAAAACACAACAACAACTCATTGACAGGTCGCTCTTATATAGCAGGCCGGTGACTCAATAAATGCTTCTAGACCCATCCAGGGTTCACGGCTTCTCGAGGTTTCCTTCACTGGCTGAGTCACGAATATTCTGGACCATCCCTTTGTGCTAGTAGACCTGTTGCATAAGGCGCACGCAATACACTGAGGCAGAGCACAGCTCAGGCCTGGGGCAGTTGTGACTCATGCGGCGAGCGATGAAACAAACTCACAGCCGTAACAGTATAAATCATTAAGACCTTGGGTATATACTGCATATTAGTCAGTAAAAAAATAATCCTCATTAGTTCATTTCCTTTTGTAAATTAGACCTTTTTTGATATATCCAATTCAAACTTACTCAACGAGAAGGGTGATATAAAATTGCCGCAGTTTGCTTGCTACGAGAGAAAGTCAGAAAGAAGGAATGATCGATTCCCCTCCAATTCTCAATAACCATCAGTGGCAGATGACTGAACATATACTCATGAAAATATACAAGGTTCATCAATCTTTACATCTATCTGCACAAAATTCAACATTTGTCAGTTTTTTGGGAAATCGCCAATAGTTTCACGTTATTTTACACGTTTAAGAGTGCAGTTTATTTTGACAGTCTGTTAGCACATATTTAATTTGAGGACTGCTGGGAAATTTGGAGTGAATTTAGCATATTTATCCATCAAAGATGTGATGCAGATTATTGCTATATTTTTTCAAACTATTAATCATTAAAAAGAGGGTTATGGGGTTCCCTTGCTCCATATGATCCATGAGTAAAGGACGATTTACGATGCACCCTTTTTGGGATGTTTTCACTACACTGTTATCGCTCTGTGAAGGATCTAAACACATTTCTGGTCGCAATCGTGGAAAATGCACTTCAGGGATTACGTTTGATGAATAACCACTTTCGGGACAGTTGGGGTGAGTTTTGCCTCACTAGGCTGAGTGTACCCCTTCCAATCCTGAGACTGGAATTAAATTTATTGGCAAAGCCAGGAATCGAACTCGGACCCTACGGTGACAGTCAAGATTGTTATCCACTACCCACGAGATGATCGCTCACATGGATATCCCGGCGTTTTGTAAGGTATACCTGATGTACGAGAATATAAAATGTGTTCCTAAATGTGAATATAATCAACATTACAAGCAAAGAGACAGTTGTGAGTCACATTCATCCCAACTAATCACAGTAATGAGCAGTATCACTACTTTGCCTGGCTTCCTAGCATTCTTTCCATAGTCTTTACATCACCTATAAGGACCTCTACAATGACTCAACTGGAAGAACGCTCGCAACATTGGATCGGTGTAGTTGTAACCAAAACCAGTCAATTTAATACTTGCCACGACATTGGCCATAATTAATGGGCTTGCGTTATTATTACACTCTTCCTATACAAAATTGACGAAGCTTACCCTCCTATATTTCAGATTGACATAAATGTTAAAATCTATTTACGAATGCTCATTATTAACTATAGTAAAATTAAAATATTAAAAATAAAATAATTGATATGAGACACAGATAACAACACCCACTCTCCCGTACACAAGCCTTCGGCTCATCACTCACTCCAGTCATTCATTCGGTTATTCATTCAGATACTCGTTCATTCAATCAAACACATTCCATTAATCAATCATTCACTTACTAACTCAATCGCTCATGAAGAAGTTTATTTATACTGTACAATATACTGCACTTTTCAATGAACGATTCCAATCTTGCGAGATGCAAGTTCTTGGCATCCCCTGTAAGTTAATCCATAATGGCACAGAGCGTAGAGTTTGGCCTGGTAGACTTGGCTACCAACAAAGTGCGGAACAAGGGTTACTCCTCGTCCTTTCTGAACTGGGTGATATGCGAAAGGGGTCTATAGAAACGGAGCATGTGAGGACTTTTTGAAGGAAAGTCTTGCCTGTGTATTTGGCTGTTACATCTACAGATGGAAATATGGAAGGGGATTGGAACGACGAGTGACTAACCCCTCTTGTCTTAGTGGCCCTGTACACACTGGACCTTCTTCAAGTTGTCTGCTCTAGTAGGGTGCCAGGCAGGTAAACCGTGCGTTAATACCGGACGGATAGGCAGTCCTTAGAGCTCTTGGTTTACAAGTTCTCAACTTTCTGTGCAAGACACCTAGTGCTTTGGTGGCCTTACAAGTTGCCACTTCACTTTGAATTTTTCAGTTTAGGGTGTTTGAGATTGCTACACATGATAACTTCAAACTTGTGCTCTGTGGGAAAACATTGTTCATAATTTTGTATTTGTTTCAAATGAAGTTTCTAGATCTAGTAATTCTAATGTATTTACATTTACTTATACTTAAACCATTTACAGGATACCACATCGATAAATTCACGAAATCTGATTTCAGACAGAGGGAATCCTCTATACTTTTAATTCACTCGTGCAGCAGGATGTCATCTGCATATAGGGACTTCGAAGATTGAGCCAGGAAGATTGAGCACATATACAAAGAAGACAAGGGGACCGATCACAGAACCCTCAAATACTCCAGAAATCACTTGAACAGCTTGTGATCGAGCTCTTCCCTACACCACACACTGAATTCGACCCTCCAGGAACAACTTCACCCATGCCAATTAGCAATCCCATATGTTAAGTTGCTGTAGATTTAGCAAAGGTCATTCATGAGACACTTGATCGAAGGCCTTATCACAATTCAGTGTAATACAGTCTATATGTCTTACGTCTGGCGGATTCAAGTATAACTGAAACTCATTAATGACTATTTTCAATAGTGAAATGTGAGAACGACCATGAAGAAAACAACTTATTTGGATCGAGTAGGTTGCTCTCCAGCAGAAATTCTAGCACTCTATTAAATACCTGCAATTTAACTGCGGGGCATAAGAGATAAACTGGGAAGAAAGCAAGAGCAAGGAAGGAAGCTTTTAGTTATACGTGACCTTTAATCATGCGATCATGAGCCACTGGACCTCCTTTTTACGTGGAATCCGAACCACAGGACATGGCATTTCACTTCAAAAATCTCACATGTATTGATTGGGAATCATACTGGAAAGAATTGACCTTTGGTCCCGAAATTGTGAGTGGGAGATGGAGGTCACCTGACAGATTGTTTGCATAACTTCCGTTATCATAGAACACCTTGTTTCTGAACTCTTAATTTATCACTACCAATAATAATAATAATAATTATTATTATTATTATTATAATGATAATAATAATGACTTACGTTCTATTTCACATAGGGGCCGATAATCTCGATGTTAGGCCCCTTAAAACAACAATTATCATCATCATCATCCATTTCACTGTTGTTGCTTTAGAAACTCCATTGGGTTGGAATTTTACCCTGGAAATGGCTCTCTAACGTATCAGTAAATATGCTTGCCGCATATTAACACCCTGAAATGGCATGGGAAAGAACGGGGATTGAAGCCGAAATCTTGAGTATTGAAAACCATTTATAAACATACTCTGCCACTCATCCCAACTGACTCTCAATCTTTGAGTGGTTAAATTCACTTATCTTCCACGAATACCTGCATCACACACCTCTTCCTTCATTTGCTTCAAAATTCACACATACAGTATTTGCTAGCTCTAACTGAAATTTACGCGTCAAACAAATAGTGAAATACCTTTCCTCGGTGTTCAATTACCACACATTCCATGTAATGAATGGCAAACAGTCTTTTGTGATCTAAACTAAAATTAACTGACGAAGGACAACTGTGAGTCTGATTCCGACTTTAATCTGTTCGAATGACGAATGCTATGTTTTATAGAGCTGGACACGGACTACCGCATTCATTGCACGGATCATAAACACGCTAAAATGATTACACGGAAACCCTGCGCTGTTTATGTAACCACTGGAGGAACCGGGGGGTGGTTCCATGTGATTACAAAACCTGAATTATGCAGAGCAACGCGATTAGAGGCTCCACATAATGCCATGTGTTACTCCCAATGTGATAGAGTGGACTTCAGCGAACCGTTCAAATGGTCAAGCTTGTTCACACTCTTCCATGAATGGCACAAAAGCTTGTAGCGTATTAATTACTCTTGTATGGTCGTGGTAATCCTATTGTATACACTACATTAATGATAAGAGTTTTATTTTCATACTGATCGTGACTCGGGCCATTCACACCAGCAAATCTAGGATTTACTCCATTGGGGAACATGCGATCAATATTACTTACAACCATCGAACCCAGGTTTAACGGTCAATGATAAATTGAGTCACTTTCAAAAACAAATAAAAATAAATATATGTATATCAAATACCTAATTCGCATCTTCGTGTTTCTGTTTATTTATATCGTTAATCCATATACTTATGTGAGTTATTTTTATTTTTTTGCGTATCCGACTGACAACTTTGAACTATCCTTCTCAGTAATGCCAAGAACCAGCTTCACATGCGGATGAGAAGCAAGCGTCCATGAGGGGATTTGGGAGTTACTGATGCGTGATATGAATCTAGCCTAGGCCGCATTAAATTTCAGTGGTCATCTTGACTACGGGTTTCTCCGTGGATTCACTTCAGGACGATACTGGAATGATCATAGGACATTTCAACCACGATTATCGTATAGTATTAACAGTTAGTTTACTTCGGATGACATTGGATACTTTTAGATAGTCCTGTGAGATCACAATCATCCTTGCGAAACCCGGGAAGTTGCCGCTCATCACCTGTACCTGAAGATGATTCAAATCCCATTTTTAAGTCTTACTCAACAACTATAACTGTTCCAAAAGAAAAGGAAGACCTTCAAGTTATTTATATGGTTCTAAAAAATCTAAGTCAGGTTTCGATCTTGGCGCACAGGTGACGTCTGCAAAATCTTGGTCATCTCTACAAAATCCACGAAGTGGCCAATCAGCGTCACTTCATCTGAGACTTGGAAATGAGTCCTGTTCGTAGCTTTGCAGATGTGGTGTAAATGGTAAAACAAGCCGGACCAAACAGTAGGAGATCGGGATTAAATTCTGCTTGATATCTAATTTTAAGGCATTGAATATACTGTATACTGTATATAGGTATATTATATACAGTATGAAGATGCCTTCAATAGAGTGAAGCTCCTGCACAATAGTACCTCCTTGCCAAGTTTCAAAGTTGCAAGTGTATTGCACGATTAATTATTGATTTTAATATGTTGTAGATTAATTATTTAAAGGTGACGTCAGTGCATGATATTCAGTCTAATGGTGTTGTAACTTGCGTAAGTAAAGGTTCATATACAAGACACAATTTTCATATTAAACTTCTGCAGTAATGGCTCAATTTCTCCTTCAATATGAATTTTTCTGTCTTGGTAGTACGCATGAGCACCATATTGAATATATAAAGTCCACGGATGTAAGCCTTGAGCAGAGAAAAGCTGAGATTACATTCCTGCTAAGAAATTTAATTTTGAAAAATTAAAAATTATTACGTAGTAAATTATTGGTTTTTAAATGTCATATATTGAAGATAGTGGTTGTACGTAATACTCAGCGTGATAGTCTAGCGACTTAGGCGATTTAAGATTTCTCTCTCTCAAAACGGTGCTCAATTATATCGTGCTATACCATTTTTGATGTGTAACATCTTTCCGCTCGGTTGCTGGATAGTTTTGTGGGAGTGATTTTGAAAATTGGGGACGGAAGTGGATCGGAAAGATCGAGCTGGCAGTGGTGGATCGAACGGAAGTATGCACTGCCCGCTCGATCGATCGAACGGAAGTGTACTAGCTGGCAGTGGTGGAAAACGGAAGTATGCACTGCCCGCTCGATCAATTGAACGGAAGTGTACTAGCTGGCAGTGGTGGAAAACGGAAGTATGCACTGCCCGCTCGATCGATCGAACGGAAGTGTACTAGCTGGCAGTGGTGGAAAACGGAAGTATGCACTGCCCGCTCGATCGATCGATCCAGCGGGCAGTGGTAAGACCCAGCTGGCAGTGGTACGAGAAACAATGACGCGCGGTGTCTGAAATTGATACCATGACGTACTCTTGGTCATGTGGAATGTATATGACATACTGAACGGAAAACGCTCATGCGAACTCTGGTGTCAAGTGATTGAAACAAATGACATGGTACTTGTTCCAAGTCTTCGTATCAGTATTTAAATGGTAAAATGCCTTAATATCAAACATTGTAAGTAGTCGGCATTGCCGGTATTATGTTTCTGCACAATGGCTATTCAAATATTAACCCACATAACGGTAATGCAGTCATCAATATAATATAATCGTTGTGGTTATACGAGAATTGAGCAAGCCTTCATGAACTATTACTGAATAAATTCTCATTACTCACAGGAGGGCCTATTCATAAGGCATTTTAAACTCAATTTCGCGCAGGAATATTATCGAAACAAGCAAAATATAAATGAAACTTAATTCCGTAATGCAGTAATATTGTAACGTGGAAATAAGTCACCATCTTGTGCACAAAGTTTGCGTAGTCGAAATAGCCGTGGGGTTAGTGCTTTTGACTGTGAATCTAGAGATGCCGGGTTCGGATCCCGGACCGGGTAGATATTTTTGCTACCAGATTATCATTTTAAGCGATATTTATCATATCAATATGACTCATTTTAACAGAATCCATATTAAATTACGTGTTGGTCTGTGAATGAAGAGGACCTATTTATAAGGAATTTAAGGTTACGAGTGGTGTCGCGTCTATTAATCTAGTTGATCCATATCGTATTCTTTATTTAGGCTAGTGCTGGTGAAAGCTACAAATCATCTAATAAAATGAGTTCCGTATTATAAACTACAATATCAGTAAAACACTCCCATTTACAATAGATTAATATTTGTGCCAATAATAGTATAAAATACCGGTGTATCAAAAATTTCACGTGAGGTTTCTTCTATGTCAGATGTTACACATCATATGCGACTACTGTAAGGCTAGTAATTTTTTTTTAAATTTTAATAGTTCGCATGGACTCCATTTTGAACGTATAAAATACAGATGTTTACCTTTAGTAGAATGAGACTCTTGTAGGATACTATTATTTTTCCAAGTTTCAAACCAGGAGGTTTATCACATGGTGAATATTTTATTTCAACTACTAAGGTCTGTTTTGCATTGGGCTCAGTCAGAATTTCTTTGGAATGCTAATATAATTCGTTAGTTATAGAGACCTACTTACTATGTAATATCCAAGGATGGCCTAAAACACCAAACTAGGGAAATAGTGAATATTAATTAGTCATAATACAGTAGCTTAGGCGTATTAGCCATTAGAATAGTGATATCTTATAAATACTACTTTCTACTTCTAAACTTTGCTGCATCATGAGTTGTCGATTTTAATGTGTTCTTAATTCTATATGGTGGATGTAAGTAATATTCTATCTCATAATCTTGTGCAAGCAATGTTTCTTAAAAAATGTTTCTCTTGTATTAACTTCCATGCTAATTGCTCAGTTGCCTTACATCCTGACTGATCGATTATAAGGTTTTGAACGTATGCTAGGGCGCTACCTTGAATATATAAAGTCGACGTAATTTTCCTCGAAACAGAGTGAAGCTCTTGGAAGTGTCGATTTCTTCCCAAGCTTCAAAATGAAAAGCTAATTAGATGGTGAATTATTGATTGTATTAGTTTATATAGATCTACTCAAGAGGGGTATGTGCGAGATATTCAAAATTATAATAGCCCATCTGAAATTATGAAACACTAGTTTTCCCTGCGTGTTGTATCTTCTTCTTCTGCGCGAATGGGTCTCCTGGGACCACGCGGAATCAACACTTCTTGGCCTTGATGTTTGCCCAATAACACTTCATGCGCAACGATTGAGCGAGTCTTCGTTGCTGCGAACAGACGTGTCTGGTAGGTCTTCTCTCTTCTGCCTCAAAACCCCGTGTATGAGTAATTTTCCTAATTTCCTCCCGATCCTTGAGATTGGGAAAACCTAATACAGCCAAGTCCTTTTCCGCCTGTTTGTACCAATTGGACCTTGTTGCCTTTTTCTGCAAAAACGTATAGATTTTATTTGTTAACCTAGTTGGGTCCATTCTGTCCAAATGTCCCATGAATTGGATCCTTCTCATACAGATTGTGTCTTTGATTTTAGTAATTTTTAAATAGATGTCAGCATTAGGTTTCGGAAGGTGAATTCCATCTTTAAATCTTGCTCCCAAAATTTTTCGCATGATTTTGCGTTCCTTAATCTCCAATTGATTTCTCAGTGTTTTATGTTGTAGATTAAGTGTCTCGGCTGCATAAAGGGCTGCAGGCAAGACTAATGTTTTATAATGTTGAATTTTACAATTCCAGAGAGGCATTTTTTGTTATAAACTTGTTTTGTCAAATGGAAAGCAGTTTCTATTTTCTATGGTCTTGCTTCTATAGCTTTTCTCAGGGGGATGACAGTTCATAGGGAGCGCGTGGGTCGGGGTAAGGTCCGGTACTGGATGTTCTGCCAACCAATGAAGAATTAATTTTAGCACTAAGGTTCCGTAGTTGGCACTCATGAACGTTCACATCAAACCGACTAGCGGAAGCGGGAATAGTCTGTTTTGATTGATTTTCCTCGTGGTGTTGTTGATTTGTTCAGTATTTTGATTGTTTATTTGAATTGAATTGAGAGTCAATCATGCCACTGCAAGGCAGAGAAAATTGCCAAGCACCGGGATGTAAGAATTATAATGATAGTAAGAACAATACGGCAATTTTCATCTTCCTGGTGTTGACCATGTGTAACCTAAAACTAGTGGGCAATATGGACTACTCTCGAATAAAAATATATAGAGAATAAATGTGTGAATTTCATCTCTTGTTTGTTTTCTTACCCATTCTCCTTTGCATTGCAATACAATTTGTGGTTTAGGGCTACGGGGAGGGGTGGGTGGCAGCGGGCATGCTCGGCAAAAAGTGAGGTTATGGCAATGTAGTGTGTGCATTTGGACAGTTTTCTTTATATTCATCGAATATCCCAACAATTCTGTAGAGTATGAGAGCATTTTTAATTAGCCTAGAGGTGAATTAAGCTCTAGAATGGCATAACTGTGTCCTTCGTGACAAATCTATTGCCAACATTGATATATATCAAAATGTATTATTTTCCTATCTGGACGTATATGTCAGCGCCTAGCGAAAGGCGCAGTTATGTTTTTGTTTTTTAATCAATAACTCATCGCAGAACATACTGTTCATTTACGTGTAATAAAGGCTACATTCATATGGCATTTTACTTTTTATGTTGCTAGACTTGCCAGTACAATCCATAGCCTCAGGCGGTGTTCTCTCTCGGAAATTCTATAACCAAAAGTGACGAATCTCTTATACTTACATGATCCTTGGCTTTTCTTTCGTTGCCAGTTTCATTGATCCATTTGCCTAAATACTTGAAGTTTTTCACTCGGGAGGCCTGACAATTACCGATACGGAGTGTATTCGGAGCAGTTTTAATATCCGTCATAAATTTTGTTTTGTCGAAAGAAATCCGTAAGCCGATTTTTGCTGCTTGTTCTTGGAGTAATTCAAGTTGTTTCTGGGCATCGGAAATGCTTAGAGCAATGTCATCCGCAAATGCCAAACAGTCTAGTATTATCCCTTTGAGTTTTGGTCCTTTGAGTGTTGTATCATTGTACTAAATTCCATGTAATTTCATGGGGCATCATTACTCCCCCATATGTTTAGAACTACCAGAACCGTGTTTTGCTCAGGTTGGTTCTCTGCTCAAAAAAAAAAATACACAAGGATGCAAGGCTTTTTTTATCGCACCCACGCTACTACCTGTTCTTCAAATTCATTTTTTCTCTTGAGCCCACTATAGTTCATGGTACAAAGTCAGATAGCACTAGCAACCAACCAACGAGTAGGCACGATGCTATTAGAAGCGCCAGTCCACGGTGGGATGTGAAATGTAGTGGATACAGGTGCACGAACAGTCGCAAATCATCTAAGTCTACGAAACCATATTATCAATTCAGTTATACTTATGTGTTCAATATAACTAACCAAGTAATGGGAGTTTTAGATGCAATAATCTGTTTCAATGATGGAGCGGCAACTAGGATCCAAGTTTTGAAGAACTTGGGAATAACATGTGGATCCAACATGACGATTGACGAAAAGCGTGCAAAAGAAGCAGAAAATATCACTTAACAGGTTACCAAAGAGGCCAGGAGCAGAACCAGTTAAAAATGGGGATTATATAGCTGGGATGTTCTAAAGTTAAGATACGATATCTAACTCTCTGAAAACTGAGCTGTTATCTTTGTCAGCTGTTTCGGAACCGATAACTCGGAAACTACAGTATTTGAGATAGAGGGCTGATATTTTCTCTATGTACTCATGGTAACCTATTATAACTTCCAACAGGTAGCAGCAAGATCAGAAAACAATGGAATCCGACATTAAAAATTAAGAATAAGAAAGGTAGATGTGATGGAATTTGTTTCTTAAATTCTAGTCCAATTTTATTCGAACAAATAGGTAACCTTTCTAATAATAATAATAATAATAATAATAATAATAATGTTATTGGTTTTACGTCCCTTTCAACTACTCGGGCTTTTAGAGACGCCGGGGTGCCGGAATTTTGCCCCGAAGGGGATCTTTAACGTGCCAGTAAATCTACTGACACGGCTCCCTCGCATTTGCGCAACCTCAAATGCCAGCTGACTGCGCCAGGATACGAACCTGCAACCTTGGGCCTAGCAAGCGAGAACGTTACCGCTGAGCCACGCAGCCAGCTGGTAACCTTTCCGACGTCATCCATTCTCAATATGAGAATAAATGGAGATCTTTTGGTCAAAACACAACCGAGAAAAGGGTACCTTAATGAGCCAACATGACATTCTTTCTGAATTTTCTTTTATTGCAATTTGAAACAATTTTCCAGGTTTCCTAATCACAAAGTGGCATCATAAGGTCATCATCAAGTTCAGAATATACTACCCTTTACATGTTATAATAATTGTAGCCATTGCCTTACCTCATCCGAGACAATGCTTCGTATAATGATGCCAGCGAATGTGCCCAATTCACATGCTCAAGAGTACACAATATCCTTAAAATAGTTTGTAGCGTAATAACTGTAATTACTGTTGTACTTAAGTGTTCTATATATAACCACTGAGCGTAAATTAAGCCTAGGTGAGAAGGGTCCGATGAAGTTCACTTTACGAACGAAACTTGTCATCCAATTAGCCCCTCATTTATGTGAGAAGTGTTTAATTAAGTGTAGAAATGATTCATGTAATTTTTTTCAAGCAATAGGAAATTAATTATAACTCCCCGACCAAGCTAATTGAGCACTCGTGTTGACGGACTGAAAAGCTTCTAATATTTCAATATGCAAAAGTAAATCAAAATTACTTTCAAATGCCAATTAAATAAACAGGTACACCGAGGTCAAGTTATACTGTTGTAAAGGTCATAAATTGTTTCAGACTGGCCTTTAAACGTTCATTCAAATCAAGTGTTAGCATGGCCATGATGTATGTCTCATTAACGTTATCGCGGAAAATGGAAGTGAATTTCCACATGAACACGTTTGACTTCATTATTACAAGCGCCTATTTATCAGTTTGAATTGCATTCATACAGGAACTCTGTGGATAGTGGAGCAAACAATACTACGAATACATGCAGTATTCCATGGTTCATTAAAAATAGCACAATCTTTCACGAATAAAACTACAATATATTAGATCATGAGCAATAAAATTGTCGCTGTTTCATTTAAGGATCTGGCACATATTTTATTTAGCCCAGTCTACTTACTGAGAGTCAGTGTTACTCTGCTGGCAGTGCACTTGTGTATTTTGGTATATATGTAAATAAATGGTGGTACGATTGAAAATTGTACCCTGGGACTTTAAATCAGAAATAGTCCCAATGATTTCCAGGAGGCACTGTCAGAGGACTCTGATCAAGGCACTAAATAAGGATGTGGCTATGGATTGAATTGTCCATGGTCCTTCATCGTATACCTTGTTTGCTTTTGTTGATTCATTTAGGAGCTTTGCCGTATCGTGTTCATATAGCCCTGTGTACTTGGGTATGTGTGTGGAATTTGTAGGATAACCAGTGTATATGTGATGACTGAAATATTGTGTGTAGGCCTATTTGTAATTCAGATGAGGATTGGGAAGGAGGTGGCCGCGGCCTTACTTTGGGAACTATTCAAGCATTTTTCTGGAGAAGAAGTGGTAAACCACGGAAAACCACTTCCAATATGGCTGAGTTGAGAATCGAAACCACCTCTTCTCAGTTTTGCCTCACCAGGCTGAGTGTACCCCGTTCCAGCTCTCAGACCATAAGTGAAATTTCTTGGTAGAGCCGGGAATCGAACCAGGACCTCCGGGCCGACAGCAAAGAATGATAGCTGCCATACTACGTAGTGGTCCAATCGTATACAACACATTTGGAAATGTTATGATAGAAATCCTTCTTATCAAAATGTTGGCCTTGATTTTTGTCCATTGAGCTGTTAAATAACAAAATATCCCACTTGATTGTGGAAGCTGTCCCGTGTTTAAGGTGTCATCATAGTCCAGTTCTATGTCAAATTACGATAGGGTGAGTCAGTAGAACTGCTGCTGAAGGCTACTTCAGTAGTTCAACAGAACAATCACTCATATCGTTGAGCACACGTCTTACGTCATGTTGTTGTTGTTGATTATTTAGGGGCTTTGCGACATCGTAGTCATGTAGCCCCGTGTACTTGGGTGTGTGTAGAATTTTTCTGATAACCTGTATCATTGCGATGTCTGTACTAGTGTGTGTATTTGTAATTGAGGGAAGATTTGGGTAGGAAGTGGCCGTGGCCTCATGCTAGGTACCATCCCGGCATTTGCCTGGAGTAGAAGTGAGAAACCACGGAATCCCACTTCCAGGATGGCTGAGGTACGAATTGAACCCACCTCTTCTCAGTTTTGCCTCGCTAGGTTCAGTGGACCCCGTTCCAGCCCTCAGACCAGAATTAAATTGCTTGGCAGAGCCAGGAATCGAACCCGGGTCTCTGCTGTGACAGCCAAGAATGCTAGCCACTACGTAACGAGGCGGACTTCCGTCATTCAGGAGTGATGATGGTAGTTATGGTACGAACATACTCCACTAGTCTTCAATCTGGTCTCTGGATTGTACCTTGCCACATATTTCATGATTATTGAAACAGCTGGCTGAAAGAGACAGGCGTATAGTCCTGGAGCCCTCCTCACTGCCTGTGTGGCTCCATGTGTACCTGACCTCCAGGCACCCTTCAGTATGCTGCCCAAATGAATGTCTTCCATGACCAGGCTATATCTCGAGTGCATTCATCCTATTGCGATGGCAAGACGTGCGTGTGGCTGCAACGTACCATTCATTCATTTACTTTATTTGCAAATGGTGGTTATTCCCCGGTGGCAAATTGTACAATTTCAGAAAATTGCCAACAATAATATCAAACATGCTTAATGTACACAAGTCGCGATTGGGGAACTAAAGGAATTACATCGTAGTATTTAAACAAAATTTCGGTCGGTTGGTGAATTCCTCAGTTTAGGGGCTGCGACATTGCGGTCATGTAGCCCCGTGTACTTTGGGTGTGTGTAGAATCTGTCTTATAACCGGTGTTAATTGTGATGGCTGCATTAGTGTGTGTTATCTGTGATTCAGGTAAGGACAGCAGACGATCAATTTCAAGTAGTTCCTACTTTTGTTACCAAATGCCACAGTCAACGACACCTAGCCGCGAACTTGGCTACTAGATGTCACCGCAACGGGCACCTAGCGGCGAACGTTGGAATTAAGTACAGCGTTAATCAAATTTAACCTACAAATTTAGCTTCAGGCAATTGCATGGGCCCGCCAGATTTACTATCTTCCCCTCCGAAGGAAGACATACTGAGGAATTTTTAACGCTCTTAAACATCCGACAATTTCGGCTGGGTTTGAACCCGCGATCATGGGCATAGAAGCTCAGCATGCTACCAAATACGCTACCAAAGCCGCCCACAAATATCAGTCTTCTCTTGAACACATCAATATGTTTGGGGAAAGGCTCTAACGCTTTGGCAGGCGATGAGTTCCAATAAATTATATCAATACCATGAGAGACTCAGAAGCCAATGTTCAGTGGTTCGAATCCACCCTTAGTGGACTTTTGCTTGGAACTCCTTCCATGCAGATGATTGAATGTCAGCGTAACCTTTCCAACTCCCGGTGTTAGAAAAGGCATACAGCCATAAAATCCATTTGACACATAATAATAATAATAATAATAATAATAATAATAACAGTCAGACAAACAAAGCCACTTTCTGACTCCCTCCTCCTAAATATAAGTCACATTTAAGTGGACAATCACTAACACAATTTGCACACACGTTGGAGACCAAGCCCTCTGTCTAGTTGTGAGACGCACAATGCAAACTAAAGGTTAGTTCTTAGTCTCAAACTTTGCTTATGACGCTCTTGGCATAGCCGTGTGCGTTAAATCGCTCACCACGATTGCGATGGGGAGCTGCAGGAAGTCCGGAGAGCGAAGGTTCAAATCCCTGCACTCATAGTGGCTAACTTGAGTGTTGTTTCCTCGATATATGTCCCCACTCTCTCCAGGCGAATTCCGGAACAGTATCCCATTTCAAGTCCCGGAGCACCTACCCCATTTCCGACCCCAATAATGACAGTTAATCAGACTATTAGAGTCACCACAGAAACACAGGTTATCAGAAGAATTGAACACACACCCAAGTAAGCCTACATGATCCTGATGATAGAGAGTTTCCAGACCTCCAAACGAATGATCAACGAAATTTCCTTACGACTGGATTGTGGATGATAGATCAATGCGTAGGAACATCCACAAATGCGCCCATTATTCCGAATTTTAGAAACATCTGGGTTCAGATCCCACCGTTGGCCTCACCTGAAACGAGTTTACGTTATTACACATTTCAATTCCCGGTGCATTTATCAAGGACACGTTTTCTCCCACCTCAATTCTAGCCTCAAATAATTATTGTTAATATGGTGATGATTTTTATTCTTTTAAGAGGTCAAACAGAAAGGTTGTCGTTCTGTAATGGAGAGGGTGATTGTAAGAAATATTCTATTAATACGCCTATTACTACTAACTATTTACTAATTTAAACCTAACTTGCATAGTATACTAAAATGACATAAAGAATGAACGAATAAAGAAGATATGCTCTTAACCATACAAGAATGATGGTTGAGAGACTTGGAAGGAGATAGTGCCAACAAACGCGTTTATTAAATGTAATGTATTTATTTCCACGGCCACAATTAGAACCTTAGAGCTCCTTTACAGTAGCGCCCTACATACAATAGGATAAGGGTTTATAGAAATAGTATATTTAGATAAAAATAAAATCATGTGATATATCGTACCATATCATAACGAACCAGTTAAATATGTATGATATTATAATATACGTTGCATATAACATTCATAATATCATTAATAATAATGTAATCGAAAAAATATGTACAACAAATGAAAGAGAAGAGGAGATTATCCGTACACAGTCCATAGAAATAGTGAATAATTGGTTCAAGCTCAGGACTCCCTCAAGGTTACCAATACCCATCCTCATGAGACTTGAGCCCCTTTGAAGGGAACCCCGTGATATAGTCGCTTCAAATCCCAACGAAGCTCTTATGATACCTAAGGAATTATATCGGACGCTCACATTTTGGCTGTCTAGTATCGCTATCATTTGGCCTTCTTTTACAATATCTAGCGCGCTACTCGCACCCGAGACATACTGTATGCAACTCAACATCCACCAGTGACGTACACTGGATAAGCCTTGAACTTCGGTACGCATGACAAGATCTGGGAACATGTCAGGAAACACTAACATCTTTTTCAATAATGTGTTGCATACGTATAAATTTCCACACTTGCTCTGAATGTTGCACTGCAAACTGAAGAAGGTGTCATTATACTGTAACATGTAACTGGAGAGATGTGCACCTCAGCTATACACATGACGTTTAAGAGTTGCATTGCCATGAGCAGGAATAATGATTTTGTCGTTTGTCGTTAATATGTAGGCTATAGTACGTTACTTTACGTATTATAGTATGTTACACGCTTTGTGTCCATGCTGGTACATTTTATCTCGGCTTAAGATCGACAAACTAGTAGGTCTATGCCATTGACATTGATGTATTACACACAATCTACTCATTGCTTGAATAAAATAATAAGCGTGCAATGGTTCTCGCTATTTTATAATCGCGTGCTCTGTGACTAAACCACATATCAATGGTTCCCATTTCCCCACTCCTCTATCTCTTTAGTTAGACCATCGTGAAGGATTTCCGTAAGAGTAACACGATGGCAGCATATGTGCCAGGTGCCATTAACGCAGATCAACATACATCAGTGAAACCAAATTAGTGGGTGTTCCAAGCGTTAGCGAAACGTAAGAAGCAACGCTTTCGTAGTTAACATCATTCACTAAGATCTGTGAAAGTTCTCAAGGATTTGAAGTGGTAATGTCAGAGGTTTCCCTCGATGATATTACCCAACGTGTTACAAACGTGGTGAGCCTTTTAAACACCTATTACGACAAGAAGTAAATCCCGTGAGTTTATTCAAGACCCCACAATGTTGTTTGAGTCTTCAGTCTTTTGACTGGTTTGATGCAGCTCTCCATGCTTCCCTGTCCTCAGCTAATCGTTTCATCTCTACATAGCTACCACACCCTACATCCGAGGCAATCTGTTTAACATACTCTAACCTTGGTCTACCCCTACAGTTCTTGTCCTCGACCCTTCCTTCTATAACTAAGCTTGCTATTCCTGGGTGTCTTAGTATGTGTCCTACCAACCTATCTCTTCTCTTCATTAGCAGTCGCCAGAAACATCTCTTCTCTTTCACTCGTCTTAATACCTCTTCGTTTGTAACCCTATCTACCCATATAATCTACTTCATTCTCCTGTAACACCACATTTCAAACGCTTCAATTCTCCTCTTTTCTGCTACACCAATAGCCCAAGTTTCACTTCCATAAAGTGTGACGCTCCAGACGAAGGTTTTCAAAAATGTCTTCCTAATACCTAAATCTATATTCGGTCAACAGGTACCTTTTCTGTAGAAATGCTTTCCTTACCTAAGCCAACCTACTTTTTATATCCTCTATGCCTCGTCCATCACTGGTTATTTTGCTTCCTAAGTAACAGAAGTCTCCTACTTCCTTTAGTTTTTCACCTGCCAATTTGATGTCCATAGAGGTTTCTGATTTATTGCGGCTGCATTCCAATATTTTTGTTTTACATTTATTAATTTTCATCATGAATTCTTTCCTCAAGACGGAGTCCATACCATTCAAAAACTCATTCAAATCCTGATGCGTGTCGGCCAAGATGACGATGTCATTAGCAAATCTCAGAGTTGAAATTATTTCTCCTTCAATCTTCACTCCCACTTTAAATTTCTCTCTAATTTCCTGCATTGCTTGTTCAATGTAAAGATTGAAAAGTATGGGTGATAAGTTGCAGCCTTGCCTCACGCCTTTCTGAATACCAGCTTCTCTCTCATCTCCATCAGCTCCAATGACTGCTGCCTGGTTTCTGTATAGATTGTAGATCACCCTCCTATCCCTATACTTTATTCCAATTATTTTCAAAATGTCAAACAATTTAGTCCAATCAACATTATCAAAAGCCTTTTCTAAGTCTACAAATGCCATGAACGTTCTCTTATCTTTTCTTATTCTACCTTCCAAAATCAGCCTAAGACTTAGTACAGCTTCCCTTGTTCCTACATTTCTCCTGAAACCAAACTGGTCTTCACCCAATTCCACTTCTATCTGGCTTTCCATCCTCTTGTAAATTATTCTAGACATTATCATTGAGGCATGAGTAACCAAGCTGATTGTACGGTAATCCTCACATCTGTCAGCTCCTACTTTCTTCGGTATGGGGATGATAACATTCTTCTTGAAATCAGAGGTTACCTCACCTGTCTCATAAATCCTACACACCAAGTGAAATAACCTGATCAGACATTCATCTCCTATGCAGCGTACAACTCAATCGGTATATCATCTATACCTGGTGCTTTGTTCCTGCTTAAGTCTTCCAATGCTCTGTCAAATTCTGATCTCAATATTAAATCTCCTTTTTCATCCTCATCAATTTCGTCCTTCCTTTCCATTACAAGATTCTCAATCTCCTTTCCCTTATACAAACACTCTGTGTAAGCTTTCCATCTCTCAACCTTTTCTTCCCTATCTGTTAGAGGCTTTCCATTTGTGTCCTTAATATTACAGCACTTAGTCTTCTTTTCCCCAAATGTATTCTTAATCCTTCGATAGGCTGTGTCCATTTTTCCTAATTTCAGAAAATTTTCTATACCTGAACATTTCTCTTTCAACCATTCTTCTTTCGCTACCTTGCATTTCTTGTTAACCTCATTTCTCAGACCTCTGTATTCTGCTTTCCCCCTTTCATCTCTTACATTCTTGTGTTTCCGCCTTTCATCCATCAATTCTAGTATATCCTGAGTTATCCACGGTTTTCTGCCTATTCTTTCTTTCCTACCAATGTTTTCTTCTGCGGATTTTATTATTTCATTCTTCAAAAGTGTCCATTCGTCTGCAATTGAAGTTTGTTTAGTGTTTTTCATTAGTCCTTCCTTTATACTCTTCGTGAATCTTTCGTTTACATCCTTCTCTTTCAGTCTGTCTATAGCCCACCGTTTTGGCTTTTGACTTTTATTCAGTTTCTTCAACTTTAATCTGCACTTCATAACAACCAGATTGTGGTCAGAGTTTATGTCAGCACCGGGATATGTTTTACAATCCAAAATCTGGTTTCGAAACCTCTGCTTGACCATAATGAAGTCGATTTGGTAACGCTCTGTATCTCCTGGTCTCATCCATGTGTATATTTTTCTATTGTGGTTATTGAATAAGGTGTTAGCTGTGACCAACTCATGCTCGGTGCAGAATTCCATCAGCCTGCTTCCTCGATCATTCCTTTCACCTAATCCGAAATCTCTTACTATCTTCCCTTTTCTTCCTTTTCCTACCACGGCATTCCAATCTCCCATTACTATAATATTTTCATCACCATTGACATACCTCAGAATTTCATCTATTTCTTCGTAGACATTTTCAACATCTTCATCATCAGCTTCACTGGTAGGCATATAGACTTGTACCACTGTGGTGCACGATGGATTTGTATTGATTTTTGCTTCAATAGTCCGTTCACTATATTGCTCATAATATTCCACCCGCTGTCCAAGTTTCCTACTCCCTGCTTGGCCATTGTTTGATTTAGTGCTAATGACCCTATAGTCTCCTGACCAAAAGTCCTGTTCTTCCTGCCAGCGCATTTCACTAATCCCAACCAAATCCAACCTCAACCTTTCCATTTCCCTTTCCAAGTTTTCTAACCTTCCACTTCCTAGCAGACTTCTAACATTCCACGCTCCGATCCGTAGAATATCAGATTTCCTCTTTGTCACTTCTGTGATGTTAACCCTCTCTCGAGTAGTCCCCACACGGAGATCCAAACGGGGGACTAGTTTACCTCCGGATTGGAATTTTACAAGGGAGGAGGCCATCATCACATGTAATTATGCATAGAGAGGTGCATATCCTCGGGAATAGCGTTACGGCTGTAGTTTCCCGTTGCTTTCAGCCGTGCAGCAGATCGCAGTGTAGCCATTAGTTGGCTTATATTATCAATATCTTAGCCGTATATAAGACAAGTAAAGAATTGATTTATTCTGAAAGGTTGCTACTCCCTTTCAGAATAAGAAATAGAGCATTTCTACTAACAAAAATACTATCCTTCTTCTTCTTCTTCTTCGGCTTTTTCCCAATTAATTGGGGTCGCCGGAGCCAACCAGGCTCTTTTTGGTTTTGGCCGGGGATTTAAGGCCGGATGCCCTTCCTGACGCCACGTGATTTTTCAGGTGAAAATTCCACCCCGCTGTCACCGGGATTCGAACCCCGGCCGTCCGGGTGAAAGACGAGCAGCTAAGCCACTGCGCCATCACACTCCCCAAAAATACTATCCTTCTACTAACAATTAAATACCAAAATTCTACTAAAGAAAAATACTTAAGTTCTTCCAACAACAAAATACTACCACTAAAACAGTCTGTCACCAGGCACACTCATATGCATCTTCACACATCACAGTCTAATGAAACAGTGAACTATATCAAATAAACAATGCAGCTGCCCAGACACATTCACACACCACAGTATATAGGAACAATGAACTATATAAGGGGTAAAAATATAGAAGAGGCTAGACCCCTCGAAAGAGTCAGAAGATCCGTCCAAAAATATAAAGGAGGTCAGACTCCTCGAAAACGAAAAGTCAGATTCCTCAAAAATGATAGAAGAGGTCAGATCCCTCGAAAAGGATAGAAGAGGTCAGATACCTCGAAAGGAATAGAAGAGGTTCGACCCCTAAAAATATAGAAGAGGCCAAACCACTCGAAGATAATAGAAGAGGCCAGACCCCTCCAAAAAGATAAAAGAGGCCAGATTCCTCGAAAAGAGAAGATTCTAAGAAAGAAGAGACAAGGTCCAGTTAAGAATGGAAAATGAAAGACCCCTAGTCCTCGTATATACCTGTGTTTATACAGTTGGGTTAGAAAACGAATAAAAGTTGGCCAAGGGAGGACGATGTGAAAGACGATAGTAGAATTCAATATACCGTTGACCAGGGTATGACAATGAAGAACTGCACACCCTTTTAGAGGTCCCCTTCTTTGTTCCCCATAATCATTCTGTGTGCTGCAACACAGCCAAAAACTGAAAAGCCACACTAAACTACTAAGCAAGCTGGCTGCTGCTACTACCTGGGGAACTGATGCCAACACCTTACGAAATAAGAGGCTTGTCCGTTGTCTATTCATAAGCTAAATACCATTTTGATATGTGATTGAATAGCTCTCACACTCGATGTCCAACCTCGTCAGTCAAAGTGCATCATGTTAGGTACGCTGGATTTCAGTCCTATACATTGGTTATCTGTACTCTGCAACAATGCACAATCATATACGAATATAAAAATACAACAAGCCCTCTTTCGGTCATGATCAACAGTGCTGAATAATGAGGGCCTCCCTGCCCATCAGGATACTGCACAGGTCACCACAGGATGTAAATACCTCAATCCAATCACAAGAAACCCTGGAGAGAGGAATCAGGCTTCCCATCCATCCATGACCTATGTACGGAATCACCTGACATTACCAACACCCCACCCTGTCTGGTTAAAACAGGATGAGATGTGGTACTGGAAGGAGTTCATCAGCCCGAAGTAACGCCAGAGGCAAATGCATGGTTAGCAGGACTCGACTTCCAGCATTGAATCTACTGACGAACCACTGAAAGAATCGTTTACAGCTGTATATTAGAGGCGTCCAATTCCAAAATCCTCTAAAACCCCGTGGAAATTAAGTTCACTGCCATATGTATTCACACTATTTCTTAAAACTGAATCGACCATTCTAATCGGTTTGGTAAATAAGGAGCTTCCATGCCTCGAGAAACACTAGTCGAAGCAAAGTATTATGAGACATCAATACAAAGCAGAGCTCCGAAATATGAGGAAAAAGAGTCGAAAAGAACCTTACTCATGCATGGACTTAGACGGTTTTGCAATAGGTCGACTCATTTGTATTTATTTATGCAATGTATTCACAAATACGATTTAGTCTGTGTCCTTGACAATCCTTGAATCATGGGCAATAGATAGGACACAGTAGTCATCTGGTTGCTTGCCGAACCTAGTCTCCAAGAATATACGCAGCGCTCACTTTCGTTGGTGGCTGGCTGCATCTAATGGATAAGTGTATCCTGGAATGTTCTGTTTTATCAAAAAAATATATGCATGAAATCTAATCTAAGTCCTGCTAGCAGTTGCCGAGGAGCTGCCTTCACCTCGTCGGCCACGCTGGCTTCGTGTATACCCCTGTGTGATAATAATCACTCGAGAATAACTCCATCAAATACCAAAATTGGCGTGGCCTTGTTTTATTCTTTATGCAGGAATTGTTTACTGATAAGTCGGATATTATACAAAAATCATTGACGTAGCGGGGATTGTTCTAATTTAGCAGGAGGTTTTATACGAATGAGAAATCAAGTTATCCATTTTAATTAGAAAAGTTCACTAGTTAGATTTATGATAACAGGAATCCCGCGGAGAGTCTAGATATGGCAAAGTGACATGATTAAATTAGCACAGTGGATGAGCCTAAAATTGGGATTGGTGAAACGTAAAATTTGTAAAATACAACTTTTGATTTCTGGAATGGCTCTCCCCTTTGTGACGGATATTGAAATCAATAATCTGCTATATGGCTCTCCATGTCTGTATAACATCTGCATTTCAGATAGAGATTAATGAAAACAATTAAAATCAAAACGTCACGGTATAGTTTCTGTGAAATTTAATTCAATCATATGGTTCCATAGCGTAAAAGCTTTTTATAATACACAGTCCACTCCATATGCGCCCCTGTCTGATATTAAGAGTAATGGCATTGCACGAGACAACCGAGTGGAAGAACATCCCGCTATCAAGAATCGAGTGGAAGGTAGTGAACGTTTGATGGAATACAGAGAGACTCAATTGTTATTTGCAGTCCGTGTAATACTCCTGTAGGAGGCAGTAGCATCATCAATCAGATGTGATAGCAAACAGCATTACTGTGGAGCTCAGTCAAGCAGCTCTGCTCCAATTATCGTTGTCATGTGATTCTGATTTTATCAAAATAATCACACTAATATATCGTCAACTTATAAATGAAACACACTAAGTCAGAGTACAGGTTCATGAAGAAATGAGATACTCAAGGCGCCTTCTAAAGAACGAGTTTTCTGACTTTGTGAATTTCACTTGTAAGGTGACGATATTTAGCCTTTATGTTGATACACGATTAACTCGAGTGAGAATTATAACATACCTCTCTAATGGTGCGATCTAAGACATGCCGGGATCATCGTTTCCATCTCAGATCATGAAAACGTTTGGTGGTTACTCAGAGTGGGCCTCGAAGCAACTTTCTCAAAAATTCCCAGCTGCCGACGCTACAAGACACAGCTTACCAGAGATGATTTAAACAATCTGTAAGTACATTGAGAACGGAATCAAAATATTGTTGAATTATAATAAAAATATGCAATTAGGTAATGAAAGGTTTTTCGATAATACAAAGAAAAATGTCAAGCATTATTGTCCACCAAATTAGAGTATGGAGGTACAGTAACTAATGTGCATGTAATGTTCGAATTCTCTTAGGATACAAATTTAGTGTAAATTAAATTTATCCTATTCATTTAAATAAACAAGTTTGAATATCTTGCAAGCCTCCTTGTGTGGAAGAAGTGTTGAACAATACTGTGCCACTTGAAACTGAAATTTCATTACAGCTGTGCGCAAAGAATTGGACGCGGTTATGTTTGAATGCACGCCAGAGGATATAAAATCATATTTCCAAATTCCTTTCGAAGGATATCAGATTTCCTTGCTTTAAATAAAATAATAATTGGCTGTTTGCTTCAAAATCTTATGTTGAGATTTCCTCAAGTTAGGCTTATTCATTATCAGGCTATGTTTTATCATATGAAGGATTGGCTTACGTGATCAACGTTTGTACATACATTACAGTATGTGAGTGTGTATCAAATTTTGATCCGCTTAACTGATTCAAATGAGTTGTTGCTGTTGTTGTTGTTGTTGTTGTAGTTTTCCTTCCACTGCATGAACGGGCATTTGACACATCAACAAAGTCAACGACCCCTCTTACCTAATGTCCTTTCGACCACCTTCCTGCCATTTTATAACATCCTTGTTGAGTCCCAATTTACAGGAAGCAGCTCACAGCCACCAATTGCATGACTACCCCAGCTAGCTGACGAAGCTTATGGGTTTGCTGGGTTACGATGAACGGTATCTAATACGAATTCCCCATGAGAGTTCATCCTTTTTGTCTAGTGTGCTTAAGTTAATATAGAATTTCTCGAATTCCTTCTTTTTAACCAAGATTATAGCCACATAAATTTCTAAAACTTATTATATATATCACGTGATCTAATAAACCAACAGTACGATATTTGGCACAATGACTTACCAGTTCAAAGTAGATATCCTTTTGCATAATTCTGTATCTTACTGTCCAAAAGTTAAAGATGGCGTTCATGCTAATTTACAAGAGCTGAATTGCTAACCTCGTCGTTGAAAGATCGGATCCCGGTCAAACTGGTTATGATGTACCAGGAGTATGAGTTAAGTATTCGTGTACAGTATTTTTGTAACATAACGGTGGGAGGTGAAATATTTTCGAAACGGTACAAGATTATAAAATCTGACCTCACTTATGAACACTAGACACAACTGTTGAGCCCTCATGGAAAATCGCACTAACTGTGTTGGTCAATGCCGCGTAAGGCACTCAACATTTTTTAACCTTGGTAGTAAATTGTTGAGATGAGTTACATAACAACCTAGACTATAATTGGGATGATCAAAGCATCGAATGGTGTTATCTCCTTCCCTCTTTCCTCCTCGTCGTACAAGGAAGTGTTGGCGGGTAAGGAGGTGTGCGGATTAGCCTACGTTGCGGCCTTCCCACAGCATACCAATGTATCAGTGTATACGTACAAAACAAACCCTCCGCAAACGTCTCAAACCACGTTCCTGAAGCCCAAATTTGTCAATAGTGTCTCAAAGATTATATAATATAGGTGAAATAAGCTTTCTTAGCCCGAATTTTGCGCTTAGATTTTAATTTGACAGTGGTGTAGTTGTTGATGTTGTTCTGGTCTTCGTTTTTTAATATAGGGGTTTGCACCTCGTGGTAATTTCAGCCCCATGTATTTGGGCATGTGTTGTATAGGTCTAATAATCTGTGTTGGTGTGGCATCGTAGTGTAGTTATCTGTATATTTTTAAGTAAAGTTACGATTAAAAAGTAGGTAGCCATATGCTTAAGATACAAAACATCTCGGCATTTGCCTGGAGTAAAAGTGAGAAACCATTAAATACTATTTCTAGGATGGCTAGGATGAACTTCGAGGCTTATTCTACTCCGTTCCTAACCACAGACCATGTATTTTTTTTTGGAAAAACTAAGAATTGAACTCGGAACTCAGGGATGACTGCCACTTATACTAGCCACTACACCATGAGATGGTCAATTCGACAATAGAAAAGGGTAACTTATATTTAATAACAAGTAGTTCCGTGAAGAACTAAATGGCCAATTTGTGTATATCCCACTGGTCTTCTACATTAAAACACTGCTGCCTATTTAAAGGATTGTCCATGCGATATACTAAATAGAGTTTAGTTCTCATCTTATGTCTTCACCAACACCATTACAATGAGAAGTTATCTGCAAGAATATAGGGTCAACGAAAAAGGTTGCAGCAATTTCAAAAAATCATATCTCCCGTTGTAAGTGAGATAAATGAATCATTTTACCTGAAAACTAATCGGGAACTCATCGAGTTTTAGTTTTAGATGTGACTGTACTCCGCCCGTGACCTTCTGCCGATGCGCGGAATGATTGGGCGACAGGAAGCTGCCACGCTGGTCCTATTCAATGGTCTCCTAGAAGCCCCGACTTGACACCCCTAGACTTTATTTTATGGGGATACGTAAAAAACATTGTATTCAGTGAACCGGTGAGAGATCTGCAAAATTTAAGACAACGCATCACTGCTGCTGTTGCTACAATCACGCCTGAGATGATCCAGTGCACTTGAACTGAAATCGACTATCGACTGGATGTTTACAGAGCAACCAAGGGAGTGCTAGTAGAAACATTATAAGTTAACGAAAACAACGTTTAGAGTTTGTAAATCTAATTAAAAATACTTGTTTTGATATCTTAAATAGTTCCTGAGTTATGATTTTCTTAAACTGCTGCAATTATTTTCGATGACCCTATCAATATCGGTGATTAAGCTCCCGCGGGATGGCATCCTTCTCTAACGAACCACGGGAATTCATTCTTATAAAAGTCAAATGCACGACTTCAATGATTTATGAAAAGTAATCAACAGAATTTAGTTCCATTAGATAATAATTATTAGCATAGTCCATCTTACGGGTCATATTTTCAATCGGCTGAATAAGATACGATAAATAAAAAATAGAAAACAAGGTATTAACATTTTGAACTGATGCAATCTTGAATTTTTTAAACCAATTGAACATCATTAGATGTCTCTACACTAATCTCGGAATGAATATTCACTGTGCCAAGTTTCATTGCACTCGGGTGATTAGATCACTTCACCACCATGATGCTTTTGTGTTCTTCAGGATTTGGAATGTCACATATACGTACATACCTAATAGTCCTCTAAATGCAGACAAAATTTCAGTTTGACTGCTTGAATAGTTTCGGAGGTATTGAGAACCGTTGAAATGTATCGTATGGACGCCATATTGGCGTGTTTTCTAAATATGCTATAGAATGATATGCACGCAGTGCTTTTTTATTCAGGGGGAACGCGGGGATGCGCGTACCCCTTAAACATTTGAAAATTGTATAAGAAGAAATATTATATTATATTATATTATATTATATTATATTATATATAAATGCAGCCTTACAAGAAGTACACAGAAAATTACAAACATACATCAAAATCCATTATACATACACTCACTAGTCTGTAATTCTTCACTTCACTGATCACTAATTATCACCTTCATGGTCCATCACTCTTCTTCGTCCTTCGGGCGGAGACCCAGCCACTCGGCTCCCCGATGAGAGAAATCTGCTCGAACCAGGGCATCGTTGTACTCGTGGAGAGAGCGCCAGGACGTCGTCCGCTGGAGAGTGGAAGAACCGGGACCTGATGAATGGTCCAAAGGTCTGCTTGGAACAATCCGCCGGGAAGGTTGCTCCTGCAGGTCTATCTGGCTGCTGCCCCTTTCCCGCCCCCGCGTGGTCCGCGTCCTCGGCCGGCCCCGCGTTGAGGCCCTCCGCGGGAGACCGCGGGCTGGCGGGATGGTAACTGGAACTGGAAGTTGGGTGGTAACTCGAGCACCTCGTCGCCTCCAGCGCTGTCCAACTGCATGGCGTACGCCCACCCTTTGGTACGGGCGGCGTACAGGAGGTTGGCCCGATTGAAGGTATACTTTCGCTGGCCTGGGTCCAACAAACGCCAATTCGAAAGAAGGTAGAGCGTTGTCTGAGTATCGTGGTGGTCTCGTCCCGTAGGCACGTAGAGTAGCTGTTGTTTGAGTGCTTGTGCGAGATTCCACACGCGCTGAGCCGTCGGGACGGGTAGACCCTTGGGATAATCTTCCAGAGCTAGAGTCCTCCATGGGAAGTCGGCTGGTGGTGGTCTATGACGTTGGTGACGATCGTGCGGTTCGTCGTCCAGTTCTTCGTAGTCTTCGGGCTCCTCTGGCTGAGGATCTTGGCGAGGTAGCTCCAGAAGGGTCAATCGTTGGTTGATCTGTTCTAGGACGCGTAGGATCTGGTCCGTGTTGGCTGACATGTGCACCGCTGAAGTTACGGAAAGAGTATCGTCCGTCGAGGAGAGAGCCGGACTGGGAGGTCGGATCACCACTTTCTTAGCGGGTGATGCTGACCGTGACCTTTGTTGCTGCGTCTTGTGATGTGATGTATCCTTCTTACTTGAGGAAGCCTTTTGCTCTTTGAAATGCTGAGCTACACTGGCTTGAGCTGATCGCGGAGTTGTTGCCGGTGTCTTCTTCTTTTGTCCTGACGGTGTCTTAGGTGGCATACTCCGATGACTCCCTGGTGGGCCACGGCGAGTGGCAAGAAGAGAGATCACGTGCTGCTGGCTGACTCCTCCAACAAATTCTGTTGTATCTCAATGCACTGGCTAGAATAAATATTATGGATGAAACTGCTAGGGCGTTCCCCGTTGTAGGCGACGCGCATCATCATCGCCTGAATGGTGTGATAAATGTGCAAGGGCTCCCCACTCAAGGACGGGGTGGGCTAAAGAAGCGAGTCCAACAAATCAGAATGGCAGCCATTAACATTGGTACTCTTACGAGTCGAAGCCGAGAACTTGCAGATACCTTGAAGAACCGACAAGTAGATATTGCCTGCATCCAGGAAACCAAATGGTCTGGCTCAAAATCCAAGGATATTGGTGAAGGATACAAATTATTCTACCACGGAAAGATATCAGGCAGGAATGGCGTAGCTATAGCTGTGAGTACAAAGTTCAGAGATCATGTCTCTGAAGTAAACCGTCTTTCTGACCGATTGATGTTTATTAAGATCGACACTGGTACGAAAACCTTTCGTGTGGTTTCATGTTATGCTCCACAAACTGGGTGCACGGATGATGAGAAGGATGGATTTTGGAACAACCTCGAAACTTACCTACAGTTTGTTGAAGAAGAACTCCTGTTCATTGGTGGTGACTTAAATGGCCACGTTGGAGGGAATAGAAATGGTTTCGAGAGAGTACATGGTGGACAAGGCTTTGGAGAGCGAAATGAGGATGGAAACAGAATCCTGGAATTTGCTGAGGCCTTAGACTTAGCTGTGACTAACACCTTTTACAAAAAGCGACCATCGCACCTCATTACCTACAGTAGTGGTGGAAGAAATACGCAGATTGATTATTGGCTGGTAAGAAGGAGTAATCTGAAGTTTGTCACTGATGTAAAAGTCATACCATCAGACATTATTGCACCCCAACATCATCTGCTTCTCCTCAATTTTAGGATTCGCCTTGATCTCGGCAAGAAAAGTCTTAAATCTACATCGGAACGAATTAAATGGTGGAAATTAAAACAACATCACATCCAGCTGAAAACATCTATAGGTTCTTTATCTATGCCAGAACAAGGTCAACACGTTGATGAAATCTGGGCAAAGTTCTCCACACATATTACGACTTGTACTACTGACATCATGGGTAAATCAAAACCTGGACGCAGTTTTATCAATAAAGAGATATGGTGGTGGAATTCTCATGTCCAAGATGCCATCAAGATGAAGAAGTTAGCGTATAAAACCTGGCTCCAATCGGGACTGGATCTTGATCGTCAGCAATATAGAAGATTGAAGTCGGTGGCAAAACAGGAAGTGGCAAAGGCTCAAGCAGACCATTACAAGAGCATGTACGAAGAGCTCAACACACCAGAAGGAGCAAATAATATCTACAGACTAGCGAAGAATCGCCATCGTTCCACTCAAGATGTTGGACATGTTATGATCATTAAGAATGAAAATCAACAACCTCTACGGAAACCTAATGAGATCTTTAACCGATGGAAACAGCACTTCGAAAATATTAGCAACGAAGAATTTCCGCATCCGCCACTACCAGCTGTGGATCCTGTACTTGGTCCAGTACCAGCCATCACGGTTGCCGAAGTGGAGACCGCTATGAAGAAAATGAAAAATGGAAAGGCAACTGGACCGGATGATCTCCCATTGGAGGTGTGGAAGATGCTTGGATCACAAGCAGCTCAGTTTCTAGCAGATCTCTTCAACAAGATCATCAATGAAAACGAAGCTCCTCTTACTTGGCTCAGCAGTGTAACAATACCAATATGGAAAGGTAAAGGAGATGTGCACAACTGCTCAAATTATCGACCGATTCGCCTGCTTTGCCACACTATGAAGATATTTGAGCGTATCGTGGATACACGCCTTCGTGACATAATCAAGATTGCCTCAAACCAGTGTGGTTTTATGAAAGGTACAGGGACAATCGATGCTATTCACGCCGCTCATCTTTTGATGGAAAGGCACCTAGAAAAGCGGAAACCACTCCATATAGCCTTCTTGGATCTTGAAAAGGCCTTCGACAGGGTACCTCGTGATCTAATATGGTATGCACTACGACAGCATGGGGTACCAGAAGATTATGTTCAATGGGTTCAGCTTCTTTATCGGAATGTCACCAGCTATGTCCGATGTGCTTCAGGAAACTCCGCAAATTTTCCCATCCGAGTTGGTGTTCATCAGGGGTCAGCTTTGTCCCCGCTCCTGTTCATCATCTGTCTTGACACCATCGCAGCCGAACTACTGCAACCACATCCCTGGACCTTGCTCTATGCTGACGATATCATTGTAGCCTGCAAGTCTCGCCAAGAATTGGAACAACATGTTCAATGTTGGAAAACTGCACTAGACACCCATGGCCTACGACTTAATATTGGGAAGACAGAGTATATGGAGTGTGGAGTACCAAGTGAAGGATCTATTCACATTGATGGCACTGAACTCCGAAAATCATCTGCATTCAAATACTTGGGTACGCTAATCTGTTCAGATGGCCGAACACTCCCAGATGTCCGAAATAGAGTCAACGCTGCATGGCTGAAATGGCGCCAAGTTACTGGAGTCCTTTTTGACCGGAATGTGCCACTATATCTGAAGTCGAAAATTTACAGAACCATCGTTCGACCAGTAGCACTGTACGGTACTGAATGCTGGCCAGTAACGAAGAGACATGAACAACAACTACATGTCATGGAGATGAAGATGATTCGCTGGACACAGGGACTTACTAGACTGGACCACATCAGGAATGACAATGTTCGAGCTACATTTGGTGTGGCTCCAATCCATGAAAAAATGCGGGAGAGCCGTCTGCGTTTGTATGGCCATGTACTGCGTAGCAATCACTCTTCAGTCGCGAGAACTGCACTTGACATCAGTCCAGAAGGCCGACGACCACGAGGGCGACCGAGAAAGCGCTGGCTGGATACTATGCGGGAGGACATGCAACTAGTGAATGCCACAACTAGACACGCTCAAGATCGAGCAGTATGGAAGAAAAAGTGCAGAAAAGCAGACCCTGCAATAAAGCGGGATTAATGCTAGGAAGATGATGATAAGAAGAAATATTGGTACATTTTTATATAGTCCGCCAAATATAACTTCCGACTTGAAAGTTCATCGATCAGCTGGCGTCAACGTGCTGTTCACAACAGCTGGAGTAGATGTCGAGTAATTCTCGATTTATATCGATCTATCCAATCAGTTTCTTTTGGTCGGCAACTCGGCACTCCGTTCTTGTAAGCACGCAGGCTGGTGATTGGAGGCGGGGTAGGTTGTTATTTTGTGCGTGTGGTTAGTTTTGAAGGATGAAGAAAATAACGAACTATTTAACATCCACCCAGGCATCGAAAAAGCTGAAAGTTATGATTCGAACATAATGACGGAGAAACAGTGTCATGTGGTGATGCAAAAGAAGATCACAACACAGAGCTTTCAACCGCGTATAACAGTGCGACGGAAGACATTCCCGAATGCTGGGATTTGGAGAAAAAGTAAGTACGAATGATTGGTGGCACATTTCACAAGTGCCAAAGATGTTCCCAAAAGAGACAAAACAGAGCAAGTCATGTATGGAGAACTCCTTAACCGTATAACCAGTGTCAACTTTATATTAGACCTTGCATTGTTGTGTAATGCTCTTCAGGAGCTGGCGGAACTTATTACTGACTTGCAAGCTCGTGACATTGCAATTTATTCGGACCATAAGGAGATCTGCCAGCAAATGAAGGTGTTTTCTGAAAGATAGACAAGACATGGCCCATAATACACTGAAGCCTTGGAAGCAGAAGCACTGTTAATGTTTAAAGGAGTGAATCTCGAATAAGAAGCAAGAAATAAAAGGAATCATATTGATGCTGTTAAGTTCTATGAGTGCCTGGCCAGACGAATGGAGCACCGCCTTTTAAAATCAGAAGGCATTGAAATCCCAGAATTGGCTACAGTTTTGGACACTACCACTTGGCCGGAAAATCCTCATGTAACTTATGGAGAAGCAGAAATAATAAACTTGTGTAAACGTTTTAAGCTCCATGAACGATAAATAAGAGGTTTCCGTATATATCGTGCTGAGAAGAAATGTTCATTGTCTCTCCTACACCTTATTAACACTATGAGCAGCATCCCAATTTCGTCAAGCGAATGTGAAAGAGGCTTCTCACAAATTAACTTGATCATGACTTCAACAAGAGCATCAATGCATCTGAACACAGTAGCAAATCTTAAGTTCATCAAGTTGGTTGGCCCTCCACTAAGAATTTCCAACCCTGTGGATTACGTAAATTCATGGTTCCTGGAAGGAAGACATCTGGTGACCGACACGAAAAGCAAGCAGAGGAAGCGTGAAGATGGTAGTGACCAGCCTCTTTTACCAGTGTGGAATTTACTGAAAGCAGGACAGCAAAATGAGACACTACCACAGTGCTTATATTTATTTCACTTAATTTTAAAATGTAAAATGATTAGAAATTCTCAGTGCAGTTACCACCTTGACATGTTGACCACAAATAAATTAACCCAATGCAACCTTTCATTCAACACGTCAGCCCGGAAAGTAATAACCGGACTCTGCAAATTGCCGAAAATTTCAAAATCGTGATGTTTTGTCGACTACAACTGAGAGTACCCCTTAATTTGTTTTTAGAAAAAAAATGCACTGTATGCCAGCACATGAAAATTATAATCGTGGCTCATTATACCAACCTACATTTATATCACTTGTTTATAACACGAGAAATATAAAAGTGAATTTAAAAATTAAGCACAGCCGCCATTTTTAAGTTCTCATAAGATGTGAGATAAATTCGACGCCAATATATTTAAAATTGTATGAAGATTTACCGTGCCATATTTCACTGCACGTGGACAATTAAGTTGCGAGAAACATTCATATAAATATTTAAATTTCCCGTCGCCACAATGTTAAATTTGTTACTGATATGTCCATAGATGAACTAATGTTAATAGCCTCCATCAACATGCAACATTTAAGTTTGAATGCTGTATGTAATAGATTCAAAGATATTGAGAACCATCTATTATAAATATTTCGGTTGATCGTCATGTTGGATTGTTATGTACCATTAGATGAAGATTACTGCGTAGGTTCATTATTCAACCGTCCACTTCGATCGCCTAATTAGAACACAAAACCTAAAATAGTATATTATGCAACGAGCCTATAAAGGCAATAATTAAAACACGATTATGTTTATAAAACGAGCGAAGCGAGTATAATTTCCATACGAGTGTCTCAATTACCATTGTAGGTGAGTTGCATACGACTGTTTATATTCGACGATAATTATAACTTTATTATATGTTCCAACATAAATATTCATAAATATCTGTCGAGATTTAGTCACATGAATTTAGTGGTCGGAGTGCAAGCTATCTGTGCTTTACAAGTTCTCTGACCCACGCATGCGCTCTGTCTGCTTGGCAATGCCATATGTTTACAGCATGTTGATCTGCACCAGCATTCACTCAAACTATCTCCGAAGTCTTACGAAAGCATTGCCCTGTGTAGAAATTGGAATTGGAAATATTAAGGTACGGCGCTATTTCTTTTCTCAAATTTGGCTGTTTATTTACGCGAACATATGGGACGGTGCACTTTCCATGTCGGTAATTTATATAGAAGGATGCTATGTTGCAATCTTCTGGACGTAGATTTATAAATTTCTTGCATATGCCATAGTATTTTCTTGTTACCGTAAAGGTTCGTGCTGATGATTTTGTCTTTGTGTTTGGGATGGTAACTACAATGGTTGATCCAATATACATTTTAAGCTTTCAAATCATGTAATACATGTCCGACATGTTGGATTTTGAGTGCATGTGCGAAGCTATCGTTACCTAATTGGTCAATGAATGAGCTCTAATTGGTTGCAGAAAGTGTTTAAAAATGATGTTGTCTTTGTGTTTGGGATTGTAACTACAATGGTTGATCCAATATACATTTTCGACTTTCAATCCAATATAATATTTACATTTCGACATCGTCGAACATAAACGTAATTTTAATATTTTGTACAGCCATATCTTAATTTTATGCGAACAACTGAATTGCATTCGATGCCAGTAGATTAAATCTTGTATAGACATGTGGGGTGATAGTTTTCACTGCGCTCGGTTGATTAAATCTCGAGAAAATGTCATTTGAATATCTCAATTTCGCTTGGCCACCATGTTGGTTTTGTACATAACATGCATTTAAGCGTCACTTAGCTTAACGTACCATAGCATTTTCTATCACCATACAAAATTTCAGGGTGATATCAGTATTAGTTCGGAAATATAGAATACCGGTGACATATTTCGCGCAGCCGCCAAATTGGTTTGATGAAATGTACTTAGCCTAAATGTGAATGGGACAGTCGGAATCAGACAATAATGTTTCATTGAAATCGCTCACACAATATAACATTGTGGTGAGATGGTAATTTTGGAATTCGCAGGAGTGTGTGTATCTTCTGAATGTTTGAGCCCATTGTGGAAACATTCCTGCCAATATATTGTACAGTTTCGAAACCATTACAGGTAGAAACTTTTATTGAAGCACCTTGTTTGTAAATTCTCAAGTATATATCTCATTAACCATAAACTTCGAGCATGTTCATTTCTATAACATGAATATAACTTTCTCATAATGTATTAGACAAATAGAAACATACTAACTTATCTGGTCAAGCGTTGCACTAATTTTTATTACTCTTGTAGGTACTGTGATTGTGTGAATAAGGTGATGAGAACTTAACAAATCCCTTCTTTCCGTACTTTCCTCTAAAAAGATAATATTGGGACGAGCCAACAGGTGGCAGCATACTGCAGACAAGCGAAACGTTGTCACAACACCAGTTTACAATGGCTGCCCCTCTTGCGACATGCACCAACAATGAACAACGTTCTGTTGTACTTCCTAATAAAAAATTCAATTTCTCGCGCCATTGTTCTGTAAGTATTATTACCATTGCTTTAAAGAATGCCCAACAGGTGGCAGCATACTGCAGACAAGCGAAACGTTGTCACAACACCAGTTTACAATGGCTGACCCACTTGCGACATGCACCAACAATGAACAACGTTCTGTTGTACGTTTTCTGAGCAGTGAAGGTACGAAATCCATGGAAATCCATCGACGAATAAATGTCCAGTATGGTGAGGCAAGTTTACGAGTGGAGTTGGAAGTTCACAAACAGCGTGACGTCTGTGGGAGACGCTTCCCGCCCAGGTCAGGCACATTGCTGTGTGACACCAGAGTCTATTGCAGCAGTTGAAGTCATTATGATGGACAATCGTCGTGTGATGAAGGATGACATAGCCGGAAATTTGAACATGAGCCATGGGTCAGCATATCAAATCATTCATGACGTGCTTAAGTTTCACAAAGTGTCTGCAAGATGGGTGCCACGAAATCTCACTCCAAAACTGAAGAGCGACGCGTTGACGCCTGTGCAGAACTTTTGCGGCGCTTTTAAGCAGAAGGTGATGGTTTTATTGCGAGAATCGTTACAGGAGACGAAATCTGGGTACACTACCACCAATCCGAAATCAAGAGAGCAAACAGGGAATGGTGCCATTCTTCATCACCCAAACTCATAAGTTCCGGACGCAACTATCTGCAGGGAAGGTTATGCTGACTCTCTTCTGGAAGGAACGAGGCGTTATCTTGGAACACTACACGCCTATGGGAAACACCATCACCAGTGAGTCATATTCCGATTTGTTGAAAAATCGTATTCAGCCTGCAATCAGATCAAAGCGGCGTGGACTTCTGACTACATGTGTCATTTTGCAACATGACAATGTTCGACCCCATAATGCCCGTTCAGCAGTTGCAACCATCACTGACCTTCACGTTCAAATTCTTCCACATCTCCATACTCACCTGACTTCGCCTCGAGTGATTACCACATGTTTGGACCACTCAAAGAAGTGATTGGTGGAAAGAAATGTCGTTCCTATGAAGAGGTGCACCAGGCGTTGCACAAGTGGCTGCACACAAGAACACAAGAGTCTTCTTCTAGAGGAATCCGTGCACTTCCTAATCGTTGGAGGACATGTATTGAACGTCAGGGTGACCATGTCGAAAAATGATACACTTGTGTTCCACTTTTGTTAAATAAATTAAAATACAAACAAATATTTAAGGTTTTCATTTGACTCTGCCTAGAAAGTTGGCAATATCAGCAACTGACCCTTGACACAAAAACCACTTCCAGCTTAAATATATAAAAGTTATTGGTATTGAACTCGAATTCAGCCCAGCTTAGGGCCTTTGACTGAGCCGAGGTTCGAACAACTTGTGCACCGTTAAAAGGAAAAATTGGAAATTTGGAATTAAAATAATTTAATAAATATATATGTATTATGGATCGCAAATGATACATAATGAAAGTATTTTGGAGAAATTTGAAGCATTTTGAGGAATTTATTATTTGGAAATATTCTGGTGAATGAGATTTTAACTAAGGAAGAGCTCGATCATTCGAAGCTGGATTTTGTACAAAGCTTCATGTTTGGCACGAGAAAACCAGTTTGGTTAGCAAGGCTATCATAACAAAGCAATGCACACGACCCGTGGAGAAGAGGCTAGACCCAGGAGCCTTTTTCAGAATATTTCAACAGCTAATCAATTAATAGCACATATTTTTTGGGGGAATCGCTTTTATATAAATTTGGCAGATATTAAGAGAAATAAGCACATCTACAAGTGTAGAATGCAATATGAAATTTATTTGGTTGAAAAGAAATATACATTATTGAATAATAGAGCGAATATGAGTATATTTCTATTAATATACATGTGTTGGAGGCTAGCGGAGCTAGGCAGGACTGACACGTGCCGCGAAGGAGAAGCGTGGCTAAACACTCTCTCATAGCGACTGGCCACGAGCAGACGCGTTTCACGCACGCGCACAACAAAGAAGCAGTTTTTGCACACAGCATAAGCCCGGACGATAAGCACCGTTGTACCATCAAACAACCAAGACATCGCCGAGGAAGATGGGAAGAAAAGCCGGCGAAACGCATTATTGGAGAGAACAGCGTGTATAATAGCATTACAATTTTAGAACGAGACTTCGCCTATAAGCAGCATTTCACGCAGAGGCTATAATTAAGAGCTTTATCTACTGAAAGCAACGATATTGCAGCAATTATTCCAAATATAAATATACAGCAGTATTTCATCACAAGCTACATCATAGTCTACATGATGGCACAAATCATAAGTCGGGGAGGAGAAACTTATTATACGTCTATTGAAGAAGAGATTATGGAGAACTAAGTAAAATGAAAGGAGGTTAATTTATAACTTGGATTGGGAGGTGAGAGTGACTCGGAAATTCAAGGATCGACACAGCTACAACTGCACACCAACTTGCAGTATTCAAATATGAATTTCTACACCACAAGCAAGATGTCCAACTTCACCAGGACGAGATGTCAACCTAGGGCTTGCGGACCTACAATGACGAGACCACTCTGCAGGACAGAGATAAGAAGACGAAGACCATTTGCAGCCGATCGAACTGGGAATCGCAGCTTCCAGGCCGCTGGCCGAGAAGGTGACGCAGCTACCGTTAGCAGCTCAAGCCGTGATGGAGAACAGGTGGCAGGCCAAGTGAGTAGGGGTCCACCGCAGCTGATCCACGAGCTTGGCAGTAACTGGTTTCGCTGGGAGACGAACGATGACAGCTTCGACGCAACATGTAGGACAGCTGACAGAGGTATTCCCTGGCTGTAGAAGACGTCTCAAGGTAGAACCACCGTTTGTTTCATGTCTGTAGTTTTGCTGTAGTAGTAGAGGTCCATTTTTGGAGTGACCAACATCATTGGTAGTTATCCTTATCTTTATTCTTTGTCTTTTAATAGCTTAAATTGTAGAGTTTCATTGTAATTTTTGATACGTCGTCATGTGTCGTATGAGACGTTATTTAATTCACATTTTAACTTAGATTTGCGTTTCTTGTATTTTAATTCTGAAGGAAACGTTATTTGACTCTCACTTTTGAACGATACTCGTTTTATAAAGGAATGCTTCGATAAAACTAAGATAATTCGATAAGGCTAACAAGGGAAGTCTCTGAACCGGGGAATCGCGGATCCTGCTGGAACTTTGCAGATACGTTGCGTGAGCCCAACTAGTCAGAACCGTGAAGAAAAATCTTTCGGAAATTAACTTCCCCTTCTACTAGATGAAAAATTAAGATTTACACGTATAAATTGGCGCGCCAGTGGCGTGAGCTTCATTGGCTGCGTCAGAGGTTGCTTCCCAACCGTACTGTGCTTCCTGGCCTACGGCGTACAGTCACCGAATGAGAGGCGACAGACCCGGCATACGCCTATTTCCGTATACGGAGAGTGTCCCATGCATTGCTTAATGAATATTAATATTGAAAAAGTTATAGGAAAACTATTGAAAATGTATGGAAAGGCCTCTCATCATTCAAGAACCGGACCTGTTGGACAGTTTGGATGGTTTTGTGCCTATCTGGCTTTCGTCTCTTTTAACAAGTGTGTTAGGTATGAAATACAAACAAAATGCTGTTGTGTATTGGAAAAGCGGTAAGAGGCATCCACTTTCCCTTTCTTCGGTAAACGAAAGTAAGAAAGATTTATATTTGTGGGCAGAACAAGTGATAATGGGCGGCACCCACCGCGACAAATTGAGGAGAATAACATGTGACTTAAAAGCCCAATTTTACATTGCCCATCAGAATAATGACGTAATATAGGCTATGACAGGACAATTCAGCAATGGGCTATGCCAACTGCGCAGGACGTAAAATGTACGAGGTTTAAAGCCAGCCATTCCTGGGTGCAGCACTTTAAGAATCCCTATAATATCATTTCGCGAAAAATAGCAACTGTGGAGATGTCAAAGAATGCCCATCGAGAAATGGATATTATGTCAGCAGCAGAAATATTCGTAGAAGAGGTTACATCGGTTCTAGATTCTCTCGGCCCTGGAAACGTATGTACTGTAATAGTGATCAAAGTGGGTTCAATTTGGAGATGTGTTCGGGTAGGACACTGGCTATAAAAGGGTCGAAAACGGTTTGCTCTAAAGTGCAATCAGTGGGGGCCACAACGCACAGTTATACAATACTGCCAACAGTAACAGCAGCGGGCAAGCTGCTTGGACTTCTCTCAATAACTTTGAAAGAACCAAAAGGTGTGTTTGGCAAAAGGGTGAAAGAAACTATGCTTGCACATGACAATATTTACGTTGTTCCCATAAATTCTGGCAAAATGGGATCCGCACAATTGGAGAATTGGTTTCATAATGTTTTCAAACAGCATGTACCGTCTGGCGATGTGGCACTCCTTTCGTATTCCTTTTCTGGACATAAATCGTTAGAAAAGTGAAGAGAGCATACGACTGATAATCATCCCTCCTGGGGCCACAGCCTATTTTCAACCATTTGGGTCTGGAAAAGCTTTGTCCGTAGATTTTGGAACACCGTTCGATTATTGAATTTTGACATCAATTTGGCCCAGAGAATTACAATCTTAAAAATGCAGTCTCTGACCATCAATTGTCGTCCTCTAGTTTTACTTCAATGTGGCAATACGCACGGTACCGAAGTCAGTATCTGTCCGACAATCCCGAACGGTTTGAACACCCTGTGCCATATTGTTTCGATATCAGTGCAATAAAATGTAGTACTTGCACTCGCCCGTGTCTTATACGGTGAGGAGGGTGTAAAAGCAGTTTGTTTTTCCAACATTATTACCACGAACATCACTGTTGTCAGAACTATGCGAAATAGCTTGGTCTCTTACTCACTTGTGTGGCCATTGGTTCAGTTTACTCTGTGTTGTGTTGTAATTTTATGTATCGGTGATACCTTACGACGTGCAATATATTGTAATGATGCAACATTAATGTCCCATGCCGCAGCGCAGCTTATGAGCGCGAGTACGGGAGGGCAGTCGTTTGTAACGTGATCTTTTGAGCCACCAATCAGGAGTGAGGCACACTCCCGCTTGACCAGCGCGCACAGTTCAAAATTGTTGTACTTACTGCCGTCTACGGTGGGTAGGAGTTAATTTCCGAAAGATTTTTCTTCACGGTTCTACCTAGTTGGGCTCACGCAACACATCTGCTAAGTTCCAGCTGGATCCGCGATTCCCCGGTTCGGAGACTTCCCTTGTAAGATAATTCGATAATGCTAAGATAACTTGAGAATGTATAGATTAGTCGATTATTCGATTACATTGTATTTTGGAGAAGAGCGTAAATTCATTGACAAATTGTAAGAACATGTAAACATTATAATTGTTATTAACAATTTCCATGCGTAACAGCGAAAGTATTCATTGATATGTCTATAATGCATTGTTATCAAGCAAAGCATAGTTGTGAGATGCTATAATATTATGAAACAAACATTACGATGTTCATATACATCTGATATTTTTGTTTATAACAATTGGAGTGTTATAAAATTCCTATAGCGGAATACAACTTATTAGACAACTAAATAGACTTGAACTATTAGATTACGAATATACACTATAAATTAGGATCATGGTATTGACAATTGAGGTCAAATGATGCCTATAATTATCAACAATTAAAGAATAAACATTGTTTAACTGAGACGAATAGACCAGGAGATATGTTAGTCTACCTGCGGTCTTGTATGTTAAAAACAACTTAAATATGAATTGCTTATATATTTAAGTATACACCAGAAGCGGGAGGATATGAAATTATTTATTAACCACTAAAAGACGAGCGAGCTACAAAGTAACATTGTTAACGTTTGGTAACGTGAAAGAACAAGTTTATTATGGATCATAGAGAACGAAAAGCGCTAATGAAAGGAATAAGAAGTACTTTCTGAATTGTATTAATGTGAACGAACATGTAATTGTTGTAATTTGATGCACGAGGTTTAATAATTTAGACAGGAGGTGAGTGTTAGGAGTGCATTCTGAACGGTAACATATTCTAGTGTAGTTATCTAGTAAAATCACTAATTCTTCTACAAGTGTGTAGCAAGATGGTTTTTTCAAGGAAGTAATGCCGTGCGGAGTTGTGAAGATTGTTTATAGAGAGGAAAGGAAGAATGTATGATATGTTTAGAGCGTAGTAAGACGCCTTTGTTAAGTATTGTTCACTGTATTGCGGAAGGAAGGAACATATTGCTATTTGGAGCAACGAATTGTTACAAGATGAGTGAAAGCGCTAACACAGAGGTTATTATTTGAATTGTTCAGGTTTGAGAGTACTTGTAAATGATCCACGTAATGTATAAAGTCTTGTAGTAGTCTCGCATCGATCTTTACCCTATTGTTTTATTTATTGACACGACATTCCAAGCTGTATTTAACTTAATTGTTTGATACTCAGGCTTATTTATTATGACACACCACTAGAAGAACCTGAGAATTTTATCGTTGGTAGAAGCATTGTTGGAGAGCTGTATTTTGCAACAGAGACACTATGAAGCTGTCAGAGCGCGACTGACAGTGTTAATGGTAATTTTTAAACCGTGTGAAGCACGAGATTTGTAAATAATGTAAATATTTAAACCATATATTATTAATAACAATTTTATTAGAGTAGGTAGTTACATTCTACGCACACCGTGTATAATGTAGGGTATTAGTATTGTTAACTTCATTTTTCATTAGTGAACAGCTGATTTTTAGCAGACCATTTTTAATAACACAGCCACAGGGTGACTGTAAAGTTATGTAAACATTTTATGAAACTTGATATCGTTACATTACTGTAACAAGAAAGTTCAGATACACTATTCTACAAATAGTAGATCTATTTGACGTGTGTGACAGTTAATTTTAACATGCTTATTTATTCATGGTGATAGGGATTATTTTATTTTATTATCTGTATTTGTTTGGAAATAAATCCCAGGCACGAGTTTTTGTTTGCCTGTTCGTTTTTATAAATCGGATCATCATTTCATTCTTGCGATCGACATGCGATAATACTGCGAATTAGTTACTAGAGTTCAAGTTAGTCTCAACGTTCACCGTTCACACCCGAGAGCCGAGATTCTCGTCCTACCATTTTGTGTTTAGGATAGTTTATTTCTATGTAAATATGTAACTAATCGGTAGTGTTATTGCATGAACGGTATGCATCGAGGGTTTCCTAGTCATTATCCTAGTGGGGAAGCGTTGATCTACCTGGCCGGGTATCGACCTCCCTACAATCCTTTTCTATCTTTGCGGATATCGGCTATGGCTATGCGGGATTCGGGTGCAGTACGACTCCAACAGTAATAACATGTTTATGTGCGCTCCAATCATTTACGTGGAAGTAGGAAAATATGTATCGATGATAAAAATAGTTTTCTCCGGCAAATGTCTGGCTGGGTATGACAGCTATTAATTTAAAAGGAGGAAACATACTTTGTTGGTGCATGAAACCAAGAAAATGATGACTAAAATGTAGTGGATAAGTGCATATAAAATATCATTTTTAATTCTCTTGCAATCCATAAAGTACGACAATATACCAGAATGCGATGTAGGAGGTTATTTTAAAATCCCTTATTACCTCACTGCCTATTTCCTGCACATGAAGTGCCTATTTGCTTGTGTATTATACTCAGAATAAATGCCTGAAGATTCGGACTCTTGGCATGACCAATGACACCTTCAGTAAGAGTAATTAATGTTTCAGTTAAATTCACGTGCTATATACTCGTATAAATCACTAAAATCATAAAATCACTGTAAGTAACTAAATGACTTAATTCAAAGTACCAGCTATTACATCAGATATTTTCACACGTGACGGTGTTCAGAAGTATTCATCACACTCAACTCGTACTTGTCTAAAAACATATCGTAGCACCACCTCAGTTGGTTCTAACCACAATGTTCGATTCATCACATGTGCATGCAGCTTGGGCAACGTCTGGCTTACGGTGCTATGGAAACCAGTCATGGAGCAGTGACGTCACACAGGATATATTTGTTCATTTACAGAGAAAGGTAATCGCTCAGATCGAAATCAGTGTACGGTTCAGGACAAGATATAAAACCAGTGTGTCCAAGCCTCTGGGGTCTGGCTTTGAACTGGACCAAATAAAACATAACCTCTTATGACCGTGCATTTTTACGCAGTTTCAATCCAGGAATAATGAATTCTTCTAAGTCTTGAGTAATTACGTTGGTTTCATGAAAACTCTATTACGGGGTGAATTGCATGCAAATATGTAGAATGTGGATTTAATATACAGGAATAAAAATTTCACCTGATCTAGATTATTCAGATCGAGTGGTTGCATAGGCCACTCCATTCGCTTATTGCTCTCACCAGAATCTCAGAAACTCATGTAATTCTGTTAGGAGGGACGTTGTCGACCTTTTTAAACAATCACAGGCCTATTGCACCCTCCACAATCATGGTACAATACCGATTTTCTGAGACTGGTACTATAAAGAAGATGTGTAGCCCTATTCTTACATTTATCACCAAGCCAAATCATGACTCCAGGACCATGTACCGGTCACGTTGAGAGCCATTTTGAGCACGGTGAGGTGGTCTCCGTTTTCTCCATACGTGGCGGTGTTCATAAGTATTCACCACATTCAACTCGTCTAAGAACATCAACTAGGACACCTTCGGTTGGTTTAAACCACAATGTAAGACAGATTACTGTAATTTGTGACGGCGAGGCGTCGCGGTGATTGGAAAAACTAAAGCTCACTTACCTGGTTTGCAAGCACTCGTCAATCTGTGGTTCAGGGAGCTATGTTGGCTTAGAACTTGTAAGGTCTGAACAAATTTGCACCGCAGCAGTGTATCTATGGATCTCCATCAATTGGGCCATGTACTGAACTACTCGGGCTATTGTTCTCCTGCCGCAGTCTCTATCATACGCAAATAACTCTGTGTCTCTGAACATATCAGCTTTCTTCAGTCAAGAAATCATATATTTTTACAAGTGTTCTTGCCCAACCCTTTCCAACTCCTTGATCAGATTCATTCTTCATATATTTCGTATTTCACAAACTCCTCTGATGAAGTTTGCTCCGTAAAAACAATCCACCATATAGAAATTTGTCTCGCCTCAACCACGAGCCCGTAAAATATGGGAACAATAATGGGTAGATATACTTAGGATATAAGTTCGGAGAAACGCCGTGCTCCAATAATACGCAAGGCAATGACAGCGATTCCCTGTGTACACCTTATTCTACTGCAATTCCCATAGCATTCTTGTGGCATGGGTTGCAACTGTGTAGGATTAATAACTTTGTACAGTGTCAAATGCAGCATCTGCGTTAATATACCAATGCACTGTAAGAACGTACTTGCCTTTTGCTGCGACAAAAGACAAACTAATGCACCGCCGTATCAAGGTTGTTTTTATCCGTAGCTATGCATAAAAGCACCACTATACGTCCAGTTCTTGGAGCTATTGTGTAGAATGCATAGTTTGGAGGTAGATGATTGTGGTCTTCGATTTGGGCACAGTTTATATACATAGAAAAACAGTAATAATGTTGAATTCTCAGCTTTGATGATCTGAAATTTTTACCTCACTCCGAATTTGAACTACAGACTTCTAGATATTGTTCGTCCGAGTAACGTTATAATATTGACATAGCCGTCAATCGTAGCACGTACCACGTTGCAGCCGAACGCAAGTGAATTGACTGATTTGAAAACATGTCTGGAGTAGCGAGATAACATCTACTTTGCTAGACTCTATCTATACTGACTGGGATTTTCTACCAGTCTATAAGAGTAATACTCCTGGCCAACGATAATTAACCTTTGGTGTATGAAATAATAGATCATATCCAAATCCCTGACAAATCATTACTACTCATGCAAAGACTAACGACATGTACACAGGATATACTAATATATATGTGTCTAGGCATTGTGTATACCTACCCCTCATCATTCACGTTTCTATGGAATCTGGCGTTAAGTGCAATGAATTTCTATGTGGCGGATGTTTTTCTCGGCTGAATGCTCTTCCTGTCAACTATAGCATTTGAGAAGTTAGTGAGAGTTTAAATGAATGAAATTAAATGAAGCAGGGTAAGAAGCTGGAAGGCAGCAGTGTTTGCGTGAATATAGTTATATACCTTTCAATTTGCTGAGGTTTTTAGTATATTATTATGATATTGCATTTTGACATTTTGTATTAGTTGTTCCCTCTCGCCTAAATAAATTCTTTGAACTACTAACTATCCTTTCATTACCAGGCTTTGGTAACTTGTAACGGATTTCTAGGTTCGGGCCCTCATCCACTCAACGGGAATCGTCCCGGTTGTATTTGTTCCCTTCTTAAGTCTTCGTGGCCTAACACGGTAGAAGGTGTCGTCCAAGCAGTTGTCAGAAGTTAAAAATGGGGAACCAGGAAAACCATTTCAAGGACGGCCAACGGTGGAGTTTTAACCCGCATGTCTACCGAATACGGAGCAGCCTGGCCCCATGCCATTGCGCCTTACCGCACGTAGCTATCACAATCGGTAAAGCATGCTAATACACTGCTGTAACTAAATAGAATTCACTCGGTTCTTAACTCGGCAGAGTTTATGTAGTACATTAATATTGGTGATTTTTGTGGCAAATATCGCTGCACGTGCCGCATAAAAAATAATCCCTGCTGCAGTCCAATGCAAGTGAATTGACTAATTTGAAAACAAGTGTGGAGTAGAGAGATAACATCCATTTTATTGGATTTTAAGTTGTCTATGTCAAGCCCATTCATTGCCTTAATAGGAGAGGCTACTGGGAATTTATAACAATTGTAATAGAATGAAATGTTATTTATCTACTACGCCGTATTTTTAAGTCTACAATAAGTTTGCTGCGCGGCGCTACGATACTATTTCGCTAAACTATATTAAAATTAAGTTATCCGTCCCGGCGGGGCAGTAGCTCAATTTTGCCTTTCACCCCTTCTCCCGCCCCCTAGAGAGTGGGTTGGGTGGGTGGTGGGATGGGTAGCCCAGCGGTTTACTTTATGTTGCGTGGGGATTTGGCACAGCGTAATAAAGTGTGATAAATATCCCCTTCCCTCCCCCAACAACGTGAGTCCCAGCAGTGGCATCACTCCTGCAATCACATGGCGCCCCTGTCCCTGGCCTACATGCTCACACAATACTCGTAAGAATCCATACCCCTCAACAGGATTTTAAAAAACGTAACCATCTCATCAAGAAGTGTCCGTGGGACATCCCCGCTTCACATCTCAAAAACACTGCCACATAATGAAGTGAATGATGGGAAGCGTTCATATGCTGGCTATTACATTTTACAAATGCTTTAAACACACATTAATTCGTTTTAATTGTGCGAGTTGGTACAGCCTGGTACATTATGCAACCCATTAATCACGAATGACCACGTTCACTAGAACTGCTGGTTTTACTTGAAAGTAGACACCACTTATTGCGCAGCGTTATTCAAAATGATGTCACTAGTATCATATGCTTATTATTTCGCCATATGATGTCAAATTAATAAGGCTGATGCGAAGGGTTTTGAAGTTTTGTTCTACGCAATCCAAAATTACAGCACGCATCTCATCGCAATTTCTGGTGTGCTTGCTGTCAATATACAATGGCATTGCTGTAAGACAATGCATCGTTCTGTGTGCTCGATTATCACTGATGAAATGGCTTCCATTTGAATATTTTGCTTATGAAGTCATAAAGGAAAGCCTGTGTTTTATCACCCCATTGTCAGAGACTGTGCATGAATCGAAATAACGCATCTTTATTATCTGGTTATGCTAAAATTGTCACACATATGCTATGAAATATTTGGTGAGAGGTCGAGCATCGTTTTGGTACATGCCAGGTCACTTGTTCTCCTACACTTACTGAAGGGTAAACTACAGTAGAATAGTGCAAGTAGTTGTGCGATAATAAACTATTCAGTTTCGTCACAACATGTTCAATAACCTTTTGTAGCACCAATTTAAAAGGACTTACATGATAAAATTGCACAGGTAATGCACTAAAATGGTCTTTGTTTAAGTGAATTAACAATCGCTATTTAAGGATATAATGTGTTTTATTTGAAATTGCCACACGTGAAGTACCTACAGCATGGGACTCGAAATTCCATACAGCGAAAATGGCCTGTTAACTGTTCGTACCGTATAAAACATCTTGAATTTAGGTTGGTTTTGAAATAATCACCGGAATGTTCATGGTTATACAGTATACAAGACGTGTTAAATATGTCCACTTTCTTGGCGTAAAACCTTCCTCTTTGTGATCACATATTGACCGAAATCTTCTGCCAACTCACTGAAAAAACTGGCAACGGCTACTTGCAAATATAGAGCATTTCCGTATTATAATGGTGGATTATTTTCTTCAAACTTCCCCACATAAAGACTTCACAGTGTTTTCAGGCTGACAGACTAACCCTCTTTCATAGACGACAGGAAATAAATCTCCCTTGTTAGGGCAAAAGGGTAGATGTCAAAATAACACAAAAACTGTGTCTGTGCAAATTGTTTGGTTGGGAATCGTCATAACTTTGTTTATGCAAAAATTCTGAATACTCTGTTCAGGCAAAAGGGTATACGTCAAAAGAATCCCAAAACTGAGATTATGCAGTTGTTTGGTAGGAAATTGTCATAACATTGTTTTAGTATTATTTTGACTTACAATCTGTTGCCCTAACAAGAGCGAAATATAGTGGCCAGATTGAACCACCTCTATATAACTAGATGCATGTGCGTATGTAGGAATACGACATGTAGCAACATTTATTGGACCATGAGCACATGTTTCTCAAAATGACATAGTTCTGAAACCAAAATTACTAATTTTAGGAACAATCTTTAGTGCAATCACTAAACATATATTTCGTACACCTGCCTATAGTACAACTTATGGAAAGAGTATAACTGGGCAGCCGGGAACATTCCCCAGGTGAAAAACGTTTTGGTTCCGTAATCTACTCTGTTTCTTTTAACGAGTAAGTTGTTTAATTTGTTTCCTATTACACTCATAGATTCATTTATGATTACATTAGTGTACATATTCATTATGTCGAACGATACTAGTCTCAAGCTTGGTTTCATTTGTATCTTGTTTAGTGTGGTCACTAAAACTCTTGTTTTTTACGGAATTGTTTTTATTGTTGATCATGTGGTGTTTTAATATCAGTTTCCGCTTAACGAGGACTGTTGAGTTTATGCGTGGGGGAATGGATATTGGTCTTTAATATTTGAAGATGTCCAGAATACTTTAACATACACTTTGTCAGGACGTATCTAGACCTGGCTAACAGAGATACATCTTATAAGCCAGACGAACAGAGACATTCAGGAATGCGAGGTAAAACAATGGAGGGGGAGAGATAACGAGGGGCTAGTCCCATAAGGAAAATTCTCTGTCAGTTCGCATTGGGCAGTGAATTGTGAAGGAAGCTGAACAAGTATCAACACCACATCACGCAAATAACCAGCTAAGTACTTAAATCCATATTTAAGTAAGAGCACCAACCTGACCATTTCCCAACCACTAAAGATTACAACACTAAACAATTAAACTTGAAGGTCAATAGTGTGCCCGTTGGACGAGGTTATCTGGTTACCACCAACCGTAACGTGGCCTCCCAGATGATCCCTACCTCGAGACACATTGCCGGAGAGGATCGGAATGCACTTCTTATGGGACTAGCCGGCACAAGACTCTGCTTCCCTAAGGATCAGGTTCCCATCACAGTGATTGTCATGGACACCCAAAGAAAATGCACCCCAAAAAGGTCAAAACTACTAAATAATTACATCCAGACTTAAGACATAATCATGGTTTGTTTATTTGAAATTCCAAACCCCTGTCCTACGGTCGTAGGGTTTGGTTAAACGGCTCTTCCGTAGCTAGTAAACAAAAAGAAAAATAAACAACTCCTGAAGTTAACGTAGAATCCCCTGGACAGGTCCTAAATACAGCAAACTAAAAAAAACAAAGCTGGGGAAATGGTACCGCAATAAAATATTTATACAAGAATAAATGATGCTTCTAGGAAGAAGGCATCATGTCATCAAAACATGTCAAACATGACAGAAAAGTTAAAGGACTGGTACCATCCCATATTTACATTTACGCTCTAATTAATTCGAACTAAACCTGCTTTAAGCTGATCAACGGCGTTAGACGTCCGTGATAAACAAACTAAACAAAAACTAATGATTGTCAGTCATCATTGCAGTACAATGATACAATTATATACAACAACAAAGATATTACATTACAAGAAACAGTAGGGTAACAGTGGGATAACATGTCAATGAATAAATAAGTTGTACACACAAATAATCATCTTATTATTCCTGCCTACAGTCAGATGAACAACTGTTTGTTGTCCACCGTCATCTATCAGTGTATTTAAACCTGAGAATCCAACTGTGCAAGAACAGCATTCTCCTGATCGGGTCACGGCCCACGAGCTCTGAACTTTGGGTTCGCGTACGATCTCTGTCAAAAAGTCTATCAGTGTTAGCTACTAGACTTACTAGTAAGAACAAACGAAAGCTCAATGCATTGTTCAGCTCGACTAAAGAAACAAGATCAAGAGTTAACAACGATTAAAGATTAACTGTAATATTAGCATCGTAGGTTTAGGAAATAAATTTATGGTTCATGATTTAGTCCTAAATTTAATGCCGTAGATTCATGAGTCCATTTATTATTAAGATAGTTGACCAAATGCAAGGCTTCGTAGGAGTGTGCTACCAACACGTGGTACACCTCAACAAAGAATACGTAGCTCTGGGTAGTTTATTGGCTGAGGAATAACCCACCCACCAAGGGAAGATGATTAAAAAAAAGGAAGTAGGTTTTGGATTGGAAAAAAAGGATAGAAAATAGGAGGAGAGTCCCACAAAATTAATAAGTTTAACTTTAAACACACTTAAAGGTGGTTGCCACCGCAAATCCGTTCTCGGATACCTAAAGTGGGTACGAGCTTGGTCGAAGCTGACGGGGACCGCAGCTAAGACTTGGGCGGTTTGCCAGAGAAAGGCTTTAGTGTATTTCCTCCCAAGCATGTATAAAAGTACTATAGGGAAGGGTGATGGTCTGGCCAGACAGATAGTAAAAGCTTTATTGAGTATGAAGGAGAGCATAAACCTAGGAAGAGCTAGGAAAGCCAGGATCTTGTCTAACTGTAGTATCAGAGAAATGATGAATCCAAAAACAAATATTTAATTTATTAAACAATGCAAAGAAGTTTGAGGAAATTAACAAGCATGTAATATAATTTTGACAAACATAGTTCATTTGAACTTTTTAACAAATGGGGTCGCAGACCTCTCAACATTAAACGTTTGCTCCAGGCAATTGACAATTTATTAGGTTTAAAACCTGGTACTAAAATCTTTGTAAGATTTAAACAAATAAACAATGAAGTAATTAAAGTTTGAACGTGAATTGGAGTACAAAGAGTGTACCTTAAGAAATTCTTGAGAGAATGTTCTAGAGAAAGTGACAACTTCGAAAATAACAATAATAAAAACATGAAAAATAAGATAGAAGTTCCTAAAACTTCTTATATTTATACAGAATTACTATATGAGAATTATACAAAAGAGGGCAGGTCACTTACTGTGAAACCTGAGGAAAGTTAAAAGGAAGGTTCTATAGACTTCCCAAGTTTGAGCAGGAATCACTAACCAAATGGGACAGTTTCCATTTCGTGAAACCTGAACATGACTCGCTCAAGAGTTTAAAGAATTGTTTTCCCTGATTATAGAAAAGGAACAATGTGAATTTGAAACTTGTATCACACAAGCAATTATGCAGAATTTAATTAATGTTAAACTAGCAAAGTTGTAAGGGCACTTCGTGAGTGACACCTTATAGGAAAGTTACAATTTTATTAATAATGGTGGTTAGTAGAAGGTTGAGGAAAGATCATTGGGATATAGGATCAATGTTCATGGCCGTATTTAATGTAAACGGACGAGCGCGACGCGGTAGAAACGTGGAGCAAGCACTGGTTATCACTGTAGTCTATAAAGATGGATGCAAAGTTCACTATAGAAACACTAAAGTTTATGAGAAAGAAAGTTATTGCAATTATGGAAATAACTGATTGCACTATATAGGTGAGAGTATATTTCTTGAAAAAGTTGTGATTTACAATTAAATGTACCATAAAACATTCCAGTGGTTCCAGCGGTGGAAGAAAGTTAGCTATTGCAACAATTTGTAAGGAAGATTCCTCATTTTAAATATTATTGTCACAAGTGAGTGAAAAATACCTGACGGCAAGACTCGCAGATAGAGTACAAGATCTCGAAGGTTCCAGAACGACCTTGGTGGAAAAATGGGGTTGAGAAAATCCAACGGAGGAACTAGCTTAATGAATTATAGACAGCGGGTATTAGGTAATATCCCACGTAGTGAGAGGATTTCTCATTTGAATAGCTTAAGAAAGCTCTTTTTAGTAAAGTTGGCTTATACAAGCAAAAGCTCAACATGGCAAATCCCACGAAGAATGATTTTTGCCCCAAAGTAAATAATTTAACACTGTCTATAAAAATATCATTAAAAGCACGTGGAAGTTAAAACCATGAAGATGAGGTTAAAACTTTTAAAATGGTACTTATCTTGATTTCATGTTGAAGGCGAAGTTTCCCTGGATGACAACTACCTTGCCAACATGGCGTAGAAGAGTGTGTGCCTCTTGGTTTGAGGAGGCTAGCTCGAGAGGAGCTTTAACTGATCGAGTCAACTGCCGACTGAGAAGTGAGACCTGCTCAACGGAGCACGGAGGGTCCAAGGAAGGGAAAAAGAGTGGGGGGTAGGAAACAAAAGGAGAACATATAAACATTGCCAATGTTACAACAAAAAATGATCTTCTCTTGGTGAGCTGGTCTTCAAAGAGTTGACAACAGATGATGCTAGCGCAGCATGGTGAGTAAAGAAGTAGACGTAGTCCTCTTGCTCAAGGAGAAAATAGCTGGCGATGGTAACAGGATCTGGTGGCCAAATGGATAAGTAAGTCCTCTAGCACCAGGAAGAATTGAAGAGCTTCAGATATTCGCTGCTATATGACGCTAGGTGGGTCATAGAATATATATCTGGAACAGACTCATAAAAGATATAAGCGACCTGAACCCCTAAGAGAAAACAGAAGATCACTGTTGGTGTTTGACAAAGAGGAAGGAAGAAACATGCATAAGCATTGAAAATTACAATCTCTAGTACCGTGTATTCCAAGAATACACCAAGCTCGCACGTTAACAATAACACAATCGGTACTCGGTCCTCGGTCAAACTTGGTCTGTAACATAGATTTCCAGGCTTTCACTAATAATAAACATGGTAATCAACCCGACGTCGTGTATCAAAACACGGCAAAGAATCATTCACTTACAAGTGAGAATACACACTGGCCTGAACGGCCAAACCTATCAAATGGTTACTCAAATTAAATATGAATCATGACAAAACATATCGTTGGGCTCGCTCACAAATACCAGCGAGTATATCAAAATATTTAGCATTACTTATTAGTACTCCTGTACTAGAACAACTTTACAAAAATCGATACTTGATCAAGGTCAATAGCATGAGCATAAACATACATGGCTCGTAATGGACATTCCTAGCAAGGTCTAGAAACAATAAAATAAAAATGAAGTCGTTAGTCAATTGTCTCACAAGAGAGATCGTAAATAACCTTGGGCAATGTCACAGGCGCGAACTGGACGAGCATCTGTCATCATGCTTCCAGCGCTCTGCAATACAAGTTATGACGTGTCAATGAGTTCTCAAAGGAATGTCTTTCACAGATATATAAAACACATTAAATTCACAATAAACGTAGACTGAGTGATCCTAGCATTCACTCGATATGATTATACACATATAAGAAAGGTTATAATGTCGTTAAATACGAATTCATGATATGTTTGGCCTCTAAAAAACAAATAAACGTAACGAAAAGATATCTCTCTCCTGTTGAAGGTCTTTGAAAATGTGTAGCACCACTGAAGCTCACAGCAAATGTGTGCTTCGTACAAAACACGTTTAAATGAGTATAAATACAAGCTTCACACCTTAACTTCTGGTGGAAATAATTGAAATGATACGAATATCGTGTAATAGGAATTATGAGTAAGTTAAAACATTACTTGACTCATTTACAACGATGTGAATTCATCTTAAATCTGGTGGCAAACTGCTCACTCTTAGGAAAAAAAATGTAATTTACAATAATAATGCAGGCTGGATCCATTCCATGCCTAAACGATACGTCCATAAATGTTAAATAATAGACGTCAGTGGCGTACAAAATAATAGAAAAAGAGGACTTCAGAAAACTTGACAAATAATCAGCTGGAGCTGAATTAAAAATATGCCCCTGACACAAATTGACTAAATTGATCTTCCGTCATGCGGAATTACCTTTCAAAAACAATATTGCACCGTGTGAACGCACACAATCAGGTGACTAACTCTCTGTCGAGTAACGAAATGCAAACAAGCATTTAGAAGCGTGAAAATCACCATAGAAGGGGGTCGAAATGAATGAAAATAACCCTACCTTGATGACTGACAATAAGTTACGGATGCTACAAACTAATCCACCCATGACTATCCACCGTACATAAATAGATTATAATATCATGACTCACAGCTATTGCAGTTTATTTTATCCAGACACGAGGATTGAGGATTCTGCCTTTTGTCCTGGCAATCCACAGATATCTTCTCTGCTTGGCTATAAGCATGGTTATCCACTGGTGGTTCTTCATAGTCGTAGTGTGGCTTAGGTGTTCAGCGTTCCTCCCATTTGTATATTTAAGCCATTGTCATCTTCTTCTTTAGTACAGTACAATTATGCCTCAGCACATGGTTGAATGAAGGCATCTTGGTTAAATCGTGGAATTTGTAGAATCGTAGACACTGCTTCTAGCGTATTTTAAATTCACTGCTTTTACACTTTATAGATAGCAGACTATATTCAAAAAATGGCCTTGTCTGCTTAAATCACAGAATCTAGATTTGACACAAAGCACGTGCCTTTTCACTGTAGTTAACACTTCACATGTGGTAGATATTTTTATCTATGTGCATCAGCTTAATCTTAGTCGTTTTCAATTCGGCCTTTGCACGGCTCAAAAATATTGCCCATAAACTGATGAATATTTCGACTCGATTTTCACTCGTGTATTGCTGGTACATAAATCACTTGTCACACTGGTCAGCCATTAAGCATGCTGCAACCATGTGGTCGATCACTTCACTTAGTGGAAATATCACAAAATTTAAGATATCCGACGGACTGTTTCGCGTCACAAGCACACTTCGTGCTAAAATACTTTGGTCGTGTTCACTTCTCAAATTTTGATAACGACGATGCTAATATTGGGTCACCTTGGACCTTCACAAATGACGTCTGCTCGCCATGCGAGTACGGATTAGAGTCATTCCTTCACGGAAGTAGGTGTGCTCAGTTCTATCACGTCCAAGTCATTTAGCGACTAAGTTCTTTCTTCCCGCGTGTCTGCGGTGGTATACCTTCGGTTGTAAACCATAAATAAATATTATAAGCCCATAAAAATGTGGCTAATTAAGCTGCATGACTTCTTATTATAAATTCTAGATTGCACATCAACTTCTTTGATCATGTTGGGTAATTTTCATAGCTTCTTAATAAAGTCAAAAGAACATCCGATGTAGTGGCATACATCTGGGATGCGTTCATAATTCTTGAACATTATAAATTCCATGGTTCTCGTACAAGCTATCACCAGCATGAGCTATTCGGGCTCAATAGTCACTAACATTATCAAAACTATAATCACATGACTTTAAAAAACCTGACAAGTTACGCAAGTTTACAAAAAAGCTCGGTCATTAAAATTTTGAATATATTGTATATATCTTAACGCACATATTTGTAGACTTAGATAATAGTCTGAGTGTAAGCGATCCGACGATGATCACTTGACGATCGAAACCGATCATCCCAGTGCATTAATAATTTCATGCAATGTTTCAAGGTGTAGGGAATAACGTCCATTGCAATTTGGGATTAATCGTGTTGACCGACTGAAAAGCATTTATATTCCATTTACTAAGACAACATTGAACAAGTAGATCTTTTTTCTTTTTCTTTCTTTCTTCGGCTTTTCCCAATTAATTGGGTTCGCCGGAGCCAACCAGGCTCATTTTGGATTTGGCTGGGCATTTAAGGCCGGATGCCCTTCCTGACGCCACGTGATTTTTCAGGTGAAAATTCCACCCCACTGTCACCGGGAGTCGAACCCCGGCCGCCCGGGTGAAAGACGAGCAGCTAAGCCACTGCGCCTTCACGCTCCTCTGAACAAGTAGATCTGTGAGAACAAAATAGCCTATTCTCATATATCCTACTGGTCCTTTCCATTAAAAACCCTCCCGGCTAATAAAATAATTTTCCATGTGATGTAGCCTATAGGCCTACTAAATAGCTTTTCATACGACACCATTGGATTTAGAAACAATATGCTAGAATAAATAACGTTCAGTATCGGAGATTAAAACTCCTCCGCCATGATGGCATCTTTCTATAATACGTCTCGTGAGTTCATTCCAAGAAATGACAAATGCACGCCTTCGAATATTTTTGAAAAGTAAGCTACAGAACTTAGATAATGATTATTATAATAGCCTATCAAACGAATCTTCTCATCAATCGTTTGAATAACGTACGAGGAATAATAAAAATAAAGTTTTAACATTTCGAACTGATGCCATCTTGAATTTCTGATAACAATAGAATATGAGATGTCTCTATACTGTAGAGTATCGCGTGAGCCGGACGGGCAGCTCTCGGGAGGAGGCGGTGCGGCAGAACCACCAGTTGGTGAGACAGTTCCCCGTCAAGCACCCTTCTCGCTCCCCGCAAGGCTGACCACAATAACAAAGCCCCTATGAGTCAACGCAAGCCATTGAAACTCAGGCCTCCAGATAGTTCTATATCTGGAAGCAGCTGGAGCAAGAAAGGCTTCCGGGCAGTTCAGGAGACAGAAGTTACGAGAAGTCCCGCTACAGGTATAAATGACCAACGGAGACCGGGGGCGTGGAGTTCACGACAGTTCATAGTGGAGACCAGTTGAGTTGCAGTTCCAGTTGCGTGCAGTGCGGAATGCGACAGTGTGGAAATAAATGTGACAGATAAATATAGAGTACTGTTAGAGACATCTTCTCTCAAAGTACAGTGAAAATAAATTCAGTGATAAATATTTGTAAGAAGTGTGACTCATGTAATATGAGTGTATACGTAAGTAAGCCTAATGTATTACAATGTTTATTAGTGTAAGATGTTACAGTAAATAAAGAACTAGTGTACTATATGCCTGACTTGTTATTTTACGGACCCTAAAAACATAACAATACGAAGCTCTGAATAAAGATTGCTCCCGGGTGAATTGATCGCCAGAAAAATCATTCGAGATATTTAAATATCATTTGGCCGCTTTCCATTCATTCCATTCCTGACCCGGTCGGAGACTGGAAGCAGGCTGTGGATTTTCATTTTTCATATGTACTGAGGTATCAGTCCTCTATCACCATAAAACATTTAAGTTTGATTGCTTAAACAGTTTCAGAGACGCCATGTTGCATTGTTTCGCATATCGGCTATAGAATTATATGCCAGAAAATAAGTATTCTAATGATAGTTCATTATACCAACATACATTTCTATTGCTTGATTAGAACACGAGAAATGAAAACGTCAATTTTAAAATTTAGCACCGTCACCATTTTTTACTTCTCATAAAATTCCATTAAATTAGACATCAATATATTAAGGTTTGTATGAAGATACCATGCTAACAAGGGAGCTGTCCATACGGTCATATCGAAACCGACAATTATATTTCGTTAAAGATGATGAGGAAACCATAAATTAGCGATGTACAAAAAATTGGCTGCCATTTCGAACTAGAAGGTCCTGAAATCGGCACGGAGATTTCAAATAGGATTGCACGCGCTAGCATATAGCTCGACGTGGACAGCCCTGGTGACCAGCTGAAGCGTGCGCGTAACCATGAGCGCTCTGTGCTCGCTTTGCAGAATCAAGAAGGCTGAAGCGGAATGTATGCGATGAAGATCTGCGACTGTGGGCCTTCGAAATTTCACGAGAGATTTCAATGGGGCGAACTAATTTCAGCACATGTACTAGTTGGTTGAGTCGTTTTAAGAAAAAGTGCAGAATAAAAGGTAGAAAAATCACGAAATTTGTATCCCGTACGTACCGATGTCTGCAAGAGGAAGACGAAAAATATCAAGTCGCAAATAAATTTGTAGAAGCAGCTACAGAGCGATTTTTAGACTACACCCCTTCTTCAATATAAAATACAGATCAGAGTGGTTTTGTGCGCGAAATGGAAGCGAAAAGGACGCTATCGCTTGTTGGTGAGAAACATACAGAAACAGTTGCTCAATCAGTTCATTCACTCACCCATTCGTACACAATTACGCCCACAATCAGTATGGCCGGTACACTTTTCCCGAAATTATTCATTGTACTACAGGAGGCAACTGGAACTTTCGGCCCGAGAGTTTCCAAAGAAATGCTTCATGCCAGAAATATTGTAACAGCCAAATAATCAGGAAAAATGGGGAAAATTAATTAAAATATTGGTTTAAAGAATCCTTTTTCCCATTTGTGGAAGAGAAGTGTTTGCTACTGGACTACTTATAGTGATAAAAGATGTCTTGAAGACATTCCTTCAGGCAATGGTATAGAAATTCTCCAGATTCCTCCTGGAACTACAGGGAAAATATAGCCCTTGGATAAGTTTTTCTTCCGGCAATGGAAAGCTTTGTATCGCCGTTTAACAGACATTGTGTCGGCTTGTGAAGACGTTCAGTTTGATGTATATCAGAGAAACAGCGTACTGAAAATGCAATCCTTCATTCATTTTCAATTTTCTTCCCCACGGTTCAAGGACATGGTTAAATATTCGTGGTTCGCAACCAATTACACAACGCAGAGACCTCCCGAGTTTGAAGTGCCGGCGAAATATTTCCTTCAAATAAGTAAGGAAAACTGTGAAGAACACTGTGGTCTCAAAGTGCATATTCGTTGTGCATGGTGCCAAAAAATATTTCTGTTTTTATCATGCGATTAACGAACCTCATTTATGTTTCACATTCGTTCCCTAACAATGAAGTGTCCTTGGAGCGTGGTAGCCTGCCAGTTCGTTCTCGCTCTCTCCAGCACAACTGCAACTCCACTCCGCTGTGCGCCGCACGAGCAATCAAGATGCAAGGGTAGTCCAGTAATTGCGTTGTCACACGGAGTTTGTATCAAGATTTCGATACATTCCAGTTCGAAATGGCAGCTAATTTTTTGTACACCGCCAATTTATGGTTTCCTCATCATCTCTACGAAATATCAATGTCGGTTTCGATATGACCGTATGGACTGTTCCCTTGTAAGTTACACATCACGTCACCGCCATGTTGGTTTAGTGCTCATCAGGTTATTAAAAGTCCCATGGGTGAACGTATGTGAATAGCCTCTATCAACATACAATATTTCAGTCTGATTGCTGTAATAAATTAGTAGATTATAACAAACATCTAAATATTTCGGATGGTTGTCATGTTGGATTGTTCTATATATAGACCATAGAATTGTGTACAATTAGATGAAGATTATTGCGTAGGTTCATTATTCAAACGTTCACTTCGTTCGCATGAATAAGACACAAAAAATTAAACTTAATTGTAAAATTGTGGTCAGCCGCCATCTTGAGGAATTGAAAATAATTGAATTAAATTATATGCCAGTAAATCAACATTTTGTATCAAAAATTACCGTGCTATGTTTCACTGCACTCGGATGTTTAAATCACAAAAAAAAAATTACATATGTTAACTTTGCTTGGCCACCCTTGTTGTTTTGTACTTGACAGGTTTTTGAAAGTTACATGGGTGAACTTGCCCTCCATCACCTTACAAAATTTCAGGGTGATATTTGAAACTATTTCGGAGACATTGAATGCCAGTGAAACAATTTGCGCGGAATGTTGGAATGGTGAATTGTATTACAATTTAAAAGTCACAGTCGAGGTTGGACGAGGTACTACTATGTCTCTACCGTGATTCATTAAAATCGCTACGGCCGTTTGGATCTTATCAGGGACACACACGAACAAAAGATGATATCATAAGTCTATTTTTTTTTTATAATATGAAAATACGCTAAAAATGGCTTCCAACACGATGATGGGCCATACATAAAATAAACAGTAGTGGTGAGAGATTACTGGCTTGAGTCACTCCTGTAACAACTTTAAACCAAGAACTGTTGTTGTTGTTGTTGTTGTTTGGGTCTTCAGTCTTTTGACTGGTTTGATGCAGCTCTCCATGCCTCCCTGCCATGAGGTAATCGTTTCATCTCTAAATAGCAACCACACCCTACATCCGAGACAATCTGTTTAACATATTCTAACCTTGGTCTACCCCTACAGTGCTTGTCCTCGACCCTTCCTTCCATAACTAAGCTTGCTATTCCTGGGTGTCTTAGTATGTGTCCTACCAACATATCTCTTCTCTTCATTAGCAGTCACCAGAAACATCTCTCCTCTTTCACTCGTCTTAATACCTCTTCGTTTGTAACCCTATCTACCCATCTGATCTTCTTCATTCTCCTGTAACACCACATTTCAAACGCTTCAATTCTCCTCTTTTCTGCTGCACCAATAGTCCAAGATTAAATTCCATAGAGTGCCATGCTCCAGACAATGGCTTTCAGAAATGACTTCCTATTATCTAATCTATATTCGATATCAACAGATTCCTTTTTTGTAGAAATGCTTTCCTTGCCTGAGCCAACCTACGTTTTATATCCTCATTGCTTCGTCAGTAGTATACATTTTTACCATTTGGATATTGCGTAATCGCGAGGACATATTGCATCATCATGGCGTCATCTGATAGCCATGCGGATGTGAGCACGTGCAGCGTGCACGTGCACATGTTAGCGTGGGAAGAGGTCGACCTTTAACCACTTGAAGCAGATAACCTTTGGGTAACCGCTTGAAGCAGATAACCTTTGACTTATTTATGCGATGGAGATAAAAATTAATGGGTGTTGGCGTCATCTAATACCCGTGCAAATTTGCAGCTGTGCGAGCGATCACGTGATATGTCTGCAGTGTTCGCGTGAGACGTGGTTGACCTTTAACGTCATTGGGTAAGAATGTAATCTTTGACTTCTTTAAGTAATAGTGATAAAAATATAATGAGATGATTGCGTCAGAAGCTTGTTTTGTAGCATTTGGTTTCTTGAGTGTAGGTGGGGGTGAAGGATATATAAATGCATGTGTGCGTGGATGAGTTTAACTTCTACGTTTGCGCGAAGAGACTGTGTGTGTGAAAGAAATAAAGAAAGTCAACGACGAGGAACAAATTGTGTGTGTGATGGATGTTCTAACGAAGTTCAATAACTTAGCCACTAGCGTTGAGTATTCTAATAAGAAACTATCAGAACTAATAATTGATTTACCGTATGTAGTCCAAATTATTCGGGCTGTGGAGACGAGATATGGAAGAAAAATAGTGGTGGACATTATCATTGAAGATGACAAAACCAGTGTATTTCTACCAGCAGTAATTGCAAAACTAAGCGCATCAGAGATTGATGAACTAAACTCACTGAGAGGCAAACTGATGTTGGTGTATTTGGGGTTGAAGAACCGCTCACATCAAGTTGTTTAAAAACTGTACATTTTTGGTGAGTATATATATATACGGATTATATATGTATTGATTGATATAACGTTTGATATATATTTAGTTGCTTATTATTTCTTAATTTGTTTAATTTTTTCAGATTATCTAAAAACTAATAAAAGGAAAAGCAAAATGAAGTGGAAAACTGTTAATTTTCTGAGTGGAACTGAACTTCGATCGCACCCGGTAATAGAGTATCATCGTGTATGCTTCCATCAGTCTGAAGAAGAAGAAGGAGAAGAAGATGATAATGAGGTGAGTCATAATGAGAAAGAAGCTTGTTTTAACAAATGGACATCTTCGAGTGGAATTTCAACATTTTCAGTCTACGTTACTAATGTTAGCAAATCAGATGATAGTCAGCGAGAGGTGACAGAAACAGTTCTAAGATATTTGTTACAAGAATTATGTGAAGATGAACATTTTATTTGTTTCTTCGGATACAACACATTTGATGAGGTATACAAAATTGAATTTTCCATCACTTGTTTTGAAGTAACAAAATTGAATGAGTATAGAAACAAATTGCTTGGTAAACTTCAGGACGAATTTCCCTTTGAAGCCATTCATTGTTCACTGGAGATTACAGGCAGTAATTTATCTCAATGGCTTGAATATACTTTAAAAGATTATAGGTTTATGGTGAGCCGTTGATACAGCAACTGCTGGTGGTGTATAAACAACAGTGCAAATTGGACAATTGCTTAGACAACAATGGCAACACCTCCTAGCAAACGAAGAAAGGTTGATATTGTAATATATAATAATAACAGTGAAAATATAAGAAACCAATTGAACAATGCATTTGAAAGTGTTTCTAATTTTAGAAGTGAACTAAACGGTGCTATTTCAATATCATGCCAAATCGGGGAATACACTCATACGGACTTGATTGAGAACAGTGATGAGTTGATTGAATATTGGAGAGTTATTAGTGAGGACATATTGCAACAAGCTGTGAATTGTGAAGAAATTACACTTCAAATAAAGGATGAATCTTTCTTAAGCTGTGAGTTAATTGAAACGGCATTCAATTCTAGAGTATACACACTTGCAGTTTCAAATGTTAAGAATGAGTTTTTGGATCCTCGCGAATTTTTAGCAAATGCTAATATTTGGTTTACAAAGTATGTTAAGAAAGCGTTAACTGTGCAAGCTTTAAAGGTGAATTCAGTTTTGTGTGCACAGTATGTGCTTCGCGACATATCAGAAACAAAATATTTTGCTGCCAAAAATAAAGTAGTTTTCGAGTATACGGATGTAAATGAATTTCATAATAATCATATCATTGAAGGTACATTGACAAAAATGAGCGAATTTGAAGCAAATGGCTCTGGGTGGGCTTTAGAAAAAATTCATAGTTTGAGAATTAATATAAATAAATATGTTGGATTTCAAGTAGGAATGTCCAATACTAGTAGATTGCCTGATGTAATAGTCAATAAACATGCAGTGCTAAATTTGTATGATACAAAGGAAGCTTGTTTTGCGTGGAGTGTGGTTGCTGGTTTGTATCCAAAAACGCGAAACGACAATCATCTTTCTTCCTATCCTAATTACAGAGATGTTTTAAATTTAGATGATATTCCAATTCCAATGCAAATGAAATATTTAAACAAGTTTGAAAATCAAAACAATATTTCTGTAAATGTGTATGAAGCACAATATGATGAAAACAATTGGGTGTGTATGGGAACAAACGAAGTAAAAGAGAAAAAACATTTACTATTGTACCTTTGTATGTATCAGATAAAGTATATGAAAGCAGTGTGGACTTATTGATGTTGCAGATTGGAAACAGTGAAAGTTATCACTTTTGTTTAATTAGAAGTCTCGCTCGCCTTGTGCGTTCAAGCGTCACTAGCATTCGTAGACGGATTTATATATGTAGACGATGTTTGTCATATTATTTTCTTGAGGATGAGTTAAATGTTCACTTTGCAGACTGTAAACAGTTTCCTGTAGCAAAAAGCATATTGCCAACTGACGAACAAAGATTTGTTAATTTTACAGAATTTAAATTTAAAGATACAGTTCCATTTATAATTTATGCAGACACTGAATGCGTTTTGTCTCCTATTTCCTCTTGTTTTCCAAATAGTGACATTCCTAACTCTACATTAACCCATAAACATATTCATTACAGCATTTCTTTATATCTTCATTGTAATTTTGATAATGATTTGTGCAGTTTTAAACTCTTTAGGGGTAATAATTGCATAGAATTGTTTGTAAAGGAACTTTATAGTATTGTAGATAAACTTCAAACATATTATTTATCAGCTAAACCGGTATTAAAGATGACGGAAAATGAAGAAAGATTATTTTTGTTAAGTAAAATTTGTCATATTTGCGAGAAACCGATTACAGATAATGAACTCAAAGTACGCGATCATTGTCACATAACTGGAAAATATAGAGGAAGCGCACACAATAGTTGTAATTTAAATTACAAAGTAACAAAGGTTCTGCCTATAGCATTTCATAATCTAACGGCCTATGATGGACATTTTATAATTAAAGCAATTTGTGAGAAACAAGATGGTGAGGTGTTACATAACCCTGGTCATATAAGTTTGTTAGCAATGAATATGGAACGTTATAAAGGGTTTACAAAGTATGTACGGGTTAAGAATGGATTCATTCAGTTAAGATTTATCGATACATATAATTTCTTGTCCTGTTCACTAGATCAATGTTCATCTTCGTTAAGTGAAGATTCAAAGCAAATAACTAGACGTTATTTTAATGATGATGTACAGTTTCGACTTGCTGCGAGAAAAGGCGTGTTTCCATATGAATACGTCACAAGTATGGATGTACTTAACGAAACTAAATTACCTGAAATATCCAAGTTATATAGCAGTCTTTATAATCAAACAATATCGAACGAGGAGTATGAGTTTGCTCAATCAGTGTGGGAAACGTTTTCCTGTCAAACATTAGGAGAATACGCCGATTTGTATTTAAAAGTAGACACACTTCTTTTGGCGGATGTCTTTGAAAAATTTAGATCGAATGGCATGGAGACGTATGGCATTGATGCAGCTCATTTTTACACTGCTCCATCTATGTCTTGGTGTGCAATGAAAAAGATAACCAATGTTCAACTTGAATTGCTTCAAGATATTGATATGTTACACTTTTTTGAACGATCTATTCGAGGAGGTAATGTTCAGTGTATAACACGACATGCGATTGCTAATAATAAGTATATGAAAACTTATGATGAGAGAAAACAAGAGTCCTACATAATGTACTTTGAAGTTAATAATTTATATGGATATGCTATGATAAAATATCTTCCAACAGATGGCTTTAAATGGGTTACAAATGTTGAAGGGTTTAATGTTTTAAATATTGATGATACTTCAGAAATCGGATATATCTTGGAAGTAGATTTGAGTTATCCTCAAGAGTTACATGACAAACATTCAGATTACCCTCTATGTCCAGAAAAGTTGACAAAGCTAATGGCTACCCTAGATAATAAAGAACGTTATGTTTTGCATTATAGAATGTTAAAGCAATGTATTCAACTAGGAATGAAATTAGAACGTATTCACAGAATAATCGAATTCAATCAGAGTCAATGGCTAAAACCATATATTGATGTGAACACAGAGAAACGAAAACAGGCAAAAAATGATTTTGAAAAAGATTTTTATAAATTGATGAATAATGCAATTTTTGGTCGTTCACTAATGAATGTGAGGACGTTAAGGGACATCAAATGGGTTACCAAATGGCATGGAGTCTATGGTGCTAAGTCTTTAATAGCTAAGGCTAATTTTAAACATAGAATTATATTCGATGAACAATGTATGGTCATTGAGATGAGCAGACTAAAGATTTTTCACAATCAACCAGTATATGTTGGTGCATCTATGATAGATTTGTCTAAATGTAAAATGACTGACTTTCATTACAATGTTATTTTAGCAAATCCTGAATCAAATGTGAGGTTGTTATACACAGACACCGATAGTTTTATGTATATATTCTATTATGATATTTATGAGTTCATAAAACAGCATTCAAATTTGTTTGATACTGGAAACTATGAAACAAACAATCATTTTGGCATTGTCAGACAAAATAAAGGTGAAATTGGTTTAATGAAAAATGAACATGCTGGAAGGATTGTTGAAGAATTTGTGGGGTTAAGAGCCAAAATGTATGCAATAAAATTGTGTGATGAAATGAATAGCTTGTGTAAGGCTAAAGGCATTAAGAAGAGCGTGAGTAAAACTATGAATATTGATGAGTATCGAACGTGTCTTTATAACAGAGATCAAGTCAACGAAGTTCAAGTTTGTATAATTTCAAAATCTCATTCTGTATTTACAGTTCGGCAAAATAAGTTGGCAATTTCATCAAACGATGATAAAAGACACATAACTGAAAACGGAATTGTTACTTTACCGTTTGGTCATTTTTCTCTGAAAAATGATTAGAAACAAATTTGAGATTAAAGCACTTCATCTCTCTTACTTATTTTATTTCTTTCACACACACACTTTTATTCTGTTAATAATACTAATTCTTGTGTGTTCCTTTGCTTTGAAAAAGAGAATAAATAATAACCCAAATTTTGTGTGTATTATTTACAACTCCTCCCCCCACCATTCCCATTTTCCTGAAAAAAAAAAATATATATATATATATAATTACATTATATTACTTATCATTTAGTAATGGTGCGTTGTAAGAGGAGCAACTCTGCCACTAAATATAAACGATCAGGAAGTGGATCATTAATTAGTCGTGTACTTAATAATACTATTGATAATTTACCTGTGGAATTACACATCCCGGGATATGAATATTGTGGACCAGGAACAAAATTAGAAAAGTGATTGAGCCGTGGTGATCCAGGAATAAATATATTAGATAAAGCGTGCAAAGAGCACGGCATTGCTTACGCAAATCATAAAGATTCAAACAAAAGAAGAGAGACTGATGAAATTTTAGCTTCAAAAGCTTGGTCTCGTGTAAAATCTCGTGACGCATCATTAGGAGAGAGAGCGGCTGCACTAACAGTCAGTGGCATAATGAAAGCTAAGTCTAAGCTTGGTGGAGGTAAACGAAAATTAAATATAAAAAAACAAGAAAAGATTTAAAAAAAAAAGAGCATCGAAAAAGCAAGGTGGTATTTTACCCCTACTTCCGATATTTGCAGCCTTGTCGGGCTTGGGGAGTCTAGCAGGCGGAGCAGCTGGGGTAGCGTCTGCTATAAACAAAGCGAAAGCTACACAAGAAGAATTGAGAGAAATGAAAAGACACAATCGAATGATAGAAACACTGCGAGGAAAAGCAGGTCAAGGGATTTATTTAAATCCTCCTGCATACAAAAGATAATTAACCAAATACCAAATAAAGCATTAAGTAATTTCGATTTAGCTAAATACGCACATCAATTAAAGATTCCAAATTTTAGAGGAGTCTTTATGCGAGATACGTTACCAAGACATCCTCGAAAAAATGAAAACTGTATTGTTAACCTTGAACCGATGGTTAAATCTGGTTCACATTGGGTGGCTTTCAGTAAACGAGGTAAATACGTGCATTATTTTGATAGTATCGGTAATTTAAGACCGCCATTAGAAATTTTAACATATCTTAAAAATTGTTATCTACAATATAATTTTCATTCATATCAATCAATTACTTCTTCGATTTGTGGACATTTATGTTTGGTCTTCTTGTATTGTATAAATAAGGGAAACACAGACTGTCTTTAAACATTTCAAAGATGGCTTTCGAAAGACGGATAACTCTTGAAGGTAAAGGCTCAAAGATTGATGTTACATTGGAGAACCCGCTTCATCTTGTAGGAGCAGAGTTTTTTGAAATAGGACTTGCAGGATTGTATACATCTAATTCTATTCGAAATGTTACCAACCGAAATAATAAATTTCGCATTCATTTTACTAAATTTTTGTTATCAATTGATTTAGTGGTACCACCAGGTATTTATGAATTTGAAGATCTAGCCTCAACATTTGATGATTTACATAGTTATCACTCATTGTCGAAACTTATAACAAATCATATACAAAACACAAATCTTCATTTGGAAGAGGATATAAATGGAAAAGGACGCAACCGTCTCGTTTAGTCTTCTCCGTTTAATATTGATTTCAGTGTACCCAACAGTGTAGCAGAGGCTTTAGGTATTGAAAAGAAAGTTTACCCTAAAGAGATTAAAAAAGAAATTGAGATTGATCGAAATAGAATCGAAAGTGAAGTAAAAATTAACGAAAATAATAACGTTTTAGCCATAAAGATGAACGATGTGGATACAACAATTTTAATAATACCTGATGCTAGCTATACGTTTCAACAATTAAGTGCAAAGATTAATGAATTATGACTAGCACATTTATTATCAGTTTTATTAGGTGAAAAAGACAAATTTCCTTCATATATTTATATTAATTATGATAAAGTGTTCTCTAATTGTAAACTATATTCGAAAAACTTTGCTATAGATTTTGGTGTTGCAGATTCTATTGCAGATTTGTTAGGATTTTCTCATAAAAAGTTCGAGGCAAACACAACTCATCATTCTGAATATATGATTAAAATTAACACTGTTAATAGTATTCGAGTATGTTGCAACCTTGTGCTTGGTACGAGTTCTTATTTGAACCATAAACCAACACACTCTTTATATAATTTTAAAGCTCATGTTCCTGCTGGTTATCCGATTGTTGTACAACCAACAACAATTAATTTTTTGCCTATGAACAGCAAGGTTATTCAACATGTATCTGTGCAACTTGAAGATCATCTTCAACAGCTCATTGATTTGCAAGATGAAGATTTAACTGTAGAATTAATTATTCGTCCAGCACGTTATCTTGCTATATAAAGTAATGAAATACTGGTATATTTTCATTCTAGTTGAGTAAGCTTACAAGAAAACATTCACAAATATGGTTATACTATATAATACTCAAAGTTTGAAAAAAACGTAGTCGACTCTGATTCGAAAAAGAAATATAAATCAATCAGCTAAAATTTCAAAAAAAAAAAACAACGCCATCACACCTTAAAATCTAAGAAACAGTTATCGAGTAACAACAAACATTTCTTACAGTCTTTAGGCTATCGCGTACTTTAATTTCAATATAAATATATATGCAATTGTTAATCTTATTTAGTTTCTATCTATAGTTGAAGCTGTTAACATGTTTAGCATGTTTAACATAACAGATAAAAGAGAGGTTGACAACAGAGTTGTGCGACGAGAAGAAAGAGTTTACCAACCTTATTCAGCTAATAAATTCGAAAATAATGATGAAATTCGAATACCAATTCAAAATGAAGAAAACATAGTTTTATTATCAGAAGGTGTTCTTCACTTAGAAGGACAAATTATTACTTCTAACGTAAATCCGGCTGCTTCTACTACAGCACATCCTGACCAAAATTTTGGGGCTAATCTTTTTAGCGAAATTCGCGTTACGTTAAATGGTAAAGAAATTGATCGTACACGCCATCTAGGTATAACAAGTTCTATAAAAACCTTTGCATCATATTCAAAAAACGAATATACAGCTTTACAAAATGCTGGTTATTTTCCCTCTTTAACAACACCAGCAAGTGAAGCAAATATTGTTGATAGTATCACAAAACGTTTCCATGTAATACTTCCTTTAAGCAACCTGTTAGGTTTTGCAGAGGATTATAGAAAGCCGATTTTAAACTGCAAGCATGAGCTAATACTTCTCAGATCGTCGAGTGACGCACGTGCGTTGCAATCTGCAACCGAAAATGATCTTTCTAAGGTCAAGTTATTTAAAGTTTATCTAAAAATTCCCGTTTTATTATTATCGGACGAAGAACAAATTAAAAGATTAAAACTAATGCAAAAAAATATTCCCATTCAGGTCGGTTTTCGATCATGGGATGTTCATGTCTTGCCATCTCTTCCTAGAACAACTAAATATAGTTGGACTGTAATGACAACTTCTGAAACTCAAAAACCACGTCAATTTTTATTAGGTTTTCAAACTAAAAGAAATGTACTAAATACGTGCTCTTCCTATTTTGACCATTGTAACATTAAATCTATAAGAGTTTTTTTAAATTCAATTTTTTATCCCTATGAAATGCCAACTTCTGAAATTGCTATAAATGACTACAGCGAATTGTATGACATGTTTGTTAAATTTCGTAATGTATATTATCAGATCGATGATTTTCGTTCAGAGACTCTAGTTTCACGAGATGAATTTAAGTCTCATTGTCCGATTATTGTAATTAATTGCCTTGAGCAAGTGGAGGCAGTGAAGACATCTTCAGTTGATGTGCGAATTGAAATCGAGACAAGTGAGAATATACCTGAAGATACAACTCTTTATTGTGTTCTTATTCATGATCGTCAAATATCTTACAGACCATTAACTAATGAATTAATTATCTAAACCAATATTTGCTAAGTTATAAGCAAGCAAGTAAAGAAGTATTCTCACTTTAGTTGCAATCATGGAATTGACAACAACAAACTCTCCTTCTACTGATGCTGGCACGTGGAATAAGAAGCAGCCAATAGTTGCTGACATTCGCAAGCTACCAAACGGCAGTTTGGAACTTGCTTACTGTATGTTAAATAACAGCAATATACCTTCATTCAGTCCTGTGTTAATATGGATCGCAGCGTATTGTGAAAAAACTCTTTCTTCTTTTTTTGACTCTATTAAAAATAAATATGAATATTTAGTTGTGTATAATCTGCCACAAGAATTTTCTTTGTTTCCACTAAAAACACTTTCCCCTGGGTCATTAATCGATCTTAATACGATTGATGGAATGTCAGATCTAATGTTGAAGCATAGCCAACGTTTACCTACAGATTGTCCAAAACATTTACCATCTCTTGCAATGGGAAGCAATAGTTGTGCTAAATTTAATGTCAATGCTGTTCAACATTGGTTAAATTCTTCTGATGGCATCATGAAAATCGTGTGTTCGATAATAAACAAGTTTCGAAACAATGGACTTCAAGGTTTTAATAAGTTTGATTGGAACTACTTTCCTATAAACATACTGACTATATATGAGCCACAACGAATTCGTCTGGAGTGGGAACATCTACCAGATCATCTAAAAAGAAAATTTCAACTGTTTTATCTTCGCTGCAAATGTGATAACTGTAATCGCTATCTATAAAAGGTAATTCATTAAATCTACTAGTGTTGTTGACACCTATACATATTTTCTTTTTGTTTGCTTTTTTAACACAGTGTATATTTTTTGTCTACAGAAAATAAACATCTGGACAACTAAAAGAACAAGATCATCTCAACACACACTCATCAGGACAACTAAAAGAATGAGATTACTTCAACACTCATACAAGAGAAATAAAATTGTATTAATTGTAATTCTAAATGAATAAAGAAGAAAAGGTCTTTGTACCACTTCATATTAAAGTTTCTTTAATTTAATAATCAAACACCTCCTCACTCCACATGTATATAAAATAATATTGTCAGGTGAGGGATTCGAACCCTCGCTTTCAATTTCTGAAAATTAGATCTTAGGTCTAACGCCTTAGACCGCTCGGCCAACCCAACACACGCAAATCTTGCATATTAGCCAGCGTGTTTTGTTGATTCATATCAGCTCACATTTAGCTTCGTGTGGGGAACATCTTTTTTTTTTGTGAAGTAAAGCATCTTCATGAAGTATTTTAATTGTGTAAAGTATTCTAAGAAACAGTTAATGCAAATGATATTGAGTCAAAAAGGAATGAATTTAAAATCTGATAGAGATCGGCTAAAAACATTTAAGAACTGGTCTTCAGACAGTTTTACGAACACTGCATGGTTAGCAGCTGCTGGATTTTACTATTATGGATACAAGGATATGGTCAGGTGTGCTTTCTGTAATCTGCAGCTTAGTTATTGGGAAGAAGATGATGATCCGTTTGAAGACCATAAGAAATGGGCTTTTTCTTGCCCTTACGTAAACAATATTTCTCCTACCATAGAATTAAAATCTGAATATGAAAGACTTAAAACTTTTCAAAATTGGCCTCTTCCCTGTCCAAACGAATTTTGTTTAGCTTCAGCAGGATTTTATTATACCGGTCATGGTGATAAGGTGAAATGTATATTCTGTAAGATTGAAATTGAAAATTGGAGAGAAAATGATATTCCTTTAAATGATCATAAAAAAATGGGCACCATATTGTCCATATTTAAGAGGGTTTTACGTTGGCAACGTTGATTTAAATCCTGAAAATCCTACTATTATTCCATATAATACAAGTTATGATACGTGTGGAAACAATATATGTTGATGTGAAGTGATCTTTTGTGCAGTGTGCATTCTCAGACATAAACGTTGACATGCTGAAGTTTGTTAAGCAGTCAAACACTCTACCATTAATTTCATTTACTAATGGTGAAAACCAGAGTAAAAGTGAAAAAAGAAAGCATAGTGTTTTACTACCGAACACTATTCGATGAATCATTTGCGGTCCATCGAACTGAGGCAAAACAAACGTAATGATAAATTTATTATGTCACAAAAATGGAGTTCGTTTTGAAAACATTTATATTTATTCTAAATCACTTGCTCAACGTAAGTATGTTGAATTAAAAATGTTTTTGGACTCTATAAAAGAAATAAAAAGTGATTTTTTTCTGATAATGATGAAATTATGCCTCCAGAAATGGCTAGAAAAAACTCTATATTTGTTTTTGATGATGTAGCCAGCAATAAACAACAACACATGAAAGATTATTTCAGTAGAGGTCGTCATCACGAAGTTGACGTATTTTATCTTTGTTAAACATATTCTTGTATACCTAAACATCTAATTAGAGATAACGCTAATTTTTAATTCTTTTTAAACAAGACGGAACAAACTTGCGTCATGTATATAACGATCATGTAAATACAGATATGAGCTATGATCAGTTCTTCGATATTTGTTCTTATTGTTGGCAAAACTCTAAGTTTGGCTTTTTGGTTATCGATAAAGATAGCGATTTACAAAATGGTCGATATCGCAATGGATTTGATGTTTATTTTCAGTTATAAATAATAGTTCAAAAGAGCTAAATGCTCATTCGCGTTATACACTTTGTGTGGTTAACAACCTAACTATGACATCGTTTAACAAAATCAATAACGTGTCTATCAGACCACCAACTTCACGCCATGATATTGCAACTAAATCGTATGTTGATGATAAGCTACTGCAATATGGAAATGAAGTAACAACAACAACAAGCGATGGGCATCTAAGTATTAACGGCAAACGGTTAAAAGATGTTGGAACGCCCATACATGTTGAAGATGCTTGCAACAAAGGTTATGTACTGAAGTTATTGAATGAGCTAAATAAAATTGAGTCTAAAGAAGACATACAACGAAACATTAACGACCTTAAATGTTTAATTTTTTCAATTTGTAAAATAGAGAAACAACAACTTGACTTTGAAAACAAACGTCTCGCAGGCTTAGCTTTACCATCATCTGCAAATGATGCAGTAAACCTTATTGCAATGCAGCAACATACATCGAATATAAAAAATATCTGGAAAACCGAATAACCGAAGTGTTACAACGAGTAGAATTCATTCATGGTTTAGTGAGCGAATTTTCAGAAGATCACTTTCCGTTTGATGATGATAGTCTCGACTTGGGTAACAAAAGAATAAAAAATGTTAAAGATCCAATTCAAAATCAAGATGCGATATCGTATTATTTTCTTAAAACTCATGTAACAAAAGAACTCGATGAAATTTAAAAAATTCTTTTGAATATAAACAAAGATGATGGAACTGTAGATATGTTAAATGGAAGAATAATAAACATATCTCAACCAATCGATTCGTTAGATGCAATAAACAAATATTATTTAGAAAACTTTGCTGCTTCTCGAAAAGAACTAGAAGACTTAATCACTAAATTTAATAAACAAAACTTCTTAAACGTAGACGATGGTGGGACTTTAAATATGATGAGTAGACGAATTACTCACGTAAACAATCCCATATTCGATAACGATGTTGCAAATAAGACGTTTGTTGAACAATATGCCGCTTCACGAGATGAATTTGAAAAAATGAAACAGACTGTAAACAATCTACAACATCAAAAACAAACAACTGTCGAGTTTCCTGTTAACGACCAAGATGTGACAAATAAACGGTTTGTAGAACACTGCTGCTTCACGAACTGAAATTAATCAACTAAAAGAAATTTTAAGCAATTTACAAACTCGTATTGAGGGTGTTGCTAACAATCTAAATATTGTTAAAAAGGAAGAACTTGAAAGTTACGCTGCTGCATCCAAAGGTGAATATAACAAGTTAAAAACTGAACTAGAAAAAATTGAGCAATTGGTTAACAAAGAACCACTCGAAAGTTTTACCGCATCCAAAGAAGAATATGGTATATTACAAGATGAAGTAAAGAAAAAGAACTTATCGAAATTTATTCTGAAATTCTCCAACACACCATCAATCCATTCACCGGTATACACGCTTCATAATCATAATATACAATACCAACTTCCCTATAAAGGTATATTAAAACCAATTTTTGTTTCACCAAGATCTCCAATTGTGTATGCAATTTTAAATATACGTCAAGAGATTGAACTGGATGGCAGTGACATAGTAGTTGAAGAACAAGATGAAATACAGTTTCGACTTAGAGACCCTGAGAAACATAAAACCAATGATCTTCCTCTTCAAATTGATTTTGAATATACTATATATAAGTAAAACAACTACAATTTTAGTTTAGTCATGGAGAAGAGCTTGAAGATTAAAGCTGAAAGTCGAGTAAAGGATAAACTTTCTCGCTTAAAAAAAGATGTTAAGGACAAGTATCTTTCACTTCAAAATGATGTTAGACGTCAAGATTTAGATATAGAGAGTAAGTTTAAACCAGTAACAAATTCATCAAATCAGCTTGTAGCTATTGCTAATACAACGTCAACTAAAAAAAGAAAATCAAAAAAGAAAAAAATATGATGATTCTGAATCAACTGCTACTTCAGACGAAGAAGATGGAGATAGCATCAAAATAATTACACTACTTAACCGCTACTTTGATCCGTTCATTAAACAAAACGTGGATAGAACATTTGGTATAACGATAAGAAATGATAGACAATACTTGGGTCGTGAACTAGTTTTCTTTGATAAAAAGTGGATAAAAGTTGGTGGTAAAAATTTCCTATAACAGAAGGTCTACTTGAATTGAGTCAAAGGAAAGTACCAGATCACTCTCTAATCGATAGGAGTGATTTAAGTTCTTATTTGAAATTATTAAATGTTTCAAACGTGCACAAAAGAAATTATGCAAGCAATGCAGCTCCGAGAGGAACACAATCTCATAAGTATAAAAATATAATCCAAACCCTTCTTACTGAAGACATAGATAGAATTATAAAAACAACAGATGAGAATGAAGAAGCAAATACTACGATGCATACTGGATATGGCCAAAAGAAACACATCACACCACAAGCCATTTGGAAATTCGAAGGAGGAAACAATATTGAATTTGTCCATTGGAATGAACCAAACAAATTAGTATCAAGACTTAAAAAATTAATTGCATCGAAGGCTGCAGGTCGCACAGGACTCGACAGCGAAATCTTTGCAATTGAAGAAGAACTATGAAATGCAGGATATATTGAATAAAAATTCAAACATTTGTAAAACCATGCACAGTATGTTATAAATCTTTGTTTAGAAATTAACTCTGAACGAAATCAGACGAGAAATTGCAAAAGAACTTCATGCACCTCTTAGAAAAAAGTTTAAAAGACGACATGTTATTAGCAAAGGAATCGATGACCTCCATGAAGCTGATCTTGTGGACATGTCAAAACTTGCAAAATGGAATAATGGATTTAAATATTTATTAACTATTATTGAGGTTTACTCAAAATATGCATGGGCAATTCCTCTTAAAACCAAAAAAGGAAGTGAGATTGTAAAAAGTTTAAAATGTGTTTATTCTCAAAGTAAAAGATTGCCCAATTATTTTCACACTGATCGTGGAACGGAATTTTATAACAGTGAATTCAAAACATGGTCTCAGAAACAAAATCTAAAGCATTATTCCCCTGGGAGCTCCATAAAAGCGAGTGTGGTAGAGAGATTTAATCGAACTCTTAAGGAATCGATGTGGAAAGAGTTCACAACACGTGGTTCATACCGATGGGTAAATATTTTGCCTGAGTTATTTGTAAAGTATATTCACAAAATACATCGCAGCATTGGCATGAAACCTATTGATGTAAAATGAAACAATCAACCCCGCTTGCCAACACAATATAATGAAACTTTAAGAAAACCAAAATATAAAATTGGCGACATTGTAAGAATATCAAAAATCAAGAAACATTTCAGCAAAGGGTACGAAGCTAATTGGACTACGGAATTATTTACAAATTATCAAGTTCAAAATACTAATCCACGAACATATCTTTTAAAAGATAATAAAAATTTGCCGATATTTGGGGCATTTTATGAAGCAGAGTTACAACGAACCAAACATCCTAATATTTACTTAGTTGACAAAGTACTACGTAGAAAAGGAACCCAAGCCTTCGTATCTTGGCTAGGATTCGATTCAACTCACAACTCTTGGATTTCGAACAAAAACATATTCTAATTAAAACAATTTAAGTTTTTTTAATTCATCGCAAAAATATTATTATTAATATTATTATTATTATTATTATTATTATTATTATTATTATTATTATTATTAATGTGTCTCTATATATTTTCAGCTCACTAAAACCAACACACTCAAGGAAGAAAAGAATGATTGTACTTACCTTCCACAAAAGATCACCAGCATATTCAACTCTGCAGACAGCATCTTCAATTCTCAGCATCTTGGCGGAAAAAAAGAACTACTTACCACTTTAAGAACGAAGATCATACCATTTTGTTTTCACTATTTCGTATTATATAATTAATGTAAACCACAATGATTAAAATAAATATATTTTAAAAAATATATACATTGAAAAAAAATCACTCTCTCCACCCACTGTCCTTTTTAAATAATTTCAACAACATCATCATCGTCCTCTTCCTCTTCTACTCGATATTCTCCTTGCATATGCTCTTCCTCCTCTAGTGGAGGAAGATCAAGCAGGTTGAGTGGCCTTAACCAGATCGCTCTGAGTTTTTCAATAATTATATTTAAATTATGTTCCGTCACCCCGTTAAAAATAATCTCTTGAACATGGCACGGGTCTCTCACCAACTCCAAAATCTCGCAATTAAATATCTCCTTTTCACTTGCTGTCAGTGTATCATACCACGCAGCCTCCTCAACTTTCGTGGCACTCATGACGAAATTTAGTCCTTGCATTCTGGCGCTAGTTGCCAACGACTTGATTGCTTGCAGTTTCTTCAACTTTTGTATTAAGCTTTCACGTAGACTCATGTTGATTGTGATATCTAACTACTGCTCCATAGTAATCTCCTCTTATATTGTATAAACTTAAAGAAGCAAAAAGCTCTTTAATCGTATCACATGAATGCAGGTTTTTGAACTGATATCCAAACTTGTTCTCTCATTAAAATAATTTCAGAGTTCAATAATGATGGCTAAGAATTTAAAGCAAACAAGCCAATATTCATTTCATGCAGTCAAAGAACGGTCTATGTAGAATGAGACCACAGAGCATGCAAGCACACACAAAATGTTAACTAACAGCTACACGTCCTATATGGAGTAGCAAGCCAGACCCCCCACGTTCAGCATGCTCGCGTTAGCCAAAGAACGATAACAGCCGCGGGGCAAAGGTTATCCGCTTCAAGAGGTCAAGGGTCAATCTCTTCTTGCTACTAACACAAGCAGAGCACTAAGCAAACGCGTGTGGATAACCAAATGGGTATCCATGGACGCCGCACCCGTACAGTCTCATTCAAATGTTAGTACACCTAAAACTTTTCCGCTAACAAAGACCCTATTTGAACATTTTTTTTCATTTTTGTCCTGTAGACCTGAGAGTTGGTTTACTGGTAGAGGAGATAGAGAGCTTTCATTTATGTCAAACAAACTTTTTTTATAGATTTCCTAATTTTGGAAATTTAGCCTATTTTCAAAATTCAATTTATTTTGTCCTAGAGAGTTGGAATTTGGTGTGGGGGTAGAGCAGGTCAAGGCCATTCATTTATGTCAAACAAACTTTTTTGTCGCGAACACTGCAGACATATCACGTGATCGCTCGCATGTTGATGCAATATGTCCTCGCGATTACGCAATATCCAAATGGTAAAAATGTATACTACTTTCGTCCATCACTGGTTATATTGCTTCATAAGTCACAGAAGTCTTCTACTTCCTTCAGCTTTTCACCTGCCAATTTGATGTCCATAGAGGTTTCTGATTTTTTTCGGCTGCATCCCAATATTTTTGATTTATATTTATTAATTTTCATCATGAATTCTTTCCTCAAGACAGCGTCCATAACATTCAAAAACTCATTCAAATCCTCAGGCGTGTCAGCCAATCGCTTTCAAAATGTCAAACAATTTAGTCCAATCAACGTCATCAAAAGCCTTCTTAAATCTACAAATGCCATCAACGTTCTCTTATCTTTCCTTAGTCTACTTTCCAAAATCAGCCTGAGACGTAGTACAGCTTCCCTTGTTCCTACATTTCACCTGAAACCAAACTGGTCTTCACCCAACTCCGTTTCTATCTGGCTTTCCATCCTCTTGTAAATTACTCTAGACAGGATCTTTGAGGCATGAGTAATCAAGCTGATTGTACGGTAATCTTCACATCTGTCAGCTCTCACTTTCTTCGGTATAGGGATGATAACATTCTTCTTGAAATTAGAGGGTACCTCACCTGTCTCATAAATCCTACACAGCAAGAGAAATAACCTGATCAGACCTTTATCTCCTATGCAGCGTAGCAACTCAATCGGTAGATCATCTATGCCTGGTGCTTTGTTCCTGCTTAAGTCTTCCAATGCTCTGTCAAATTCTGATCTCAATATTAAATCTATTAAATCTCCTTTTGCATCCTCATCAATTTCCTCCACCCTTTCCATTACATGATTCTCATTCTCTCTTTCCCTTATACAAACATTCTATGTAAGCTTTCCATCTCTCAACCTTTTCTTCCCTATCTGTTAGAGGCTTTCCATTTGTGTCCTTAATATTACAGCACTTAGTCTTCTTTTCCCCAAATGTATTCTTAATCCTTCGATAAGCTGTGTCTACTTTTCCTAATTTCAGATAATTTTCGATAACAGCACATTTCTCTTTCAACCATTCTTCTTTCACTACCTTGCACTTCTTGTTAACCTCATTTCTCAGACGTCTGTATTCTGTTTTCCCCTTTTCATCTCTTACATTCTTGTGTTTCCGCCTTTCATCCATCAATTCTAGTATATCCTGGGTGATTCACGGTTTTCTGCCTATTCTTTCTTTCCTACCAATGTTTTCTTCTGCGGATTTTGATATTTCATTCTTCAAAAGTGTCCATTCGTCTGCAATTGAAGTTTGTTTAGGGTTTTTCATTAGTCCTTCCTTTATACTCATCTTGAATCTTTCGTTTATATCCTTCTCTTTCAGTCTGTCTATTGCCCACCATTTTGGCTTTTGACTTTTATTCAGTTTCTTCAACTTTAATCTGCACTTCATAACAACCAGATTGTGGTCAGAGTGTATGTCAGCGCCGGGATATGTTTTTCAATCCAAAATCTGGTGTCGAAACCTCTGCTTGACCATAATGAAGTCGATTTGGTATCGCCCTGTATCTCCTGGTCTCATCCATGTGTATATTCTCCTATTGTGGTTTTTGAATAAGGTGTTAGCTATGACCAACTCATGCTCGGTGCAGAATTCCATCACCCTGCTTCCTCGATCATTCCTTTCACCTAATACAAAATCTCCTACTATCTTCCCTTCTCTTCCTTTTCCTACAACAGCATTCTAATCTCCCATTACTATAACATTTTCATCACCCTTAATATACCTCAGAATTTCATCTACTGTATTTCTTCGTAGACCTTTTCAACATTTTCAGCATCAGCTTGACTGGTAGGCATATAGACTTGTACCACTGTGGTGCACGTAGGTTTTGTATTGACTTTTGCTACAACAATCCGTTCACTATATTGCTCATAATATTCCACCCGCTGTCCAGTTTCCCACTCAAATTGAGACAAACCCCTGCTTCTCCATTGTTTCATTTAGTGCTAATGGCCCTATAGTTCCCTGACCAAAAGTCCTGTTCTTCCTGCCAGCGCATTTCACTAATCCCAAGCTAATCCAACCTTAACCGATCCATTTCCCATTCTAAGTGTTCTAACCATCCACTTCCTAGCAGACTTCTAACATTCCACGGTCCGATCCGTCGAATGTCAGATTTCCTCTTTGTCACTTCTGTGATGTTAACCCCCTCTCGAGTAGTCCCCACCCAGAGATCCGAACGGGGGACTAGTTTAACTCCATAAATGTATGAACTTGTTCAGGTGGATCACGGGCAAAATACCCATTGAATTTGAAGTTAAGAGTTGTGGTTAGGTGGAACCACAGCTATCTGTCTATTGAACTATCACAAGCTAACTACGTGCCAGGTGACTGGAAATTGAAGATTGCATTCCTGCTCGCTCTGGGATACGGAATATTCCTCTGTTTATTAGTGTAAATTCTAAAACAGGAGCCATAACTCTGATTGATCATAACTATATATTGTAGACAAGGCCTGAGCACAGCATACTCCGAGTCAGATGTCTAGGAACTGAACACACTTTGTTAGCAGGTATAAAAAAACAACTGGAGATGGTGACAGGCCGGTCGCCTCGTGCCTTGCTGGCATCGGAAGAGCGTGGGTTTGAATCCCACCTTGGTCGTCCTGAAAATGGTTTCCTTGGTTTCCCATTTTCACCACCAGGGATGGTTCCTTTTAAAATCCCTTCCCTGAACCTACCTTAATTAGACCCAAGATGGCGGTTGCCTGGACGATCGGTCTGTTACCATGCCCAGTTGCATCCACTGACAAAGCATATTCTGCCCCCAGACACCGTCGTTGCGACGGTAGAGGAATCATCCCCCGTAGAGTCCGTGGGTGCAGCCAAGCTGGGAGGAAAGGCGATTAAAATATAATATAGTCTATAGGCCTATGTATATCCACTGTTTATTTCAATAAATCAACCCTCCCTCCCAGGTTTCTAGTTATCCAGATCAAGAAGGTTCGGGACATTTCATTATTATTATTATTATTATTATTATTATTATTATTATTATTATAACTATTATTAGGAGTGCGACAGGCTTCGGCAGCTGGCACAGATCATATTCTCGCCACTAGATATGGGGGCTCCATTCATTCCATCCCTGACCCGGTCGGTCGACTGGAAGCGGGCTGTGGATTTTAATTTTCACTATTACTATTACTATTAGGCTATGTGAGTGTGGGGATATATCGCCTAAAGCGAGGAGCATGAGCACAAACCACTCCATGTTTAGCTGGACCTCAAGTATTTTCAGCTGTACGCAGTGTTTGTGGCTGTGCTGTATGTAATTGCGTTCAGATGCATTATAATGTAATGCTGGTGCAGCCAAGGTTCATTTGTACCGTGTCAGGCGCACCCCGATTAATGCGGCGCCAAACAAGTTAACGGTGCCTGTTTGAAACGTGCCCTGCTCTGCCCTACATTGAAGGAAATTCATTGTTTCCGCCGTTCACTACGATGTGCTCTTGTTTATGTGTCTGTTGTTTTTTTTATGCGTGGGTTAGTTTGTTTGTGCCATGAAGAGCAAATGTACAATTTTTTAGCATCGTCATGATTAAATCAGACAGCAAGAGGAAATATGGATTTCTTTAGATTTGCGAAATTTTATTCTCTATATACAGGGTCATTATCTTTGTGTGCCCCGATAAACACGACAAGCTAAGCCGGCTTTGACTGGTGCAGAATAAGATTCATTTTGATTTGTAACTGCCCTGTTTTGGAGCACTTGGCAAGATATCTTTGTCCATTACCATCAAAAAGTCTTTGAGTCGTGTCTAAGACCCCACGGTGTATTCATTCGATCGTGTTGAATCAGCCACCACGACTGTGATGGTAAGCTCCAGCAAGTCCAGAGATCGTTGGTTGGAATCCCAGCACAGGAGGGTGTGGGTTTTCTATGAGTTTTTCCACACAACCTCCCGGAATATGTTGTGATGATAACATATTTCAAGTCTTGGGGCACTAATCCCAACACTATTCACATGGAACTACAACAACACTCACAAGTATAGACACCACAATATCGCTGATTAATTATAAGACCGACTTTGCATGCCCTATAAATATGAGCATATTATCCCCAGTCCACAACATAACCGTCAGCGAAATTTAATGTTATTCAGTAGCTCAACACGATTGTACCCAATTGTAATGGGTGGTTCCCTGATCCAGAAATAAATTCATATGAGGTTATTAAATACACTTGGATGATCAGTTTCAATCTTCAAGCGATCATCATCAGATCCTTTCCACTTAGACTATTAAACCTATGTCTACAAGTATGGGTGATAGTACAGTATTTACAATGAAAATGAAAATCCACAGCCTGCTTCCAGTCGAACGACGGGGTCAGGGAATGGAATGAATTAAGCCCCCATCTAGCGGCGAGGAAATGAACTGTGCCGGCTGTCGAAGCCTGTCGCACGCCCCTGGGGCAATGAGTAAATGAATGACAGATGAAATGAAATGATAGTGGAGAGTGTTGCTGGAATGAAATTTTGACAGGGAAAACCGGAGTACCCAGTGAAAAACCTGTCTGCCTCCGCTTTGTCCAGCACAAATCTCACATGGAGTGACCGGGATTTGAACCACGGTCCCAGCGGTGAAAGGCTAGCGTGCAGCCGCCTAAGCCACGGAGGCTCTAGTATTTACAATATATACACTTACTTAGTTGCAGTATTAATTAAACTAGCACAATTAATCAAGTTTTGTTAGGCCTATGTGTGATATAACTAACAAATCTCATACCGGATGGGGGCTGAGGTGGCGCAGCGGTCAAGCTGTTGGCCTATCACCAAGGTGGACCGGGCTTGATTCCCGGTCAATGCATGTGAGATTTTTGAAGTGAAATGCCATGTCCTGTGGTTCGGATTACACGTAAAAAGAACGTCCCGTGGCTCATGATCGCATAATTAACGGTCACGTAAAACTAAAAGCTTCCTTCCTTTGCTTGCTTCATACCGGATGAGTCTTTTTCCCCTTATTCTTCCAGTTTTGGCCACACTTCCAACGTCTGATTGCAGCATGGTCGACAATTCCCCGTCTTAATCCAAGCCACAATGACTATAAACGACTTAACAAGATTTATGACGACATGGACATAAGTCCTTTACAAAAGCACGTGTGCGACAAGTAATTAAACAATGCATCAAACTGGCATACGGACATGTACTTGTACATACCGATTATACGGTTTCAGTTGGATACGAAATTAACGCTGGGTACGGTGGCATACTGATTAAAAGCGTGATTGAACCTTCGAAGCGGAAACAGTACCACATCTCATACACTTTCAGGCAATCCCCCAGGGGCTCACGACTAGTGGGACGTAGATTGGCGACCACGGGGCCCCAGCTGAGTACGGCAATATTTCCACTTACTTGTGCCGGGCCCCTCTCTGTCTTCTTTTCTATCGACCACCCTTGGTCCACTCTTGTTCTTTTCCGACCCCGACGGTATTAGGATATCCGAGGCCCAGGGAGTCTTTCTCTTTCCCGCCTTAATTGGCGCTTGTCTCGTCTTTCCTGATCCCTCATTCCTCGAGGGGTCAGACCTCTTCTTTTTTTTTTTTTTTCATTGTATCTCCAAGGGCCCTCAAGGAGGCAGGGTGTGTGTAGCTCCACCACTTAAGTTGCAACCTGGATTGTGCTACACTCTCGAGGGCTCAAGGCTGGTGAGTTCAGGAGTTGGCGACCCTGAGAGATTCCTGAGCTGGGTCAGGTTATTTCCTCCTTTTTCCATTGCCATTGGGGTAGATCCTCTCCTTTTTCCCTTTCCAATCTGCCTTTCATGGCTCTCATTGCTTCCACGTCCCTCAATCCTCGTTCTTCGAGGGCTGAGGGCATTTCTTTTCAACCTGTCCTTTATTTGTTTACCCTTTCCTCTTCTAGTAAGCAAGTATGTAGTTAGTATTAGTTTTTCATTCTCATCTCATCTTTCACTATTACCCAAACCATTAGGGGCCGATAACCTAGAAGTTAGGCCCCTTAAAACAACAATTATCATCATCTTTCAGGCAAGGTGAGGGCACGAGTAGCCGTGGAGCAATGGTCCTAGTGCGTAGAGAGTAGTGGACCTGTGTTTGGGAGGTGAGTTCGTATCCCACTAGAGCGATATAAATTTATTGTGTACTTTTGAGAATCATTCACAATCCCAATGTATGCTATTGCCCTGATATTTATTTATTTCATTTGGTAATGTTCTGATTATCAGGGTTCGTTTATAGATGAGGACTGAATGAACACAGAATAAATAGGGGTTTGAATTCGTTTGACTGAGCAAGTTTCTTAGCGAAGTAAGTGTTCAAATACTGTGGATGGCCTTCTACATTGATGCACATTTCAGCACGTCACTGAATTGACATTCGGGCTCGTTGGAGCTTTATAGGTATTAGAGAGTTACACGCCTCCGTAATATTGTTTGGAAGGCTTTCAAGATCTTCCGGCTACTGGGCGTACACTATATCTTTCAAATAGCCCCATAGGAAGAAGTCGAGTGGAGTCAAGTCGGGCGATCTAGCAGACCAGGCGACAGATCCTCCCCTTCCTATCCTTTGACGAGGGTGTGCAGCATTCAGCTGGTTGCGAACAGCTGCTGACATGTGAGGTGGAGCTCCATCGTGTTGATACCACATGGATACACGCTCACCCAAGAGCACATCTTCTAGTAGCATTGGCAGTTGGTCTTGAAGAAACTGTAGGTATCGGGCTCCCATTTAATGTTCCTCAAAGAAATATGGTCCAATTAGGTGATCACCCAGTCTATCACACCAGACATATACTCCCCATCTGACCTGAAATGATGCCTGTCTCACCCACTGGGGATTTTCAACTCTCCAGTAGTGCACGTTGTGACGATTTACAGAGCCATTATTGTGCAATCGAGACTCGACTGGAAATAAAATGTGAGACAACAACGCGTGATTATATGCCACTTGCGCCAGGATCCATGCACAAAAATCTAACAGAGATTCGAATTCTCATCCTTGGAGTTATTAATGTAGCCTACAGTTTTTTTCTTTTTTTCTTTTAGCGAACGGATTTAAGTTTCGGGAGTGACCGAGGACATGTTCGGCTCGCCAGAGTTTGTACCTGCTTATATGCGGACATCCATGGGGTGAGCAACAAGTAACGTCGCGTGTGGAGTGTTGTCTGGGGAGGAAAGGGAGAATGTATGGACGATGAATTGGAAGGTAGCGGCTGTGGCCTATAGTTAGGGACCAACCCCGGCAATTGCCTGGATGGAAGATGGGAAACCACAGCAGACCATCTTCAAGGTTGCCAGCGGGTGGAATCGAATCTCCTTACCTCCCAGATGTGAGTGACTGCCTGCAGCTACGCCGTAACGACCACAGCTAACTCACCCAGTGTAGGCTACAGTAGCTGCTGGCGATACGGATGAAACAAACTATCATGCAGGATCCTAACCACAGACCACTGGCTGATGTTGGCCTGTTGAGCTACTGCCCGGATACTAGTGTGAGGATTGTCCCAGAAAGTGTCCAAAACCATCTCAGCAGTAGCATCTGACGTAACTGGCGACTCTCTAACAGGAACTGTTCGAGAAAGTGACGTAGTTATACGCAAAAGTTGCTCCACCGTCCTATAGGTTCTTGCAGCTGGTTGCCTTCTGTGTGTAAATCTCTCCTGGTACAAGCGCTGTGCGTCTTGTGCGTTCTGTCTTGCTTCACCGTAGAAGAGCAGCATATCAACTTACTCGTCTGCCGAGAACATGGCCATGAAATGACCAGCGCGTCTAAGCTGTCCACTTTGCCAAGCCAGTACACATTGAACCCTAAATCAACACCGTATGATATTGTTCAAATGTGGCACGAATGCCCTTGTATTTGATCCCCAAAGCTTAAAATGTGCATACAAATATATTTAGCTGTGGTGGGATTCAAACCAACCTTCCAAAACACAGGTCCGCTTCCTTCCAAGCACTTGGGCCATTGATCAACGGGTGCCCGTCCCTTCACATTGCCTGAAACCGTATGAGATGTGATACTGCTTTCCGCTTCGAAGGTTATTTCACGTTTTTTATCAGTAAGCCTCCGTACCCAGCGTTAATTTCATATCCAACTGAAACCGTATAATCGGCATTGTATAATCACTTGTGGCACACATGTTTTTTAAAGGACTTGCTTCCATGTATTCATAAATCTTGCACAGTTGTTTAAGGTCATTGTGGCTTGGCTATCTACGGGGAACTGTCAACCATGCTGCCATCAGACGTTGTAAGTGTGGCTGAAAACTAGAACATGTAGTTCCGTGAAGAACTAAATAGCCTAATTTCATATATCCTACATATGTTAATTGGCTCTATCAACACACAAAATTTCAGTTTAATTGCTGTAATAGATTCGTAGATTTTTAGAACCATCTAAATATTTCGGATGATCGCCATGGTGGATTTTTATATACGAAGGGAAAGAGTTATGTACTATTAGATGAAGATTATTGCGTAGGTTTATTCAATCGCATGATTAGGACACATCAAATAAAAACGAGATTTTAAAATGTCGCAGAGCAAACAATTGAAATAAATTAGATGTCAGTAGATTACAATCTGTATAAGCAGTTACCTTACCAATATTTAAATTTTGCATCTCCACCATGTTGGATTTGTAGATAACAGGATTTTCAATGTCACATAGGTGAACTTATGGTAATTCTAAATTACCATATGAAATTTCAGCGTGATAGCATTAATAGTTTCAGAGATATAGAAAGTCGGAGAAATATTTCGTGTGCACGCCATGTTGGATTTTAATGTATGTACACCATAGAGTTATGCAGCATTAAATAAAAAATATTGCGTAGGCTCATTATCCAAACATTCACTTCGATCGCATAAATAGGACACAAGAAATACAAACTTAACTTTATTGTTTGGCACATTCGCCATCTTGAAGTGATGAAAACAATTGAACTAAATTAAATGCCTGTAGTTTGGAATGTGTATAAACATTTATATTACTAAACTCTATTGAGCTAGGATGTTTAAATCGCGAGAAACGTAATTTTAACGTTTCAATTTCCCTTGGCCACCATGTGTGTTTTGTTCCTACAAGGTTTTTGAAAGTCACATACGCAAACTTCTAGTAGTGCCCTTTGTCGCCGTACAAAATGTGTGGGTGATATCTGTAACTGTTGAGGAGATATAGAATGCCAGTCAAATATTTCGCGCGGCCGCCATCTTGGATTGGTCAAAAACATTAAAATTTGAAATGCACGGTCGAGGTCGGACGAGAATGTTGTATGTACTACCGGGTTAAATTGAAATGGCTTTGGTAGTTTAGATTTTATTAGGAGGACACACACACATACGCACTCACACACAAACACACGGACAAAAGATGATGTTATATGGCTATTTTTTAGCCTATTTTCCTTTAAGAAAAAAATGGGCTTATGAGATCACCTTTTGTCCGCGTGTGTGTATGTGTGTGTGAGCGTCCGTGTGCCCCCCCCCCCCCCCTCTTATTAACTTCTATACGGCTTGAGCGATTTCAATGAAACTCGGTAAGATCATAGTATTATTTCCGCCGACTCCGACCGTGCCCTTCAAATTTTATTACGTCTCACCAATCCAACATGGCGGCTGTGCGAAATATTTCACCGGCATTCTATATCTCCGAAACTATCACTCATATTACCCTGAAATTTTGTACGGTGATAAAGGGGGCACTACTAGACGTTCAACTATGTAACTTTCAAAAACCCGTTAATTACAAAACAAACATGGCGGCCAAGCGAAGTTGAAGCATTTAAATAGATTTTTCTCGCGATTTAACCATCCGAACGCAGTGAAACATGGTATAGCAAATGACTATACAAATTTCAATGAACTGATATCTAATTTAGTTCAATTGTTTACATAACCTCAAGATGGCGGCTGTGCAAAATTTTAAAATTAAGTTTCTACTTCTTGTGTTCTAATCATGTGGTCCAAATCGACGCTTGAATAATGAAAGTACACAATAATCATCTAATAGTGCATAACTCTACATATATTAAAATCCAACATGGTGACCATCCGAAATATTTAGACGGTTCTCAATATATATTAATCAATCAAACTGAAGTTTTGTATATGTATAGAGGCTATAAACATAAGTTCACCTAAGGGACAATCAATAACCTGTTGAGTACAAATCCAACATGACGGCGACGCGAAATTTAAATATTCAAATGGACCTTTCTCGCGATTTAACCATCCGAGCGCAGTGAAACTTGGTACGGTATATGCTTATATACATTTTAATTAACTGGCATCTAATTAATTTAAATTATTTGCATAATCACAAGATGGCGGCAGATCGAAATTTTAAAATCTCGTTTTTATTTCTTGTGTCCTAATCATGCGATTGAAGTTTGAATAAAACACCTACACCGTAATCTTCATGCAATGGTACATACCTCTAAGGCCTATATATAAAAATCCAACATGGTGACCATCCGAAATATTTAGGCGGTTCTCAATAACTACGAATCTATTACAGCAATCAAACTGAAAATTTGTATGTTGATAGAGGCTATAAAATAGAAGTAGGATATATGAAAATAGGCTATTTAGTGTTTCGCGGAACTACTTGTCTCATAAATGAAAATAGGCTAAAATGGCTTCCGACACGATAACAACCTCTAGCAGTAATGTATAATGGAGAATCAAAATTCGGAATAATTGTTTATTGCGTAGTAGGTTGAAACACTCCTGAACCTTCAATTACGACTTGAATTTTTATTTTCAAACATTGCACGCTGTTATATGTCTTATGTAGAATGTAAATTTGCCTCATAATTCCGCAATACATTCATATCTCGTTGTTCAGAGCTGCACATAAATGCGCTTCAAGCAGGCTCGTTCTCGTTTTCATATTCAAATGTAAACAGTGACAGCGACCGTAATACGGGAACTTCATTTGGAATGAACACACAGGAAGTTTATTCTGTAGTAGTTTATCAAAATTGAATTCATCGGCAGCGTTAGTCAGTTATTGAGTTATCATCTTTCCATTCTATGTATTACAAATTATATCTACCTACCAATAAAGCCAAACTGTTTGAGGCACACTCCATGAGCTACCTGGATAGGTGACGTTTTAAGTTCAGAAGTTGAAGTCCCAGAGGTGACAGCGGCCAACCTGATTCCTTCTTTCTCTCGGTATTTAATCATTCACGTCAGGCAAGTACCAGGATGGTACCTTATTTCATCCACCCCAAATACACATATAAACAAAATATAGGTCTGCTATAGATACAGACACCACAATAACATGGGTTATTGGGCATACATCACACATATAGAAATATCTGGGATTGATAACTGCGATTTCCTAAGATATTAACTGAAACAACAACAGCAAGTGAGAAACACACCATAACAATAGGCTATATCACAACAAAATTGTCCTAGAAATATGAAGCTACTCTTTCATAAACTCAGCTCTGCAGACTTTTGAATCCATGTTATTGGAAAAACAAAACTCCTTGCTCCCACGGTCCCAGTATTCACAGCATCTTGGTATGCAGTAAAAGCCAGGTAGTGCCCAAGAACATATCTAGTTATTGTGAAAATATACATAGGCCTACTTCTCTGTGACAGACAACTACGTTTGCGACTCTTGTTCACGAAAGCACGACTACAGGTGCCGCCACCTCTTGGATACTGCAGTCGGATACTGGCGCACCTCAGTGTGGATGTACTGTCCCAATACAAATCAAATTGCATGATTCTGTTAGTGCATCAACATCCCCATAAGATGATAACAATATATAAACGGGCCGGTATCGTACATGTTCGTGAGCAAGGGCTGACTATTCGGAACGCAGCATACGTTGTAAATGGTTTCAGGGGCTTGCGACATCGTGTCTTTCAGCACCGTGTTCTTGGATGTGTGTAGGGTTTTGTCTGATCACCTGCGTTATTTTATATGTCGTAGTGTGTATATTTGTATATTTGTAATTGAGACTAGGTTTGGGAAGGAGGTGGACGTGGCCTTAAGTTAGGAAGCATCCCGGCATTTGCCTAGAGTAGAAGAGTGCAACAACCGTAAACCATAACTAGGATGACTGCGGTGAGCATCGAACCCATCTCTTCTCAGTTTTGCCTCAGGAGTTTCTTGATATGGCTGGGAATCGAACGCAAAACCTTTGGGACCGGAGCCTCAATACGTACCCCGAGATCACACAAGGCGGCCACAGCATACATGATCGAGATGAGCCATGGCGATGTCTTTAGAGTTTGGAATCGAATTGTGGATGAATTTCCTCGTACCGGTCGTTAACGACAGTTCCTATTGGATTCTTTCCCACGGGAGCACGGATGACAATGCGACTACTTCTTGGAGGCCCTGGCCACTGCTCTGACACCACAAACCATATGCAATCATCTTCCTGACAGTAACATTCGTCCTAGGCATCCATGGTGGTCACCCCTACTCAATCCACAGCATAATGATGCCTGATACAGGTGAGTGAGAGAGAACGAAGAATGGACACTGTTTGAATGACGAAGCGTTCTGTTCACGGATGAGTGAAAGATCGCCCTCCCACTTTACGAAGTTTGGAGACGTACGTGGAGAAGACTTGGAAACACTTAACGCCATCGACATCCCGTCCCATGGGTCCAACATATGGGAGGAGCCATCACGGATTGGGAATCATGTATGACCCTCGGATGCCGCGCTCATCACTGCTCAGGGTAACCTGAGAGCAGAGACTTATCAGGACACCATCCTCGGCATTTCTACAAAGATATAGGTGATTGGTTCGTACAACAGGATGACAACTCCAGAGTGAGCCGTGCGCACCTGGTAAGTGATTGACTCCAGATGGTGGGGTTCACTCGGATGGAGTGGCCTAGATGTTCCCCGGATACGAATATCATTAAGTACGTTTGGAACTAATTGAATACGGACTATCTGTGCCATAGAAATCCTCCAAGTACCCAATTACGACATCCGTAAGACTGCCGTCAAGAAATGGCACAAGTTGGACCATTTGGTGAAAAGTATGTTTCAAAAGCTATGGGCCTTCATCAATCCTAGAGGAGGTGTGACTCGATACTGAAAGATTAGGAAAGGTTAGGATTGGCCATCTGAAGACAGATTTTTTGTAAAAGCTCATTCTGTATGCTTTTGTTTGCAATAAATTATGTTTCATTGCTGTAAATGCGCGCACGTTCATGGTCTTATCCCAGGGTGGTGCAAAATAATTTGATATGCGTACCGTGAAAATCAGTGAACTTGTTTGCGCAAAATACACTGCTGGAAATGAAAATTACCCCAGCCTACTTCCGTTCTGAAAACTCGATCAAATATTCGCAGCTGATAGATGAGAATACACATTGGTAGTGATCAGTCTTCATGCATAGAGGACTCGTTGCTTAGCATCCTTAAAAATGGAGTTTACATTACGATTTACATTTACATTTAATTTTACATTTACGGATATATTTACATTTACATTTACATCCATGAATTCGGAGAAACAGGAACTAGTACCTATCCCTGAGACCAAGGTATCATTGTTAATGGAATATTTATTTTTCTTCACATATTGTCCAAAACTTCCTTCTATTTCAGTTACACAACAATAGTAGTTATCAGTACGGTTTGCTAGTTTCTCCCTGATATTTAAGCTTCAAAGGAATAGAAACTTTCCTCCTCAACACCCAACGCAGTTAGGTTTTTATTGTATTATCGCGTACCATCTACAACTTCACCGACCACTAAAAAAATAATTGCACCGTAAAATACTCAGCGCTCACGTCCATATTGGGTAAACCTTCCATTGCGGGAAGAAAATGTTATAAGATTTTTAGTGTTATTGTTTTAATTATAACTTATATAAATAATGTCCCTTTTAACAAAAGTGGCTTTAGAAGTGGTTTTCTGTTGTTTCCTGCTTCTACTCCAGTCAAATGTCGGGATGGTTCCTAACTTCAAACCACAGCCGCCACCTTCTCAATCCTATCCTCAATTACAAATACACACACTACTACAGACAATACAATAACACAGGTTATCAGACAACAATCCTAACACAAACACCCAAGTACATGGAGCTGAATGATCTTGATGCCGCAAGTCCTCAAATAAATCAACAATACTCATCGTTACTGTATTTTGACAAAACATCATGGCTTTACAATTGTTTCAGAAGTATATTTCGAGATTCAAACGTGAGTCAAAAATTAAAATGTCGTAAAATAAGATAATGAGAGTTGACTTCTGGCAATTGAACCCATGACCTTCCACACCGCAGCCTAGTACGTACGACATATTTGAAGTACGTGAATGCTTGGGGGAAATTCAGTATCTTAAGCTTCGTATTCTTGGGGGAATGTTTGAGTTTTGCACCTTAATGCTTATCGTACGGCCTGCATCACAGAGAAAAGAACAAGTGCGAAGTCTGCATGTTCTGCCACTGCTAAGATGCAGCGTCAAACAATAACAATATTTGTACAACCAAATAAAATCATATTCTCTTGAACGTTTTAATTTAGTTCCCCACAGACACGTGAGATACGTCATGAACTACCAAAGTTTTGATAAGGTTTCCACCTTATGTCTGTCCCATGCAGTTATTATCTGAAAAACTAACCCATGAACAGTACTATGAAAGAATCTGTGTCGAGCTAAACAGTTCTGACTTGAACTAGCACATGTGTTTAATTAGACAAGAAGCGTGCATACATCGACTGAAATTGGAAAGTCTGGCGCGCCACGCCTGCAAACGACCGCCTAATTTCCGCGACGGTTTAGCTTTAACTGGAACCTTAATGGTAAACGGCTTGAGAAAAGCCCGAGTTAAAGACTTTCAACATAACAGCAATGCTTTAGACGCTAGTGAAATAAAAGCAATTGTTATTATAATGATAACGATCTTGTCCATGAACGTTACAAAACAATGATTACTTCCAAGCAAGCAAACAAGCTCTATTCCTCGTGCAGAGAGCACTTTGCTCTACAAGCGCAGACGGCAGTAGGTCAGCTGTTCCCTTATTTGTTTTACCTGTCTTCACATTTCTTTGCAACAAGATACGTATAATCGTTTTTAACACCATCACATTTCGATGTACAGGGGATGTCTCATAAGCAATGTCGTCTTGTAAAGACATTTTTATTTGGAAAGTTTTCTGCAAAGAAATGCAAGCTAACTATTCTTCAAAGAAGAAACCATCAGATTCTATGATATTGAGTCATCTATCAGCGAGTTTTCTTATTCCACGACGGTTCCAGTCTCTGGGTTTTGATGCGAAGAGTTCGGCCAGACGCACTTCCACAGCTTCATTGTTTTCGAAATTTCTTCTGAGCAAAAAATGGGCCATGGATCGAAAAAGATGGTAATCTGAAAGCGCAAGATCAGGACTGTATGCTGGATGTAGTAGCAGTTCGACTCCTCCCAATTCCTGAACTTTTTGCCATGCTTGTTCGTGCAGTCTCGCATTGTCCTCTGCAAGAGAACTCTATTTCGGTCAATTAATGCTGGGTATCTCCGTCTCAACATTTCATGAACTCGTTCCAGTTCTTCAGATTAAAGATCCGCATTGGCTGCACGCCCGTTTGGAACAAACTGCCAGTGAATCACTCCTTCAAAATTCCACCAGATACATATCACTTTGGGACCGAACCGATCCTTTTTAACGATGAATTTGGCAGGTTGACGGGGACTGAGCCACTGTTTCGAGGCATCAGCACTGCAGTAATAGACCCATTTTTCATTACATTTGACAATTCTCCTGATAAATCTATCATCCATGGGGTTACTGATAAGCTGACGACAGACATCCACTCTACGTTGAGCCTGTTCAGGGGTAAATTCATGCGGTACAGGTCTACAGCTTCTGTATGATTTTCCAAGTTTCTTAATCTGGCAATGTATGGTGTCTTTTGATGCACCAAGTTCTTCTGACAGTCTACGAATACTTCTTTGCGAATTTTCTTCCAAAACTCTGCGAGTATTCTCAATATCCCAGGGGCTGATAATCTAGATGTTAGGCCCCTTAAAACAACAATTATCATCATTATCATCATCATCAATATTCCATAGTTTAGGTCTTACAGAACGCGGTAAATCTGTAGTGTTTTCTTCTCCAGTGTTGAAACGTTGGAACCGTCGTTGTGCCACACGCCGTGGCCGACGAGAAAGACAGGCCATGGCGCGGATCTGTGACGTCAGAGGAGTGGTGTCGCTCGCTCGCCTCGCCGCAACGATTGCACCGAGGTATTCTCATCTATTATATAAAGGCTACCAATAGCCGAGTAATTTGTTAGTGTGAATTTACGGATATTTTCAAATAAAGTTAAATGCTGTGGAAGAAATACACCCTTATCACTCGCTCAAAACTTTAGAGCAGTAGAATATTATGCAGTGTAATAAAAACATTGAATGGATGTTCCAGTTTATGCAGATATACAAAACTGTACATATTATCCTCTTATCTTTGTTCATCAATAAGTTGTTTCCATATATACCAGTTTACATGTAAGTTTAACTTTAAAAGCAGCTGGAATTTTTTAAAAAAGAAGAAACAACCAAGCACTGCATTAGGGGAAAGTAGCCAGTGCTTCATTTATCGCAATGGAAGGGTCATTCGTGCCCCAAAATAATAAAAACGAATATAAGAAATTTGAGCCTAAACTTGTGGTTTTAAAAATTTTGCTTTTTTGAGAAGGCAATCTTTTTCAACAACAAAAATATAATGCATACTTCAGATACATATATGAATTTCTGAGATTACACTTACCTCCTTTAGCAGAGAGCCTTTTATCTGTCACCAATCCCCTACAGTGGCAGGTTTACTTCTTGTGGCAACTACCTTCATGTTAGACATGTTTAACGGTTCTCTCCCTTTCCCAGTTAGGCTTAGGTCAAATTTATGGTTTTATGGGCTCAAGATTCTTATAACGAAGTATATTACTACAATTGAAGGACCTTGGAAACTTTTTTATTGTGAGTTAATTCAGTGGATTGGAATGTCGTCGATATCAGTCCCATGCACTTATGTGTGTACTGTACTTGTAATAGAAAAGGATGTGGTAGAGGTTTTCAATTAGCTTTTATTTACAGTTGAATTGGGAAGACACTTCCAGGATGCAAAGAGTGGGATTCAAATCATTCTATCAAGAGCCTTCGTGCGAAGCTTTGAAGACTATTTAACTTAAATCCTATATCATGATTCAAATACTCCTTCGCAAAGCAGGTCACCTGGACAAGAAGCCACTTTACTTACCCCCTACTCCTTGTTGGTGGAACTGTTCCATTTATTAAAATTAAAGAATGACCATACTTGCCATTGTAATTTGGATCTATGCTGGCTACACGGACATGGTATCTCCCTCCCAATAAGATGTCCAAGATCTCCACCAAATGTCAAACGAGACCCTTCAAATTATTCAAATGAAAGCATTCCTCAACTTTAAATTATTTTTCTTATCCTTTGTTTCACCCTGGTGGTCTGGGGATGAAGAATTTTATAACATACCCAGTCCTCCCCACCCCTTCCCCCCAGAAAATATCGTATATTCCTCATCACATCTGTTCCCCCTGAAAAAGAACATGGGCATCCTTGCAGGCCACATGGAAAATAAGCATAATAATGTTATTGGTTTTACGTCCCTTCTAACTACCCTGGCTTTTAGAGACGCCGGTGTGCCGGAATTTTGCCCCGAAGGGGATCTTTAACGTGCCAGTAAATATACTGACACGGCTCCCTCGCATTTGCGCACCCTCAAATGCCAGCTGACTGCGCCAGGTTTCGAACCTGCAACCTTGGGCTCAGCAAGCGAGAACGGTACCCCTGAGCCACGCAGCCAGACAGGAAAATAAGCAGTTAACAGTACTACACACTGGGTAAATCGGTTTGAAATGGGTAAATCTATAGCTTTGACAGAGAATTCTGGATGTGGTGATTGGTTTAAGGGCCCTGGAGTACAAAACTATGCCCGTATCTTCAAGAACACTAGCAAATTGCAAGTAATCCTCATCCAAGGACACAGTAATGCTTACACTTAATTATAAAAAGCACACACAAAATGTATTATAGACATTTATTTTATTTAGGACATTGGTTATAAATATAAACATCCTAAGCACATTAACACATTGTCTGGAAGAATCCTAGAATGTAGAAAATGAAGTTTGCAGGTTTCACCCCTCAATTTTGTAGTAATTTCATACTCTTGGTCCAGATTATCATGCCAATCATCTGAATACAAGCTTATGCTGCCATCTGTTGGTAAATTTATCAGTTAAGAGTAGCCTAAGTCGCCTCCGTAGCGTAGCGGTCAGCATGGTTAGTTGCCGCCCCGGAGGTCCTGGGTTCCATTCCCGGCTCTGCCACGAAATTTGAAAAGTGGTACGAGGACTGGAACGGGGTCTACTCAGCCTCGGGTGGCCCAAATGAGTAGAGGGGGTTCGATTCCCCCTCAGCCATCCTCGAAGTGGTTTTCCGTGGTTTCCCTCTTCATCTTCGGGCAAATGCCGGGATGGTACCTTCTTCAAGGCCATGGCCGCCTCCTTCCCTCTTCCTTGTCTATCCATCCTAACCATCCCTTACCTTCCCTCATGAGGCCCCTGTTCGCTTTGCAGGTGAGGCCGCCTGGACGAGGTGCCAATCCCACCTCGTCAGTTGTATCCCTTCCGATTCGATGTTCCCAGCTCTAGGACACTGCCCGTAGAGGCGGTAGTGGTGAGTTCCCTCGCTGAGTCCGGGGGTTCCACCAACCTGGAGGGTAAACGACTAAAAAAAAAAAAAAAAGTAGCCTAGACAATGTTTGTCAAGTGTGAAACTTTTCTTACATGTTATTTTCTTATCCCATATAATTTTTAGCTGTATGGCATTCACTAAAAGAATATCATTACTATACACATGCACATATTTAACATCGAACAGAAGTATTTTGGTTTTGGTAGTACAGTAATGGCTATTTTGGATAAATGGTGGAACAAGGATATACCAATTAACTTAAGGCTAAAGAAGTTATGTACAAAGCATATTATGTTCCTATAATGACATATGCAGCAGAAACTTGGACAGTGACTAAGAGGGATGAGAGCAGAGTACAAGCTGGTGAGATGAGATTCCTGAGAAGTATGGTCCAGTAAACGAGGAGGGACAGAGTGAGAAATGAGGATATACGGAAAGAACTGGGAGTACAGAAACTAAATGACAAACTGGAGCAAAACAGAATGAGATGGTTTGGACATGTCAAACGGATGAATGAAGTAAGGCTACCAAGACGAGCACTGGAACGACGGATGACAGGGAAGAGAGGACGAGGAAGACCAAGAAAGCGTTGGATGGACTCGGTGGAGAATAGCATTAGAAAACGGAACCTGGATTGGAACACTGTGTCGGAAGAGGAATGGTGGAACGACAGAACAAAGTGGAGAGGTAACATATTTGCCCTCACCCAGTGTTAACTGGAAAAGAGGAAATGAAGATGATGATGATGATGCTGGTGGAACCATGCGCCTTTGTTTATGTTGATGGTCAGCTGCTTTAGTAAATTTTATTCGCAAGAATTATATTTTTATTGGTTTACTGTGAGTGGTGGAACTTGTGTAAGTTAATGGTATTTTAGAGATTTGTGTACAGTTTATTAGATGTATTCTGTATCTAGTCGATGGCGTAAACCGAAAGTCTGTGAAACAAAGAAAAGGAATAGTGCTATTTTGAATGTTGACAAACAGTGGGGTGAGAGATCAAACCCAAATGATATTACATGTGAAGTTAAATCTCCTCCAGGACCTTGTTGTAGTAATGCATGTTCAATAGCTCCAACTACTTCTTCTGCCAGTGTCAGAAAACTGGAATAGGCCTATTTTAGTGAGGAGAATACTGTTAGGCCTAGTGTTAATGATGAGCACATTCTCATGGGTGCACTCCAAAATTTGTTTACAGACCTGTGTGGTGAATGTGGCAGTAAATCTTCGTGTAAACATCAGGGAGAAACATGGGTTTAGAAAGAAGTTACCTCTGAAGTGTGGAAAAAGTGATTTTGTAAACTCAGGGAAGTTTTGATGCAGGTAATTCCACTAAAATACTGTTTTATTTTTATAAAGTTAGCTTTTTCTCCATACTATATTTTTCAGCATTTTAAATGTTCCAGCTGCACGAGTTTTCATCCCATTACCTTCAAACTTGTTTTGCACATACAACTTTGTGGTCTTAATAATATGTGGTATCCATTTTGAAAAATATTAATAAATTTCAGAAATATTTAGGTTCAAATTTGAAAAAATGGCATATTTTAACAGAACAACAGGTTATTCTAAGAAAAATATAATTTAATAATGAACCATAATTGCACTGATTTTAAAAGTAATACCAATTTTATTTGTATACCATTGATGATCGATCATTCCATATAAGTTTTAGATTGATAACTTTAAAGTTGATGTGCCTGGGACATTTTCAAAATTTGCGTATTTATTACATAAAATATGTTTTAATTTCTAAATGACTGAACCAAATACTGTAGCTTCAAAGTTTAGAATTCCCTTAATTATGCTCACTTTAAAGAACCTACAAAATTTGGTGAAAACTGGGTGAAAATACCAGAAAATTCAAAACTAAATAGGGCAAAAATGTTATGGATATTGTGGTTAGATGAAACGTGGGTCAATGCTGGCCAAACAGTGTCTAGGAGTTGGAGTGACAACTCAGTTCAAGGGACAATGAAAGGATCGTCAGGCAGAGGGGGTCGATTTATTATTCTACACGCCGGGCTAGCACACGGGATTTGTTAATAATACACTTTTGCTCTTTAGGTCGAAAAGAACTGGTGATTACCATGAAGTCATGGACTGCAACTAGTTTTTAAAATGGTTTCAGGAACAATTGTTACCCAACATCCCTGAACACAGTGTTATTGTAATGGACAATGCTTCGTACCACACAGTACAGATAGAATAAGCTCCAACAACTTCAACTACGAAGCCGCGAATGTTGGAATGGCTCGACCGCCATAGTGTAGCCTACCATGCGACAGCTCTCTGACAAAAGGAATCCTTTTCGGTAGCGCTGAATGAACATAGAACGAGCGGTAACATTCTATATAATACATGAATTAGCCAGAATACCTTATGAAACGATGAGAAATAAATCAGGGAGCAATGTTTTAATAGATGTGTCCTCCTCTGGCATCTGTGACCCACCCAGCCATCCCAAATATAGTGAAAATACAGCTGTGAGCACCATTGTTCAAATCAATCTTCAAAACAGTACCATAACAGTACTGCCAACCTCACCTTTACGCTACTATGTGAAACAAAAAAGTGCCCAGTTCAGTCTCTAGTGGGCATCATTCGTGCGCAGCACTCAGTTCACGACTCTAATTAGGCTAGTGTGTGTGCAATATTTCGCATCTCTGTAATAATTTTCTTTTTCCACGGCTGAAATGAGTGTTTTTTGTTATCTGCTCTGTAATTACTATGCAGTACATCGCACTCCTGTAATAAGTATGCGTATTTTCTTTCCGTACAACCGTGGTTTAGACAAAGGTTACAGCCTAACGCGCCCAGATCAATGGTTTTGTGTTAACCAAGCCTCACTAGCTGCGCGCGGCCAAGGCCGCACCTACACCCGACCATTCTAACCTTCGTTTTGTCCAATCCAATGTTTTTTGACAATTTTTACAGCCTAAAGCGCCCAGATCAATGAGTTTTGGCAATGGTTACTGCCTAACGCCTCCCGATGATTCTTTTTTCATCTTTTTCTTTTTTGCATCCCACTTCTTTTTATCAACAGTGATCTCATATGTTGGCAGCAATGTATGTGCTGCTAGAGTGAGCCTTGATGACAGTTGAACGAGATGCAAGTTCTGTCGAAGCATGGCAGCCGTTTTCAAAATAGCAATAAATAAAAACACATATAATGTACGTACTTTAGCACATTATATGAGGTTAAGTAGTAATTAGGGTTCTTAATTTCAACACGTAATATCGCCCAGACGATGAAACAAGGACACAAGGTATGTAAAAGTACATTCATGTCTGCTGCAAGTGTATAAGCCACGTTACACTTACATTCAGAATTAATATCCTTCTCAACCTTATACAGCAGCGCAAGCCTAAACCCATGTAGGCTAATATGTTGATGAACTGGCGAGAAAACATGGCCATGAGATCATCACGCTGCCCCATATCTTTGCCACTTCAATCCTATAGAAATGATATGGGGTCAAGTGAAGGGTTATGTAGCATGGCATAATAAAAATTTCACACTCCATGTGGTTGAGAAGCTTACCGTTTAGGCTATTAGGGAAGTGACTTCAGAAAACTGGAAGCGTGTAGTGTTAATAGTGCAACGAGAACTGGATGAGGCTACGAAACGTGAATGTATACTCGATGATGGGGTAGATCGGTTCATCGCTTCCCTGGAAAGTAATTCCGGAACCAATTCAGACACAAGTTACGAAGAGGGGGCTATGGAAGGAATAGAACCCATACAGTAATTAAGTTAGTAGCAGCTAGAGCGATTAGGTACCTTTCATTATTTATTATTATTTTTATTTATTTTTATTATTATTTATTGTATTAAGATTATTAGCCTATTATCATTGTGTTCTCATTCTGTTGCATCGATTGTGCCCTTTCACACGATGACGGCTGACACACCTGGAAGCCTCTTGGAATGTTATGAGTCATGATCTGTCTCAGTGGCAACGCAGCATTTCCCCACGTGTTAGCTTTGACAGCTGTCAGCGCTCATTATTGGCAATACAGAGTATAGTAAGGCTTTACATACAAACACAAACCTAACCCCAGACCCCCTTGATTGTACTACTAACCAAGTAGCGACCAATGGCTTTGTCTCGCCATGGCTCTAGAAGAGTAGGCTACAATTCAACTTTTCCATTAAAATGAACTATAAGTAATTTATGAACATTCATGATCTTTCAAGTAGGCCTAAGTTACGTGTTCTTTAGACTGAGATAGGCTGCTCAATACTCCCATTAATGTCAAAAGTACTCAAATCAAACTTACCAAGCAACTTTTGTAGATTTGATGGATGAGGCAGATAAATATGACCACTCCGATGTAACTTTTTGTACGCTGATTTACAAGTGAACATATATGGAAGCTGCCAAGAGTAACGTGTCTCCACTGTACCTACGATTGTATGCTTTAACCTCTAAAAACTTAATTTGCTCTATTAAAAAATGTAATGGTGTACACTCATCACTCGAAAAATTTCTATGTAGGATGTTCACAGGAGCATTCACTGCTGACAACTTTCTTCCATTTTCATCGCACACAGAATTTTCAACGAACTGAAGTAGTTCATCAAATGATTTTTTGTTAGTAATGCAAAGAAAGTGTTGTGGCACTTTATATTTGGGAATCTGCAACCCATTGACAGCCAGCTCAATGCTGAGGTTATTTAGAATACACACAGAACCGGTAATTATGGACACTGCATCACTCACATTCTTCAAGTACTTCACCAACTTGTCTTCTGTCTTGATATATGTCCATTCCTGCTTAAATTTATTCCTGTTGGAATAGACTGTGCACAGAATTCTCTTCTTCAAAGTGTCTGAAGTCTTCCAAGCTCGCTTCTATGGCTCTATCCGAGATTTTCTACCTCTGCATCACACAGTCTTCTAGAAGAAAGCCTAAGAGTGGCAAATTCGGAAATATTGAAGGTACTGCATCAGGTTTCAACTTCGGATAACTCCTAGCAAATGTCTTTATTTTCCCATCAACTTGCCCTGTCCTGATAACAGAGCTATCAGGAAAATGTTTTATACAAATTATAGACTTGCTCACTTTAGAGAAGTCAGTGGGAATTTTTCTAGGCCATATATTTCTTAATTTTTCGTCCTTTGGGAGAGAAAATATAGAAACATTTTCATGCTGAGATCTGTAATAATTGTTCTTACAGCCAGCCATATTACAGCATCTCGGCATTTTGATTTCCTGTAAAAGGGATACATTCATTAAATTTCTTACTTTAACTCAGATAATTAACTTAGCATGCATTCCAATAGTCCTTAACATCCACAATATTAGGCTAACGTAAGTTCGTACATAACCTACACCACACGTGCGTTTGATTAATCTGTAGCATTAATGAGAAATAAAGTATCGCAGGTGTTAACACTTACCCTGTAGGTTACGTGATTATTGCAGCTACATGATGCACCACAACACAAGTTGGAAACACTAACACTAACACTAACACTAACTATTCTCACACTGCTATTCACAAACAAGTCGCCTCGACCGGGGTCACAACTTCGCCTACGACACAGACAAGATGGCTGCTCGCACTGGGGCCAGTATCTTTCGTAGGCCACGGCCACACGCTTACTAACGACACCTCCTTCCACTTCACACATTCTTCGAGCCATGGCAGCAGTTTTGTAAACTAGTTTCCAGTAGTGCTTTAGAAGGACCCTAACCTCCAACTATGTAAGTTCAATTTGTGATTGAGTATCAACAACTGACGACTGATACATTCTCGCAATATACGCAATTCTGGACATGGCCTCTTGAAAATAGCATTGGCGAACCAATGAAAAGCAATTCTATCTTATAAAGCACCAATCTTATAAACCGACATTCCTTATGGGACATCCTAATATTTCTTGCTGCCGGCATTCCCAATGACATGCTAGTGTAGCCAACAGAACCATAAGTACTGTAGGAAGCAATATCACCTCACCTCTCACCACCTTCTGTCTGGCCTTCCTCTTCAAAATGTTGTAATCCACCTCCAAACGTTTCAGGCTTGTTTGATACCACTCTACCACTGGATAAATCGTTAGCCATTTTCAAGGCAAACCACCCCGTGATGTTGTGGCTAGCAATCTTTGCTGTCACGGAGGAGGACCGGGTTCGATTCACCTCAGCCATCCTAGAATTATTTTCCGTGGCATCCCACTTCTACTCCTGGAGTATTTTTGGAAATACACGGAAAGACAGAATTAGTTTTTGCTGCTCTCCATTACTTCATATTAACTCATTTATTTTCATGTCCTTCCCGCATACACCATCATCGAACTATTACCTTGTGTTTGCCCCGTGCATTTGTTCATTTTTCTTGTAAGTTTGTTTCACAAGCACATATTCTGCTGAACCAGCCTCGCAGCGTCTCATCGCCGCCCTCCGAACTTCCATTGCCTCAAGTCATGAAGACTTCGTCTTCATTCCGCCAGGCGCCGCATTCTTCGTCAGCCGACTGCTCTGCGAAGAAGCTTTACTTTCATCAGATATTTTGTTTTTGTTATGTTCCTCATGCTTGTATAACTTCTTTTGTTTCTCTCCTCTACCCCCTCTCCTCCCTTCCCCTCACTCGCCTATCTATGACGTGTGCGATAATGCTTGCTTCGCCCCGCGCTAGTTCCTGCTCGCTCTCATTCTACGTGTGATTCTAAAGCCGTCTAGGCTGCAGGAGGTCTCGTCCTCACTGCTCTCACTTCTGGGTCAGTCGTCAAACCATACTGTAGGAGCTTACTAAGACTCGTCACTTGTTCATGTGAGACATTTTTAAATCAGGACGCCATGTCCTAATCTTAACGTCAACTGTCATCCAGATCATCATCGTTCTTCAAAATGAGCTAAGTACTACTTCGATGGTTTACACTAAGTTTTAAATGCTTTTAACCTGATTTTATAGACAGTGTGAGATTGCTATGTGATGCAAAATCTGCCTTCAAAAGATCTTCTTGATTTATTTGTAGCTATTTCAGCTAGCTTTCTAAAATTGAAAAGGTACTTGTTGTACTGAGTATCTGGGAATGAGTTCTCGAACCGTGGGAGTCTTATTACACCCACTGGCTATAAAAACTTAGCTCTCTCCTCCGCGGGATATTCTGCTCAATTCTATTGTTCTCAACTCTAGAATTTTCTACAGCAAATCATATTTTTGCAAGTAATGCCGTCAAGTGCCTTCCACCTAAATATGAGAATGCTTGTTCCTCACTGAGGAATTTATGTTGAAAATACTTCTGATCAGCATATAATTTGTCTTCCTTCATTGGAAATTTTCCGCTGCATTCAACTATCATCTATAAACGTCACTTTCTCAAACTAAAATTCAAATAGTGATCCCTACAATTACAATAACTTTTCGTCTGATAAACTTTCTTTGTTGCAACAGTGAATTTTTCAACGGACTACAGTGCATAACAGTGCCCATTCAACGACCATCCGTGTCGCGTTCGAACGAAAGCTATAAATACGGCCATAAACATGTTCCTGATTCTACTATTTCCTCCTCTCATACTCCTCACTAACACATTATAATAATTGTAAAATTTAGGTTCTTTTCAATGAGGTGACACTCTATTGAAGTGCCCTCCCAATTTTGTACTGTTTTTCACAAGTAATTCTGCATCATTGGTGTTTAGTACACACCTCCAATCATATTGTTTTTCCTCTTTTCATTAGGGAATTCAATTATTTCTACTCACAAGTGAGTTTCCTAACTTTTCTTTCTCCAGGTTTCACGAAAGGGTAACTGGCCCCATTTTCCTCGTGATCCTTTTTATACATAGAAGTTATAGAAACTTCTTCTTAATTTTTATCTTCAGGTTTCACAATAAGTGGCCTGCCCTATTTGTATAAATTATAATCGTAATTACTGTATAATTATAAGAAGTTATAGAAACTTCTATTTAGTTTCTCTCTCTTTTTTGTTTGTTATAATTTCAAATTTAACATTTGTTCATACTTTTAGAACTTCCATTAGGAATTCTCAAAGTATGTATATCGTACATGATTTATTGTTAAATTTTAAATTTGCTAATCTCAGCACTATTTTAAAATCTTATTTAGTTTTGGTGCTTTCAAGAGGTTCTAAACCAAATTTTGTTAATCGCCTAGTGCAAACTTCAACAAGTTTAGAGGTTTGAGACCTCATAGGTTTAAAATTTAAATTGTACATTTTACAGTTGTTAAAATTATCATATTTTTACGCATTGTTAAATAAATCAAACTATATCCTTTTGCTTCATCATTTTCTATAAAATAACGATTAGGCAGGATCCTACTTCCCCCGACTCTTCCCAAAGTCTTATGCCTTTCTCAAAGAAAGTACATACTCAAATAGCAAAAGTTTTGCTACTTGTTACGAAATACTCCCTCAACTTTATTTTTATAAGTTTGTTGTACTGTTGTCCTATCTATCCATCCTTTTTCTCCAGTCCGAAACCCACTTTCCTTTACTTTTCTCTTCATCTTCCCTTGGGAGTAGGGTTAATTCCTAGCAAAAACCTACCCAAACTTTGGTCCCAGAAACCCGGGAGAGTCCATTTATGAAAGTCCATTTCTCAGAGTCCATTTATGAGAATCTATTTGTCATTTATTGCTCAGAGTCTATTTGTCAATATTTTTCAAATCATTAATATCTACTTTGAATTTTTCGGTTATAACTCCACTGTGCAGAGCTGGTGAAGTTGATAGAGGTCGTTCCTGTCTTCTTCAGCCTGTCTTACTTGCAACCTGTCTTCTGCTGTCAACCTGACAGCATTTTCAAAATCTCGCTACAGTTTCGTAAGTTACACTTCAATTTACCCATTTCAACATGCCAACTGAAAAGGATGAAACTCTCATCGCTAGACGTTCTTCCTATAAAGGACAACTCACCAGATTTAGATATTTTCTAGATAAAATAAATCCCGCCGATTGTGATCTAGATGTCTTAATTCAACGCCTTAAGTTGTACGAACGGTCCTATGATTACTATGAACAAATTCAAACCTATATTGAAGCCGCCTGCCCCGAACTACAATAGGATCGGGACGAGCTTGAACCCCTGTATTTTGAAGGGATCGCAAAGGTCCACCAACTGATCCGCAGTATTCAAGAACCGGACACTAGGGTCATCAATCCGGCCCAGTTCGCACCCGCTTCAGTTCATAAGGACGAACCGAAACCGTTACTCCCTAAGATAAGTCTACCTCACGTCTCAAGCCAGGAATGTGAATGGTATTCCTTTTACGAACTTTACTGCTCCCTTATCCATGAAAACAAAGGCATTCTCGATATCCACAAGTTCTATTACTTGCGTTCGTCCTTGGAAGGCCAGGCCTTGGCCTTGGGTGAGTCACCGCCTTTAAGCGCAGAGAACTACAACATTGTCTTTGACCTTCTTAAAGAGAGATATGGTAATGTACGTTTGCGTGTTCTCGCCAAATTCGCTGCCAGTTCAACTTACCAGTCGTAAAACCTAATGACGTCACCGCTTTAAGAGACCTGGTAGACTCCATGCAATTGCACGTTAGAGCGATATATCATCTCAAGCAGCCAGTCCAAACTTGGGACACCGTCCTTATTCATCTAACTACATCCAGATTCGATCTTTCGACGTTAAAGGCTTGGGAAATCGAACTCACTCACAAGGATGAGTATTCTATCGAGCATCTCATCGCGTTTCTTAACAGCCGATGCCAATTCCTTACAGCACTCTCATTTCAGTGCGAAAGAGTCGAAACTAGTCCTCTGTGTCACATCCTGGATAAAAACTTGTCTCTTCAAATGGACATCAGCACCCATCTGTCGAGAAAAAGCAAACCCGTTCTGCTTCTTTCAACCGTCCAAGAGAACATATTAGGTCGCTCAACAAATCTTTAAAATGTACATTCTGTAAGGTTTCTCACGCTTTGTACTTGTGTAAATCATTTAAAGAATTGTCTGTTGACGACAGAAGGAAATTTGTGTAAAATAACAAATATTGTTTCAACTGTCTGTCACCTAAGCATTCTGCTTCTAATTGTACGTCTTCCAACCTTTGTTTTCATTGCAAAAGACCGCATCATTCTTTATTGCACTTTCATGATCAATCGAGGTCACTAGTACCTGCTTCTTCAAACTATATGCAGAACAGCTCTGAACAAACGATTGCGTCTTCCTGCATTTCTAATGCCAAGACCCCTCACAGTGCGCAAGTCCTTTTGTCCACTGTACAATTTGAAATTCAGGATAGATTTGGAAATTTGTTTCGAACCCGCGGTCTTCTTGACTCCGCTTCAACTCACAACTTTGTTTCGCAATCATTAATCAAAAAACTAGGCCTACCTGTAAACTCTACTTCCATCAATGTATCCGGCATTGAAAATCTAAAAACTCAAGCTTTGCAGTCTTCAAAATTAAAAATTAGAGACATCTGTTAAAGAAACACCAATCTTAACTTAAACTGTCTCATTCTTAACAGTATTGGTAAAAACACCCCCAGCAACTCTATTAAAACTTCCGGTTTAAAGATTCCTTTGCATTTAAGGTTAGCTGATCCACAGTTTAATGTTCAAAACCCCATTGACATACTCTTCAATGCAAATGTTTTCTGGAATTGCCTTCGTAAACAAAACTCGTAAATTATCCTCAACTGTGGTCGCCAGAGACACCGATTTTGGTTGGGTCGTTACTGGTCAAATCCAACGTTCCAGGCTTCAAACCAACTCGGAATGTTATTTCGTTAAAGCTGATTCAAATTCATTTTCTCTAAAAGAGAACACTTATGTTTCCGATCTCAGCACGTTTCAAATCAGCTTGTCGAAACAATGTCTTGGTGTTAGCAATTACACCACTGCCGTAAGTCACTCCATGTGTTTTGTTTCATTCTCGCACAAAACGGCAGTCCAAGCTCGCCTCGCCTTGTGTCGCTTGGTTTATTGTTTTTTGTCATTTTTGTCGCCGGTAATTGGTTAAACCTATTATCGAAAACCATCTTCTTTTTGCGTAAAACCATGGATATCAGTCACCAGCACTTTGCTGTAAGCTGTATTTCACTTCGCTCGCTGTTCAGTAGGATGGCTACGGCCGCCTCCTTCCTATTTCCTCACACGCTGAAGCAGCATTTGAAGCCGCCTGATAATCTGCGTTCTCAAACTTCAAGAATAACAATTCTTACCCCTAATTACTCATTCAACCATCCAGCGTTTCTCCGCTGATTAGGAGAATTAAGCTTTTTTCTTTGGGCAATTGTTGTGACACGTGGATGGCCTGCGTGGATGGCCTACTTACCTGTCTTTAGAGGTCCGCATCGCTTCCACTGCAAATTCACCTCCATATGACATGCCCCATCAGAAAAACACCAAAGGGGGTGGAAGGAAGGTGGAGAAGGGGACAACGCACAGGCTATTCTATAGACACCCCCCAATAACTAATGGAATTGTCGCCGACGAAATAATGCCACAATAGTTGCTTAAAAATTTAAAAGAAAAATTTAATTGTTAAAATTTAAAGAACACCTCCACCAGAAAACAGAACATGCTTGCTTGCACAGCAAAAAAAAAGAAAAGAATTAAATTAAAATTAAAATGTTAAAGCCCAAAGATTAAAATAAAATTACAGGCATAATTAAATGAGAAAGGGCTTGTTAATTTACAAGGGAATGCAATACCGATCCGACATGCAGAGAACCAGGCCACGATGAAACGAGAAATTTAAAATTAAATTAATAAAATAAAAATTGGATCAGAAAATAAATCCATAATTTGCATGACGGAGAAAAACACAGGAACATTCACCAAAAACACAAAGTTAATCCAACAAGATTAAATAAAAAAACAAATTAAGCTAACACTACAACACGTTTGAGTTTACCGCTTGACGCCAAGAGACTGCACTCAAGACCAGAATGCATTTCGGCCAAACAAAAACAAACATGGCCACTAAAAACAGGAGACCGCATGTCCGATCGAATTACGGCAAACAATTTAGCAATAAATTAATTTTAAAATCATCGGAGAGAAATAAAATGAGGGAAACAATTACACTTTAACACTATTAACATGAGGGTGGTGCATCGGATCTTACATCAGATTAATAATATGCCAATCCCAAGATTGCCAAAGGAAAATAAATAATAATTTAAAACGTAAAATAAACCCGAAATGTGTCTCCAGAAGGTACTGTACCCGATATCCGGATAGTAGGCTGTCAGATATCCGCCCCCTCAATCGGATTGCCAATAATCAAACGCGCCGGCATAGCTACATCAATGAAAATGGCACTGACAGATACTATCGAGATTAGAGCACAATAGTTAACAAGAAAATTATTGTGGAACACACCAAAATATACGGGGTTTCATACTTACCTTTACTTACCCCTTAAATATATCTCGGGGACTGGGTTGTCAACTGGATCACTTAAAAGTATGTCCTCACAATAACCTCCACCATGATATTTAAAATGAACCAGAACGAAGACGAGAAACTTTAAACTGCACAATAATTTATTTCACATAAAGAATGATTTTTAACAAAAATGAAACAACAAAATATACGTGGCAATCAGAAGCCATCGACCACATAACCATGTCCTCCTGTAGGACCTGTATTCTCCACATATAATGTTTTAGCTTTCTCAAGCTTATAGCAACGAAAATATAACAATACAATGGGAATGGAAACGGGATTTGGGATGAGACACACATATCAATTGCTTTGCGTGTTTATATACTGCACACTTTATTTATAGCCACAAGGCTATTATGAAACGCCCTTGGTCTCAGTAACACAGTTGTCCGGACCAGCTGCAAAACACCTGTGTCGTCAAAGCGGACACCCGTTCGTTCAACCCTACCATAAGCGTGCTACCTCAGAGCTCGGCTCTCCCTTTTCAAATACGTAAATGTTCACATCTCAACTGAAATATTATCACGCAAATGTCTTACATGCTTCATTCAAACACCAGTGGATTCCTCCAACAATCCCAAATCATGATTATTTGTTTAAACCACTTGCTTAACTTGCATTGTTTAGAGTATTAAAAAAACTCTAAATGTTAATAACAAAAGTTCATTAATTATTTATAACAATAATAAATTGTTTATAACAATGTCAAATGACCATTGAAAATTTAATACACGCTTCTATTAATCACTATCATTTCAAATTATTTAACAAAGATATTTACAAAATTATTTTACAATATTAAATTGTTTATATTATTTATACAAGGAATACATTGAACCACACGTCTATCCGGTTGATAATTACTCAAATCGTGTTGATATAATCGACCAATGAAGGTTAGTTATATTAAACTGTCAAATTTAGGTTTAATAATGTTTAATGAATGAAAATCCACAGCCTGCTTCCAGTCTCCGACCGGGTCAGGAATGGAATGAATGAAGCCCCCATCTAGCGGCGAGGATATGAACTGTGCCGGCTGCCGAGGCCTGACGCACTCCTCTGGGGCAATGATTAAATGAATGACAGATGAAATGAAATGATAGTGGAGAGTGTTGCTGGAATGAAATTTTGACAGGGAAAACCGGAGTACCCGGAGAAAAACCTGTCTGCCTCCGCTTTGTCCAGCACAGATCTCACATGGAGTGACCGGGATTTGAACCACGGACCCAGCGGTGAGAGGCCGGCGTGCTGCCGCCTAAGCCACGGAGGCTTAGGTTTAATAATGTTTAATAATAATAATTAATATTTGTGACTGTAACCTCCATTCAAAATCTTTATCTCAAATTATTTAACACTCTTGTTAATTTTAACAGTATCTTCATATGAATAATCTTTCAAAGAACAAGAACAACATTCAGCGGGAAAATACTTCACTCATAACGCACAAACATGGCACATCAATTGGCCCAAAATTCATCATATATCTACATATATATGGCATAAAAATCTTCCAAACTACACACAAAAACATCCACTATTAATTCTTCAACTTCATTAATTATGTGGGAACCTCCTTCATTATTCAAGGGCATTACTCAACAGCGACTTTTACACGTCCACTGAACTATCGATTATACATCCATTGTTCCTCTTTAAAAATTCTTATATTCATCAATTGTAATAATGACTGTTATTATTTAACCTTCGTGGGTTTCATTCATGAATCGATATGAAGAAAAAATTTGCCAATCACATAAAAATACTATCTTCAAACAAAGATCAACTAAACTGCAAAATAGTCGAATAGAATACAATTAGATTGTGGAATGCAAACATTATTGTTCCAATCTAGAATTGAGAAAAACTCCTATCTTCATTATTCATTACTATAGTGTATTCAATAAATTGTAATTAACGTTCGTATTTCATAAAATTGTCTATAATTCAATGATAAATGTCTATGTTGCAATCATGTTCATAAGACGACTAGTATTTCAAAGATCGTCGATATCGTAGTAGATTTTAATGCTCTAAAATCTTTTAATTATTCTTCTTTCTTGAGGATGACAGAAAATTGGTCAAAGTAATTTACTGAAATAGAATTACTTTAATAAAATGACACGCTGTCTGAATTCAAATCTGCCATAGCAAATCAATAACGTTACAGTCAAATCGTGACTACAAAAATATGCAAAATTACTGAAAGAATCTATATCATCAGTCTCAACTGATCCAAAATTATTTAAGTATGCCAATGACATAGCAATGTCTCAAAAATCGAAGAAAAAGGCATAAATCATCGAAGTGTACTGAGTACAAAAATATCAATCAATAAAATGGGGCAAAAGGTAGGACAGAAAATATGGGAAGAATGGTTTGCTCAAATATCGCTACAATACTCAAATAATACAAGAAACGTTCACGACTACCTTATCTGCCGATTGACGTTCCAGAGGAAAATTCCCCAAAGAAGACTGCTGATGGATCCATTTCACCAACTTAAAGATGAGCTCCATCCTCGAAACAGGAATCAGCGTCCTCGGAGAATCGAACTGCTTCTTCCTCCGAAATGGCACTGCTCCGTGGATACGAAAAAACATCCTTCCGGCAAAATTCTTCATTGTGCGCCGGGATAACCCTGGCCTCTCTTGAAAGTTCTCTGAAGTTCTTGCAGGAATTCGTCATGAAGTTTAATGTAGCTATTTCCGCAGAAATATTCATAGTTGTGGAGTATGAAAATATTTCCACTGTTATCTGGTATAATTCAGCGATGGATTAACGATGCATGAATGTAGTTGGATGTTCACTACATGCTCGCTTTTGTAGAAAGACGATTAACGAAGTTCCATGCTGTTACTTTACTCCAATAATATATGTCCCAATTGCATCAAAGCCTTAGCCCTCCATCTCGACGACGATTATAATCATCAAAAGCACTGTAATATTATAATGTTCCATAGTCGAATGTATCGTTGTAATACCAAACTGTTGCACTCCACGTGTCAGCCGTAGTGTATAATGTGGAATATAAAAGTGTTTCTCCTGTGGCGAGAAAATCACTTTTGTTGGCAGCCTAAAAGTTCCAATATCTTTCGAAGTATCACTGTGAAATCGTTCAAATCTTGTATACACCTCAATGTTATACTGCCTAATAGAATTATCGTAAAGGCTGAAGTTAGCGCTTGATATCTTGACTGGTGGAAACGTTAATGTGCGCGTTTCAACTTCACCTAGTTTTGAGCAGCGTGAAATGGAACTGCCCCGAGTTCGTTCGATGCGGCAAGGCTTTCACCTCCCGCTAAAGACACCTTACTTCACTGAATCACTTGAAAATAACTCTATATCACCAGAAATATATATGCGATCACAAGTATAAGATCTGAGCGTATGAGATCTGAGTATGAGTATGAGAGCTCCTCTCTCCTGTGCACGACCTTTTATCAACTTCTTAAGGGGCGTAACCATCCCTTCCATAGCCTGTTGCTGCGTCATTGCTGGAAGTTTTAACTTTGGCTATTCTTGACGGATTTTCAAAATTCAAAAACTCAAAATTAATTTCTTCAAAATTCCAAATCAATGCCATAACTGAAAATAGATTTCCACAAATCTGCATGCCAAAAGTAATCGAATATCGTAGTTTCAGCAATCTCCGTCTTCCTTCCAAACTATCGTTCATTGGTTTGCGTCTCTCCTCCAATAGCGTAGCTTCTTCCTTAGCACAATACCTTGTTTCCTGCGACTGCGTCGTAAATCTCGGATCTTTCTCGAATAAAATCATGACGTCACCAAGAATCTCAGCTCAATCAGCCTACTGGCATGAATTCTACGTCATCCGTGCCTACGTCATGAATATCCACGTCATAACTATGACATCCATAACTTTACTGATATTTTCCAATACAGCCATCGTGGTCTCGATATAATTCAATTTCCGGGGGCATTCTCCCTTCACCACGTTTTAAAAACAGTTGCAAATTGTTTTTAAACTCTGTGTTATAAATATCTCAATTCACTTGAACACGAAATTGAATTATTATTGGCTTACTCTTGTATGATATTTCTACTATGTTCCTTAATCATAAGTCTCTGCTACTCTGGTTTTTGTGTGTGGCTAATGTATTCTCTCTTCTCTACTGTCTCTTCTGTCCTGAATTTCTGTTTTCCGAATTATGCTGGCTCGTAGAAGGCCCAGGATCAATCACAACATCCTGCCTTTTCTTTTGATTTTCGGCTTCTTTTTCCCGTAACTCCTTCAGGTATTGCTGGCTTTCCCTCTCTCTTTCCTGATACTGATCGGGTGTCATAACCTGACCTTGAGAATCCTGATTTCTATTTTGGTTCTGGTTATTTCTATTATAATTTCTGTTATAACCATTATTGTTGTAATATCTGCCTCTTCCATTGTTGTAATTACCTCGATTATAGTTCCAGCCTCTTCTCTGTTGATACGGACGATAACCTTGCGATCTGTTATTCCGAAACTGATTATTCCTGTGAGGACCTACATTGTCAGTTTTCTCTTCATCTGGCTTGTCAGTTTGCTGAACTTGGTCCATATATACAGTATTTATTTCTTTGAAGTCATGCCTTTGACCTTTCTGTACCACGTTAGGCATTGGACTTGTGTAGTCTAATCTCCTCAGTAATTCGTCCATGCTGGTCAAATCCCTGATGTTTGACGAAATGATTAGTCTCCTCACCTCCACAGGCAGCATACGAGAAATCGCATCAATTAATTGCTCCGTTGACAATGGGGGTTGCAAAAATCTCAAGCGGGACAATTGACTCGTAAAGAAATCAGCGTACCGTGTTGGAAGAGTACCTGAGTATTTTCTTGAATAAACCTCCGCTCTTAACGAATTCTGCGCTTCTATGGACCAAAATCGTTTGATTAATGCCTCTGCAAACTCGTCAAAGTTACTGAAAGTGTATCTAAAAGCTCTAAACCATTCAAGGGGTCCTCCAATCAAAAACCTTTCCACTATCTTCATCTCTCTCTCTCTGGGAATGTGAGCTTCGATGAAATAATCTTTGAGGTTCCTGACATATTCTATGGGCGTCAAACTATCAGTGTTGCTGAATTTTTGCGGTTTGTCTTCAAAATTCCTGATGACCGTTACATTCCTCGGATATGAATCCGGGTAGTTTTTCCCACTATCTCGATAGTTCCACTCAGGTTCCCTACTCCTCTCGTCATCTTCCTCCCTGAATCTGGATATACGTTCTTCAGGCATCACGTCTCTCTCTTCTGGATCTAGGTTATATCTTCTGGCATAATTCCTATTGGTTTCGCAAGCCAAGCCTTCTGTATCCTTGTCAGTGATTTCCGTTAAGACTTTCCTGATTAACTCTTCTTTGTAGGTCTCCATTAAACTAGCTTCGCCTAGCTTCAAATTCTGCAGTTTGCTCGTCGTTTCATTTACATCAGAGACAACTTTATGAATCTGATCCTCTAACGCAGATTTTAATGCTTGCACATCCTGACCTATTTGTGTTCTATCTTCTACTTGTCTCTCGGATAGCGAATCCATCCTTACGCTTAAATCTTTCCTAATTTGTACTACTTCATTGTTAATATCTATTTGAGTACTGGCAAGTTTTCTTTCAATACGTTCCTGAATTTGGGTTACATGTTCCCCACTTGACCTATTCCACTCGTCTTTCCATACTGCTACATTTGCCGTTAACATTTCTGCTATGTCTACTTCGATATCTTCTTTGAGTAATCTATTATGGTCTAATACCTGGGTTCTCATGACCTCTACATCAAACTTTAAACCTTCTAAAGACGCTGTCGTTCTAACTGACTCATCAACTAGCCTAGTCGTTAATGCACTCATATTACGCGTACAAAGTGTTTTCGAATTTTCTATTTCTTCCCTGACTTTATTTACATCAGTTTGGACTTTAGCAATATCTACGAAAACTGTGTTGACTTCTACTTGAATCTTATTTATGTCACTTTGCATCTCATTTACATCCGAATGAATGTTATTAATATCAACCTGAACATTGGACACATCAGTTCTAACATTTTGGACTTCTCTTCGGACTTCCTCAACCTTGTATTGGACAGTCGCAACAACATTTTTAACAACTACTACTTCAGCCCTAGCACAAGAAATATCACTCCGGACATTAGCAACATCAAGATTCAACATAGTAAGATCTTTTTGTACCTTAGACACATCAATTTTAACAACAGACACATCTTTATGCACATTGGACACGTCTGTGCGCATGTCAGTTACAGCATTCTCTATTCCTTGGGTATTAATCTGTAAACGCGACATATTATCCTCTAGGTTTGCAGAACTGGTCTGAATAACTTTCAAACTTTCATCCATTCTACTAGCATTCTCCTCCATTCGACTAGTATTCCTAGCTTCCATTTCCTTTACACTTTCATTCATGCTAGCTTTCATTTCCCTCGCGCTTTCATCCAGCCTAATAGACAAATTAGCAGACATATTACTAGAATTCTCCTCCATCATCTGCTTCATACTGCTATTCATGCTAGCTTTCAAGTTAGCAGACATCTCCTCCAACATTATTCTCAGACTTTCATCTGCCATTTCAATAATATTCAATAATAAACTGCTTTAGGGACATACATCAAACAGAGTAAAATAACAACATCTGAGCAACATTCTTCACCATATAAAAAAATTTGAGCAATTTTCTGTCTTAAATCTAACTTATAATTACCTTATAATTAACCTTCGTAGACACTTCATGTTGAAATAAACTCAAGCACATGTTCAAGTTTCTTTGGTTCATTTTAAAATATCCTAACACAAATAATTTACATTTATAATCCAAATAGTATAATTTTATCTTTAATATGACTATACACGTCATAAGCCGGTCAAATAAAATAAGATTCCAGATCATAGGCGATTTTTCTAAGTTTCCAGCCTATTTAACCTCTCTCAAGTCGTATAAGATCTGATCTTTTCTGAGTGTAATTTTCCTAATACAACACAACCTTTATTCCTATATAATCACACTCTCAAATTCTACAATTGGCTAAGACATCTAACAAAGAATCAACCTCTTTATTTGAGTCTTCACAATCCCTTTGACATCGATAACTTGGTAATCCAATGTTATTCGAACACTCCACAAAAATTGCGGTGTCAATTCTACTGTAATAACTTGGTAATCCAATGTTTTGTAGAACATGCCAATCGAGACAATCGAGCCCCACCGAATTGCGGCGCCAATCCTACTGGTAATCCAGTTTTGTAGAACATGCCCCACGTTTCAGGGTCGCCAATCCTACTGTACCCGATATCCGGATAGTAGGCTGTCAGATATCCGCCCCCTCAATCGGATTGCCAATAATCAAACGCGCCGGCATAGCTACATCAATGAAAATGGCACTGACAGATACTATCGAGATTAGAGCACAATAGTTAACAAGAAAATTATTGTGGAACACACCAAAATATACGGGGTCTCATACTTACCTTTACTTACCTCTTAAATATATCTCGGGGACTGGGTTGTCAACTGGATCACTTAAAAGTATGTCCTCACAATAACCTCCACCATGATATTTAAAATGAACCAGAACGAAGACGAGAAACTTTAAACTGCACAATAATTTATTTCACATAAAGAATGATTTTTAACAAAAATGAAACAACAAAATATACGTGGCAATCAGAAGCCATCGACCACATAACCATGTCCTCCTGTAGGACCTGTATTCTCCACATATAATGTTTTAGCTTTCTCAAGCTTATAGCAACGAAAATATAACAATACAATGGGAATGGAAACGGGATTTGGGATGAGACACACATATCAATTGCTTTGCGTGTTTATATACTGCACACTTTATTTATAGCCACAAGGCTATTATGAAACGCCCTTGGTCTCAGTAACACAGTTGTCCGGACCAGCTGCAAAACACCTGTGTCGTCAAAGCGGACACCCGTTCGTTCAACCCTACCATAAGCGTGCTACCTCAGAGCTCGGCTCTCCCTTTTCAAATACGTAAATGTTCACATCTCAACTGAAATATTATCACGCAAATGTCTTACATGCTTCATTCAAACACCAGTGGATTCCTCCAACAATCCCAAAGCATGATTATTTGTTTAAACCACTTGCTTAACTTGCATTGTTTAGAGTATTAAAAAAAACTCTAAATGTTAATAACAAAAGTTCATTAATTATTTATAACAATAATAAATTGTTTATAACAATGTCAAATGACCATTGAAAATTTAATACACGCTTCTATTAATCACTATCATTTCAAATTATTTAACAAAGATATTTACAAAATTATTTTACAATATTAAATTGTTTATATTATTTATACAAGGAATACATTGAACCACACGTCTATCCGGTTGATAATTACTCAAATCGTGTTTATATAATCGACAAATGAAGGTTAGTTATATTAAACTGTCAAATTCAGGTTTAATAATGTTTAATAATAATAATTAATATTTGTGACTGTAACCTCCATTCAAAATCTTTATCTCAAATTATTTAACACTCTTGTTAATTTTAACAGTATCTTCATATGAATAATCTTTCAAAGAACAAGAACAACATTCAGCGGGAAAATACTTCACTCATAACGCACAAACATGGCACATCAATTGGCCCAAAATTCATCATATATCTACATATATATGGCATAAAAATCTTCCAAACTACACACAAAAACCTCCACTATTAATTCTTCAACTTCATTAATTATGTGGGAACCTCCTTCATTATTCAAGGGCATTACTCAACAGCGACTTTTACACGTCCACTGAACTATCGATTATACATCCATTGTTCCTCTTTAAAAATTCTTATATTCATCAATTGTAATAATGACTGTTATTATTTAACCTTCGTGGGTTTCATTCATGAATCGATATGAAGTAAAAATTTGCCAATCACAAATAAATTTAATAGCAAATACGGTTAGACACTCCTGCCTGGTCTATCAAAATTGAGATTAACATCTTCAAAGTAACGTAGCATAAAAATACTATCTTCAAACAAAGATCAACTAAACTGCAAAATAGTCGAATAGAATACAATTAGATTGTGGAATGCAAACATTATTGTTCCAATCTAGAATTGAGAAAAACTCCTATCTTCATTATTCATTACTATAGTGTATTCAATAAATTGTAATTAACGTTCGTATTTCATAAAATTGTCTATAATACAATGATAAATGTCCATGTTGCAATCATGTTCATAAGACGACTAGTATTTCAAAGATCGTCGATATCGTAGTAGATTTTAATGCTCTAAAATCTTTTAATTATTCTTCTTTCTTGAGGATGACAGAAAATTGGTCAAAGTAATTTACTGAAATAGAATTACTTTAATAAAATGACACGCTGTCTGAATTCAAATCTGCCATAGCAAATCAATAACGTTACAGTCAAATCGTGACTACAAAAATATGCAAAATTACTGAAAGAATCTATATCATCAGTCTCAACTGATCCAAAATTATTTAAGTATGCCAATGACATAGCAATGTCTCAAAAATCGAAGAAAAAGGCATAAATCATCGAAGTGTACTGAGTACAAAAATATCAATCAATAAAATGGGGCAAAAGGTAGGACAGAAAATATGGGAAGAATGGTTTGCTCAAATATCGCTACAATACTCAAATAATACAAGAAACGTTCACGACTACCTTATCTGCCGATTGACGTTCCAGAGGAAAATTCCCCAAAGAAGACTGCTGATGGATCCATTTCACCAACTTAAAGATGAGCTCCATCCTCGAAACAGGAATCAGCGTCCTCGGAGAATCGAACTGCTTCTTCCTCCGAAATGGCACTGCTCCGTGGATACGAAAAAACATCCTTCCGGCAAAATTCTTCATTGTGCGCCGGGATAACCCTGGCCTCTCTTGAAAGTTCTCTGAAGTTCTTGCAGGAATTCGTCATGAAGTTTAATGTAGCTATTTCCGCAGAAATATTCATAGTTGTGGAGTATGAAAATATTTCCACTGTTATCTGGTATAATTCAGCGATGGATTAACGATGCATGAATGTAGTTGGATGTTCACTACATGCTCGCTTTTGTAGAAAGACGATTAACGAAGTTCCATGCTGTTACTTTACTCCAATAATATATGTCCCAATTGCATCAAAGCCTTAGCCCTCCATCTCGACGACGATTATAATCATCAAAAGCACTGTAATATTATAATGTTCCATAGTCGAATGTATCGTTGTAATACCAAACTGTTGCACTCCACGTGTCAGCCGTAGTGTATAATGTGGAATATAAAAGTGCTTCTCCTGTGGCGAGAAAATCACTTTTGTTGGCAGCCTAAAAGTTCCAATATATTTCGAAGTATCACTGTGAAATCGTTCAAATCTTGTATACACCTCAATGTTATACTGCCTAATAGAATTATCGTAAAGGCTGAAGTTAGCGCTTGATATCTTGACTGGTGGAAACGTTAATGTGCGCGTTTCAACTTCACCTAGTTTTGAGCAGCGTGAAATGGAACTGCCCCGAGTTCGTTCGATGCGGCAAGGCTTTCACCTCCCGCTAAAGACACCTTACTTCACTGAATCACTTGAAAATAACTCTATATCACCAGAAATATATATGCGATCACAAGTATAAGATCTGAGCGTATGAGATCTGAGTATGAGTATGAGAGCTCCTCTCTCCTGTGCACGACCTTTTATCAACTTCTTAAGGGGCGTAACCATCCCTTCCATAGCCTGTTGCTGCGTCATTGCTGGAAGTTTTAACTTTGGCTATTCTTGACGGATTTTCAAAATTCAAAAACTCAAAATTAATTTCTTCAAAATTCCAAATCAATGCCATAACTGAAAATAGATTTCCACAAATCTGCATGCCAAAAGTAATCGAATATCGTAGTTTCAGCAATCTCCGTCTTCCTTCCAAACTATCGTTCATTGGTTTGCGTCTCTCCTCCAATAGCGTAGCTTCTTCCTTAGCACAATACCTTGTTTCCTGCGACTGCGTCGTAAATCTCGGATCTTTCTCGAATAAAATCATGACGTCACCAAGAATCTCAGCTCAATCAGCCTACTGGCATGAATTCTACGTCATCCGTGCCTACGTCATGAATATCCACGTCATAACTATGACATCCATAACTTTACTGATATTTTCCAATACAGCCATCGTGGTCTCGATATAATTCAATTTCCGGGGGGCAGTACGAAGAAAAATAACAAAATTAATATATATCTGGTAACATTATTAAAACATAAATAAAAAATAGGCTTACCAGGCGAAACAAAACACAGCATCAAACATTCATACAAGGCCAATATTGGAGCTCCCATAATAAAATAAATAAAAAATTAATAACGTACCTTAAAACTTCACAGTGGAGACACAATAAAAATAAAATAATTCACACACAACCAAATAACGAAATACGGCACTATATTGCCTGAAAATGGCCCACCCAGCACATGCTTCGTTTGGGTCACAAGCACTGGTCTGCATCGAGATGCGATTACAATCCGAATTTCTTCTTCACTGCGAAACGATGAAATAATAGCCTGAAGAGCACAGGCAATTCCCTTCCATCGTATATCCATATTTTGTAAAAGCTAGGGGCCAATGCCCCCTAGCCCACGAAGAGATACTCTGTCACACCAGCTGGCTAGTTGCTTCTTAGACGACAGACAATGAACATCACAAGATGGCGGAGAATCGCGCGTCAAAACAGCATTGCATTCATGTAAATTGTTATTGTCCAATCAAGGCTTGACACATCAAGCAACAATATGATTATTAAGTAATTAATTTGGCGGTATCAAGTATACACAGTCCTTTGTTTCATGACGTAGGAAAATAATAGCCTTCAAATATGACACGAATAGGATAAGTTTATAAGGCACCCCAACACACTCCAGTGGTGAAGAGGAAGGAACTACGGCTAGATGCACCGAAGTCCGATAGCAGCTGCCATCTCGTGGTCACAAACAGAACCAATTCACCAGGCGGTCGTTTCAAAGGTCGTGAAGTCACATCCAAGGAAGATACATATTTGAAAACGTTGGTACGGGCAATGCACGTAACAGTCTCCCTCCCTTAAGCGTGAACACCGTTCACGAATATGCCTAGGCATAGGCAGGACTCCAAAACTAGTCGATTCACCAAGCATGTTTCCAGAAGATCACGTTCACCAGTTAACTCCAATTGATGGACGAAACCGCATCGTTTTGGTTAGGAAGAGTGCAGGGTCAGATTATCAGTGAAGGGATAATTGATCACCTCGCAAACCACTTAGTTAACAGCTTCACTGTGTCCATAAGTCTTCAGAAACGCAGAACACCAGCACCAGCAGTGCTTTCATAGTCCGAGACACGTTAGGTAAATTTTCATAAGGTCCAATGTAGTTAGCTTTAAACGAAGTAGGTGGAAGCAATGTGCCATATATCATGCGACGCGTGGCCAGCCATTTACAAAACAGAAGTTAGTCTAATTCCAAAAGGTTTACAGAAATTACAATTTCTTACTACATTTTACAAAAGAGAAACAAAGTTGAATTTATATGAAGAAAAAATTTCTGACCATGACCTAGATCCGTGCTTACAAAATTTCATTAAATAACAAGATTTACCGATGTAAAGTTCATTACCAAGTTCACGTTTTTACAGACTAGTAGTACATTTCAATAATATGCGAGTTGAATGACTATACATTTAGCAAGAGCTGCGGTAGAGGAATGACCACTCAAATTCCCAAGGGAACAGGAATACAGGTTACCATGAGTTAGGTCTCCCACCGAGTCCAACTTACATGTTAGCATCTTCAATGAAAACATCAAAATTAGTTTCAATTTTACAATTTACCATAAAATGGGAATTACCCAACAGTTACAGTTTGTATCCCAGCAGAGTTTTCATATCCAGTTCAAAATTCCAGAAGGAACAGATGCCTGAAGGCCTCAATGAAGGTTAGGGATACTCTACATTATACAAAATCGGTTTACAATATTTATGGTAGCATTTCCTCATTAGAAACCTCTCCATCTCGCTTAATGTGCGACAGATGCACTCCGGAAATTTTGTTGGCCTTATGGTTTCTAATAAGAAGAGTAACGGGAGTCAGGAATGCCTCTACATAACATGGGCCTTTAAAACGAGGGGTCAACTTGTTTGAAACTAGATTACTCACGCCTTTGGGCTCGAAATTGCGGACGTACACAACATCTCCAATTTCCAAATCAGTTGGCCTGCGACAGGCATTGTGCCGCTTGGCAAGTTGGTCATGTGATACCTTAATATTCTCTCTAGCCTTGTCGAATTTCGCCCTCATATCCTCGGGCGTGAAACTGCCTGGAAGGAGATCGTGCAGGTTACACAGATTGGACAACGGAGAATTAGCCATAAAGGAAAACATTAACGAAAAAGGGGTGGCTTGCGTGCTCTCATGCACGGCGGTGTTGAAAGCAAAATTGAGCCAATGCAAATTAGAATCCCACTTGGAATGGTCGTCGTGGTGGAAAGGAATCAGAGCAGAACGGAGATTACGATTGACACGCTCAGCGAGAGACGGGTTAGGAAAATAGGGAGTGGTGGTTACATGCGAAATAGCATAATCAAACAAGAATTGACGGAACTGATGAGATACAAAGCACTTGGCATTATCTGACACTAGGTACTGACATGGCCCAAAAGATGAAAATATGGAATTAAGACACTTTATGACGGAACTGGTCGTAGCCTGTCTGGTGGGGAAAATCCAACTAAACCGGGAGAAACCGTCAGTGCAAACAAGCGCAAATTGGTTTCCCCGACCAGAGCGAGGGAACGGCCCAACATGGTCGATAAAAAGCCTCTCCATGGATCTAGATGCCGGTTCGGATGACAACAGGCCAACCTTAGTAGAAACAGGAGGTTTGCTAATACTACATGCAGCACAATTTCTAATGAGCCTCCTGATGTCGCCATCCATACTTTGCCAAATGAAAAACTGTCTGATATTAGCTCGGGTCTTGAATACTCCTAGGTGGCCACCAATAGGAGATCCGTGATAGTAACGACAGATTTCCGGAATGAGGACCGACGGGAGCACAATTTTAGGTAGACGGTCATGACGAGACGAACAACACAATACACCATCCTTTAGAGAGTAGGGCTTGATTACTTCACCAGAATTGATTCGGTCAATTAGGCTAGATAAGGAGGGATCTTCTTTCTGGAATCGCCTCACATCTTCAAAAAGCACAGGGGAATTGCTAAGAACGACATTGGCAAAATTTACGGGTGATACAAGGTTTACGGGTTCACACCCTTGAATTTCCTCTTCGGCTGTTTCCTCATACATGCGGCTTAATGAATCAGCTACCGCATTTTCGGACCCACGAATATGGTGGACAGTGTACTGGAATGACAGAATCCTAGTTGCCCATCGGGCAATCCTACCAGTTTTACGGGGTTTCCCTAACACCCAGCTCAAGGCTTGGTTATCGTTCTCAAGGAGAAACTTAGTGTGCTCAAGATACATACGGAATTTTTCCAGAGCGAACAACACAGCTAAACCCTCAAGTTCGTATATGGAATACTTCCTCTCTGCGTCCGTTAAGGTACGAGAAGCGTATGCAATGGGTTGCCTACCCAGATCAGACTCTTGCAGTAGGACACAACCAACACCACGACCAGACGCATCAGGCTGTACAATGAACAGCTTCCCAAAATCCGGAATGGCTAATACAGGGGCGTTAGAGAGTGCAAGCTTAAGATCTTCGAAGGCTGCCTGCTGAGAGGGACCCCACTCAAATTTCACAGCCTTTTTGCGTAATTGATTTAGAGGAGCAGCACGGTCGGCAAAGTTACTGATGAACTTACGGAAGAAGTTCACCATACCAATTTAACGAGCAACACCCTTGGCGGTCTTGGGTGGTTTAAAATCTCTGATGGCCTGCGTACGAGACTGGTCCACGGAGATACCAGATTCAGAAACAATATGTCCCAAGAAGGAAATTTTGGGCTTGGCAAAGGAAACCTTGGACAATTTGACGGTAAGGCCAGCGTCACGCAACCGATCAAGTACAACTTTCAGATGATCAACGTGTTCCTCGAAGGACTCAGAATAGATCACCACATCGTCAAGGTAGTGGTACACAAACTTGAATTTAATTTCTGAAAACACCTTGTCCAGAAGTCTGCTCAACACAGCGGCTCCGGTGGATAGGCCAAACGGGACACGGGCATACTCAAACAGGTTCCAGTCAGTGTAAAAAGCAGTAACATGCCTGGATTCCGGAGAGAGGGGAATTTGGAAGTAAGAAGAATTTAAATCGAGGATCGTGAACACCTTCGCGTTGCGAAACCAACTAAAACAAGTATGAAGGTCAGGCAAAGGAATGGATTGTAAAACAACCTTTTGATTAAGAGCCCTATAGTCGACCACCGGCCGAAAACCACCGTTAGGTTTAGGCACAAGAAATACAGGCGATGAGTAGGCCGAGATAGAAGGTTGGATTACACCTTCTTCCAACATCTTGTCGATGATCTTACGAAGTTCAGCCATCTTGGGCGGGGCAAGGCGATACGGGCTGGAACGCACCGGCACAGAATCGGTCAGCTCAATCTTGTATTCCATCAAATGGGTTACACCCAACTTGTCAGTAAATACATCACTATACTCCTGACATAACCTCTTAATGGCATCCTTTTGAAGACTCGTTAAATTTTCCAGATCGAGAGCCTCAATAGTCACAGGTTCACTAACAGAATTGACAGCAGGAGAAGATAAAACCGGGGTGAATGATAATTTACTCTGCGGATTAAACTTAAGCCATAAGTTGCGAGCACCAAAATCAAGAAGCATACCAACGTGTGACATGAAATTAGCTCCAATAAGCACAGAACAAGAAAGATTTCTGGCAACAAAAAATTTAAACGTCCAAGAAAAATTTAGAATATGAATTTTGACTGTCATACTACCCAAAACATTTAAGTTTGAACAGTTTGCCGAAATAAAAGATTCATTGTTAGGCTCTAACCCAGGAAATTTGCAAACACTCTTCATAGATAAAAACCAGTCCTCGCTTATAAAGGATGCGACACTACCAGAATCAAACAATGCAGAAACGGGCTCGTCATTAACACAAATTTCAATAAACGGGGATATTCCTTTAGCCACAGGAGAAATTCCAAAATCATTACTCACTCTAAAACGATTACAAGTAGATGACGAGGACACCCGCACCACAGGTTTCACATTATGTTTAGAATTAGGCTGACTTGCCACGATATTGCTCACCGACAGGTTAGGTGGGTCAGCGACATAAGCAGAATTAGCACGTGAAGATTTAGTTTCAACGAGTTATCAAGATTTTTATTAGTAGGGTGACCAGAAACTTCACACGGTTTTCCCAAACTCTCATGCACAGAAATATCCTTAGAAGTAACATCCGAATTGGTCTCCACAACATTTCGTCATTGGCGATACACAACCTGGTTACTCGGACACACCTTCTTAACATGTCCCACGCCACCGCACGTGTGGCACTTAATATTGGGTCTTGGGTGGAACATAACCTTAGGCGGGGGATGAGACATCAAGGAAGGAGGGGGACAAGACATCAAGGAAGGAGGAGGAACATTAGCTACACGAAGGGAATCTGCATGTTTCACAGCCATAGCCTCTATAACGACCTGTTTCAGCTCGACAAATGACGAAGGCCTGGTACACATAGTCATGTATGACCTATATTGAGGCGAAAACTCATTTACAATCGATGACACCAACTGTCGCTCAGTTAAAGGGGATGCAAATACCTGGGCATACACCTTAATGTCACTGACATAGTCGCTAAGTGACTCGTCTAACCTTTGGACACGATATAAAAACCTTTGCTCGAGAGCACCAAGGGCACTCGCAGGGACAAAAACCACAACACTTCCCTAATAAACATGGCTAAGGACATGCGGAGGTGGATAGCTTCAATTAGCTTATCGCGCAGCATACCGGATGCAACAGGATACAAAAGTTGGAAAATCTGAATTTCCGACATCCCAAAAATCGAGGCATGGTTACCCAATTCGACCACTTGTTTTAAAAATAGGACCACTTGGGTAACGTCATCTAGGTTGAAACTCTTTAACTTAGTTAAGAAACCAGAAATAGGATGAGAAATCGACCCATAATTAACGGTAGGCGAGTATGTAGCATTTGGAAAAGAGACATTGTTACCAGGGTAGCCCACTCGCACACCCTCTACAGGAGACAAAACATTTACATTGCTAGAGAAAGAACTGGGATGCAATGGGTCGGCAGGACCCAGGAAATCATTAGGTGACCTAACATGAGAAGAATGACCGTATGCAGGTTTAAGAGGTCTGGGCGAGCCAGAGCCAGACAATAGAGGGGCAGGCAAACCGCTACTAGAAATCGATCCCAAAACCTCAGACCTAGTAAAGAGAGGTGATTCACGTTCAACCCCAGAAGAACTCTCCAAATTCACAAGGTTATCTCTTAAGTCAATTAAATCGAAAACATTATTATTGTCGGCCATTTAAAAAAAACAGAATGCAGTCAGACAATACAGAAGGAAACAAATTTTAGGCATTACGAGGACAGTTTACACTTTCACAACAATACCATAACTACCAATTACCAACACCATAGATTAGGCTGACACTCGAACACCGCCACCATATTATACAAGATCATGCACAATGCTGCCCAGAACTGCATACGTCACCGCTTGCTTGGCTAGAGAACAGGAAGCTAAATTATAATAATTGCCACAAAGCACATGGCGAACAGCTTCAGACAGGGCTCCACGATGCCTTCACACGTAGCATTTAGGCTATCAGAATATTAACAAATCCCCATTTCCCATGCCAAGAACACATGCCAGCCACTTACCGAGCATCTTTTTCAGTGGGAATGCTGTATTACAAACAGGATAAAATACAGTAGCAAACACCTCGCTTTCAACCGGTCACTTACATAACAGCACATGGATATTCAGAGGCAAACATGAAATTAAACAAACGACAAGGATTAGCTTTACATAACATCAAGTGCACTGACATGACACATCGCATCAACAACCGCTCCATCAGCACTAGAAGGGTCCATAAAACGACCCTGCGGGTATTGAGGAGGGGATAGTTACGGAAGCGAACTCGAGCTCGGTCTGCTACCAAAATGACACGTGGATGGCTACTTACCTGTCTTTAGAGGTCCGCATCGCTTCCACTGCAAAATCACCTCCAGATGACATGCCCCAACAGAAAAACACCAAAGGGGGTGGAAGGAAGGTGGAGAAGGGGACAACGCACAGGCTATTCTACAGACACCCCCCAATAACTAATGGAATTGTCGCCGACGAAATAATGCCACAACAGTTGCTTAAAAATTTAAAAGAAAAATTTAATTGTTAAAATTTAAAGAACACCTCCACCAGAAAACAGAACATGCTTGCTTGCACAGCAAAAAAAAGAAAATAATTAAATTAAAATTAAAATGTTAAAGCCCAAAGATTAAAGTAAAATTACAGGCATAATTAAATGAGAAAGGGCTTGATAATTTACAAGGGAATGCAATACCGATCCGACATGCAGAGAACCAGGCCACGATGAAACGAGAAATTTAAAATTAAATTAATAAAATAAAAATTGGATCAGAAAATAAATCCATAATTTGCATGACGGAGAAAAACACAGGAACATTCACCAAAAACACAAAGTTAAACCAACAAGATTAAATAAAAAAAACAAATTAAGCTAACACTACAACACGTTTGAGTTTACCGCTTGACGCCAAGAGACTGCACTCAAGACCAGAATGCATTTCGGCAAAACAAAAACAAACATGGCCACTAAAAACAGGAGACCGCATGTCCGATCGAATTACGGCAAACAATTTAGCAATAAATTAATTTTAAAATCGTCGGAGATAAATAAAATGAGGAAAACAATTACACTTTAACAATATTAACATGAGGGTGGTGCATCGGATCTTACATCAGATTAATAATATGCCAATCCCAAGATTGCCAAAGGAAAATAAATAATAATTTAAAACGTAAAATAAACTAGAAATGTGTCTCCAGAAGGTACGAAGAAAAATAACAAAATTAATATATATCTGGTAACATTATTAAAACATAAATAAAAAATTAGGCCTACCAGGCGAAACAAAACACAGCATCAAACATTCATACAAGGCCAATATTGGAGCTCCCATAATAAAATAAATAAAAAATTAATAACGTACCTTAAAACTTCACAGTGGAGACACAATAAAAATAAAATAATTCACACACAAACCAAATAACGAAATACGGCACTATATTACCTGAAAATGGCCCACCCAGCACATGCTTCGTTTGGGTCACAAGCACTGGTCTGCATCGAGATGCGATTACAATCCGAATTTCTTCTTCACTGCGAAACGATGAAATAATAGCCTAAAGAGCACAGGCAATTCCCTTCCATCGTATATCCATATTTTGTAAAAGCTAGGGGCCAATGCCCCCTAGCCCACGAAGAGATACTCTGTCACACCAGCTGGCTAGTTGCTTCTTGGACGACAGACAATGAACATCACAAGATGGCGGAGAATCGCTCGTCAAAACAGCATTGCATTCATGTAAATTGTTATTGTCCAATCAAGGCTAGACACATCAAGCAACAATGTGATTATTAAGTAATTAATTTGGCGGTATCAAGTATACACAGTCCTTTGTTTCATGACGTAGGAAAATAATAGCCTTCAAATATGACACCAATAGGATAAGTTTATAAGGCACCCCAACACACTCTAGTGGTGAAGAAGAAGGAACTACGGCTAGATTCGCCGAAGTCCGATAGCAGCTGCCATCTCGTGGTCACAAACAGAACCAATTCACCAGGCGGACGTTTCAAAGGTCGTGAAGTCACATCCAAGGAAGATACATATTTGAAAACGTTGGTACGGGCAATGCACGTCACAGTTGGATTCCGTAATCCTCAAAATTATGTTACATTAATTACTTGCTTCGTTTCATATGTACTTAAATTGGTTTTTCATGTCCAAACCACTTACGACTGCATGACGTGTTACTTGAAGTTCCGCTTTAAGTCTCGGCTAATTGCACTTGCTTTGTTTATTTATTTATTTATTTTGAACTGCTTGTTCGTCAATATTGTTTGTATACAAGCTCGGGTAAGGCCAAGCTGCCGTTTACTTCCTCTATATGTGACATAGGTCAAGACGAGTTCTCCTTATCTCAACTCGGGCTCTCTGCCAACTACTGTCATGCTGGTTGCTACCTTAAATCAGGAAGTCGTTCACCTCCTTACCAAGACAAACTTGGTTCTGGTCAACGACTTTTCCAGCTATTCATACTCGTTATCTCGCTGTACTATGTGGGTCAAGGATTTGTTTATTTACCTTCCTCACTCGCTCACACTTGCACGATATGGTTGTTTTGATCCTCGTTTCACGACATCGTAACATATCTTTACTGCGCGCATGTATTGCAACTATTTCGCACTTTTGTGGTTTGTTGTTAAACCAACTTGTTTTTTCTCGTCGTTACATTGGATGTACCTTCATATATATTCTTGTTACGTCACTTTTTTTGCTTATTTAAGTACTTTTCAGTTAACCATTTTGGTGCGCATTATAACTTAAGGTCATTGTTTATGGCTACAAGATAGTTGTTACTTATGGAGTTCTTTCCTTCTACTCGCATAGTTCCTTTTCTTTATTTGGTATATTATTATCCTTAATCGATGTACTTGTTTCTATACGCCTTGTTTACAATTGTTAATTCTCCTTTCGCATCATGTTGCAATCTTCAGTATAGCTTTGTTTCTCTCAGATTCTAGCTACTTTTTAATTGACGGCGTTAATTCGCGTCCGTCGCCCCCGCATTCTAATAACCCTGATAACTTGCTTCCACGTACACCTGGTCAGTTCCTCATAGGTGCCTCCCCTTTTTCCCTTTCTCCCTCTAGCATAGATCTTTGGCGAAATGATCAATTGTTACCCAGGAGGAAATGGAAAAGTCGGGGAGAGGAGGATCCTGATAACAAATGGGTATATTATAAGAACTCTTTCATATTGTGTTCTTGTTCCTTGTTGGTGTTTGTCGTTCCCCAACTTGGTGTATTTTTGGAAATACACGGAAAGACAGAATTAGTTTTTGCTGCTCTCCATTACTTCATATTAACTCATTTATTTTCATTTCCTTCCCGCATACACCAACATCGAACTATTACCTTCTGTTTGCCCCGTGCATTTGTTCATTTTTCTTGTAAGTTTGTTTCAGAAGCACATATTCTGCTTAACCAGCCTCGCAGCGTCTCATCGCCGCCCTGCGAACTTCCATTGCCTCAAGTCATGAAGACTTCGTCTTCATTCCGCCAGGCGCCGCATTCTTCGTCAGCCGACTGCTCTGCGAAGAAGCTTTACTTTCATCAGATATTTTGTTTTTGTTATGTTCCTCATGCTTGTATAATTTCTTTTGTTTCTCTCCTCTACCCCCTCTCCTCCCTTCCCCTCACTCGCCTATCTATGACGTGTGCGATAATGCTTGCTTCGCCCCGCACTAGTTCCTGCTCGCTCTCATTCTACGTGTGATTCTAAAGCCGTCTAGCCTGCAGGAGGTCTCGTCCTCACTGCTCTCACTTCTGGGTCAGTCGTCAAACCATAAAGTAGGAGCTTACTAAGGCTCGTCTCTTGTTCATGTGAGACATTTTTAAATCAGGACGCCATGTCCTAATCTTAACGTCAACTGTCATCCAGATCATCATCGTTCTTCAAAATGAGCTAAGTACTACTTCGATGGTTTACACTAAGTTTTAAATGCTTTTAACCTGATTTTATAGACAGTGTGAGATTGCTATGTGATGCAAAATCTGCCTTCAAAAGATCTTCTTGATTTATTTGTAGCTATTTCAGCTAGCTTTCTAAAATTGAAAAGGTACTTCTTGTACTGAGTATCTGGGAATGAGTTCTCACACCGTGGGAGTCTTATTTAACCCACTGTCTATAAAAACTTAGCTTTCTCCTCCGCGGGATATTCTGTTCAATTCTACTGTTCTCAGCTCTAGAATTTTCTACAGCAAATCATCTTTTTGCAAGTAATGCCGTCAAGTGCCTTCCACCTAAATATGAGAATGCTTGTTCCTCACTGAGGAATTTATGTTGAAAATACTTCTGATCAGCATATAATTTGTCTTCCTTCATTGGAAATTTTCCGCTGCATTCAACTATCATCTATAAACGTCACTTTCTCAAACTAAAATTCAAATAGTGATCTCTACAATTACAGTAACTTTTCGTAGGATAAACTTTCCTTGTTGCAAAGGTGAATTTTTCAACGGACTACAGTGCATAACAGTGCCCATTCAACGACCATCCGTGTCGCGTTCGAACGAAAGCTATAAATACGGCCATAAACATTTTCCTGATTCTACTATTTCCTCCTCTCATACTCTTCACTAACACATTATAATAATTGTGAAATTTAGGTTCTTTTCAATGAGGTGACACTCTATTGAAGTGCCCTCCCAATTTTGTACTGTTTTTTACAAGTAATTCTGCATCATTGGTGTTTAGTACACACCTCCAATCATATTGTTTTTCCACTTTTCATTAGGGAATTAAATTATTTCTACTCACAAGTGAGTTTTCTAACTTTTCTTTCTCCAGGTTTCACGAAAGGGTAACTGGCCCCATTTTCCTCGTGATCCTTTTTAAACATAGAAGTTCTAGAAACTTCTTCTTAATTTTTACCTTCAGGTATCACAATGAGTGACCTGACCTATTTGTATGAATTATAATCGTAATTACTGTATAATTATAAGAAGTTATAGAAACTTCTATTTTGTTTCTCTCTCTTTTTTTGTTATAATTTCAAATTTAACATTTGTTCATACTTTTAGAACTTCCATTAGGAATTCTCAAAGTATATATATCGTACCTGATTTATTGTTAAACTTTAAATTCGCTAATCTCAGCACTATTTTAAAATCTTATGTAGATTTGGTGCTTTCAAGAGGTTCTAAACCAAATTTTGTTAATCGCCTAGTGCAAACTTCAACAAGTTTAGAGGTCTGTGACCTCATAGGTTTAAAATTTAAATTGTACATTTTACAGTTGTTAAAATTATCATATTTTTACGCATTGTTAAATAAATCAAACTATATCCTTTTGCTTCATCATTTTCTATAAAATAACGATTAGGCTGGATCCTATTTCCCCCGACTCTTCCCAAAGGCTTATGCCTTTCTCAAAGAAAGTACATACTCAAATAGCAAAGGTTTTGCTACTTGTTACGAAATACTCCCTCAACTTTATTTTTATAAGTTGGTTGTACTGTTGTCCTATCTATCCATCCTTTTTCTCCAGTCCGAAACCCACTTTCCTTTACTTTTCTCTTCATCTTCCCTTGGGGGTAGGGTTAATTACTAGCAAAAACCTACCCAAACTTTGGTCCCAGAAACCCGGGAGAGTCCATTTATGAAAGTCCATTTCTCAGACTCCTTTTATGAAAATTCATTTCTCAAAGTCCATTTATGAGAATCTATTTGTCATTTATTGCTCAGAGTCCATTTGTCAATATTTTTCAAATCATTAATATCCACTTTAAATTTTTCAGCTATAACTCCACTGTGCAGAGCTGGTGAAGGTGATAGAGGTCGTTCCTGTCTTCTTCAGCCAGTCTTACTTGCAACCTGTCTTCTGCTGTCAACCTGACAGCATTTTCAAAATCTCGCTACAGTTTCGTAAGTTACACTTCAATTTACCCATTTCAACATGCCAACAGAAAAGGATGAAACTCTCATCGCTAGACGATCTTCCTATAAAGGACGACTCACCAGATTTAGAAATGTTCTGAATAAAATAAATCCCGCCGATTGTGATCTAGATGTCTTAATTCAACGCCTTAAGTTGTACGAACGGTCATATGATTACTATGACCAAATTCAAACCTATATTGAATCCGCCTGCCCCGAACTTCAATCGGATCGGGACGAGGTTGAACCCTTGTATTTTGAAGGGATCGCAAAGGTCCACCAACTGATCTGCAGTATTCCAGAACCGGACACTAGGGTCATCAATCCGGCCCAGTTCGCACCCGCTTCAGTTCATAAGGACAAACCGAAACCGTTACTCCCTAAGATAAGTCTACCTCACGTCTCAGGCCAGGAATGTGAATGGTATTCCTTTTACGAACTTTACTGTTCCCTTATCCATGAAAAAAAAGGCATTCTCGATATCCACAAGTTCTATTACTTGCGTTCGTCCTTGGAAGGCAAGGCCTTGGCCTTGGTTGAGTCACTGCCTTTAAGCGCAGAGAACTACAACACTGTCTTTCACCTTCTTAAAGAGAGATATGGTTATGTACGTTTGTGTGTTGCTCGCCAAATTCGCTGCCAGTTCAACTTACCAGTCGTAAAACCAAATGACGTCACCTCTTTAAAAGGCCTGGTAGACTCCATGCAATTGCAAGTTAGAGCGTTATATCAACTCAAGTAGCCAGTCCAAACTTGGGACACCTTCCTTATTCATCTAGCTGCATCCAGATTCGATCATTCGACGTTAAAGGCTTGGAAAATCGGACTCACTCACAAGGATGAGTATTCTTTCGAGCATCTCATCGCGTTTCTTAACAGCCGATGCCAATTCCTTACAGCACTCTCATTTCAGTGCGAAAGAGTCGAAACTAGTCCTCTGTGTCACATCCTGGATAAAAAAACTTGTCTCTTCAAATGGACATCAGCACCCATCTGTCGAGAAAAAGCAAACCCGTTCTGCTTCTTTCAACCGTCCAAGAGAACATTTTAGGCCGCTCAACTATTCTTTAAAATGTACATTCTGTAAGGTTTCTCACGCTTTGTACTTGTGTAAATCATTTAAAGAATTGTCTGTTGACGACAGAAGGAAATTTGTGTAAAATAACAAATATTGTTTCAACTGTCTGTCACCTAAGCATTCTGCTTCTAATTGTACGTCTTCCAACCGTTGGTTTCATTGCAAAAGACCGCATCATTCTTTATTACACTTTCATGATCAATCGAGGTCACTAGTACCTGCTTCTTCAAACTATATGCAGAACAGCTCTGAACAAACGATTGCGTCTTCCTGCATTTCTAATGCCAAGACCCCTCACAGTGCGCAAGTCCTTTTGTCCACTGTACAATTCGAAATTCAGGATAGATTTGGAAATTGGTTTCGAACCCACGGTCTTCTTGACTCCACTTCAACTCACAACTTTGTTTCGCAATCATTAATCAAAAAACCAGGCCTACCTGTAAACTCTACTTCCATCAATGTATCCGGCACTGAAAATCTGAAAACTCAAGCTTTGCAGTCTACAAAATTAAAAAGTAGAGACATCAGTCAAAGAAACACCAATCTTAACTTAAACTGTCTCATTCTTAACAGTATTGGTAAAAACACCCCCAGCAACTCTATTAATACTTCCGGTTTAAAGATTCCTTCGCATTTAAGGTTAGCTGATCCTCAGTTTAATGTTCAAAACCCCATTGACATACTCTTCAATGCCAATGTTTTCTGGAATTGCCTTCGTAAACAAACTCGTAAATTATCCTCCACTGTGGTCGCCAGAGACACCGATTTTGTTTGGGTCGTTACTGGTCAAATCCAACGTTCCAGGCATCAAACCAACTCGGAATGTTATTTCGTTAAAGCTGATTAAAATTCTTTTTCTATAAAAGAGAACACATATGTTTCCGATCTCAGCACGTTTCAAAGCAGCTTGTCGAAACAATGTCTTGGTGTTAGCAATTACACCACTGCCGTAAGCCACTCCATGTGTTTTGTTTCATTCTCGCACAAAATGGCAGTCCAAGCTCGCCTCGCCTTGTGTCGCTTGGATTGTTGTTTTTTTGTCATTTTTGTAGCCGGAAATTGGTTAAACCTTTTATCGAAAACCATCTTCTCCTTGCGTAAAACCATGGCTATCAGTCACCAGCACTTTGCTGTAAGCTGTGTTTCACTTCAATCGCTGTTCAGTAGGATGGCCACGGCCGCCTCCTTCCTATTTCCTCACACGCGGAAGCAGCATTTGAAGCCGCCTGATAATCTGCGTTCTCAAACTTCAAGAATAACAATTCTTACCCCTAATTTCTCTCTCAACCTTCCTGCGTTTCTCCGCTGTTTAGGAGAATTAAGCTTTTTCCTTTGGGCAATTGTTGGATTCCGTAATCCTCAAAATTATGTTACATTAATTTCTTGCTTCGTTTCATATGTACTTAAATTGGTTTTTCATGTCCAAACCACTTATGACTGCATGACGTGTTACTTGAAGTTCCGCTTTAAGTCTTGGCTAATTGCACTTGCTTTGTTTATTTATTTATTTATTTATTTTGAACTGCTTGTTTGTCAATCTTGTTTGTATACAAGCTCGGGTAAGGCCAAGCTGCCGTTTACTTCCTCCATATGTGACAAAGGTCAAGATGAGTTCTCCTTATCTCAACTCGGGCTCTCTGCCAACTATTGTCACGCTGGTTGCTACCTTAATTCAGGAAGTCGTTCACCTCCTTACCAAGACAAACTTGTTCTGATCAATGACTTTTCCAGCTATTCATACTTGTTATCTCGCTGTACTATGTGGGTCTAGGATTTGTTTATTTACTTTCCTCACTCGCTCACACTTGCACGATATGGTTGTTTTGATCCTCGTTTCACAACATCGTTACATATCTTCATTGCGCGCATGTATTGCAACTATTTCGCACTTTTGTGGTTTGTTGTTAAACAAACTTGTTTTTTCTCGTCGTTACATTCGATGTACCTTCATGTATATTCATGTTACGTCACATTTTTTTTGCTTATTTAAGTACTTTTTAGTTAACCATTTTGGTGCGCATTATAAATTAAGGTCATTTTTTATGGCTACTAGATTGTTGTTACTTACGGATCTCTTGCCTTCTACTCGCATAGTTCCTTTGTTTATTTGGTATATTATTATCCTTAATCGATGTACTTGTTTCTATACGTCTTGTTTACATTTGTTAATTCTCCTTTCGCATCTTGTTGCGATCTTCACTAGAGCTTTGTTTCTCTCAGCTTCTAGCTACTTTTTGATTGACGGCGTTGTTAATTTGCGTCCGTCGCCCCCGCATTCGAATAACCCTGATAACTTGCTTCCACGTACACCTGGTCAGTTCCTCATAGGTGCCTCCCCTTTTTCCCTTTCTCCCTCTAGCGTAGATCTTTGGCGAAATGATCGATTGTTACCCAGGAGCAAATGGAAATGTCGGGGAGAGGAGGATCCTGATAACAAATGCGTATATTATAAGAACTCTTTCATATTGTGTTCTTATTCCTTGTTGGTGTTTGTCGTTCCCCAACTTGGTGTATTTTTGGAAATACACGGAAAGACAGAATTAGTTTTTGCTGCTCTCCATTACTTCATATTAACTCATTTATTTTCATTTCCTTCCCGCATACACCAACATCGAACTATTAACTTCTATTTGCCCCGGGTACTTGTTCATTTTTCTTGTAATTTTGTTTCAGAAGCACATATTCTGCTGAACCAGCCTCGCAGCGTCTCATCGCCGCCCTCCGAACTTCCATTGCCTCAAGTCATGAAGACTTCGTCTTCATTCCGCCAGGCGCCGCATTCTTCGTCAGCCGACTGCTCTGCGAAGAAGCTTTACTTTCATCAGATATTTTGTTTTTGTTATGTTCCTCATGCTTGTATAACTTCTTTTGTTTCTCTCCTCTACCCCCTCTCCTCCCTTCCCCTCACTCGCCTATCTATGACGTGTGCGATAATGCTTGCTTAGCCCCGCGCTAGTTCCTGCTCGCTCTCATTCTACGTGTGAATCTAAAGCCGTCTAGGCTGCAGGAGGTCTCGTCCTCACTGCTCTCACTTCTGGGTCAGTCGTCAAACCATACAGTAGGAGCTTACTAAGGCTCGTCTCTTGTTCATGTGAGACATTTTTAAATCAGGACGCCATGTCCTAATCTTAACGTCAACAGTCATCCAGATCATCATCGTTCTTCAAAATGAGCTAAGTACTACTTAAATGGTTTACACTAAGTTTTAAATGCTTTTAACCTGATTTTATAGACAGTGTGAGATTGCTATGTGATGCAAAATCTGCCTTCAAAAGATCTTCTTGATTTATTTGTAGCTATTTCAGCTAGCTTTCTAAAATTGAAAAGGTACTTCTTGTACTGAGTATCTGGGAATGAGTTCTCACACCGTGGGAGTCTTATTAAACCCACTGTCTATAAAAACTTATCTTTCTCTTCCGCGGGATATTCTGCCCAATTCTACCGTTCTCAACTCTAGAATTTTCTACAGCAAATCATCTTTTTGCAAGTAATGCCGTCAAGTCCCTTCCACCTAAATATGAGAATGCTTGTTCCTCACTGAGGAATTTATGTTGAAAATACTTCTGATCAGCATATAATTTGTCTTCCTTCACTGGCAATTTTCCGCTGCATTCAACTATCATCTACAAACGTCCCTTTCTCAAACTAACATTCAAATAGTGATCCCTACAATTACAATAACTTTTCGTCTGATAAACGTTCTTTGTTGCAACAGTGAATTTTTCAACGGACTACAGTGCATAACAGTGCCCATTCAACGACCATCCGTGTCGCGTTCGAACGAAAGCTATAAATACGGCCATAAACATGTTCCTAATTCTACTATTTCCTCCTCTCATACTCCTCACTAACATTGTGGTGTTTGAAGCCATATTTTCAGTGTTGCCTTAGTAAACAAGAGTTTAGTGCTTTTCAGTCGGTCAACACGAATGTACCCAAAAGAGATGGGTTATGCCCTTATCCTGAAATAAATTACATGAGATTAATAAAACACTAGGATGACCAGTTTCGATCATCAAGCGATCATAATCAGATCCAATACACTTAGGCTATAAAATCTATGTTTGAAATACAGGTGAAAATATTTACAATATGTACAATTATTTAGTTGCAGTGTTGGTACTGCAACTGTCAGTGTATGCTAAATGCAGTATATATGTTAGGTGAAATGCTAAATGGTGATGGCTATCCGGAGATTGTACTTTAGAGAGATTATATGGTTGTAAACTATGGTTAAACTATAAAATTTTAGGCTAACTACTTATCTGATTGTCTTCCGTACTACAGCTATTCGCAGTTTCCGTGCTCACTTGAACTCGCTGTGCGGTCGACTGCGGTGGTTATCTTAACGACTGGTTTTTCCCTGCCTTCCCCCCCTGTCCCTACGTGCTGTGGGGAGTGATCGCGATGTGTTTATGTGAGGTGTTGCCAACCTAGATAAGATGTATGTTATTGAATGAGGTGGATCTACAACTATTAAAGACCGTGGATTAGTCCTCGCCACGCGTGGAGCATAACCCATTCGAACTAAGCGTTGACGGTCTTATGAGGACGTCCCGGCACCTTTAATACTGCCTCTAATATGGGCCTTGGTTTATTGCAGAAGAAAAGTACATCGTACACCTGATCCAGATAACATTTACCTATTAAAAACCCCTTAATTTCCCCCCTTTTTTATCTAGCTTGGCTGTGTCGCTAAATTGTGTTTTGTTTCCGACAGGGTGTGTTTTTTAGTAGCGTGAAGAGAGGTGAGCTCTCCATGAACGTGTGTTCATTTAGATTGTTGGGATTGTTTCGTTTGGCTAGGTGTATCTCGATTGCTTCCTTTATGTCAAGAGCTCTGCCTTTCGATTCGTGATGGATTATTTTAAGTTCCGACTCTATGTTGGTAAAGCTATGCCCTGCGTCACACATATGTTCGCACATGGCTGAATGTGTTCCGTATCTTATCGCATTTCTATGTTCATTATAACGTGTGTCTACTCGCCTTCCACTCTGCCCGATGTAATTAGCTTGACAATCGGTGTCTTGGCACGTTATAGAATATACCCCTGACCTTGAATACGGGTCACGTTTATTTAGATTACTATTTAGGAGGTGCCTAGCGGTTGTGTTTTTCGTCATGGAGAGCTCACCTCTCTTCACGCTACTAAAAAACACACCCTGTCGGAAACAAAACACAATTTAGCGACACAGCCAAGCTAGATAAAAAAGGGGGGGAAATTAGGGGTTTTTTAATAGGTAAATGTTATCTGGAGCAGGTGTACGATGTACTTTTCTTCTGCAATAAACCAAGGCCCATATTAGAGGCAGTATTAAAGGTGCCGGGACGTCCTCATAAGACCGTCAACGCTTAGTTCGAATGGGTTATGCTCCACGCGTGGCGAGGACTAATCCACGGTCTTTAATAGTTGTAGATCCACCTCATTCAATAACATACATCTTATCTAGGTTGGCAACACCTCACATAAACACATCGCGATCACTCCCCACAGCACGTAGGGACAGGGGGGGAAGGCAGGGAAAAACCAGTCGTTAAGATAACCACCGCAGTCGACCGCACAGCGAGTTCAAGTGAGCACGGAAACTGCGAATAGCTGTAGCACGGAAGACAATCAGATAAGTAGTTAGCCTAAAATTTTATAGTTTAACCATAGTTTACAACCATATAATCTCCCTAAAGTACAATCTCCGGATAGCCATCACCATTTAGCATTTCACCTAACATATATACTGCATTTAGCATACACTGACAGTTGCAGTACCAACACTGCAACTAAATAATTGTACATATTGTAAATATTTTCACCTGTATTTCAAACATAGATTTTATAGCCTAAGTGTATTGGATCTGATGATGATCGCTTGACGATCGAAACTGGTCATCCTAGTGTTTTATTAATCTCATGTAATTTATTTCAGGATTAGGGCATAACCCATCTCTTTTGGGTACATTCGTGTTGACCGACTGAAAAGCACTAAACTCTTGTTTACTAAGGCAACACTGAAAATATGGCTTCAAACACCACAATGTTCACGGCTAGTCAGGCAAATCGTGAAGCCAAGAAATTCAAATCACTCAGGCGTAAACTCATGAATTTAGACAAGTCAATTTGGTTCAAAAAAAATGTATAGAACTAAACCTCACCCCTAAATACGTACCAATTAAAACCGTACCGAACACACCAGCCTCGATCATTTCAACTAAACAAGCCAAAGCGCTTTGGATAAAAAACGAATTAAGATTTGCATACATAAGAAAGCAAAAAATTAACCAACAATTATACGACATTCAATTGCAACTAAGTAATTTCTGGCACGCAGCTCAATGGGACAGCTTCACGGAACACCTACATGACACCATCAAAATCAGAGCAACGAGGAAGCATGAAACGCTAGAAAATAAATTAAGAAAACTAGGAGAAACACAGAACCATCAATCTAACGAACAACACACGAATAACAATGAATTCAATTTCCACAGCAGAGTAAACAACAGAACGAACGTAACCTTTTCTCAAGGTGAAATGAATATGTTAGACAAAGGTTTGAAATACAACTGCACAGACGCACACACGAACCACAATATAAAACAGTTAATCACAGATATTGAGATAGCCAGTCACAAGCTCCCAGCAGAAGACAGGGAATTAACCAAAAATCTCGCCACCAACGAAGCCAAAAAAATCCTCAAACGAGAGGGCGACAGCAATAACATTCAAAACAACAAACAAATCAAAGAAATAAAGTCGTTGAAACAAAAAATAAAAGAACATGACTTAATCATCACAAAAGCAGATAAGGGAAACACTACAGTAATTTTGAACAAAACAGAATACATTGAAAAAACAATCGAATTCCTAAACAACAACGAAATCAAGGAATTAACAAAAGACCCCACCAACAAATTCCAAAAACAAATAAAAAGTGCGCTAAAAGAAACAGAATACATACTGACCAAAGCCGAAAAATCAAAACTAATAAACATGAACCCGAAAATACCGTCATTGAGGGGACAACCAAAAATACACAAAAAGGAATGCCCAATGAGACCAATAGTCAATTGTAGGAATGCCCCTAATTACAAAATCAGCAAAGAGTTACTAAAAATCTTAAAATGCCGTCTTTCCAACGACAAAAACAACTCTGTAAAGAGCACAACAGAACTAGTAACAGCATTGAACACCCTACAAATGAAACCTAGCTTCAGGCTAGTATCCTTCGACGTAACTAACATGTACACCAATATTCCGATTATTGAAGCAATCAACACTATCGAAAACAACTTAAAATCCAACAATTCGGTAAAAGAAATTGAAGAGATTGTGAGATTACTGAGGGTCGTTCTCACCCAAAACGTGTTTCAATTCGACAATAAAATATACACACAGAGAGAAGGCCTAGCAATGGGATCGCCACTAAGTGGGTTAATCGCTGACATCTTCATCAATGCACTAGAAAATGCGTTCTTAGAAAAGACTTCAACAAAGGGAATAGTAATATGGAAAAGATACGTAGATGATGTAATTTGCATCTACGATACTGAACTAAAAGCGAAGAAACAATTCTCCAATCCATTAATAGCCTTCACCATTCTATCAAATTCACTAAGGAATCCGAAATAGACCGGAAAATAAATTATCTCGATATAACTATTGAACGTAAAGACAACGACCTTTCATATTCCATATTCCGGAAAGCAACACAAACCTCGCATGCAATCGACAATCAGTCTAATCACCCCAGTACGCACAAACTAGCGGGTTTCAATTCAATGGTACACAGGGCTTTAAACATACCCATGTCAAAAGACAACTATAATAAGGAAATAAGAACTATTATGCAAATAGCAAAGGAAAACAACTTCTCGCCAAGCAAAATAAATCAAATTATAGCCAAACATAAAAATAAAGATAAAACGATTCCCAAACCGGACAGTATTGAGAAAAAATGTGCGCGTTTCAACTATGTGAATGCGAATACATATAAAATCACTAACCTATTCAAAAAGCAAGGCATAAAGATAGCTTTCACGACGAAAAACACAACCGCTAGGCACCTCCTAAATAGTAATCTAAATAAACGTGACCCGTATTCAAGGTCAGGGGTATATTCTATAACGTGCCAAGACACCGATTGTCAAGCTAATTACATCGGGCAGAGTGGAAGGCGAGTAGACACACGTTATAATGAACATAGAAATGCGATAAGATACGGAACACATTCAGCCGTGTGCGAACATATGTGTGACGCAGGGCATAGCTTTACCAACATAGAGTCGGACCTTAAAATAATCCATCACGAATCGAAAGGCAGAGCTCTTGACATAAAGGAAGCAATCGAGATACACCTAGCCAAACGAAACAATCCCAACAATCTAAATGAACACACGTTCATGGAGAGCTCACCTCTCTTCACGCTACTAAAAAACACACCCTGTCGGAAACAAAACACAATTTAGCGACACAGCCAAGCTAGATAAAAAAGGGGGGGAAATTAGGGGTTTTTAATAGGTAAATGTTATCTGGATCAGGTGTACGATGTACTTTTCTTCTGCAATAAACCAAGGCCCATATCAGAGGCAGTATTAAAGGTGCCGGGACGTCCTCATAAGACCGTCAACGCTTAGTTCGAATGGGTTATGCTCCACGCGTGGCGAGGACTAATCCACGGTCTTTAATAGTTGTAGATCCACCTCATTCAATAACATACATCTTATCTAGGTTGGCAACACCTCACATAAACACATCGCGATCACTCCCCACAGCACGTAGGGACAGGGGGGGAAGGCAGGGAAAAACCAGTCGTTAAGATAACCACCGCAGTCGACCGCACAGCGAGTTCAAGTGAGCACGGAAACTGCGAATAGCTGTAGTACGGAAGACAATCAGATAAGTAGTTAGCCTAAAATTTTATAGTTTAACCATAGTTTACAACCATATAATCTCTCTAAAGTACAATCTCCGGATAGCCATCACCATTTAGCATTTCACCTAACATATATACTGCATTTAGCATACACTGACAGTTGCAGTACCAACACTGCAACTAAATAATTGTACATATTGTAAATATTTTCACCTGTATTTCAAACATAGATTTTATAGCCTAAGTGTATTGGATCTGATGATGATCGCTTGACGATCGAAACTGGTCATCCTAGTGTTTTATTAATCTCATGTAATTTATTTCAGGATTAGGGCATAACCCATCTCTTTTGGGTACATTCGTGTTGACCGACTGAAAAGCACTAAACTCTTGTCCTCACTAACACATTATAATAATGGTAAAATTTAGGTTCTTTTCAATGAGGTGACACTCTATAGAAGTGCCCTCCCAATTTTGTACTGTTTTTCACAAGTAATTCTGCATCATCGGTGTTTAGTACACACCTCCAATCATATTGTTTTTCCTCTTTTCATTAGGGAATTCAATTATTTCTACTCACAAGTGAGTTTTCTAACTTTTCTTTCTCCAGGTTTCACGAAAGGGTAACTGGCCCCATTTTCCTCGTGATCCTTTTTAAACATAGAAGTTCTAGAAACTTCTTCTTAATTTTTATCTTCAGGTTTCACAATAAGTGACCTGCCCTATTTGTATAAATTATAATCGTAATTACTGTATAATTATAAGAAGTTATAGAAACTTCTAATTAGTTTCTCTCTCTTTTTTGTTATAATTTCAAATTTAACATTTGTTCATACTTTTAGAACTTCCATTAGGAATTCTCAAAGTACAGTATATATATCGTACCTGATTTATTGTTAAACTTTAAATTCGCTAATCTCAGCACTATTTTAAAATCTTATGTAGATTTAGTGCTTTCAAGAGGTTCTAAACCAAATTTTGTTAATCGCCTAGTGCAAACTTCAACAAGTTTAGAGGTCTGAGACCTCATAGGTTTAAAATTAAAATTGTACATTTTACAGTTGTTAAAATTATCATATTTTTACGCATTGTTAAATAAATCAAACTATATCCTTTTGCTTCATCATATTCTATAAAATAACGATTAGGCAGGATCCTACTTCCCCCGACACTTCCCAAAGGCTTATGCCTTTCTCAAAGAAAGTACATACTCAAATAGCAAAAGTTTTGCTACTTGTGACGAAATACTCCCTCAACTTTATTTTTATAAGTTTGTTGTACTGTTGTCCTATCTATCCATCCTTTTTCTCCAGTCCGAAACCCACTTCCCTTTACTTTTCTCAATCATCTTCCCTTGGGGGTAGGGTTAATTCCTAGCAAAAACCTACCCAACTCCTGACAAATGTCAGGATGGTACCTCAATTATGGCCACGGGCACCTCTTACCCGCATTCTAGCAACATTTACGAATACACACTGACACAGCCATCACAATAACACAGGGTATCAGTCAGATTTCACATTCACGCTCAAGTACATGGGTAAACATGACCATGATGTTGAAAACTGCCTAAACATATCAACAACAACACTCTCAATGCAAGCAATGTTGGGAGCTCACTTGAATCCTATGGAGAGGAATTGAGCCGCCGAGTACTTGGGAACTTTGTTGCCTGAGGAGAGCCAGCGATATCTGCCTTTCCAAAAACATGGCGTCATAACGTCCAAGCGCAGTGTCTACTCGTCCTACATATTGCGAAACGGACCAATATATTCTGCCGTGTAGTAAGCAGGTTGTCATAGCAACGAATGACGTCCGTGTGTGGGGAACCTCCCTCCCCTCTTTCTCCACCTCACCCTGCGCTCGCAAACAAGTGAGCTTCCATCTGTACCTTTGAGCATGAATGATATGTGATATAAATGTTAAAATAGGATTTTAACGTGATACAAACAAATGACTTGTACGTGGAGAATAAGTGTTCGAATACCCCTTGTCTCTATCGTTCCAAACTACCTCTTACGTCCAGGGAGCGCAACACTGTTTACTGTTGTTTTTGTTGATGAATCATTGAAGGACTTCGTGACGTCGTGGTCATGTTGCCCCGTGTACTTAGGTGTGTGTGGAATTTCTATGACAACCTATGTCATTCTGATGGCTGCATTAGTGTGTGCTGTTGTAATTCAGATGAGGATTGGAAAGGAGGTGGCCGTGGCCTTAATTTAGGATCCATTCCGGCATTCGCCTGGATTAGAAGTAAGGAAACTACGGAAAACCACTTCCAGGATGCCTGAGGTGGGAAACAAACCCACTTATTCTCATTTTTACCACACGAGGTTGAGTGTACCCCGTTCCAGCCCTCAGACCAGAATAAAATTTCTTGGCAGAGCCAGGAATCGAAACCTGACCCACACTGTTTACTGTATCATAGAGCTAATTTCCTTGTATGTATGTATGTATATATACTGACATGTATGTATGTATGTATGTATGTATGTATGTATTGAACTTGTATTCACGTTTCGGACCCAAATCTAAATTATTCATCCGATTTTTTTGAAATTTGTATGATGAGTTACTATCATTCAGGGAAGATATTTACACTATAAAAATTTCACATGAAGTCAACTATTTTGAGTGTGATGGAAAAAAACTTTGAAATTTTGCATATTTTTTCAAAAATCGTAGATTTATGGAAAATAGTTCAAGTCCAATATTTCTTGTTTAGAATCATTCCATATTGTCCATAGAATGGGTTAAACTAAACAGAAGGTAAGAATTAATTGACGTTATATTTTTTGGGAACATTTTTCTTCAAATTTGAAATTTTGGAATTCGTCTTTTCTTTTTTCACACGGTACCTTTTCATCTTAGTTTTATTTACAAATGTTTTAGTTCAGCCCATTGTACTCTTTATCAGCTTTAATTTGACATATAACAGCATTGTATAGCTTTAAAACTTAGGGAGCTACGATTTTTGAAAAATAAGGATTGAGGATAATTTCACTAACCGGGAAAATGGACTTGATACTGAATGTTAATTTCACCAAAGGAATGGTGTACTTTGACCAATTAGAATCCCCCTGATGCATAAGTAGGTCCCTCCTGGTGTTGTTTTTGTCTTCCTTGATTCGATTTCTTCCTCCGAGATACCTTCTCCGTTGTTTTTGTTCGGGTGTGTTCTGCTTTTTGGCCTTGCTGAGTCGTGTTTCATCAGCACCCTTCGCGCCATTTGCATCATATTTTCCATGAGTGATGTTCATCTTATGTAGCACTTGCAATTCACTCACACTGCCACAGTTATAATGGATCACAGCATCCTTTACTCCTAATTTAAGAGTTGTCAGTCCAACATATGTGTTTTTGGGCACCGACGCCATATTATGGAATTGAAAAGACTCATTGCAGTTTTGTGTCAATCCATGAAGGCATTTCCCAACATCTCCCTGTTGCTGAGTCTTTCATAAATGGGCTTCACTTCTTGAAGAACATCCCAAGGTATACCTGGTTTGTACTGGTACCTGTTGAGTTCGCCTTTAGCTTTAGCTCGCTGGTAAGAGCACCAACTGTCACTTCCTTCAGGACACTTGTGATGCGAAGGCCTCTTCTTGGTTGCTGTCAGATGGTATAACGTTGACCAAATTCCATTGTACATTGCTTGTATGCTGGAAGTATTGCTACGAAGTGCAATGCCAAAGTAGTTCTGCATTTTGTCAATGAGGGAACCTGTAAGTTTTCCTTTCCCTCCTAGCTTTTTCTCATGTGCCAACTTGCGCAGTGCTGTTCCCAACCTTTTCTGGTAATGTCCGACACATTCCAGTTTCTTTATTTGCTTCCCATTGTAAGGATCAGTCTCCACCACAGCTTTATAGCTTTTTGAGTCTCCATCTCCATAAAAGTCAATGTACTCCAGTCCTCTCTTTTCTACTGAGCGACAAAAAATATTTTTGGCACCCTCTGGTTCCATGTTTGGTGAAGACCCACTGAAGTTTTTCATGCACGCTGTTGCGTGGTCTTCATGCCAAGCGAGGTAAGAAGGGGATGCTTTGTCATCAGTTGAATGTAGTTTACATCCTATGCAACTTTTAGACATTACTTAAACATCAATAACTTTACCTGTGTCTACTGACATCGCTGCAACTACACCTGAGAGTGAAGAATGACCTCTTCGGTGCCAAGTCCCGTCGACAGTCACACCGCATTCATTATTCTGTCGTTTTATTTCGATTTCCTCTGCAGCATCTTTCATTACTTATTCGGCAACTTCAGAGTTAACTTCTGCTAGAGCCTTGACGTGCTCAGTATAAGCTGCAGATGCAGGTGGAGGAGGTAAATTCATTATATAGGAAAATGTCCTTGCTTCACTACGACCACAACCAATGAGCCACATTCCATACACAAGTCTTCTATTAATTTCAGGCATCTTACCAATTTTCTGTGATGTGCACTGAGGATCTGACTTGAAATCACAATTACTACACTCTAAACTGACACAAAAAGCCCAACCTAACCTTTGTTTATCAAAGTTTTTCAGTGATATTGATCCACAATTCATACAGGCAGGGCATACCAGGAAAGATAACAGTTTTTCTACACATTCCACACTAAATATAATGTTGTAACTGCCTTTAGAATCACCATAATTGCTGTCAAAATGCGAAGTAGAAAGTTTAGATTCAGATGCATTAGGCATACTCACATTGGGAAACGCATTTTCATCATTTTTATTTTCACCTACTGTCTCAATAATATTTTGGTTATTTACTGTGTGTTTATTTCCATGAAAACGGCGTTTTCGTTTATAGCCACTACGTTTATTACAACCAATTATTAACCAAAATAAAGAAGCTAGTCACTCGATGTAAACAACGAATATAATACCCATGGCAAGATGTCAAAGAGTGTATGCTATATAATGTAGATTGACCATTCAGTGAAGTATTTTGGGAAAACGAACATGACAATTCATGCTCTCTAGTGGTAAGTAAATGTACCACATGCTGAAATACAAGTGCGATCTAGTGTAATGCCGTTACATTGAAAAATCTGCCTGTATATGGAAAGCTACCGAGTGACATTTGCTGACGGCGCCTCACAAGTGAGGATCACGTGCGCAACGGTCCATTTAAATGAGTATTACGGCCTAACTATATGTCTTAGGACAATGATACTTATATATTTGTAAACTAGAAACTTCAGGCCATCGAATGACGTAAAAACAATTATTGACTATTTTGACCAAAATCACGATTTCAAACGTGAATACATACCTTAAGCTATGTATGTATACCCATATTTTTTCTTTATACGGGGTCGGGAATGAGCTGAGATGACTTTCGATGCTGTGCATGGTCTTTAGAGGTGGATGACCTTCTTGATGCCAACCTCATTAGATGAGTTAATGAGTAAAGATGAATGAAACTGGGCAAGAAATTTGATGTGAGTAATTGTGGTTTACTAAAAGGCATTTGCCTGGAGGTGAAAAATTAGACACCACGGAAAACCATGCCAAGGGTGTCGAACGGTGGGGATCAAACCCACTCGCCTACTGAGTCCGGAGATAGCCCGACTCCATGGCCTTTAACACGCGTGACTACCCTGATGGGTAGATGTGTTCCCCTTGTTCTCCGTCTATGTACGTTAGCTCACTAATAATATGCGCAAATGAAATGGCATTGTTTCATAAGCTATATAGAACAAGGGTTTCCAGCCTGAAGGCTGGTTTTCACCTCGAAATAGATGATTCTAAACCATAATTAACTTAGGCTACTTTATGGCAGTCAGGTACTTTTCGCTCCTCCTTCTCTTACCCCACCGAAAGCACGTGGTCCCCCAGAACCAGTCACCTATCCAAGTTCTGACCACGCCCAATGTTGTTCAACTTAAGAGCTCCCACGGGATAGAGTGTTTCAACATGGCCAAGCCGTTGGCTTCATAAACCGTATCGGGACAAAATACCTGAAAGACAAAGGGAATCGGATTATGCGTTATTAGAATCCTCATAATCAATACTACTAATGCGTAATAACATAAGTAAATCTTCCTACCCACTCGATTAAAACGTGCCGTGGAAATCAATACTGCAGCACACGAGTATCTTGCGATCTAAAAGCCGACAGTAATTCGGCTGTTTTACAAGCCACACAACTGGTGGCCGGGCTCGCTGGACAAACGGGCAGATTTATCACGCGTGGGCGTCAGTGATATTAGTGTGGAGCCAAATGGAACACCTGAGCCCAAAATATGAACGAATGATAACACAGAGATCTCCTCAGACACGTACAGGCTAATATTCACACAACCGAGTGCGCATTTCCAAAACAAGATTACTGTATGTTTCCTCTAAGTCCTAGATACAGTGAGTGTGTAGATAGGAGATGGAGTTCCAGTTATAAACCAACTAGCAGTAGTGCCCGGCTTCGCCCGGTGGATTTATTTGTTTCATGGATGATAATGAATACTAATACAGAACAGGCACGTTATACTTAATCTAACAGAAAAAATATTTTAAAAATATAACTTTTTGTGGCTGTGATGGTGGTGGTGGTGGTTGTAGTGGGGGTGATAAGTAGTACAGTATAATGGACGTAACATTCAGTTCATTTTCCCGTAATGATAATAATGAATAGGGAAAAGGCTATTTTGTAACTACAGCACTGACACATGTAATTTGCAAGCAATTTTTTTTTAATTATTAGAAAGAGGAGTTAGTGAAATAAAAGATACTGCCTAGGGCCTATATCTCATTGGCTGTTAGAAATGTAGAGACCAATAGTCTCGTCTTTAGTCGCATAGCGCCGTAGGTAAATAATCTGAAGACTTTGGAAAACTTCGGCTGTCCCAAGCTACTGAGGTAGCAACAGTATCATTTATCGCCACATAGCACTCAACGATAAGGTTCGGAATAAATGAAGGTAAATTTGAAAGCACCAACGCTTATTGCAGCTGGTAACCTCAGTGTACTGCACTAACACCATTCACTTATACAGAGGCATAATATTTTCATGATGATAACTGTTTTATGGGGCCTAAGAGATCCTTTTGCACTAATTACTTCCCATGACTGCAATTTATAAGCAGCGCAAGATGCAACTATTTTCGCAATTCTGCACCAGAACACTGGTAGGGGTGACGTGATGCAGCCCGAACTGCCCGTCAACAATAGACTTATTATAACAATAATAATAATAGACTTATTAAAATACTCTTACAGTTACACAACTACGGACATGAATGGTTTTGGGGCCTCAATACGTGGTTTTCAAGTATATTTTGTCTGTTATTCTAAATGTAGAGAATGGAGAGCGTTGACCAAAATATCAAGTGGACACTGTTACCAGTAGGGTTTCGAAGTGTATGTAAAATTTGGTGCAATTAGGACAAACGGTGTAGATTTGTGATAAAGGGCCTAAATGCAGGGAATGGATTGGTCTGTCCAAAATTTTAAGTGGACTGTGTCACCCGCAGGGTTCCAAAGGGTAAGTATACAAAATGTGGTTCAGATCGGTGAAACGGTATAGATTTGTGCCAAAGGACTTAAATGAAGGGAATGGAGTGGTCAGTCCAAAATTTCAAGCAGACAGTGTTACTCGTCGGGTTCCAAAGGGTAAGTATGTAAAATTTGGTTCAGATCGGTGAAACGGTGTATATTTGTGCCAAAGGGCCTAAATACAGGGAATGGAGTGGTCTGTCCAAAATTCCATGCAGACAGTGTTACTCGCAGGGTTCTAAAGGGTAAGTATACAAATTTTGGTTCAGATCGGTGAAACTGTGTAGATTTGTGCCAAAGGGCCTAAATGCAAGGAATGGACTGGTATGTCATAAATTTCACGTAGACAGTGTTACTCCCAGGGTTCCAAAGGGTAAGTTTAAAAATTTTGGTTCAGATCGGTGAAACGGTGTACAGTACGTATCACTAACCATAACGCCAGCGCATGCGGATAGAGCAGTTCGGGAGCACTTGTTCTACCGACTTACTGAACAAAAATCAATCTTTAAGGTTAACTGAGAGGTGTAGCCTAATACTACATAGCCTAAACTATTCCCCTTGAATCTGGCTATCATATAAAAATATTTTTTCGAATCGGACTGGTAGTTCCGGAGATTAGCGCGTTTAAAGACACAAACACACCAACAAACTCTTCAGCTTTATTATATTAGTATAGATGGTATTCATACTGGCCTTTTCAATCCTCACCTATTGCTTCCACCAACCAGAGTAGCCGAGTCGTCAAGTCATTCCCCCATAAACTGGAATAGTGAGCCGCTTATTCGTAGATCTGAGATTTGAATCCCGGCACTGAGGGAGGCTATCTTGAGAGTGGATTATTTTCTTCGAGGGTTTTGACACTCACTTTAAGGAAATACGGGGATGATACCTATTTCAAGTCCCAATTCACCGATTTTACTCCTTGGCTCAAGTAATTATAGTTACACACACTACTATATTCACTGGGTATTAGAAATGAATGTCCTAAGCTTCTAATTGAAGCAAACCAATACCAGCATTTCCTTCCAGTGAATTAGGTTGCCGAAAATGTATGGTTCATTTTCCCAACTTCCACTGATTTCGGAACAAAACAAAGATAGATGTAGTCAAATTCACGTGCCCTAAGTGAATTCCTTTCCCCCCTACGTGCCGGTATCTACGCATTACAAACTGCGCATAGTCTATGTTTAAAGAATTGAAAAGTTAGAGTTAAAACTGAGACAACCCTCTAAACTCGAATCCTAATCTCTTGCATGTCAGACAGGGGCATACTCTGCTTGCACCTAATGCGAATTCAATATCAATCCTTAAGATGAAATGGACATTGGAGAGATACTGGAATACGATTCATATACATCCGTGATCTCACCTGGCGATATCAGAACGTTGTAGTAGCTCCCTTCCCGGTTAATAAGTTTAAAACAGTCTGATCATTTGAGTCAGTTTGAATGGAAGACAAGTGATTATGCATAGGACAGAATCTCCGAACTCTGCCAGCAAGCATAGCTCAGAGCCAGCGTGTGAGGCTCAGGATGACCAATGCACCTGCTGCTGTATGGGTGTTTATGTTGTCCTGTAAATGTCCTGCTTCAACGCCGAATCTTATCATTGGATTACGTAATATCCGTCCACGGTGGCCGAGAGCACTAACGCACTAGCTCACGTCTCTCTGGCATCGGGAGAGCGTGGGTTGGAATCCCACCTCGGTCGTCCTGAAAATGATTGTCGTGGTTTCCCATTTTCACCAACAGGAAAATGCTGGGACAATTCCTTTCAACAGGTCCAAGGTCGACTTCCTTCCAAAAACCCTTCCCTGGCCCGTCCTTATATAGACTTAAGTGAGCGGTCACCTGGGCAATCGGCCTCTCACCATGCCCAGTTGTATCTGCTGACAAAGCGTGTTCAGTTCCTAGACACTGCCCTTGTGACGGTAGAGGAATGATCCCTTGCAGAGACCGTGGGCGAAGCCGAGCATGTAGGACAAGAGATAAAATTACGTAATATCAAGTCGAAAAACACAAGTGAACATTAATTCGTAAAACACAATTAACAAGATGTTCAGTAAAGAACATATAACATACTTGCTCTTAAATGCATGGGTATAGTTATAGGCCTAACTCTTTGTCCTTTTCAAGGAGTATAATTGAATGTTGGTTGTAGTAGCTTGTTGAAATACAACGTGCTACACGGATATTGTACGTTGATTGATTGAATCCTCACCTGAATTATATATACACCCACTAATACAGCCATCAAAATAACACAGGTTATCAGACAAAATCCAACACTCACCCAAGTACACGGGGCTAAATGATTATGATGCCCATGCATTTCAAATGAAACAACAACAGTTTCCTACCCAAATCCTTCCTCGTATAGAAGTTCACACATTAGTAAGCCTACCGACATCACAGTGACACATGTTATCAGACAACTTCTACGCACACCCATGTACACAGGGCTACAAGATGATGATGATGATGATAATTGTTGTTTTAAGGGTCGTAACATCTAGGTTATCGGCCCCTAACGGGGGCTACAAGACCATGATGCCGCAAAACCCAAGAAAATCAACAACAACAACAATAATAGATTCTACCGCGGATCGAGGACAACGAAGTACGAAATGTCATGGTTCTGGATGCAATAGTTAGGTTAGGGATACATGCTGAATAAATACGCCATTTTTGTGGTTCTCACAATTTACACGAGGTGAGCTACAGGAATTTCACGTCCTACTCAACCAGTCTGAACTGTAATTTCCTGCTGCCACCTACCGTAAACACTAAATATACAATTCCACGGCCTACTAGACCAGTCTGATCCGTCACTTCTTTGCATCATGAGTGAAAGTGATCATCTGAGAAAATTAAAGAGAACCCATGCGATAATGTTATACGCTTTACGAACCTAATCAATCAATTAAAATACGATAACAACAGGGACGAGGTTAAATATACCCGCAATCGACTTCATGATACACTCCAAACACTTCTGACTCTAGACAATCAAATACATGACCTCTTGGATGATGTTGAATATGAGGCCGACGTAACAGTTGGCGAAGAATACGAAGATAGACGTAAACGTGCAATCCACACGACAGATAATCTTCTCAGGCTTCAAAAGAACATCCATATCCCCAATGTCTTCCCACAGAGTTCACAAGTTCAGCCCACGGTTGTTCAGGAAATAAAATTACCGACGGTGAGGTTTGAACCCTTCGCGGATGATCTAGAATCGTGGACAAGTTTCTTGGAAAAATTTCAGTCTTCCATCGATAAAAACTCCTCTGTATCTGAAATAAATAAACATGTATCTCTAAGGGGATATATGGCAGGAGAGCCCAAACGTCTTGTAGACGGAATAGCTATTACTGGAGACAACTACGAGCTGACGAAGAAGACTTTTAGGACGCTATGGAGACTCGAATAAAATAATCCAAGCTCACCTAGATTTCCTAGATAACCTTAAGCCCACCGTATCAGAAAGCCCCGAAGAATTGGATTCCACATTCGTTGAGTGTCACCGTAGAGTGCAAGCCCTTTAATTAGGACTCTGGGAGAAGATACTGAGGTCTACGGCCGAATACTAGCGCTGAAAGTCCCACGTGCATTCCCAGCCGATATATGCAAACGATGGCTAATCCATGCCAAAAGAAATGATACCAGAAGGTCAGATATCTTCTTTAATGGAATTTCTAAATGAAGAAGTGGAAGGAGCGCTAAACGCTCAAAAATGAAGAGGTGTTACTCCCGATTCATTTCCTTATTCCTACGTGCCGACAACAGCTGCCCTTCAAGTAGATACACGGCCATAGAAAACCAAGGCAAAGAAAAATTCAGCAATAAAACCCTACTGTGCTTTCTGTGAAGGTCAAGGTCACTGGGAACAAGACTGTCGAACGACTTCCAATCTTGACAACAGATTGGAGAAATTAAAATTTTCAAAGAGGTGTTTTCTCTGCTTAAATAAAGGACACGCCGTCAGAGAATGCCCCTAAAAGACAAAGGTCTCTTGTTCTAAATGTAAATAACAGCACCACTTCTCTATCTGTTGTCAAGATGACAAACCATACTTCAGTCAGCAAGATCGAGGTAGAAACGCCTAGCTTTTCTTACCTACAAACCGCCCGTATTTTGATTAAAGGACCTACAGGAAATTCCAGAATCCTTGGTGGATAGCTTGCAACTTCACGTCACAGGTAATCGCAACTTGACAGTCACAGCCTTTGAAGCAACTTCCCCCCTCTGCAAGCAACGCCGACTTCTTAAGTTAGATTTATTTTGAATCTCCAAAAAGAATTCGATTTCTATGTCCACCTTCGAAAGCCAGAACAGATACACTTCCCATCCAAGCGTTGTGAATGTCTTCGGTAGTCTACCACTGGCAGATCCAAAATTTGATGAAGACGATATTCCCATTGAGATACTTATTGGAGCTGATCACTATTGGAAAATTGTGAAACGAGAACAGGCAATAAGGATCACACCCTCCCTCACAATGCTTCCCACAATTTTTGGTTGGGTCCTTACCGGGAATAGATCCGGAACAACCATCAATCAGGTCACGACGCAACACATCTCAACCACGGAAAATAAAATCTTCGACGAGTCCATGAGGAGATTCTGGAATTTGGAAACCATTGGAATTAGAGAAACACAGAAGAGAGAACTACCTGAGAAAGATGCCGCTATCCTCAAAGATTTCCCCGAGTCACATAAAATCGAAGATGAAAGAAGGGTCGTACCACTCCCAAGAAAACACAATATTGCCTTATATACCTACAGTCGAGAAACATTTTCGCACACTCCAAGGATGCAAGAATGGCGATCCGAAATTCAAAACTGTTTATCACGCCTATATGTTGGATTAAAAGGTCAAGTAGAAATAACTCCAGATGACACCACTATTGGAAATGTATCTTACCTACCTAATCACTCGGTGGAAAAAACAAAAAGGAATGTAACAAAATGGAGGATCGTTTTTAATGGCTCCTCTCACGAAATGAACTTTCCCTCATTATACGACGCCTTAGAAATAGGACCAAATTTGTTACCTGACATTGTTGCCACCTTATTACGTTTCCGTTTGTATCCAATTGCAGTTGTGAGCGACAGACGTCAGTCATTTTTGCAATTGAGCCTAAACAAAGGGGACAGAGATGTGACACGATTTCTAAGGTATCATACTGAAGTTGACAATGACGGTAATTTCCAGACCATGGGAAACGTCATTGCGTACCGTTTTACTCGCCTTTCTTTCGGAATCACCAGCAGTCCACTTCTTCTTTCAGCCTCGCTTCGAGAATCGGCAAAATTGCATCATGAATACCCCACTGCAACAACACTTTTAGAATAATGTACATTCATGGACGACTTTGCAGCTAGCAGCGATGATGATAACTCAGCCGCCACCCTGTATTACCAACTCACAGCCTTACTTCGCATAAAACTTCCATTACCCAAATGGGTGACAAATTCAGAGGACCTGAATACCATATGGAAAAGTGAAGATCAAGAAATCAAAACAGAGACGCGCGTACTAGGCGCAGATTGGAATGTAGAGTCAGGCTATTTTTTTCATAACACCCAGCGATTTCACACACGATTTGTTAGAGAGGCCAGGAACGAAACGTCAATTACTTAGAATCACTGCAAAAGTTTACGATCCACTTGGTTTATTTGCACCTGTACTCATCATAAGCAAGATCCTTTTGCAGTATACTTGTTGTAAAGGTCTACACTGGGATGAGGTACTGCCGTCAGAACTTGCCCAAAGATGGGAAACGTGGACTTCTAATCTTCACCATTTGTCTTCCATTCACATACCCCGATGGACGGGAGTATCAAACCTTAACGGCGATCTAACAATCCACGTGTTCTGTGACGCTTCGAAGAGAGCCTACGGTGCAGTCTTGTATGTGCAATCTGCCACGACCAATACTACAACTGCTTGTCTCCTTTACAGTAAGAACCAACTAACGCCTATAACAAGAGTGACTCTACCCAGGCTATAGTTGCTTGCAGCCTAGATCGCCTCACGCCTTCTCAACTACTTTGCTGAAGAGACGAATTCATTTCTCACGAGCCACTTTATGGAGCGATTCTACAGTCACGTTGGGATGGATAAGAAGTAATCCCAACCGCTCGAAGACATTTGTCTGCAACCGAGTGACCGAGATTCTGGCCCACACCACGTCCAGCCAGTGGAGACACTGTCCAGGATTCGACAACCCTGCCGACCACCTTTCGAGAGGACTTCAAGCACAACGATTAACGTCTCTGAACTCATGGTGGCAAGGACCTACATAGTTAACTAGTCATCCGAACACTTGGTCCAGAGATGTTACTTCGATTAACATGGATCTACAAGAAATGAGGAAGACAACTCAAGTCTCGTAACCACGACTCCAGAACCATTGTTCACCGCCTGACGATTTAGCACATACTGGAAACTTCTGCGAGTTGCAGCATGGATTCTGCGATTTGTAAAGTGCTTGAAGTGTTATCAGTTGGCAGTCAAAGTGAAAGATCGTGTTTTTCCCGAGCTCTCAGGTGTGTTGAAATGGGTTGTTCTCTGGAGTGTTATCGGGCGAGGATCGGACTGTGGTATGCGAAGGGTAGTCAGGATTTCCGGTGTTTGTGTGTGCGTACGGGCCCTAGCAACTTGTGGTTCATAGCCCTAGTGATAGCTGAATTGCTAGTTATTGGTGGAGTGGAAGTGAATCCAGGGCCTGTTACTCCAAATGTGAATCAGGCAAATGATCCAGTGGCAGCTTTAAAGTGTTCGACGTGCAGTAAAACATTGAAGAATGGTGTTGAGTGTGGACTATGTGAGAAATGGTTTCACTTCGGCTGTATTAAGGTCAAGAAGGAGGATTGTGATGTCGGAAATTGGTTTTGTAAAGTATGTGATACGCCGGACTGTTTGAGGGTGCAAATCAAAGCAAGGGATCAAATAATACAGGAACTTAGAGCAAAGCTTCGTGAATCAGAAGAAACGGTGAAGGATGTGACTGAACGGCTTTCTACTGGGATCAGTGTGGAAGAGGGCGTGCAGGAGCAAACTGAGGATGACGTTATCATAATGGGTGATTCAATGATACGATGGAGTGCGAATATCTCGAGGAAATCAGGTGCGAAAGTGCGGTGTTATCTGGGGATTAAAATTGACCAGCTTGCCCAGCAAGTGGAACAATCAAATGTAAAGGACTGTGACAAAGTTAAAGTGTTGTTGCTACATGTTGGGACGAATGATTTGAAGAAGAGGGCTACAGCTGATTACATCATGGGGGAGCTCTACGAACTAGGCAGAAAGGCTAAAAGCAAGTTTTGAAATGCAAAAATTATAATGAGTGGCATTGTTCGGCGGGGAGATGTTCCGTTAAGGCGAGTTAAGACTGTAAATGACCGCATGGACTGGGTATGTGCACAACTGGGCTTAGTGTACGTAGAAGCTGACTGCTGGATTGGTGGCCGTGACTTCGCCCGAGACGGGCTGCATCTAAATCGACGGGGTGCTTTTAACCTAGGGAGCCTACATGACAGGGTCATCGGTTCGTGCCGGCTTTTGTGAGGAGGAGCAGGTCCAGAGGTTGCCAGCCGATGGGAACAGAAGGAGCAATTTCGAGATATTTGCTGCGGAGGTAAGACTCTAAGATTACTGCAGGTTAATTGTCAGAGTTTAGGAAATAAATTAATTGAATTTTGGAATCTTGTAGAGACGTATTCTCCGGACATTGTCATTGCTACTGAATCTTGGTTATATGAGGATATAAATAGTAATGAAATAATTCAAGGGACCTACGAAATGTACAGAAGGGATCGGGGGAAGCGAGGTGGTGGGCTATTTATTTGTGTGCGCAAAAATATAGCTAGTTTCTTAAAGTGGGATGATACGGATCATGAAATGTTATGTGTACAAATTTCGGATAAAGGAAATAAATTCCCTCTTCAGGTGATAGGGGCGTATAGAGCACCGAAAAATAACTTTTCTCTCCTCGAAACACTGTATGATAAAACTTGTACGGGTAATGCTATGAAAAAGAGCATAATAATTGCTGGAGATTTAAACCTCCCCAAATAGACTGGTCTGGTGAGTCAACTAGCTGTAGTCAAGCTCAGAGCGCTGCAAATAAATTCTTATAGGAGGGGGGATTTTCCCAAGTAGTTGACTTCCCAACTAGAGACAATAATACCTTAGATGTTTATCTCGTAAGGCCTGTAGAGCTGTATATTAACTGTCTGAAAGTACCAGGAATTAGTGACCATTCTGGGGTTGAATTAAATATTAGATATGGTGACATTACAAAATTAGACTCTCATGTAGCAAAAAAGATCATATTCCAGTATCGCAGGGCGGATCAGGGCAAGTTTCAGGGGTATTTGAATGAGCTATTTGTAGGATGGGCATCGGAAGGAAATCACATTAATATCCTGTGGACTAACTTTTTGAAAATTTTAAATAGCGCTGTTGATAAATTTGTCCCATTTAAATTGCTGAAACAAAACCCAGATCCTGAGCATTACACACGGGAAATTAGGAGTCTAAAACGGAAAATTAGGAAATTATACAATAAAAGACATGATAGTGACAAGAGTATGTTGAAATTTAAGTCCTTAACAAGAGAGCTCGTCTTAAAAAAGAGGGCTGCTCATGACAGTTATATGCAAGGTTTACTTGGTTCGGGAGGTAATGGGTGGAAAAAATTTTACAGTTATGTTAGGAGAAGAAAGGGAAATCCAAATAATTTGTCGATGATAATGTCCGGTGAGGAGCCTCCGTGGCTTAGGCGGCAGCACGCCGGCCTCTCACCGCTGGGTCCGTGGTTCAAATTCCGGTCACTCCATGTGAGATCTGTGCTGGACAAAACGGAGGCAGACAGGTTTTTCTCCGGGTACTCCGGTTTTCCCTGTCACAATTTCATTCCAGCAACACTCTCCACTATCATTTCATTTCATCTGTCATGCATTTAATCATTGCCCCAGAGGAGTGCGTCAGGCCTCGGCAGCCGGCACAGTTCATATCCTCGCCGCTAGATGGGGGCTTCATTCATTCCATTCCTGACCCGGTCGGAGACTGGAAGCAGGCTGTGGATTTTCATTTTCAATGTCCGGTGACGGTAAATTAATTACTGAGAAACAGGCCATTGCTAATGAATTAAATGTCTTTTACGGTAGTGTGTTCAATAAATCCAATAGCTGTGTGTTGGACCTTAACGACGAATCAGGGGCTCCCCTGTTCCAAATAAACCAGTCAGCAATTGTAAAGCTAATACAAAAACTACGTTTCAATGTATCCAAGGGTCCTGATAATATTGTTAGTGAAGTACTTAAACTAGGGGGTAGGGCCGTGGCACGATATTTGGAGGTGATGTTTAATGTGTCCATAAACAATGCGCAAATCCCAGATGACAGGAAAAGAGCTACGGTAGTCCCAATATTTAAGGGAGGGAGCAGACTTGAATTGGGCAACTACAGGCCGGTTAGCCTTACGTCCATCGTCTGTAAACAGATGGAACATCTCATTTGTGACTACTTGAGGGAACAGTGGGAAACATTAGCATGGTTTAATGATAGGCAACATGGATTTCGGAAAGGTTACTCATGCGAGAGTCAGATGCTATCACTTTTTCAATACATTAGCTAATCGTTAGACCATGGAGTTTCAGTCGACGCCGTGGTTATAGATTTTGCGAAGGCATTTGATGTCGTGCCGCATGACATGCTACTCCGTAAATTAGCTTCGACGAAGATTGATAGAAGAGTAATTTTATGGATCCAAGAATTTTTGACGGGTCGTTCACAGAAAGTGAAAGTCGAAGGCATATTCTCGGATGAAATTACCGTAACGTCGGGTATCCCTCAGGGCAGCGTAATCGGAACTTTGTTATTTTTGGCGTTTATAAATGACTTACCAAATGGGATTCGCAGTGACTGTCGATTGTTTGCGGATGATTGTGTAATATATCGAAAGATACATGACTCACAAGACAATGCAGTGCTTCAAGAGGACCTGAATCTGGTCTATAAGTGGGCGATTGAAAATAAAATGAAAATAAACACAAGAAAATGTAGTCTCTTAAAAATAGGGAAAGTGCGGAGGCAGGATTTTCAATATAACATTGGCTCGGAAATACTTGTAGAAGAAGATTCTTGCAAATATTTGGGCGTTCACGTAAGGAATGATATGAAATGGAGTAGTCATGTAGGATGTGTAGTTTCAAAAGCTTACAAATCCCTGCACTTTGTAATGAGGGTATTAAAAGGAAGTAGTACCTCTGCTAAAGAATTAGGTTATTTGTCACTTGTAAGACCTATTCTGGAATATGCCTCGGCGGTTTGGGATCCATATCAAGTAGGGCTCATCAATGAGTTGGAAATGGTACAAAGAAAGGCCGCTAGATTTGTGCTCAGTGACTTTAATCCCAGGAGCAGTGTGAGCCGTATGTTAAAGAAACTTGGGTGGGAATCACTGGAGGCTAGGAGGATGAAATCTAGACTCTGCGCTATGTACAACACGTATACAAATCAACCAGCATGGGGTGAGCTTAGCAAACGATTGGGAAAGCCCACTTACATGGGTAGGAGCGATCATCCTTTCAAAGTTAAGGGCCGACCACAGCGAACAAATTATGGTAAATATTCTTTTGTAAACCATGCCATTGATAACTGGAACTCTCTACCTGCCGCAGTCTTAGAGCCTTTTCCCAAACATATAGGTGTGTTTAAGAAAAGACTGACTATTTGTGTAAATACTCCAGTTTAATTGTTGTATAATTGTTATTGAAATGTTATGTATAATTATTTATTTGTTATGTGTATCCAATTTGCCACCGGGGGACACTCCCCCAATTGCAAATAAATGAATGAATGAATGAATGAATGAAGGAGGGAGCCAAATAGTGCCACACCTTCACAGCCGCAGATATGGCAGAAGCAAGAACGTACTGGATACGGCAAGTCCAACAAGAATGTTTTGCTTCTGAGCTGCAAGCCTTAAAAAAAAAAAAACTCCCACCAGCACGAACTTCAAGGATCTTCTGATATAACCCTTTCCTGCAACATGGTGTACTCAGACTTGGCGGTCGACTAGAACTCGCAGACCTCACAAGCAGCGAAAAACACCCTATACTTCTATATGGCTCCCACGCTTTCTGTAAGCTTCTGATAAGACAAACTCGCATAATACTTCACCACTTGGGTGTTCCCGCTATCTTAACTGAACTTCGCACTGAATTTTGGATCTTGCGAGTACGCCAAGCAATCAAGAAAGTCTTACACGCATGCCTCCCTTGCAAAGTTGTACATCAGAAGAGATGTGGGAGCTGGAAGCACCACCACCCCTGGATCGACTACGTCCTTCTAGACCATTTTCGGTAACGGGGACAGCCTTTGCAGGACCACTATACGTCACGTCTGGAAATGCCTTGAAAAAAGCCTATATCGCATTATTCACTTGTGCAACAACCCGTGCCTTACAGTCAGAACTGTGTAGTGATATGTCAATATACTGATTCCTGCAGGCCTCACAGAGGTTCATTGGCCGACGCGGCATACCACACACTATCTACAGCGACAACGCTCCGACATTCCACGCAGTGAACAGAGACTTGACAGACCTATGGACAGCACTCTCAGCGACAAAGACACACCAGTATCTGGCCCAGCAAGGTATTACATGGAAATGTATTGCTCCACGTGCGGCTTGGTGGGGAGGATGGTGGGAGAGACTGGTCAGCTCTACCGAGCGATGTCTACGAAAGATACTTGGACGTTCTACTATTGATGATGAAGGACTGAGGACTGTTTTGATCAGCATAGAAGCCGCATTAAACACAAGATCCCTGACACAAGATGCTGACAATGGCGACGTACTGACTCCAGCCCACTTCCTCGTTGGTGATCGGCTCACCACGATACCCACTGGACCAGAACCACCTTGGATTGACCTAGTACGAACCTTCTGACTACGCCAATAAATAGCCGGCAACGTCTGGAAACGTTGGAGTAAGGAGTACTTGCTGCTGTTACGAAATTTCCAAGAAGTTCGTCAGCTCCAAGACAGTTGTATGAAAATTAGAGTGAGTGAGCCAGCTCTACTACAAGAGGACACACGCCCAAGACACATGTGGAAGATGGCACGTATCGAAGAATTACGTGAAGGAGAACTAGAACCGTTATGCTTCGTACCCTGGACGGAAACCTTCTTACACGGCCTATCCAGCTGGTCATCCCCCTCGGGGAGGATGTTGGAGAATGAATCACTGTGACACCCATCGCCCGTGTGAGACTGGTGTACTACGGTGTGGTAGGAGATTTGTATTGCTGTAGTGTTCTGGGTTCCTTGGCAGAAAATAAAGTAGCTTTTCAACACGGACACACCCACTTACTTTTCACGACGGGGCTGTTAACCAAGATGTCCCAATCCCCTAAAATGAATTAATAACAACAACAGGGAATGCAACTATAGCGCACATTTTGGAGGTTCGCGCTTATCCCCGCTAGCCTACAAGCACAATCAGCAGCATACAGTAGCCTCGCAGGGAAGCAACGCACTCACACAGCTCGTGATAGCCCATGGCCGACGAGCTGGTGAGTCACTGGATCGTACCAGCGCGCCGAGTTGGGATAGGTACAGTTTACACCAACGATTTCTGCCGGTGTCATTGAGAGCTCGTGCATTGAAGCCAGTCTGGTAACAGACCACTGGCCAACAGTGGTGCACACAGCTCGAGACTTATCCAGGATTGTGATCCGGCCAAGCTCTCTACGCTTCTGACATTTTACGTATCAGCGCGCATGCCCAAGATGTTTGAGACTCGCAAACTGTGTCGTATCTTGATGCGCAACCAGACCCCACCGACAGAAACGGTGGAATGAACTGTACAACTCGTGAATTGGATGCCAGCGCTAGTTGGCAACCGCCCAGAATGCGGTGGAGCATCACTCTGACCAGCCAGCTCTTGGTTTGTGCATCTGGAGCACTTTCCTAAGCATAATACCTCTACCATGACGAATAGAGATAAACAGTGTCATCACTCCGCTACTTAAGCATTGTAGTTCATGGTCCAGCCAGTGTGTGGCGCGGAAGTCGCGACGAACCATAAGCACGTATGACAGTAACCCACGAGGTTAGTACTGTAATATCCTGTGCGCGAGAAGTCATATTATTCGAGGGAATTTGTTTCTTTGTAATAATTTACGAATGTCTGTGCAGTGCTTTGTGTGTGCAAACAACTAAGTTTTCTGTTGTTTCGGGAAAATGTCGTAAAGTTTTGTTCCAGGAAGTAAATCGGGTTACGAAGAAAATCTGATGGTAGACATTTTTCACACCGCCAAAAGAAACAAATCTGTTTTCGAAATGGGCGAGAGTTTTTCCGTGGAAGGATAAGCAATTGTCGATCAAAAATAGAATCTGTGACGAACGTTTTTCGGAAGATTTAATTATTATAAAGGCGGACTCTTTCGTAGTGAACTATGAGAATGTGAAACTTCCTCGCGTGAAGTGGAAATTAAAACCAGGATCAGTACCTCAATTTTTTCAAAATTTACCGAAATATCTATCCACTGATGTAAAATCACGAAAGCCGCCCAGTAGGATACGGAATGAAGGCAGCCTTCCATGGTTACTTGTTCTATTTCGTGCCATCCTTACCTAAAACGAAAAAAAAATCGTCTTAATAATAATAGGCCTAAAATAATAATAGTTGTTGATTCTTTAGGGACTGAACGACATCGTGGTCACGTATCCCCGTGTGTTTGGGTTTGTTTAGAATTCGTCTGATAACCTGTGTCATTATGATGTCTGTAGTAGTGTGTGTATTTGGAATTGAGGTCGGATTTGGTAGGAAGCGCCCGTGTCGTTCAGTTAGGTACCATCCTGGCATTTGCCTGGAGGAGAAGTGGGAAACCACGGAAATCCACTTCCAGGATAGCTGAGGTAGGAATCGAACGCGCCTCTTAACATTTTTGCCTCACGAGGCTGAGTGAACACCGTTCCAGCCCTCAGACCAGTATTAAATTTATTGGCAGAGCTTGGAATCGAACCCGGACTTCCGTGGTGATAGCCAAGTGGCCAAGAATGAGTCGGAAATATAATAATAGCCATCCTGCCAATAAAATAAACGGTCATCCAATTCTTCGCTTCCGTTACCGTCCTCCTGATCTTCGGATCTTGTTTCAACTTTGTCTTCAGTATCAGAGTCACAAATTCCTTTGAAATTACTGAATCATGAACTAGCTATTAGTTATCTTTCAGCAGAAGGTGACACGCTTCATCTGCATCCTTAGTTTTTCGTAAGGCGCAGTCTCCTTACGGATATTAACTAAGGCAACATACTAAGCCAAATAATCGTTATAACAGCACACCTGCCACTCACTAACAGAATGTAACATCATTGGGAGCGCTGGTACTATCAATATCACGCTGACAAAGTGTTACACGTGATAAAGTTATTTTTAGGCACGCTATTTCACAACTCCAGAAAAATGCTTACTATGGTTTGGTGTAAGATGTCACGAGACGATAAGATCATAACTTGAACTGTTGGCTTGATATTAAAACTGATATAACGAACCATGGAGCTGTCAGACCAATGCGCGACTAACGGAGGGTTTTAAACGATAGTTCTACATGGGGACAGAGAATATTAATGCTAACTTTTTGACAGTATTATTCATAAGTCTAAACACACAATTTGTTGTAATCAGCGTAACCGCAGCCTTCGTAAAGAGGTTTACGTAGCCCAGCGCGTATCCCACTATTGAACAGCTGTCTGTGTAGCGTTGGGGATCAGCGCCGCTAGCGCTAGCAGAGCGGGGCGCGGTTGAACTCGGTGAGTGATAACACTATTTATTTCTATTCGTCATGCCTCTACTGTTTATGTTTAATGCTGTCTGGCTGTGCGATGCGATTATTGATTAAATACTCATTTCATTAATAGTTTCGTAGCAGAATTCACTTTGACCTTGACCAGAAGGGGATTATGAAATGCTCGTTGAGAATTTAAAATAAAATAAAAGTGGTGGCTCAGCGGTCAAGCTGTCTGCCTCTCAACAAGAGGGTTGATTCCCGGTGAATGCATGTGAGATTTTCGAAGTGAAATGCCATGTCCTGTGGTTGGGCTCATGGTCACGAGATTGACGATCACGTTAAAGTACAATCTCCCTTCCTTATAAAAGCCTTGATATTTACTTCTGCAAGCTTCAAAATTTATAACAGGTATAACTACCGCATCCCTTATTATATTTGAGAAACTTGATCCAGTAAATTGACAATTCGCTCAGTATACTTTCAACGTCTATTGAATAAAGAATAACTCAATATTGGTTAATCTGGTTCCCAGAAATATCGGGATAAGCCAGATCCATATTCTCCCTTTAAATGAGGAATGAGAAACATCTTTATTCTTTCGGTTAAGAGAACATGTCGATTACTTATATAATAAACTAACATTATAATATATAATAACACCCTGGCACTACAGCCCATGAAGGGCCGAGGCCAACCAAGCGACCGCTGCCCAGCCATTTGGCCTGCAGATATTGGGGTGACGCGTGGTCAGCGCATCGGGTCCCCTCGGCCGTTAATCTTGGTTTTCGTGACCGGGGTGCTGCCTCACTGTCAGACAGCTACTCAATTGTCCACACGAGGCTGAGTGTACCCCGTTCCAGCCCTCACGTCAGTTTCTAAAATCCCTGACGGAGCCGGGAATCGAACCCGGGGCCTCCAGGTGAGAGGCAGGCACGCTACCCAAACACCACGGGGCCGGCAATAAACGAATATTAAATTATATTAAATCTAATAAAATTCGTGAATGACTAGGTTATCAATTTCCTTTTCGAGACCTTTTTCATTGATAGCTAGTCCTGCCAGACTGAAACTTCCTTCAGCGGTAGCATGTGTTAGAGAAACTGTTAAAATTCAACTTTGTCAGCCCATAGGACAATTGAATTTCCCTAGTTTACACCACGTTAGCAAATGTTAGGGTTTTCCCTCTCTGGAGAGGAAGTTATAATTTTTATAATACATACTAGTAGAAATCAGTTATACAGGGCGTCAGGAAATGTTCTCCGCTGTGCCTACATGAGTCTGCGAGAGCTAGCATCAGTAGTTACGTTGGCAGCACTACTGTCGCTTGTATCAAAACAAACGAACAGTAAACTTTGTACTCACCACAGCCATTCATAACTGATGCTGGAAGTGTTGATGAAGCATACGCTCGCATATTGCAATACACACTGACGATTTCGACAGCCTACAGCCCACACGTGTGGGATTCACCCTGTCAAGGACACCGTGCTGCCAACTAAACTGCTGATGCTAGCTCTGGCAGAAACCGGCAGTCACTGCGGAGAACATTCCCTGGCGCCCTGTATTCAATCTCGATTGTATTTTCCAATTTTCGCCCTGTTTTCAGCATGTGGAATATAGACTTATGAGACTGAATTCTGTGCTGTGTGTATGTCCACCCCTATACCCCTCCCCTCCCCCAACTAACTTTTGGTTGCTTGGATCAATGTTAATGAAATTAGGTAGTAGGCTAGTTTCATCATAACAAAGGACAATAAATCAGATTTGATAATATGACTTTCTGAACCGTGAGAACTACCAAACCAAGTTGGCGGCCGTGCGAATTTTAAAAATCCAGCTATATTTCATCGGGACCTATTACGGCTAAGATCCTTCAATTTTTGGTGGTGGAATATAAAATAAGATACTGATATGACTTTTCAATTCATGACAAGCATAAAACTGAAATAACAGACGTGAGAATTTTCAAATTTTCGTTCCCTGTTCTCGGGATTACAGCTCTAAGCCTGAAATTTCGTACCATGGCAGAGGACAATAAAAACAAGTTCATTCATAGGACTTCTGAAACCGTGACCAGCACAAATTCATGACGGCGACCGTGGGAATTTTTTAAAAATTAAATTAACTTTTCTCAAAACCTACTACAGCTGTGAACCTGAAATTTTGTACCACTATAGACGAATATAGAACAAGTTTGTTGATATCATCTTTGAATCTGAAAGACGGACCAAACCAAGATGCTGGCCGTGTGAATTTTAAAAACGAAATTGCCTATTCTCGGGACATGTTACTGCTATTAGCCTGAAGGTTTGTTCCTTGCTAGATGACTGTAAGAAAAATTCAGGTATGTGACTTTCGAAGCCCTGACAAGTGCGAAACGAAGATAGTGGCCACTCGAATTTTCAATATTCAATTCTCTTGCACACTGTTATAAGATTGAAATTTTATACCATGTCAAATGACTATAGATTAATGCGTACTGATATGGCCTTCGAAACCAGGACATGCGCTAATCTAAGTTGGCAGCCGTTCGAATTTTAAAAATTTAGTTGTTTCTTCTCTGAACCCATTACAGATATTAGCCCGAAATTTAGTACCATGAAAGAAGATTATAAGGAAAATCCGCTTATTTATTTTTTGAAACCTTCGACAGTACGATATCAACATGGTAGTGGGGCGAATTTTCAAAAAGTAATTGTTTTTTCATGGAACCTAATTTACTGTATCTATAAACCTGAGCTGTTTTATCACGTTAAAGGACTAGGAGATAATTTCACAGATATGACTTATGGGATCGAGACGAGCAATAAACCAAGTAAGCGCCCACGAGAATTTTGAAAATGTAATTGGCTTTTCTCGCCGGCCCTGTGGTGTTTGGGTATGGTGCCTGCCTCTCACCTGGAGTCCCCGGGTTCGATTCCAGACTCAGCCAGGGATATTAGAACCTGACGTGCGGGCTGGAATGGGCTGCACTCTGAGGACAATGGAATAGCTGTCTGACACTGAAGCAGCGCCCCAGTCAAGGAAACCGAGATTAATGGCCGAGGGGATCCAACGCGCTGACCACTAGTCTTCCCGGAATATATAGGTCGAATGGTTGGGCATCGGCCACTTCGTAGTACAGGGCCCTTCATGGGCAGTGGTGCCACGGGGTAAAATTGGTTTTCCTCGGAACCAATTACAGCTGAACCTTTGTTCCATGAAAGACAACTATGTGACAACTTCATAAGTATTCTTATTAGTACAATGAGAGTTTGCTGAACTTTGTATTTCGATTTTGAAGACACTCGCACATACACACCATGCAAATCTACTGCTTGAGATTCTAAACATCGTTTGTTGATTTTATTGTCCTCAGTTGCCCCTCATCATATTCAGTTAACTCATGTTTCATCATAAGACTCGCAAGTTAAATGGTTCGACTCAGACTTGCGGTTGAGTTTTGGCTTCCATGCTGACTGTGATTCCTTCAGGTTCTTTCACCGTTCACTGAAGAATTGTGCAGTGGAATCTTATTTCAATTGAAGGGGGTGATGTTTCTAATATGAACTCTACATAATTAATTACACCAACACTATAATAGACAACACAATAAAACATTCATAAATTACTAAGCACAAGTGGTTGATGAACTCGTTCTCCCTGGCAGCTAAAACAAATTAAGAATAACACATGTACGTGATGAACGGAGGGCGGGCATCAATTCCACTCGGTCGAACATAAATTCCCCAAGATTTTCCTTAATTCCACTCGGTCCTCCAAGGGACCCAAAAATGAGTTCCTCAACTCCGCTCAGGCTTTGGCAAGGGGGTGGCAAAAGGGTTATCCCCAATGACGTAAAACAAATGTCATCACCATAACCCTCCTGCTCGCATACCAAGGGCTGGGTCAATTACCTTATGCAGCTCATGAGTGAATTCTTGAATGCAGCTGATTTTTCCGTTCTGGGCTGGAAAACAGTATTTTCAGCATCCGCAGCTGATATCGAAAGTATTTTTAGGTACAAATTATACACCTATTATTATCTAAATTTAATTAATAATATCTGACTAGGTTAAAAATACATACAAACATTTAATTATGCACATGTTAAAAACAATGTATAAAATTTGTAGAAATAAATAGAAAACTTGGCAGACTTATTTAAAAGTATATTATGATTAATTTTAAATCACTTGTATTTTCTGCCATATAAGTTATAATGTGCCAAACACTTTATACCTGATTTAACGAATGAGTGGACTTGACATCAGAGCGGTTGGCCAATGGCACAACAATGTTTTGCGAACACCACCACGCCATCGGTCAAACGCTCTGAAGTCAAGTCCGCTCATTCGTTAAATCAGATATAAACATAATGCATAAAGAGCTAGATATTAATCACTGTTGTTAAATAAAAATATGGGCAGGAAATTTAATAAAATAAGAAAATTCAGCATCTTGAAATCACATAAATCTTAACTTCATTTCAAACTATACAAAAAAACATTAGATGAAACTCTTTTCACCCCCTAAATATTTTGTGAGAAACACACTTCACAAGATCTAATCTACTCATTGCTTGGTTGTCGTACTGCATGAGCTTGTTTTCAATGAATTCTTTCCTCATACGACTATTCTTGTCTTTGCTCGACACCCGCCCGCTGCTGTTAAGTAGAATGTACGTGTCTGTCTGTATCGGATGTAGGCACTTAAAAAAAAAAATATATATATATATATATATATATATATATATATATATATTTTTGGATGAGGTGTTGTACTTTGTGCTTTGAATTTCGAGTGAAAAGCCTCGCAGGCATTAGTTGTTCTCCACAACTCTGCAGACGGGGACGCCCACAGATGTGGGGGCAACAACGTAACTGGAGCCTCTTCAATGTAGGTTTCCAGAAGGTAATCCGAAAATTCACTAAGCCGCTGGTCGCAGAAGGTGTTTGACCCGGCCCTTGGTATGCGAGCAGGAGGGTTATGACATTTGTTTACGTCATTGGGGATAACCCCTTTGCCGACCCCTTACCAAAGCCTGAGCGGAGTTGAGGAACTTATTTTTGGGTCCCTTGGAGGACCGAGTGGAATTAAGGAAAATCGAGGGGAATTGATGTTCGACCATGAACGGAGGTTAACCAATGTTCAACCCTCTACACATTTATTTGTAATGAATCGTTCACTAAATAGGCTACAACAACGTCATATCTCAGAAGTGAACTTAAATATTTGATGTCTCATTCCGACAGTAAATATTTTTTCAAAACGGTGTTCATTATTTAGGGAAAATACAAATAGATTTGACGAATGTGCAGTGGAAAAGAACATGCAAAGACATATTAAAACGTTTAACATCTTGATTTTTTGAGCGACAACGTTGTTGTATTTAATAAGTATATGTTCCCTTTACCTGGCGTCAACCTCCTAGAATACTCCTTCACATGGCCTCGTCTCCTAACCACCCAAGAAGCTCTTTTCGGTATTCTCGCTCATAAAATGGACTATATAGTCTAATGCAATCTTTTATTTCATGAATTTGAAATCGTATACGCAATTCCGACCGTTCCTGCAATAGATTACAAGGCCAGATGTAATGTCCTCGCCATTTCCACTTTCAGCCTATTTCTCCAACACTTAAGTACAGAACAGGAAATGGTATACCTTGAGTTGAAACATGAGGCTCCGTATATAGAAAGAGGATTGAGAAAAAATTCCCCCTCCAGTGTTCACACAAAGAGCGAATCGATATTACCTCAATGAATGACGATGATAAATTATATTGTGTACGTCACTGCCAGCAATAGGCACCCTCATATCTTATTAACTATCTCGTAAGATCGACCCATCACTTTTAATAGCACGTCAATACCGGGTGAGTTAGCCGTGGTCGTTACAGCGTGGCTGCAGGCAGTCGCTCACATCCAGGAGGCGAGGAGGTTCGAATCCCCCCGCCAGCAACCTTAAAGATGGTCTTCTGTGGTCTCCCATCTTCTTTTCAGGCAAATGCCGGGGTTGGTCCTAACTATTGGTCACAGCCGCTACCTTCCAACTTCTCGTCCTTACATTCACCCCTTTCACCCCAGACAACATTCCACACGCAACGGTACCTGTAGCTCACCCCATGGGTGTCCGCATAGAAGCAGCTACAAACTCTGGCGAGCCAAACATGTCCTCGGACACTCCCGGCTCTAAAAGCCATACGCTATTTTTAAAACACGTCAATATAACGTGTGCTGAACCAGTTTACATCACTATGCCTAACCATTTTTTTTTTTTTTTTTTTTTGCATTTGTTAAATGTTTGTAAATTGGTTGGGAAAATTGAGTGTAGCAGAATATTGGTAAATACGCTCACTTAGATTTAACTAATTCTAGAGTGATCGCTGAAACGGGCCTCACTCAGCCTCGTGTGGCAATAGTGAGAAGAGATGGGTTCGATTCCTACCTCAGCCATTCTGGGAGTGGTTTACCACTTCAAGTCCAGGATGGTTCCCAACTTAAGGCCACGACCCAAATCCTACCTCGATTACAAGTACACACACTAGTTCAGACATCACAGTGACACCCGGTTATCAGACAACCTCCACGCACACGCAACTTCACGACGCTACATGACCACGATGTCGTAAACCCCCAAAAGAATCTGATACAGCACAACCACCAGGCTTTCAGGGCCAAGAAATTAAACTCCACAAAATAGTTTAAGGTTCTCTCGTGTCTGTTGCGAGGTTTCTTCTAGATGTACCAAGTAAGGTTCATCAGCAGGCTTTGGTACATCCTACACTCTTATTATCCAATTTTTACTAGTTTTCCACAGGATGAAGCACGAAGGTAACAAAGAGAGGATTTTGTGACTTCAGCCTGTTCCAAATTATGTTCGAATCATTTTTCAAAGGAATGCTTTAACAGAAAGAAATGTTGGGGGAGGGGAAGGTTGAAACAATATTTAATTTTCCAAGGCATCTCCTTCCTAAGGTTTCTTATAGAAAGCATCCTATAAAAGGAAATTCATGTGGTGAGTATAACACCTGCTTCTTCCGCTTCTTCATTTGTAGCGCTACAGTCTGGGGTGAACATTGGCTCTTCCAACGAGTTTCCGCCATCTACCACGGTCACATACTTTTCTCCTCCAGTTGATGCATCCCAGCTTCCATAGATCCTCTTACACTCCGTGCAGCCATCTTGTTCGAGGGGCCGATAACCTAGATATTAGGCCCCTTTAAACAATAATTATCATCATCATCTTGTTCGAGGTCGAACTCGTCCTCTCTGTCCTCCTCGGTTTCCAAAGGGAATCTTCTTTTTCACCTCAGCTCCTCTATTCTCACCACATGGACTGCCGATCTTAGTCTTCCTGATCGTATGACTCTTGTTACTGGAGCATCGGAATAAATCGTATACAATCCTGCATTCTACCATTTCCTTCATCGTTCTTTATAAAACGCGGGGATAATTAGCCTACTTTTCACATTTTGCAAAAATGAGGAAAAAGTAGACTTATGAGATCGGACAAATGTGTGTCTGTCTGTCTGTCTGTCTGTCTGTCTGGCTGTGTGTGTGTCCCCCCCTATCAACTCCTAAACGGCTGCTCAATCGAAACAACATTTGGTAGGAGTAAAGATCTATACCTGATTATCTCACGGCGATATTTGAGAAGGATGTCAGTGCTACCAACTGCTGAAAAATCGCAATTGAAATTTGAGCTCCATGTTGGATATCTTGGAAGGTATGAATGGGAGCTATTTCAAAATTGGCACACGTATAGATAATAATATTGCAGTTTAATTTCCAGGAGGCTATACATGGCAGTGTTGCCAAAATGATTCTAAGCCTGCTGATAGGTCCAAATTTTAAATGCATATAACTTCTACACTATCAATTGGATTTCAACCAAATTTCGTATGTGATATGTGTACATAAACAGATATGACTGAGCATATTCTTAAGAGCCACCAGGGCTGCCAACTGTTAATAAATGCTCTCAATTTTTTACATCCAAAACCCATATATCAGAAAGTATGCAAGCCGACAGCTTTAAACTATGCACACGTATAGTACCTGATATTCCATATTAATTTGGAGCAACTTATAAACGTCAGTGCTACCAACATGATTCTAAGCCTGCTGAGAGGTCCAACTTTAAATACATGTAACTTCTATACTATCATTTGGATTTCAACCAAATTTCGTGTATGCTATGTGTACCATAACAGATTTGACTATGCGTATTCTTAAGAGCAACCAAGGCTGCCAACTGTTAATAAATACTGTCTCTATTTTTGTTACCCTAATATCAATATATCAGAAAGTATGCAAGACAATAGCTCTAAACTTTGCACACGTATAGTACCTGGCATTCTGGATTAATTTGGAATAACTAATATAGGCCTATGCCAGTGCTGCCAACATGATTCTAAGCCTGCTGATAGGTCCAATTTTAAAATGCATGTAACTTCTATACTAATTAATTGATTTCATTCAAAATTGACACGACAATAGATCATATTATTTCAGATTATTTTTGACCAATACATGTATGTCATTGTTGCCAACATGATTTTACTCGCGATGTTAGATCCAATGTGTAACTGCATGTAACGTCCATGCTATCCATTGGACTTCAACCAAATTTTGTATTCTGTACCATAAGAGATGGAACTAAGAATATATTCTGGCACCAGGGCTGCCAACTGTAGTTCTCTATTAGGCTACATTATGCCATGTATACAGTATTTCGAACCAATTAGAAATTTCGATATTACCAATTTAATTTCGTAAATATTCTAGATAGATCCATATAGATTAATCATTGGCATGAATCTTAAATTTTAAGAAAAGTAGGCTCTTTAGTTCGTCTCGGAACTTCTTGTTTTTCTTCTCAGAACTTTCCTCTCAAATCCATAAAGCAGACTTGCATTGGTTTCTGTCAAAGGCCACGTTTCTGAGGTGTGCGTGATAACTGGTCTAGCAAGGGCTTTGTAAATAGTGAGTTTTGTTGAGCGGCTGAGGAGGAGTCTTGACAGGAATAAGTCAGTCAAGGCAAAGAATGCCCTATTTGCTGCAACCAGCCTGGCCTTAATTTCAGTGGAAGAACTATTATTTCCCACAACTCCTTTGGTTTTAAGAACGCTGGGATATAGAAATATTGCCCCGAAGAGGATATCTAACAAGCATTTAAATCTAATGATACTTATATATCACATTTGAGCACCTTCAAATGACAACAAACTGTGCTGATTGTGAGATTCGATTCCACAATCTCGGGTTCATCAGGAGAGGATAAATGTTTATTGCACTTCAAATCCGTCGTAGAGGCATGTCCAATGGTCGACGAAGTATACGTAATCGGAAACAACAATCCATTTCGTTTGAGTAACCTGTGGGAGCCCTTTCATAAGCCTTGAATGGGACCAAGTAGATGACCTCTGGTGGTGAAGTCATTCTACTCGTACTAATCACAGTCCTACACTATTGTTATGACTAACGGTCTGTGATGTGACTGTGTACTGAAGCGTGTGACAAACCGAAATTTTTATTTTTGGTGCGAAATTTTATTTGCCAGCCATTGTATACCAGGCGAATCAGCTGCCTCTGATAATGATGTTTTATGCATCCCAACTAGAGTTGTTATCAGGAAGGTCGATATTTATCTGCTTGCATCGCGTATGGTACTTATGCACTGCAAGCATATCCTGCAAACGATACTGAACTCTATTATTTTTCCCTCGATGTGACTACAGACTAATACGAGGTAAAACAAGTAGTTCCGTGAGGAACTAAACAGCCTACTTTGTTAATTGCCTTTATCACCTTACAAAATTTCAGTTTGATTCCTGTAATAGATTCGTAGATATTGAGAACCCTCTAAATATATCGGATGGTCGTCATGTTGGATTTATATATAAAGGTCATAGATGTATGTAGCATACTATTACATGAGTCGTGTAGTTTCAAAAACCCCTATCTCCAAGTTTCACGAAAATGGAGATAAATGCCGTTTGGATTTTTCTGTGGACATGTCTACCGCTGTATACTACTAGTTCGCATCAAAACCCGCTCTAACCGTTCGAAATTCAATGTCAAAGTTGAGGGTTATTTTCATATTCCGCCATCTCCAATGCTTTGCGCTCGGACATAAGTAACATAACCCGCCATCTCCAACTGCCAATAGGAAGGCAATACGCGGCCATGAGACAGGCAGGCGTGGAGCTCTTGGCGCGACTGTGAGAGGTAGCATTTGTGTTTACAGAGTGCCGTGTAGATGTCTATTACTAATGGATTCATCTCATAAATGTATTGAGAAGTGTAGCCCTGGCAAGGGCAGGAAGAAGTTACGTAATGAGCAGCAGTGGAAATGCAATGAAGCAAAAATATCAAGGTATATTTTCTTATAGTAACATTATGTTATTACGTTCTCTTGTCAGCGTAATTGTAGTACTGTATCAGAAACTGCAGTTTAAGAAAAAGCTTTAGAAAACATGCACTGTTGCTTGAAGTCAGCGTGTGGTGTTGTGCCGGATCGGTTGTTCTCATCTCACAGAGGTGACCGCAGTTCGAATCTCGGCCAGTGCACATTCGATTCCCTAAAGCCCGTACCATTGTGGGTGGCATTATGCAGCTTCTGATAATTATTACCTTCTATGGTCACGTTGAGAAGGCAACATCCCTTTCTTTCCCGATGCAGCCCATTCATGCAGGCCATTCATAAATAGCTGTGATTTAGTAAGCATACACAATCTCGTAAGTGACAAGGGTGTTTATTACGCAGGTACTCGCCGGCTGGACCTCCTGTCACACCAAAGTGCGGCCATAAATCCAAGGCTTATAAGTGCGGAGATATTTCTTTGTTGGATGTGAAGAAGTTCCACTCGGTATTCTACTCTACATCATCAAAACTGCAGCAGGATAGTTTCATTATCAAGCATGTTTCTTGTATACCAGTGGCGAGACGCAGGCCGGCTAATAATATCAGATCCGGAAAAGCGCACACATTCAAGTACACTATTCGGAAACGGGATGGTACGATGGTGCCAATTTGCCGAGAAACATTTATGGGAGCTCTCCTATTGAAGAAGGACAGAATTCAAGGGGTAATAAAGCGTCATTTAGAATCTGGGGGAATGCCTGTGGAGAGAAGAGGGGGAGACAGAAGACCCCATGCCAATAGATCAAAACGTGCGGCCATCTGTAAATTTATTGAATCGTTTCGTGCTAAAGAGCCGCACTACTGCCGTACCAAGTCAGCGGCACGAATGTACCTGCCATGTGACCGAAATATAAAAAAAACTTTGGAGACAATACAATACCACTGTTGAAACTGAATTGCAAGCAAACCACTCCTTCTTCAGAAAGATCTTCAATCGAAACTACAATATTGGCTTTGGAAGTCCAAAGACTGATGTGTGTTCAACTTGCTCACAACTAGACGAGGAACTGAAAAATTGCACATCAGAAAGTGCAAAAGTTGATTTGCAGACCAAGAAACGAGTCCACAAGTTAAAATACTGTGCATTCTATGAATATTTAAGAGAGGAAGATGAATCTATTCAGACTGTTTCCTTTGATTGACAGAAGAACATGCTATTGCCCAAGCTAAATGACCAAAGTGCTTACTTCAGCAGGCAAATAAATGTGTACAACTTCACCGTAGTTTTTGGAAGCTCTAAGACGTCGCTGACGCCCGAAAATGTGATGATCTATTCGTGGAATGAAGCTGAATTTCGTAGAGGTGCAAATGAAATTGCAAGTTGTTTGTTTCATGCTCTTAACAGTATCGATCTGTCAAAAAAGAAAACCATGCGTCTATTTGCAGATGGATGCGGTGGACAGAATAAGAACAGTATTCTTGTATGGTTAGTAAATGGCTTCTATCTGCACCAGTGAATGTGAAAAAAATTGAAATTTACTTTCCTGTAGTTGGTCATTCCTTTTTACCACTCGGCAGGGTGTTCGCACGTATAGAGAAAGTTGTGCGAAAAAGAGAGGCTATCCTTAAGCCGGAGGTACACAATGAGATTTTCAGCGGACATAGGAAGCTTTTCCAGCCTGGTTGTGAAGTGTCAATATTTGACTGGAAGGTTCGAGATGTTTTCAAACCTGTCGGCTCGTGGCATTTTCAATTCAGTCCTGTTAAAAGAATTTTTCTAAAAAGGAGCAAAAACAACATATTGGTACAAGGAGAAGTTGTTTACCGTTGCACATTTGGCCTGCCAAAGGGTGTGTTAAAGATAGGCAAAACCTTTTCCAGACTGATTCCACAGTTAATGGAAAAAGGTAAGGTTCCTTTAAACAATGCAAAAGTGAAGGATGTCTGCAGATTGGTTGAGAAACATTACAGGGCTAAATGGAGGGTGCTTGTAGATCTCCAGTTTTATGTTTCACTGGAAACGCGTCAGGCTGAACATTGTCAGAGTATGACAGAAGAGCATGAGGAAGAAGAATACTGTGAACCAAGGGATGACTCCTTATCCTTGTTATATTAGATTGGAACAATCATAATATTTTTATTTTTCATCAGGCAAATACATTGCATATTCTCAACGAACATTTAAACATTTAATATTATTTCATGTTTTCAATTCGTTTTCCATCTCAGTGTGCTACATAGAAGTTAGTAAGTGAAGTAAAAGTAGTTTCTTTGAGCACTAGAGAGTACGAGTGTGTTTGCAATATCCATGTTTACTTCCAAACCCCGCCATGTCCACCTGTGACGTTCAAAACCCCCTATGTTCAAGACAAATATTGCCCTAGCACAAAAATGTAGAGATGAAACTGCATAAATTTTGTATGTATTATTCAGTATGAGCTAATTTAAATAAACGTAAAGAAAATTTTAAAATAGAATGTAAAATACAGTCATGGCAGTTTTTTGCCCTTCCTGAAAAATTGATTTGCTTCGAGATAGGGGTGTTTGAAAATACACGACTCACATGACGATTGCGTAGGTGTATCATTCAAACTTCAATCGCATGATTAGGACACAAGAAATAATAAAAACGAGATTTTGAAATTTCGCACAGCTGCCATCTTGTGGTTATGAAAACAATTGAAATAATTTAGATGCCAGTGAATAAACATTTGTATTAGGATTTACCGTACTAAGTTTCATTGCGCTAGGATGGTTAGGTCGTGAGAAACGTCCATTTAATTATTTGAATTTCGAGACGCCGCCATGTAGATATTTGCTCACCAGGTTATTGAAAGTCCCATAGGTGAACAAATGTTCCTAGCCTTTATCAATGTACATAATTTCAATTTGATTGCTGTCATAGATTAGTAGATATTGAGAACCGTCTAAATATTTCAGATAATGACCCTGTTAGATTTTATAAAAGTAAGCCACAGAGCTATGTATTATTAAATGACGATTATTACGTTGGTTCATTATTCAAACGTTGAAATCGATCGCATGATTAGGACACAAGAAATAGAATTTAATTTTAAAATTTTGCACAGCCGCCATCTTGAGATTATGTATTATGTATGTACAGGGCGCCAGGATATGTTCTCCGCAGTGACTACGTGCAGCTGCAAGAGGTTGCGTCATCAGTTTAGTTGGCAACACAATGTCCTTGATAGGGTGAAAGCCACATGTGTGGGCTGTGGTTTGCTGTGGGTTGTCGAAATCGTCAGTGCGTATAGTTAGATTATTGGAAGATTGCAACAGTATGTTATGAATGGCTGTGGTGAGTATAAAGTTTACTGTTTGTTATGATACAAGCAACAGCCGTGCTGCCAACGTAACTAGTGACGTAATCTCTCCCAGCAGCTTGTAGGCACTGCGGAGAACATTCCCTGGCGCCCTGTATTAGATGCCATTGCATAAATATGTGTATAAACATTTGCTGTAGCATGTTCTATTGCACTCGGTCGGTTAAATCGCGAGAAAGGTCTATTTGAATGTTTCAACTTCACTTCGCCGCCATGTTCGTTTCGTACGTAAGAGATTATTGTAAGTCAAATAGGTGAACTTGCAGTAGTGACGTTTATTAACACACATAATTTCAGGGATATATTTGTAAGAGTTTTGGAGATATAGAATGCCGTTGAAATAATTCACAAAGACGCCATGTTGGATTGGTGGGGCGTAATAAAATGTAAAGGGCACTGTCGGGATCGCAAGAAATATTAATATGACCTTACCGAGTTTTATGGAAATCAATTCAGTGGTTTAGATGTTATTAGGGACACACACACACAGACACACATGCGCGCACACACACACACACACACACACACACTGACAAAAGGTGATCTCATAAGCCTATTTGTTCATAAATGAGAATAGGCTAATAATAGTTTTCAGTATCGTTTGCGGGACATGCTTGCAGTGCATTGGTACCATACAGAATGGAAACACAGAAATATCGACCTTCCTGATTTCACGTGTTAGCTGGGATGCATAAAACAATATTATTAGGGCAGCTGATTCACCTGGTACAAAGGGTGATTCATAATTCCTATTACAAACTTCTGGGGGTTGTAGAGGGGAATAAGTAGATCACAGTTTGAATAGGAACCCTTGTCCGGACATTTATCATTTCGATACCATATCGGTTTGAAGATCACTTTCATTTTACATCGCCCGTTTCACGGACCGCAAATAACATTGGCTGAGGGCAACCTCTACAGTGCCCTGATGTCATACAGTACGTACGTATGTCTTCTGTTTACAAACCGTTGTGACAGTGAGTCTGCTTTGACAGCAGTTGTGATCCAGTCAGGATGCAGTCAAGACGAGACCGCAGTCCAATGCTATCATGTCGTCTGCTCGTTTACAAACGGTAGTGACAGCAGTTGTGATCCAGTCATTCAGCAGTACAGGATGGCGGCATACACTTTTGAAGAGTACACCGGGAATTTACTAATGTACAGCGAAGCTAGACGTAATGGTCGAGCTGCACAACGCATGTATCATGAACGTTTTCCGCGTCGCCCCACCCCATCACATACCATTTTGAGACTACAACAAAGGTACATTCAAACCGACCAGGGCTGATTGTGGTGCTCCACAGACGCGTCGCACTGTTTACTTTGAATAGGACATCCTTCATCACGTAGAAGAGGACCGTCGACGAGTACGCGAAACATTGTCGGTGCCGTGAATGGGTCGTAATCGAGCGTCTAGCGTGTTTTGCACGACCAGAAACTGCACCCTTTCCACCCACAGAAAGTTCCCATTTGGTCATCTGATTGGGCCGTACCTTCTTCTGTAGTGCCTAACGGGTCCCAGGTATTTGATCTTTCTACAAGAAAGTTCAGTGAAGATTTACCATTGGCACTGAGTCAGCAAATGTGGTACCAACATGATGGCGCACCAGCGAACTTTGCTCGTGCAGTCCGCGAACATCTTGTCCAAAAATTCAGGGAAAGATGGGTAGGTTGAGGTGGTCCAATTTCGGGGCCACCACATTCGCCAGATTTAACTCCCCTCGACTTTTTCCTGTGGGGCCACATGAAGAACCTTGTTTATGAGACTACTGTCGAGTCGGAAGAAGATCTCGTTGCACGCGTTCTGGCGGCAGTGCAAATTATTGAACATACACCAGGTCTCGTGGGACGTGTGTATGACAACATGCTGCGCAGGTACACGTTGTGTAATGTACAGCAGGGTCGCCACGTGGAACAACTCTTTTAGTGTATACGCGTCTGTAGTGAAGTGGGAGATGTGCAATCGAGTCAAACTGAATTGGTATCAAAACGATACATGTCCGGACATGGGTTCCTAATCAAAATACGCTCTCATAAATTATTATTTAGGATATAAAAGCATCAGATAAAATATGGGCGATTATGTCAAATCGTAAGTCCCGAAAGTGAGGCTTCGAACCCTTGTGATTTGGGAATATCACAGTACACATATTAAGTACTTAATTTTAAATGTTATTAACTGGAGAATGGGAAGGAAAGATGGGGTCTGCTTTGAGTCAGTTCAAGAGTTAATCTTTTTGGGCGCCTGGCACTGATAGCTAGTACGGAGAAACTAGTTTGAATTATTTCTCACACGATGCACTGAATGTTGTTAGTAGAACTGTCACTGATGTATTGGATAACTGTTTTTGCAGATTGAGAGCTTCTTATTGTTGTACTTTAAAAAGAGCTTGATGTATTTGTTGGCAAAATTATTACAAGTTGTAGGCCACGTTAATGGGGCTGGTAAAACGATCCCTCGGTGGAATGAATGCTAGCTTGGCATAGTTTCAACAACCGGTGGAAAAATCCCACGGAGAGTCAAAGCCTGACTTTCAAATTACTGCAAGTTTAGTAGCATGATTCCCACGTTGGGAGAAAAAGTATCCCCTTTTTGACAAATCGAGCAATTGAAAATATTCATGTTCATTCCAATACCTAGCTTACTTAAGTTTTAGCAAAGCAATGAATAAAGATCCCTCGTTGGAAGCCGTCAGTGAATATGACTTGCATAAAAGGTTCAAATTACGAAGATGTGACCCAAACGTTCGTTAAAACGTTCAGGTTAATAATTCACACAGGCTCCTTGAAATTGATAGTTTAATACCACTGAAACTGTACTTATCTTGTCATAGTTGATGGATGTAGACACTCTTGGCCAGCCGTTAGAAAGTTTCTATGTCATGGCGACAAGAATATCGAGTAAGTGAGCGAAGAGTAGTAGAGGAAGGGGGAGAAAAAGGGAGACTCATATGAGCAACATTGCAAAAATAAAGGCAATAACATTTATTCTGTCTTCAAGCGTTGATGCTGAAACGAAGAGTTGTCTGCAGAGACCTCTAAGGTGGTAGTGGAAAACTTTAAGCTTTAGCAGTAGCTGGATGAGTTAATTCAACATTCGAGTGCTGGTACTCGAACAAGTGTAAAGGTGCACCGCTAGATGTCATGGCAAGAAGATGCATGACACACATGAGTAATAGAGGTGAACATGAATAATTTTCCTATAATCGGACTAAGAAAAGGCGGCTTCGGTGGCGTAGTTGGTAGCATGCTCAGCGTCTATGCCCAAGATCGCGGGTTCAAATCCGGCCGAAGCCGTCGGATTTTTTAAGAGTGTTAAAATCCCTCAGTATGCCTTCCTTCGGAGAGGAAGTAAAGCTGGCAGTCCCATGTCACAGATTTATGGCATGTTAAAGAACCTTCCACTAATTACACCTGTGTGAAGCTCAATTGTATAGGTTAAGAGTGTAAACAATGCTCTTAGGTTCCTACGTTCGTTGCCAAGAGCCGCCTGCTGTGGCGTCTAGTAGCTTAGTTCTGAACTAGTAGTCGTTGACGGTGGCGTTTGGCGGCAAATCTAGGTACTACTTGAAATTCAAGGTCTGCAGTCCTTACTTGAATTAAAAACAGATAACACACACTCATACAGTCATCACAATTAACACCGGTTATCAGACAGATTCTACACACACCCAAAGTACACGGGGCTACATGACCGCGTTGTCAAAGCCCTTAAACTTAGGAACCAACCAACCAGACTAAGAAGGGAATAATGAAATGCCCAGAGAGATGGCAGAAATACAAAGGAAGTCTCTGTTGGTGTTTAAAAAGAAGGGAAAGGAGAAAAAACATGAAAGGAAGGGAAATCACAAAAAAGTAGTGATGACTATTGAAAACCAACTTGTACTGTATATTCAGGAGAACATACCACATGGCCTGTCATACTCAGAACGCCGTAAATATCGCCGAATATTCATCAATTATTTATCGTCATCTGCTTCAAGTCACGCCATCGCACGTCATCGCCAAGTCATCGCCATGTCATCGCCGGAAGTTCCAGAATTTACACGGGAGACCCCGTCTGGCCACGCGGAAGAACATCACGCCATTGAAGACGGCGCACATTCATACTCATGCCATTCATTTCTTCGTCTTTTTCACCTCATTACCATATAACTGCACGGTACTTCATTCAGTATTCATTCATTTATCATCTCGCTGTCTTCGCATTCTCATTCACTGATTCGATATTACTGCACAATTCTCCACCATAGCGCTGTGAATACCCAGGCACTACAAGTGAACCCTCGTCCAGCATTTAACAGCACTTCAGTTTGCTGTACATTCGCCTGTTCTACTGCTGGAAATAATACTGTACCAGTGAGGCAAAGAGTCTGCACATTCATTACATCGCTTAGCCACCGGTTTCGCCCACTACATTCATACTGTGCCCATGTGAACACTGGCACAAGCGAACCCTCAAACTTTTAATAAGAGATGATAGAGTTTCTACAGAAATCAAGGATAGACAAGAAGATATTCCTTAGAGAACAGGCATTAGAAACCAAGCCAGACCATGCAAGTGGCTTATTAAAAACTTGTCGGAAACATAAAATCACATTAGTTTGACACTTTTAATACTGATTGCCATTAAGAGAGCAATTAAAGGAGCGAGCAACTGCAGAGTTGGAGAGCCTAAATGGAACCTCGACATTCCGCAAGACAGCAATTCTAACAGAAATGATTGCCAGTCAAATATGATATTAATGGGAAAACTACTTTTTAATGATAACGATGACACCCATTAGAGCAGGCCCTACAATACGCACGTCAGCGGAAATTAGAACATATAAACAGGGGAACCCCCGTCATACAACTTAAGAAATAAAAACACTATGTTGGTAAGCTAAGAGACCACAACGAATTTAGTGACTGAATAATTCTGTAGGTTTGAGATCCTGTAAATTAAACACAGGAGAAAATGCTGAATAAGCTTACGTCATAGGGGATTCCGGCGCAGTGCTACACGGAAGCACAAGGTAATAGGGTTGGTCCCTCAGTGTGAATAATAAAGATTTTTATTAATTAAAAATTAGCCAGTGATCGAATCTCATTCCGCTCAAAAGCAATCTTAAATTAAAGTGTTTTACATCGGGAAATAAATTGAGAACCAGATCGGAACAGGGAGTAAGGAATTGAGTTCCCGAAGTCGTAAGGGACTATATTTTGTGTCAAACCGAATAAATAGGCCTTGGGACAAGCCAGAGTATCAGACAGTTCATCCAGACTCTTGAGGGAGGTCGTGCTACACGCCGTGCCACAAGTACAAGTTAGCTCATCAGTAGATCACAGTTTGACTTAGGACCTCAGTGCAGGTCGTGCTACTCGACAAAGTAATCAGTAATCAGTCAGATTAAGACCTCATTGGAGGCGCACTACACTACAAGTTAGACGAAGTTATACCACGTTGATAATCCAGAGTTCGAGACTTTGAACAGTAGTACAAGTCTGCAGAACATTTAAATTAACAGACTGTAAAAGAAATAACGCTTAAGTCCGGAAACCAGTTATTGAAGTTATAGGGCGTAAAACAAGTTGCGTTACGTCTAAAGTAAAGGCGTTCATAAAAACATTAACTCCCAGAAGGGACGTTCACAGAACAATATATTGTGACTGCATAGTGCAGAGATTAAGGTAACGTGAGTTCGAAGAAGAGAGGTAATACTCAAAGAAGTATCAGTTAGAAACCGGAAATAGGAAGTTTATGAGCTTCGAATTGGAAGCCAAGTTATAAAGTTATAAAATTGAGATAGATAGCAATAGAAAAGCGAGGGTGGCGGCAAAAATTAAGGACATTTTCGCCTAAATCAAAATGGCAGAATTAGTTAAAGCCACGTGCCGTAATAAAAATAAACAAGAGAGACTAAAATCAAGAGACTTACCAGAAGTAGGAGTAAACATTGAAGGAGAAATCACACGACCTATGCAGGAAGTAGAGATAGCATCAGAGATCGTCAGTGTCGTGGAACTCATCGCCAAAACGCTGAGATATGGTCCGTGTGAAATAAGTGAATTGTAAATAGAGAAATGAGTGTTTTAGTGTAAAAGTGTTCAAAGCAGAGTAATTATGTATTTCAAAATGTGTCAGTGTAATTGTTATGATCAGAAAATAATGATGATCAATTATAGTGAAATTATGTATAACTAAACGAAGCAGGATGGGTGAATTCAACCGGAAGTATGGTCATGAACCGAACATCACATGAGGTGAGTAAGGAAATTTCATTATCCTAAATGTTGTGTCATGTGCTAAGATATAATTGTGAAATGTACGAAATAATCAAGTAAATGCACTATTATATGAATGAGTAATGGTTAAAATGTGTTGGAAAAAGCACAAGTATAATGTTGTCAAGTGTAACAAGAAGTTCCATGACGAACTAAAGAGCCTACTTTTCTTAAAATTTAAGATTCATGCCAATGATTAGTCTATATGAATCTATCTAGAATAATGACGAAATTAAGTTGGTAATATCGAAATTTCTAATTAGTTCGAAATACTGTATACCTGGCATAATGTAGCCTAATAGAGAACTACAGTTGGCAGCCCTCGTGACTGAATATATTCTTAGTTCCATCTCTTAAGGTACAGAATACAAAATTTGGTTCAAGTCCAATGGATAGCATGGACGTTACATGTAGTTAAACATTGGATCTAACAGCGCGAGTAAAATCATGTTGGCAACAATGACATACATGTATTGGTCAGAAATAATCTGATATAATATGATCTATTGTTGTGTCAATTTTGATTGAAATCAATTAGTTAGTATAGAAGTTACATACATTTTAAAATTGGACCTATCAGCAGACGTAAAATCATGTTGGCAGCACTGGCATAGGCCTATATTAGTTACTACAAATTAATCTAGAATGCCAGGTACTATGCGTGTGCAAAGTTTAGATCTATTGGCTTGCATACTTTCTGATATATTGATATTAGGGTAACAAAAATAGAGACAGTATTTATTAACAGTTGGCAGCCCTGGTTACTCTTAAGAATACGCATAGTCATATCTGTTATGGTACACATAGCACACACGAAATTTGGTTGAAATCCAAATGATAGTATAGAAGTTACATGTATTTAAAGTTGGACTTCTCAGCAGGCTTAGAATCATGTTGGTAGCACTGACGTATATAAGTTACTCCAAATTAATATAGAATGTCAGGTACTATACGTGTGCATAGTTTAAAGCTGTCGGCTTGCATACTTTCTGATATATGGGTATTTGGATTTTAAAAAAATGAGAGCATGTATTAACAGTTGGCAGCCATGGTGGTTCTTAAGAATGTGCTCAGTCATATCTGTTTATGTTGAAATCCAATTGATAGTGTAGAAGTTATATGCATTTAAAATTTGGATTTATCAACAGGCTTATAATCATTTTGGCAACACTGCCATATAGGGCCTCCTGGAAATTAAACTGCAATATCATTATATATACGTGTGCTAATTTTGAAATAGCTCCCATTCACACCTTCCAAGATATCCAACATGGAGCTCAAATTTCAATTGCGATTTTTAGCAGTTGGTAGCACTGACATCATTTTCAAATATGGCCGTGAGATATTCAGGTATAATCTTTACTCCTACCAAATTTTGTTTCGATTCCTGCAGCCGTTTAGGAGTTGATAGGGGGGCACACCCACACACAGCCAGACTGACAGAAGGACAGACAGTCAGAAGGACAGACAGACATTTGCCGGATCTCATAAGTCTATTTTTCCCCATTTTTGCAAAATGTGAAAAGTAGGCTAAAATATAAATGTCAACGTGCAAAGTAAAGTAATTGATACCCGTATAAATGAATAATTAACAGTGATAAAAAGGAAATCTGAGAGGAGGAATCGAATATAATTATACTATTGACAAGTATTTTATGCCGTATGATAAATGGTTAAAGTAATAATGAAGTGAGCACCATAATAATAAGTATTGAATTTTTATATTCCAGGAATAATGAGTAAATATTGAGTAATTGCACTCCATAAATAGTGACGTGATAATTAATAATGTTTTTTTATAATAATAATAATGAGCTCTAAATGAAAGAATTGAATAATTAAAGGATCTTTGGGATACCTTATATGTGAAAGAAAATAATAATGTTGTTCAGACCGTAAATATAATGAAATAAAATAAATGGGGGTAAATCGAACACCTTGATGATATGTTAAAAAGTTTGTTGGCTATAAGCTATGTAAAAGGGAAAACTTCGAAATGAAGACCAGTAAGTAATGCCGCGATATGAATAAAGTTGATTTATCTGAGGATATTCAAAAGTACGATGAAAGTCCAAGTTATAATAATGTTGTATTGCCAAAATGGGCCAATGAATAATAAGTTAGCATCAAGCTAGGGAAATGTATTTGTCCTACAACATGCATATTCGGGAGATCAAAAGTGTATTAATTGTCGGATCGTCGTTCGTCGTTATTAAGGGTTGCACCCATGGAAAGACCAGAGGTCTTTGCCAGTCAGCGTGAAATGTATGATGGTAATTTGCATTTTAAATCCCACTGGGAATAATGAGGATCTCCAGTATGAGGCACTGCTGAGTTGTGTAATTTGCGTTGTAAGTCCAGCTGGGAATGATGAGGATCTCCAGTTTGAGGCATTGCCGTGATGTATTATGTAAGTCTGGAAGGAAAAATGGTTTCTACGAGATATGATGTAACAGGGGAGGCTAATAGTTTGTCTCCGAGCCTAACGTCATATAACCTATCCTTAATTGGTCAGCATTGTTATTATCCGACCAGTAAATGAGTGAAATGGTATATATAAGACGGAATTTGGGCATGATGGAGATCTCCAAATGTCCGCATTACAAGTAATTGAATCGTCGTGATCTCAGAATGAATGCATTGGTTATTAGGAACATGAAATAAATGATATAATGAAGCGAGGAATAAATATTGAAATAATGTGAAGGAGCTTGGACTTTCATACGCTTGTAACGGGAAGAAAGTAAACAGTTGAAAGTCGCGAGGGGTGAATGAATGAGTCTAGACTAAAGTCATAAATCTTTGAACTAAAGAGGGAAACGGAGCGACCTTGCCAGCTCCTACGAGACTGCAGGGGGAGCAATATAATAGAAGCTTTGTGAACGAAGGTTTTAGGGATCTGACCAGGTAGTAGCCATTAACGGAGAAATATGCGACTTTGTTTAATAAACGTGCTATAGAATAATAAAGTGAATAATTGTATTGATGAGTTTTAGACAAATGTCCTCATCCAAAGTTTGAAGTATTTCCATAATATTTGACAGTAATAGTCAAGGATAACGACGTTGAGTAATACTCGATTCCTACCTCAAAGGATTAAGTAAACGAGACGGGTAAATGAATAACTGAGTTTGGAAACAAAACAACTAAAGAATAATGATAATAGCACAAGATACACCATTAATGAACCAACTTAAAGCATGAGAGATAAGTTGAAAGTTGTGGGTTCGATTCGTGGCATGTAAAATGTTGATGTGTTGTGTTCAAGTGTAAACAATTAAGCCTTAATTGGAAGAAATTTGTGCAGTTTAAAAATAACTGAAGGTAATGCATATAAATGAAAGTAAAGACAAAATAAAAGCCCTGAAGGGATGATAATAATACAAGATAAATGTCCGCAAGACTTAGATGATTTTTTATAAAATGATAGGCACGCTTGGTGTCTAAATAAATATAAACAAAACTGTAAGAAATTATTTTTGTGTTGATCTTAAATATCGGAGACTAGATCAAGGGAAATAAGCAAGATAATCCTAGTGTGTTGATTTGGAATGATTTAATGATGATTTTTATTGATTTTTGATTTTGTGCTGGACTGATTCCAAACAATTTTGTATTTGTATTTGTGTTGGTATTCCCTGGGCATTCTTTAAGGGAATAACTTCATGTTAATTGTAATACGTTAGTTATATGTGTAGTCTTGTTGATCCATCAGTGCTTTCATATCTGAATCTGAGGTCATATTGTGGGTTGAACGGTACACACCCCGAAACCGAAGTAGCAAATCCAGGTTAAGACCAAGCATCTAAGACACGATCGGGTACAGGGGAATTGTATGAAAGGTAATGGATATGAGCACTGGATCACAAGAAACGTCGGTCAATATTAAGTCTAGGAGTCAAGTTCAATGATAGGAATAAAGAGACCGCAACCCGCCGTACACGAAATATAAATGTAGAAATGAAACACCCCATAATGATTTTTCATGGCGCCCATGAACGTGAGGGGAGTTTTCCAAGATTTTTTTTTGCAAAACCGGAGGTTTTCGAATTTTCATTTTTTGAATATCTTGCTTAGAGTTTTGAAGGAGGGAAGATGTGAACGGGTTCGTATACATACATACCCGATAGCAACTTCACCTCAAAATGATAAGAACACAATATTTTGCATGTCAGTCGAACACCATGATATCTCATATGCTTGACATATTTTGGGATGTTAGTAGCCCATGTTTTCTGAAAGTATTGAGCAGAGAATGGCTATGAGCGAAGAAATTAAGGCATTTCTGAACGATTTTAAGGATAGCCTTAAAGAAGACAGTAAGAAACAGTTGGAAACTGTTCAAGAGAGCATTAACCTTAAGCTTCAGGACAGCCAAAAAGCTGTCCAAGAGAGTATTAACAAGGGTAATGTAGAATGCAAAGAAAACTTTGAAATTTTCAACACTAAAATTAGTGATGTAAATACCAAAATGGACACTAAGCTTGGTGAATAAAATACTCAGATGGACACCAAGCTTGGTGAAATAAACACCCAGTTAGGTGAAATAAGCACTAAATGTTATGAAATGGATAGGAAATTTGAAGCCACACAGGCAAAGGTAAATGATATTCAAGCTCAAATGGAGCCAATGAAAGAGAGTATAAATATTATAAAATCAGAAGTAAATCATATCTCAGACGCACAGGCGAAGGCGAACACACCCTTAGACGAGATCGATGATAAGATTAACGGGATAAAGATTGAAACTAAGGAACAGATTTACGGTAAATTTAAAGAAATTAATGAATCGTTTACAAATACATTAGATGAGAAATTAGAAGTCGTAAACGCGAACTTTAACCAATCAAAGGAAGACGTTAATTCACAGATAGAAATTAACAAAAAACAATGTGAGGAATCCAAACGGAATTAGATGAAAAGTTTGATAAATTGTCAGGGGAAATACAAGCTATGGAAACTGAAAGACAAAAGGATGTAGCAGAAATAAAAACACAAATAGATAACATTACATCACATGTAGAACAGAGGCTAGATGAGAATGATAAAACATGGGGAAAAAGAATAATGGAACACATAAACTCCATTAGTTTGGAAATGAAATCACAGGACAGATTGATCATTAAACACGATAAACAAATCGAAGGACAGAAGTCCAAGATAGAAAGCATTAGTGAAAGTATAACTCCGTTAAAGAATAGCATAGGAGAATCCCATAAGAAAATTGAACGGACACACGGAGATTTAGCCTACATGAAGAAAATGCAAGAGGCAAATCAAGGGGACGTGAAAACCCTAAAACAGGATGTTAAAGAATTTAAGAATAGCCTCCATAAAGACATGGAAAAACTAAAGGAAGAGGTAGAGGCAGATATAAAAGTGAAAATCGAGGTCAAGGAACAGCAAATCCTCGACACAAAGAAAGAGATAAATGAAGAGATAATAAAATTTCGAGAAAGCTGGAAAAAGCAACAAGATGAAATAGGCAAACGGACAGAGAACAATGAGGATCGAATCGAGAAAATCGAGCAAGAATCCTTCTCAAGACTCCAGGGTAGAGTCAATCAAAGTGAGACCCATATCATTGCCATAGAAGGGCAAACGTAAGACACAATAGATCAAACAAGGGGAGTATGGTGGATTTAGGAAACAACTGGGGAGAAACAAAAACCCAAAATATGTTTAAAGAATTCCAGGAGGAGGAAAGCCCATACAAACTACCAGGGCCACCTTTACTCACATCAACTCCATACAATAACAACCATGCGTAGCAAAATCAAGTAATTACCATTATTAGACCCGAGTCAGACAGACCGAAAAAAATTCGGGAAATATATCTTCAATTACCCCTAAATACTGCCTAAAGGAAGTGTTTGAGTATCTGAGGGATACTAGGGTCACACCCGAACGTCAGTTACGGTCAATCGATAAGCTTATGGACGGTGATTGCCTATTATTGTTCAGGAGCTTCCGATACACTTTCGATACCGTGGAGGAATTCAGAGAAGCTTTTCTCAAAAGATACTGGGCGTCCGACATACAGCAAAATCTCAGACTAGATTTGTACTCAAAAAATACAGTACAAACACGCCAACGCGTTATTCTGAATATTTCACTGCTCAGCTATGTAAGTTCCGAGAACAAGACTGCGCACCATCAGAAAAAGATTTGTGCCTTGCTATCATTAAGCAGCTACTGTTTGAAATTCAGAGGTCCTTAATTTCGTCCAATGCCTAAACTGCGATAGAAATAGAGAGTGTCTTACGTCAGAAGAACAACACGACACAGCATATGTCACCCAGACTCCACAGAACCGTGGAACATGCCCACGTCACAAAGGCGCAACCTGAGATTGTCAGAGAACCAAGTACTGACAAAGCGACCAGTACTGAAGAAAGGAGAACGGGACAGAACACTCCAAGAAATGAAACTCGAGAATGGAACCCACCATATCGAGGAAACTGTAGAGGAAATTTCAAAGGAAATTATAGCGGAGGATATAAAGGACGAAATTATAATCCAGGAAACGGTTATCAAGGGAATAACACGTCCAGATCACGGAATCCGAGGGGATCGGACCAGAGAGGCTCACCCGAAGAAAGGCAACAAAGGGTTAGATAGGAAGATGCCATAAATAAGAGGACATCACCTGACCTACACGAAGGAGGAGACAAGGATAAGAAAATCGAGAGATGAAAAAGAGCTGAGTAAATGGAAGAAGCGCCCAAACAAAGATAGGAATATGTAAATAATAGATTTTATGATTGTATTTGCTAGATTAAAGACGATTAGGATAAAGAGCATTAATATACGATAAGAATAATGAGGAAGAGAAATAGATAGTTCCACTAAAGAAGAGAAAGAACGAACCAAGGTCCAGACAGTAGAAGGAACAGTGGACCAGCAATATACCGTCATAGCCGAGGAAGAACGCAAGAGAAAGGAAGGAGGGAGTCCAACTTGAAGGAGACGCAGTTCTGAAGAACGCCAGGCTAAGCCAGATGAACGCATAGGAAAAAACACTATAAAGAGTGTTAACAGTATAAATTTTGAAAAATATGATGAAACGGGTGAAGATATTTACGAACCCATGCTGTAATTCTATATTAGGAAAGAAAGAAGGCATGGGGTGTTAGAAATAATGAAACTGCGGAATCTGAGAAATTTGAAAATGAAATTTCCTCAAGATTTTGAAAATTTATTTATTTTTTGAAGGAGAGAATTGTGACCATGTGAACACTGGCAAAAGCGAACCCTCAACCTTTAATACGAGATGATAGAGTTTCTACAGAAATCATGGATAACCAAGAAGGTATTCTTTAGAGAACAGGCTTTAGAAACCAAGCTAGACCATTCAGGTGACTTATTAAAAACTCGCCGGAAACATAAAGTCACATTAGTTTGACACTTTTAATACTGAATGCCACTAAGAGAGAAATTAAAGGAGCGAGCAACTGCAGAGTTGGAGAGCCTAAATGGACCTTCGACATTCCGCAAGACAGCAATTCTAACAGAAATGATTGCCAGTCAAGTATGACATTAATGCGAAAACTACATTTTAATGGTAACGATAATAACACCCATTAGAGCAGGCCCTACAATACGCAAGTCAACGGAAATTAGAACATATAAACAAGGGAACCCCCGTCATACAACTTAAGAAATAAAAACACTATGTTGGTAAGCTAAGAGACCACGACGATTTTAGTGACTGAATAATTCTGTAGGTTTGAGACCCTGTAAAATAAACACAGGAGAAAATGCTGAATAAGCTTACGTCATAGGAGATTCCGGCGCTGTGCTACACGGAAGCACAAGGTAATAGGGTTGGCCCCTCTGTGTGAAAAATAACGATTTTTATTAATTAAAAATTAGCCAGTGATCGAATCTCATTCCGCTCAAAAGCAATCTTACAATTAAAGTGTTTTACACCTGGAAATAAATTGAGAACCAGATCGGAACAGGGAGTCAGGAATTGAGTTCCCGGAGCCGTAGGGGACTATATTTTGTGTCAAACCGAATAAATAGGCCTTCGGCAAAGCCAGAGTATCAGACAGTTCATCCAGACTCCTGAGGGAGGTCGTGCAACACGCCCTGCCACAAGCACAAGTTAGCTCATCAGTAGATCAGTTTGACTTAGGACCTCAGTGCAGGTCGTGCTACTCCACAAAGTAATCAGTAATCAGTCAGATTAAGACCTCAGTGGAGGCGCGCTACGCTACAAGTTAGACGAAGCTATACCACGTTGATAATCAAGAGTTCGAGAGACTCATCAGTAATACAAGTCTGCAGAACATTTAAATTTACAGACTGTAAAGGAAATCACGCTAAAGTTCGGGAACCATATATTGAAGTTTTAGGGCGTAAAACAAGTTGCGTTACGTCTAAAGTAAAGGCGTTCATAAAAACATTAACTCCCAGTAGGGACGTTCACAGAACAATATATTGTGACTGCATAGGGCAGAGATTAAGGTAACGTGAGTTCGAAGAAGAGAGGTAATACTCAAAGAAGTATCAGTTAGAAACCGGAAATAGGAAGTTTATGAGCTTCGAATTGGAAGCCAAGTTATAAAGTTATAAAATTGAGATAGATAGCAATAGAAAAGCGAGGGTGGCGGCAAAAATTAAGGACTTTTTCGCCTAAATCAAAATGGCAGAATTAGTTAAAGCCACGTGCCGTAATAAAAATAAACAAGAGAGTCTAAACTCGAGAGACTTACCAGATGTAGGAGTAAACATTGAAGGAAAAATCACACGCCCGATGCAGGGATAGCATCAGGGATCGTCAGTGTCGTGGAACTAATCGCCAAAACGCTGAGATATGGTCCGTGTGAAATAAGTGAATTGTAAATAGAGAAATGAGTGTTTTGGTGTAAAAGTGTTAAAAGCAGAGTAATTATGTATTTCAAACTGAGTCAGTGTAATTTTTATGATCAGAAAATGAAGATGATCAGTTGTAGAGTAATTATGTATAACTAAACGAAGCAGGATGGGTGAATTCAACCGGAAGTATGGTCATGAACCGAACATCACATGGGGTGAGTAAGGAAATTTCATTATCCTAAATGTTGTGTCATGTGCTAAGAAATTATTGTGAAATGTACGAAATAATCAAGTGAATGCACTATTATATGAATGAGTAATGATTAAAATGTGTTGGCAAAACCACAAGTATAATGTTGTCAACTGTAAAAATATAAATGTCAAAGTGCGAGGTAAAGCAATTGATACCCGTGTAAATGAATAATTAACATAGATAAAAAGGAAATCTGATAGGAGGAATCGAATATAATTATACTATTGACAAGTATTTTATGCCGTATGATAAATGGTTAACGTAATAATGAAGTGAGCACCATAATAATAATAAATATAATAATAATAATAATAATAATAATAATAATAATAATAATAATAATAATAATAATAATAATAATAATAATAATAATAATAATAATAATAATAAGTATTGAGTTTTTATACATTGCCCCAGAGGAGTGCGTCAGGCCTCGGCAGCCGGCACAGTTCCTATCCTCGCCGCTAGATGGGGGCTTCATTCATTCCATTTCTGACCCGGTCGGGGACTGGAAGCAGGCTGTGGATTTTCATTCATTGAGTTTTTATACTCCAGGAATAATGAGTAAATATTGAGTAATTGCACTCCATAAATAGTGACGTGATAATTAATAATGGTTAATAATAATAATAATGAGCTCTAATTGAAGGAATTGAATAATTAAAGGATCTTTGGGATACCTTAAATGTTAATGAAAATAATAATGTTGTTCCGACCGTAAATATAATTAAGTTAAGTAAATGGTGGTAAATCAAAAACCATGATGATATGTTATAAAGGTTGTAGGCTATAAGCCATGTAAAAGGGAAAACGTCGAAATGAAGACAAGTAAGTAAAGCCGCGAATTGATTAAAGTTGAGTTATCTGAGGATATTAAAAAGTACGATGAAAGTCCAAGTTATAATAATTCTGTATTACCAAAATGGGCCAATGAATAATGAATAATAAGTTAGCATCAAGCTAGGGAAATGTATTTGTCCTATAACATGCATATTCGGGAGATCAAAAGTGTATTATTTGTCGGGTCGTCGTTCGTCGTTATTAAGGGTCGCACCCATGGAAAGACAAGAGGTGAATTGTATGATGGTAATTTGCATTTTATGTCCCGCTGGGGATGATGAGGTTCTCCAGTTTGAGGCATTGCCGAGTTGTGTAATTTGCGTTGTACGTCCCGGTGGGAATGATGAGGATCTCCAGTTTGAGGCATTGCCGTGTTGTATTATGTAAGTCTGGAAGGAAAAATGATTTCTACGAGATATGATGTAACAGGGGAGGCTAATAGTTTGTCTCCGAGCCTAACGTCATATAACCTATCCTTAATTGGTCAGCATTGTTATTATCCGACCAGTAAATGAGTGAAATGGTATATATAAGACGGAATTTGGGCATGATAGAGATCTCCAAATGTCCGCATTACAAGTAATTGAATCGTAGTGATCTCAGAATAAATGCATTGGTTATAAGGAACATGAAATAAATGATATAATGAAGTGAGGAATAAATATGGAAATAATGTGAAGGAGCTTGGACATTCATACGCTTGTAACGGGAAGAATGTAAACAGATGAAAGTCGCGAGAGGTGAATGAATGAGTCTAGACTGAAGTCATGAATCTTTGAACTAAATAGGGAAACGGAGCGACCTTGCCAGCTCTACGAGACTGCAGGGGGAGCAATATAATAGAAGCTTTGTGAGCGAAGGTTTTAGGGATCTGAACAGGTAGTAGCCATTAACGGAGAAATATGCGAATTTATTTAATAAAGGTGCTATAGAATACTGAAGTGATTAATTGTATTGATGAGTTTTAGGCAAATGTCCTCATCCAAAGTTTGAAGTAATTCCATAATATTTGACAGTAATAGTCCAGGATAATGATGTTGAGAAATACTCGATTCCTACCACAAAGGATTAAGTAAACGAGACGGGTAAATGAATAACTGAGTTTGGAAATAAACCAACTAAAGAACAATGATAATAGAACATGATATATCATTAATTAACCACCTTAAAGCATGAGAGATAAGTTGAAAGTTGTGGGTTCGATTCGTGGCATGTTAAATATTGATGAATTGTGTTCAAGTGTAAACAACTAAGGCTTAATTGGAAGAAATTTGTGCAGTTTAAAAATAACTGAAGGTAATGCATATAAATGAAAGTAAAGACAAAATAAAAGCCCTGAAGGTATGATAATAATATAAGATAAATGTCCGCAAGACTTAGATGATTTTTTATAAAATGATAGGCACGCTTGGTGTCTAAATAAATATAAACAAAACTGTTAGAAATTATTTTTGTGTTCATCTTAAATATTGGAGACTAGATCAAGGGATCTAAGCAAGATAATCCTAGTGTATTGATTTTGAATGATTTTATGATGATTTTTATTGATTTTTGATTTTGTTTTTGACTGATTCCAAACAATTTTGTATTTGTATTTGTGTTTATATTCCCTGGGCATTCTATAAGAGAATAACTTCATGTTAATTGTAATATGTTAGTTATTTGTGTAGTCTTGTTGATCCATCAGTGCTTCCATATCTGAATGTGAGGTCATATTGTGTGTTGAAAGGTAAACACCCCGAAACCGAAGTAGCAAAGCCAGGTTATGCGAAGCATTCTCCGACACGATCGGGTACAATACATCATATAATTCATCACATACATTACATCGCTTAGCCACTGGCTTCGCCCGCTACATTCATACATCACATAATTCATCAAACATGCAATACATCGCCTAGCCACCGGCTTCGCCCTCTATATTCAAACATCACATTATTCATCATTTCCATCATTCACATTTGCCTTTCATAAATCATCCCATAATTCCGGCCACATATTCGAAGGCTGCCTGACATTACTGCTACCTCCAATGTCGTGCCCCACTTGACCCCATACCTCATCTATCATCACATCAATTTTCACATTCATCTTTTTCTTCACCATGGGCAAGGGTAGGGTTAAGAACATTCCATCCACCCCTCCTCCCAGCAAGCTGCCTCCCACCCGCTTACCTTCTAACCCCCGTGGAGCCATCACAAAATTGAAGACATCCTCCAAACCTACCACTTCAACCACCCTAGGGACACACCAAAATCTACCAGCAGAGGTGGCTTAAACCCCCATCCGCCCCGAGAAATGCGCATTGTCCGACATCTCTGACACAGAGGGCGGGGGGCTCACCACTCCCGCCAACGGGTCCATGAAGGAATGGATGAAACTGCCACTGCTTCCAGGCGACATTGTAGCCCATCACCCTCCACTTATTTACAACCTGCACTCAACGACCCCCGTCTCCCCGCCACAGGACCCATACCCCACTTCACTCCCGCTACAACTGCACCACCAACCCTTCCTTCCTCGCTACCTTCCTACGCATCTAAGACCTCAGAGCCGCTCTATAAGCACGTCTTCCTGTTCCGTGGTCACACATTCACAACCAAATATCAATTCACCGACGCACTTCGCCGCATACTCAGGCACCCAAATTTCTCCGCCACTGCAGTCACGAACGGTATATACGTCAAAACAAATTACGATGCCACTGCCGCCGTACTCCATAGCCCAGACGTGGTGGAGCAACTTGGCCATCAAGTGACCGTGGAACCACTCTGGGCCCGACAAAATCCCCCTACGCTTCCCCCTCCACAACGCAACCCGCACTTCTCGTGTGTGATTCGGGTCGTAGACCCCGATCTCACTGATGAGGCGGTGTTGCAAGAATTCCACTTGGAGCAGGTTGACGCAAGGAATGCATTCCGCATCAGGAATGCGGTCGGTCCCACGTGGATGGCCCGCATCCTCCGGGTGACACAAGCGGAAGTGGATCGGCTTCTAACCAACGGAGTCTACCTCTACCGGTACCACCATAGAGTGCTAACTCCCAAGGTCCCCACCCCTCAGTAGCCTTACGGTGCAATCGCTGTTTGATTTATAACGATCACCCCACCGAGCAATGTCGTGCTTCCCCACGCTGTGGTCACTGCCCCCAGCCCTCTCGTAACACCAACAAATAGCCCAACACTACACTCCGCCTCGCTGCCACCAATGCCACGAGGCTCATCCCACATATTCCCATAAATGCAAATCCAAACCCGCTCCCATTCCAAACCACCCCGAATCTGTCACATCCATTAATTCTATCGATCCCCCAACCCGACAAGCACAATCTCAGTTCTCTTCCCCCTCCATTGAAGACATCATCCGCTTCATGGTTTTATCCATCCACAACATCCTCCCTTACCAGCGACCTCTCATTCTCATAACTAGGGGAGCAGTGGGTGTCCAACCCATAACTTTTGATCCCTCCGCGTATTAGCCTCAGCCGTGTAATATTTTAGATATTTCTCGAACCTATAATCGGATTTTGACAAATAAGGTGTCATAGGACTTGGGGTGACGCCCTTTTTCCTATGTACCATTCACTATATTTTTAAAATTTTCTTGATTTTTTTGTTTTTAAAATTAGGCGATATTTTCAAAACCAAACATGATAGAACGTTATATAATGGTTCAAACAAAAGGGCTTTATATCCTTTATCCTTAGAAATATATATTGTTACGTGCCACCCGCTAGTGGCACTTTTGTTAACTGGATTACGGTGGGTTGAAGCACAACACAGATTGTTCCTTTAAAAAAAGTATTAGCTTTATTGCGGCCAGAAAGATAAACCACTCAACAGCAAATACAAGCAATTAGAACCTGTTTCCTCACGGAGAGAACACTTCCCTTTCACTAGTCAATAAGATGCAGAAGTTAATCCCTCGTAATGAGGTGGCCCCGTGCGCTGGCTGGAAATATCTGCTCTCAGCCTGTCACCGTACTACACACTGTTTCACAATTCACCTCAATCACCTCTGTCACACTGTAAAGCACACTCGTTCTAGACACAGTTCCTCTGTAGGCTTCTCCCTCCCTCGCTGTCAAGAGAATCTGCTTCACTAGGGATTTCGCAAGTCACGTCGCCAACAACTGTCGCTCAAGGTCAACGCTCGCACTAGCTCGAAAAACACACTCGACCCCGCTTGCCAGGTCACTCCTATATAGCAGGCCGGTGACTCAATAAATGCTTCTAGACCCATCCAGGGTTCACGGCTTCTCGAGGTTTCCATCACTGGCTGGGTCACGAATATTCTGGACCATCCCTTTGTCCTAGTAGTCCTGTTGCGTAAGGCGCACGTAATACACTGAGGCAGAGCACAGTCCAGCCCGGGGGCAGTTGTGACTCATGCGGCGAGCGACGAAACAAACTCACAGCCGTAACAATATTTTTTAGGAAAGTTGAATATTGAAATTCTTATAGTTTGGAAACTAGGAATTTTACACAAAAAAACAGTTTGACATAAATAAAAGGTCACTACCCCCTCTACCTACAAAATAAATTTCAAGTCTCTAGGACAAAACCCTGTACAGTAGGGGAGCAACAAGTGTTCTAACACGCAGCCTACCTTCCTACGAACTTTGCCAATATCTCCCAAACGCCTGGTCGGTTTTGGACGTGTGAAGTGTCAAATGGCTTGTCTCAAAGCCCTCTTTATTTTTGTAATAGGTTAAAGTTTTGAGAATGAGGGAATCAGACTTTTTGGGGGTAAAACCATGATTATAGACTCTGTGCTATATCTCGCAAACCAATAACGCTAGAGACATGTACGAGGGGTCATAGGACTCGGGCTAACGCCCCTTTTTGAATATATATATATACGCGAAATTTTGACTAAGGGCCTAAAGACACTTTTGTTGAAAAAAATATTATTTTTTAAAACTTTGTTTTTACCTGTTTAAAATGTTAATAAAGAGTGGTTGTTGAGAGAGACGATACTGCTGGGCATGTGTTTTAACGAGACTGTCGCTGGCCACGGTGGCTGTGCTCAATCGAACAATCGATATTTCGACGGATCGGTTTATGACAGGGCGAGGGTTCGTTTTTCCGATATTTTACCCCCGAAGGGGATCTCAAACGTGTAAACGATGATGTGTTACATGACAAACGATAATTCTATGATTAGATGAAGGACAAACAGAACATGGTTATATGTTTGTTGAAGCGAGTAGAGAAAACACACTTGCTGAGGGGCAGACTAGCAGGATGTGAATGTCGTTTGAGCTTATTGGAATGCGCTGATCTGACTTGACAATAGGTGCAATGGAAAACTACACAGACGCAGAGGACGCTTGAAAGTCAAATTTTCTGACAACCCTGGTAGGAGGGGAGAGCGAAATGCATGTGACAAGTGTGACACCTCATGTAAGCTAACAAGTTACATCCTATTCGCTTCGTACACGTGCCCGATAACAGGATGTTCAAGCATGAGAAAAGAAAGATTATACACGCAACGTGACATATATAAAGACACGTCGTTAACATTTCCACTCGCACTTATGTGACTACCTTTGAACACGCTACTGCGTTGTGTGAAACACCTGGTCTTGTTTAACAGTTTTGGTGTTGATGGAAAATACTTAACAATGTTGTGAGGTAGATATTTGTTTATATATTTATTGATTTATATATTTACAAGCAATTATTTATTGATTGATAAGGTGATAAATGAAGTTTTGTTTATTTATTTGTTTACAGATAACGTGTATACCTGTTGTGTGTGGGAAAGAGATTGAGAGAGAGAGAGAAAGACGGACTGCTAGAGACTGAAACCATTACCACACTAGCCCACGAAACGGGAATAAAGCAAAGCATTTCAAGTCAAGGTGAGATTTGCTTTTTATATATAACCTGCTTTATTTGTTTGGTTTTTTGTTTGTTTACGATATGCAAAAACTAATTAGAATGTATATACATATGGCAGTTTATTGTATTCCTTTTTATATATTCAGAAAAAGCTTTACTGCTATAGCCATTGCAGCTGAAAACCAAGTGGCTCTAGAGTGGAACCATTGTCCAGCAGTCTACACCTGAAAACTCAGGTCAGACTGTTTTTAAAATTATGCCTTTTACTGCTGCCGATACATTAATTTGGGAACCTTTAAACAGTTGTTTCAAATGCCATTTGTGTTCTGGTCACGTGGTTAATGTTAGGGAAAGCTTAATTCCCAAAGTTTTTTTTAGAATCTTGTCTTGACATTTTTAAGAATGAAATTTGTACAGCACAAGAGTTGCATACAGCTTTAAAGATAAATACAGAACTGGTGTGCGATTTCATACATAAAAAGAAGGACGTAGAGCATAAAGAAACATTTTATATTTGTAGTAAAATGCGAGAGCTTTTCATAGCCCATAATTTGGAACAGTGGCATGAAACCCATGTGCTCAACGCCTTGCTTGCTAAATTTGATAAACTGCAACAAGGACCCAGTGGTCTTGCATTAGACAAAATCCATCACTTGCAAATTAACATTTATCAATTCAACCCGTTCAATGCTGGGTCTAGCTTTATTAAAACACCACCAGCAATAGCTTTGAAAAAGGCTGTGGTAAACATTGAAAATAAAGACGATAAATGTTTTCTGTGGTCTGTGGCTGCGTATTTGCAGCCAGTACAGCGTCACAGTGAGAGACCAGGAATGAACAAGGCTGTATTTAACCATTTGAATGAAACTATAAATTTAACTCATGTTTCGTTCCCTATGGACAAAACCGAGATCCAACGGTTTGAACAAGATAACCAGGACTTTTCATTCATGGCCTTGATGGTGATGACATTGTGGGTCCTCTTTATGTCACAAAAGAACCAAAAGAACACCACATTCATATTTGTCCCAGGGAGAGGTGAATCACTATTGCCTGATTAAAAGCCTGAGTAGATTGGTAGGCAGCCAAATGTCTAAACATCAACCTAAGAAACATATTTGCGATCGTTGAATGCAATATTTTACAACCTCTACGCTTTTAGAACGACATAGGGTAGATTGTCCATCCCAGGAAGCAGACTTGTCTTGCCACAAGGAAAGGACGCTGTAGTGAAGTTTAAGACCATTCACACGCGTGATACTGTCCCCTTTGTGGCGTATACAGATTTTGAAGCTCTCACTACACCCATGGCGGGATGTGAAACAGATCCTGCCATCAGCTCAACCACACCCATTCAAAAACCTGAACCCTTTGCTATAGGATTTAATGTGGTGTGTGCCTATGACCCCACACAATCCTATTACGAATCCCATAAGGGACCAGATTGTGCGAAATGGTTTTAGACCAAATTGTTAAGTCCAGGGATTACTGCACCACCCAGAACCCATGTGCCTAACGCCTGAACAACAGCAACAGTATGAGCATGCCACTACATGCCATATTTGTGAAAAGCCGCTGGTTAGTGCTGAAGACACCGTTCGTGATCACTCGCACTTTAAAGGGGAGTTTCGAGGAGCTGCCCACACAAGTGTAATATGAATTACCCAGCTCCTAGATTTATCAGTGTGTTTTTCCACAATCTGGCAAATTACGATATTCAGTTCTTGATTCGTGAATTGCGTCATGTCAGCAAGGGGTCGTTTTCAATTATCCCCCAAAACCATGAGCGTTTTATAGCCTTAACATGGCGGTTGGGTGAATTTTGCATTCGATTTTTGGATTCGTTCAAGTTTATGACATCCTTGCTAGATAGTCTAGTCAATGGCTTGGATGAGAAGGAATTAAAATACACCAGAATGCATTTTTAAAGCCTGAGCAATTTAAATTATGCATTCGGAAAGGTATTTTTCCCTATGATTTTGGTAACAACTGGGATGTGTTGGAGCAGAAAACTCTCCCACTGCAAGAGAAATTTTACTCTAAGCTAACACGCACTACCGTTTTCGATGAAGACGATGCACATGCATGTCAAGTTCGGCGAGTGTTTGATATCAAGTTGCTAAGTGAATATGCTATGCATTACCTAAAACTTGATGTATTGCTGACAGATGTGTTTGAAAAATTCCGTGAGTTATGTCAACACATTTATGGCCTTGACCCTGCTGACTATTATACAAGTCCTGGCCTGCCATTTGATGCAGCCTTAAAATACACACAAGTGGAATTGGATTTACTCATGGATGTAGACATGGTCTTATTCTTTGAAAAGGGCATTCGCGGTGGCTTTGTGTCGCTTAACCAGCGCCATGCTGAAGCGAATAATTCCTACATGCCCTGTTATTCACAAGAAAAACAAGAATCGTACTTAATGTACTATGAAGTGAATAATTTGTATGGCTACGTCATGAGCCAGCCTTTGCCCTATGGGAATTTTGCTTGGCTGACAGAGAAACAAGTGTCAGAATTTGATGTGAACAAGGCCAGCCAAGAAACTGGCCGTGGGTATGTTTCAGAAGTGGATATTGAATATCCCTCATCCTCGTATGATGAACATGCCGATTTTCCATTTTGCCTAGAGCAAATGGTCCCCCCAAACAGTAAAGTGAAAATTGAAAATCTCATGGGCACACTTTACAACAAAAATCGGTATGTGCTACATATCCAAATGTTAGTGCAATGCTTAGCCCAAGGCTTAGTGTTGAAGAAAATCCACAAGGGTATTTCCTTTGCCCCAAAAGCATGGTTTGAGCCATACATGCGACTGAACACAGAGCATCGACAAAAAGCGACACAGCAGTTTGAAATCTTTTTTTGATGAAAAACTGTATCTATGGTAAGTCAATGGAAAATGTCCGCAAATAACGAGACATTAAATTGGGCAATGACTGGGAAGGACGTTACGGTGCCCGGCGGTACAGTGCCAAGCCAAATTTTAAATCGATCAAAATTATCGATGAGAATTTGGCTATCATTGAAATGAGTGGGACCAGTGTGACCATGGATAAGCCCATTTACTTGGGCCAAGTCATTTTAGACTCTTCGATTTCATTACGAGTTTGCCAAACAGCATTTCGCGGATGTATCTCTTTTGTATATGGATACGGACTCGTTTATTTATCACATTCGCCACTGCAACCCCTATGTCGTCATGAAGGAACATAGTGACTGGTTCGACACCTCTTCCTATAGCGCTGACAGCCTGTTTCAGCTGACCTTAAAAACAAGAAGGTAATGGGTGTTTTAAAAGATGAATGCGGTGATTCCATAATGACGGAATTCGTAGGGTTGGCTTCCAAAATGTATGCCTATCGCACACTAGACTGTAAGGAAGCCAAAAGGGCAAAAGGTGTAGATAGGACAGTGGTAAAATTGCTATGTGTAGACGACTACCCACCTGGTTTAAAAACTGGTAAAGCTATGTTACATAAACAACGCAGGATACAATCCAACAACCATAATTTGTAACTTGTGGAACACAGAAAACGCACCCTCGCCTCAATGGATAACAAACGTGTGTGGATGGATGACCTGCTCACTAGTCTACCATGGGGTTATGACAACGAGGAGGAGGTGTGATATCTGTGTTTGATTGTTTAGAAACATAGCTTTTTGTAACTAGTAGATTAAGTATTCTGTATTTTGTAAATATCGGTTTTTGTCATTGTAAATAGTTGATTTTGTAAATAGTAGAAACCACTTCGACATTTTGCTCTTTAAAGCCCTGTACAACCCTAGTTTTTTAAATTATTCTTACTGGGTTGAGAATGATAAAGTGTAAATAGGCTATTTTTATATTTAGGCTGTACAAAGGTGCTTTTTGTTTTTTTTTAGTAACTTAAATAAGTAATAGCAATTTTTGGTAACGGTAAAATGTTAAATGGTAAACTAAAAGTTCTTTGGGATGAGTGTGCATGTCAAGGATGTTCTTTGGAAATAAATAGCATGGTTGTATTTGTTTCCAATGACAAGTATGGTTGTGTGAATGTATGACTAGAGAGAGAGAGAGATTGTTTGGGTGTAGGTAGCATTGATTGTTTGACCAAAGCAAACACGGCAAGGTAGGGTAATAGGGAAATTAATGTATATAGCAAATGGGAAATAGTAATTTTTTCGAAGAGTTTTGTTATCTTGAAATGCAGCGGTAGATATGCATTATTTTGTAAAAGAGTCTTACCTGCAGTAGCAGTAGTAGGTTTCTACGTTTCTTGGAAACAAACAGAAAGAGGCTGCACTTCACCATGGCCAATCACTTCCATCAAGACCATTTCAAAAACTTGAAATCAGCAAATGTATGTTTTACAAAACTAAACTTTCAACATGGACTAAATCATAAACGAGTTAACAGTAATATGCAAAAATAGGATATCTATGTTTCCATATCAACAAAATACAAATACTTCAAAATGACATTTTTAAAAAGTGGAAAGTGAAAATTGACAAAAATGGCATTGTCTGAAATGTAAAAATGAGAAATCAACTAATGCCTATCACCATTTAAAAAAATTAAAAACATCATGCTCTGGAAAACCTTTTTTTTTTATTTCATAGCCATAGGGATTTTAAAAAAATTGAATACGAACAAATACCAATTCCTCAATCCTCAATTCCTCAATGTTCATGTCCATGCATCAAAAACTTTCCTTTTATAGCACTAATCACAATGAGGGCTGCCAACCTCTCTCCCACTGAGGCATCACAGGATGTCAGACGTTGTTTAGCTTTTTTTCAACAACACTTTATCCGCCACACATCTTAAACCAGGATGAATATGACGATAAGAAAGGTTATGTTCTTTGAATGCTTGATCCAAAAGATTAATGGGTACATTACAACGCTGCAAACGTTCCTCAAGATGAGTTCCAGGTTCACAAAAAACATTAACCAAAAAGGTGGATTTCAAAAGGTATGTATTGAATAACTTTGTCAATGATTCCATTGCCAGTACAGGTCTGGCATATCCTTTTCCATTGATGGCGAAAAGGTTTGATCTTCCTCCTCCTCTGTAGATGATGTTTGTTGTTGTTGTTGTTGCTTTTTCTCGCCATGACATTCGTGGAATGATGGCACAAAGTCTTTACACGGACTTTATGACCATGATAGAGTTTTACCAGCTGGCAAGTGGCACACTGTCACATAGAGGGTATTTTTGCCATGGCCACTTGCTTATGGTGATCATAATCCGTACATGGTTTCAATTCACTTATCACAGGGTCTTGAGTCCATGATATTGGTACATGTTGCCAGATTTATTTCACTGCACTCGCTGCCACATAATAAATGAACGACTTGGGGAGCGCCAATAATTCCTCTTTAGTAAAACTGTCTAGTTTCTTTTTGCATACAGAGAAATTCCCAATCGCTTTGTCAGTAGCATCGCCTTTCTCCATGGTATTGCGTCCTGCAGATGTTTACACGTCGCTTGTAGAAATCTCACTGGGGTCATTCACAGGCAAATCATGTGTTTTAATTTTATTTAACAACTCCCAAAAGGCATTGGTGATTGGCCAATGAAACAATTGCCACATATGGGCCAGGGCTTTATAGGTAATGTTACCACATGAACAGCGGTCCATGAGTGTTTGCAGTGAGGGGCAGTCCAAGTCCATCACATCGATATATTGACAGTAAGGCGCTAAAAATGGTTGTAGCCATTGGCGTTTTTCATCACCTTTTACAAATACCACATGTGCAGAGGACAAGTGGGCTTTTATGACCATGTCCAGGTGCTTATTTGAAATGGTTCCTTGATTCCAGTCTAGTTGCCTATGATTTTCAATCCACTGGGTTTGTTTACGGTCCTTTTCAAACAACAAATCAAAAGCATAGGGTGGTTTAAATATAAAATGCGTAGCTTGTGATATCCAAAAGGTAGAACAATCGATGATGGCCACTTCTTTAAATATAAATTTGTTATCTCCAATATTAAACCATTGGTAATCCACAATCAGTGTAGGCAACATGTTCACACTTGCCTGGACCAAGTCCAACTGACCACGGACTGACTATCAATGACTAACGTACACCCATGACACTGACTTACATCCCATTCTATTAAAAAAAATATGTTAGGGTATGACAGGGAACATGAGAAATAACAACAACAATCTATTTTATTGCAATATTTTATTTGCATAACACGTCTTACATGCTTTTGTCAATCTGGGATAGGGACAGTACCAACTCATACAACAATACAGTCATTTGTGTTTATAACGTCCATAACACTGATGATGTCCCAATGTTTCTAAACTGGGTGTTTCTGACTGTAAGCTGCTCACCGAAGCACCGTTAACGCCATGTATCATAACTTTTTATGACTTAGAGGCACTACTGAGGGGTAGCTTGAATGGCAAGGTATATTACACACCTCCATTCTACACAGGTAGGGGCAGGCTGGTGACCAGCGCTGACGTGCATGGGTTCATCGCTCTCTTCCCATTGGTCTATGGTGATGGCACAAAAGGCACATTTCACTTCACCTCTTGTTTTTAAATAATAGAAAGCAGCGGCCGCCAAGGCTTGAGGGTTTATGAAAGGCACAGGCCACATCGCAAAGGTCTTGAAACGTTGTTCTTCAGATTTTAAATTCATGGGTGTGACACCTCTTGAGGCTTTAAAGCAATGCTGCTTGACGTGGGTTGACCTGTTGACACTTGTCACTTGATTGGACAGTGGATAGCAAAGTGGTGGAAAAGTGGTAGAAAAGTGGTACAAAAGTGGTAGCAATGTGGTAGAAAAGTGGTATCAAAGTGGTATCAAAGTGGTAGAAAAGTGGTAGCAAAGTAGAAAAATGGTAGAAAAGTGGTAGCAAAGTGGTAGAAAAGTGGTAGTATATACAAAAAAGTGGAAAAGTGGTAGAAAAGTAGTAGCAAATATTACATGAATTGTTTAGAAATAGTTTAAGCGGTTACGTGGATCCATTACACAATAATTTTGGCACGACGAAGCTAATTTTCTATATCCAATAGTTTTTCCTCATATTCAGTATGACGAGCCTGTTTACAGGCAAGCAAGTACTGATGCCGCTGGATTAGCTTACTGGCATTGTTCCAGTAAACAAATTTAACAAATGATTTTTTGGGTGTAAACAGAGTGTTACCATTATCATCATCAATATCATCATGATTATCATCATCAATATAATCATCGTCTTTATCATCATCACTATTACTATCTAATCCTTTTTGTTCCTCTTGCAATGCAACAACCTTTTGCATAGTTTGTGATGGCTTAGATAGTGTTTGGGGTTTCTTAGAAGTGAACGACTGTCCTAAAATGTCTTTTTCAGGAGATAATAAATGCTTTTTAACAAACAATGCACTATCTTGAACCACAGGATTTTTTCTTGGACTTGCTTTTTTACCTTGGTTAGAGTATTTTGTCCACTTAAATGAGTATTATTTTGAGATTTACAATAATTATCGTTTGAAATAAGTATGTTAGAGCCTTTTGTCTTAAGCATTCCTCGACACTGTTTTGAACGTTGTTTTGAACAGCGTCAAATAACATTTCCATTTTTATTAGTTCTATTCACAATATATGTATATCCTTTATAGTAAGCACATGGCTTACCATAGCTAGTCGTTGATACTTCCATGTCAACTGTTAAGCATAAACTAATCTCTAGTAAAGTTAACTTGATAATAAAAATGATAGTTTGTAGTTTGTTGTATATTCTAATTGTACGTTTCAAAAGAAACATGTCCCAAACCATAAGGTCTTTCACTCAATTCAACAGGTGGGTAAAAGTCTAGGCTGACTTCAGGTCCACGTCCATGCAGTGTAAACGTCTTACTTTCTGCCGACATACAGTTGACGTTTTTGCTTATGCTGTGTCTTACATAAAAACATTAAACACAAATGTGAAACGTTTGCTCACGTTTTACATTATAATATATCTGGGTCCTGTTTCCAAAATAGGTCACTAGTTCCATGGATGGGGGTAGATTTCCAAAACTGTCAAAGTACCATACCATGGATCCCTCTTTTACAGAGGCTACATAATGCGTTCCTGCTCCTGTACTCTCATCTAGATTTAGAATTGCACATTCCTGTTTCCAGGGTCGTGGGGGTAATTGATTCCGCATCAACACACCTTGAAAATGAGAAAACGTTAGTTGTTTGGCATAGCTTTTGACTTCTTCATGGGTCAGGGCATGTCATGCTATGGCTGTGGTTATTTTTTTATTTCGAGTTGGCGAAATCCCAAGTCCTTGTTGATAAAAGACTGGCTTTAAATTGGTGTTTCTAGCCCCCATAACAATGGCTTCCATCGTTTCATGGTGTCGCTGACTTTATTTTAATTGTTGCTTGCCCTGCTGTACAGCTTTAATGGTTTTAGCCACAGCACTAGCACCACCCAAAAGTGAACCCAGAGCAACCAGACCGGCAAATAAATCAGGTAAAAATCCCGCTCGTAGGGGGACAGGAATCACTCGACCTTGTTTTGAAACTTGTCGCTGACGTTTTGGAATAACACGTCTCTGTGGTGCTCGAAGGGCTTTCTTTATCGTCTACACAATATTTTTTATTTATTTCTTATTTGCAAAGGCTTGTCCACTAATGCCTTAACCTCATGCTTTGACAGTGACAAGGTCTTCTTTTTAGTCTTTTTCACCACATATCTTTGTTTCACCATGATGATGAACAACCTTTCACAAAAAGTTCAAGTGACAACTAACGTGAGGTTGTTATTTCATGGCTGTATATTCAAGTTCCACATAAAGTGGGATATCGTATATGGTTTTTCCCGCTTGCTTTTCATCCCCATGTAAGCTTGAGATGAAAGGATAATTCATCACCTGCATTGACCATTTGTTGGTTATGGACCAACATCTTATGACGGTTTATCTCTACATGCAAATGGTGCTCATCAGGCATGGATTGTTTCATGTGAATAGTTCCATTATAGTGTAATCGATAGTGTCTTAAACCTGAAGAAAGCATATACTGTACATTAAGTTGTCATTCACAAGCGGTAAATGGTTCCTGTCATTCACAGGTTTATCATTTGTTAGGTACACTAAAAATACGGATGGGACAAATTTATAAAGACTTTTCATTTGATAAGTCACATAACGTTAGGTGTAGACATCATCATCTTCATGTGGGTCTTCCACCTGAATAATGCGGTGATGATTAGCTGTATAGCCATTCACAGTAAGCTGAGGCACTTGGTTATATAACTCATACACCTTGTTATCCACATACATTTTTGTAGTGACATCTGTAGACACTTCAGGATGTTTCACATAGGTTAACCGCTTTCCCTTAAAATCATAATCTCCCTGTATAGTTCGTGGCACTACAGATCTATCCACATAGTGTTTATTAGCAGGGTCTGTTTCTTGTTTAGGATCATGTATGGGGTCAAACCTAGCTTTAGCCGTGAATGCACGTCCAAACACATACAGCGTCAACAAGTTGTAGGGGTCTACTGTTTCTGTGACAAGGCATGGTTCCATGTATATGGACAGCCTGCTAACCTCTCTAACCCTTAGTTGATATGAAGAATATTAAGCAGCAAGAGTCATTCCCCGTGGGAGATATGGTTTCCCATCTCTATCCCACACCACATGAACAACGCCACGGTTCACTGTTCCCGTCTACCATTCGTTGCATCATCGTGGGGCCTTCAGGATGTGGAAAGACCAATCATTTGCTCACGCTCATCACAGCACCCAATGGTCTGCGTTTTTTAAATATTTATATTTTTGCAAAATCTCCCTACCAACCCCTCTATGTGTACCTGGATCAAGTCATGTCCGAATTGCAAAAAGAGAATATGGGTTATTTTACATTTTCTATGCAAGAAAATGTTATTGCCCCGGATGCAGTAAATCCTGATTCACTCATGATTTTCGATGATGTATCCACTGAACGACAAAGCATCATTCAAAGCTATTTCAGCATGGGTCGTCACAAACATATTGATTGCTTCTATCTTGGACAAACGTATTCTAAAATGTGTAAACAACTTATTTGTGACAATGCCAATGTCATTGTTTTATTTCGCCAGGATGAGCGCAATAGTCGCCACATTTATAACAAACATGTCAATCCTGATATGACCTTTCAAACATTTACTGAATTGTGTGCCAAGTGCTGGAACACCCAACGCCATGCCTGGTTGGTGATTGACAAACAAAGTGAACTCAACCAAGGACGTTATCGCTTAGGGTTTGATCATGTTATTACTATTTAAGGGACGGTCTGATTCCCTCTCAAGTCATTTGACAAGACACCATGGTGTTAGCAGAGAGTCAATTCAAAAAGCATATTACTCTATTAGAGCGAAAAATACTATTCGCCAAAAGTTTCGTCAATTGAAAACGATCACGTGCGGATAATGCTGTGTTTATTCAACAACATTTAGCACCTCCGGTAAAAGCCATGTTTAAACCCTCTTTCAAGCCATCTGAAACGCCACCCACTGTTTCACATGCCACGCAGACGCTACACGAGGACCCTATGGAAGAGGAAGAAGAACAGGAGGAATTGACTAGTGTTAGCGATGTTGAGGATGAGCATGATCAAGTGTTTACGCCTCAAAAACAATCCTCACCCCTTGCAGAGTTAAAAAAAAAAAGAAATCCTTGGCCATGGTTCAAACACCTTCCACTTCCAAGCAAACACCATTGTCACAACTGTTGGCCACACCTCAACATAAAAATCAACTCAAAAACATTTTAATACAATATTATGAATTAACACTGGAATCTTATCACACAGATCTATTTACTGGAAAGACAGATACCACGTATGGTGTTCGCTATGAGGATGATGGTTTTACAATTGGTGATTCATCGATTAAATTTGCTCGTACTAGTGCCGTCATTAAAAAGATCAACTATAAATTAACACCAGGTCTGTTAAAGCTGCTATTTTCTCGTACCCCCTCTTCGCAGGATTATACACAACAAGACCTTGCCAAATATAAATCCATTTTATTGGATACTCATGCCCACGAAAGACGGTATGATCCCTCTCAACAAGTGAATGCCAATATCTCTAAAAAATATATACAGCCATCATTGCAAAAATGTTTCCAACCAGTCAAAGTGTTCGTCGTAAAGTGTCCACTTCGGGAGTGACATTTAAACCATTAAAATCCCTTGTGGATGTTACCTACTGGCATAATCCCAGTAAGCTCATCCAACGACTACAGCTGTTGCATGCTTCACGTCAAGCTGGCCATACTGGTCACGACTGGGAATTTCAAGAAATCGAAGAAGAACTTCGAAATGTTTATTCTTTAAGCCCTCGCCCATCAACGTGGGCATCGCTCACGAGTTGCATCGCCCAGCTAGACGTTACTATCAGCGACTCAAGGTGATTTCACGAGGTGTGGATTAACTTTGGCAAGCCGACTTGGTGGAAATGATTCCTTATCCTAGCGTTAACAATGGTGTACGCTATATGTTGACGGTGATTGATGTCTATTCCAAAATGACCTTTCTTCAACCTGTGCGTCGCAAGTCTGGCCCGCTAGTCACTAAGGCCTTTTAACATATTATTCAACAATCCAAACGTCAACCCAATTTGTTACAAACCGACCACGGAAAAGAATTTTTCAACAAGGATTTCTCCAGTTTCCTCAAATCTTTGGATATTCACCATTACACCACGTGCAGCAATCTCAAAGCCAGTGTGGTCGAGCGGTTTAACCGAACATTGAAAACTCATATGTGGAAAGCGCTTACCGCTCAAGGCTCATATCGCTGGCTGGACATGTTACCAGAGATAGTGTCACGTTACAATGACATCAAACACAGAACCTTTGTGACCAAAAATATTCCGCGACTAGATAAACTGTTTAATCCCATAAAAACAGCAGACCCTAAACGCCACCCACTAAAAATTGGGGATTTTGATCGCGTGAGAAAATTTAAGTCTGCTTTTATTAGGGCTACACACCAAATTGGGGGACTGAACTATTTCGAATTCGTCAACTCAACATGGACAGCCCAGTCACCTATTTACTCGAGGACCTCATCCATCAACCCATAAAAGGCGGGCTTTATCTCCAAGAACTTTGCAAGACAGCGTTTCCAAAACATTACCTTGTTGAAATGTGTTGAAACAAAAAGGAAACAAACTCTATATAAAATGGTTGGGATTTATCTCAGCCTTTAATTCTTGGATTAATAAATTACATGTTGTGTGAACTTATGTGCCTTTTAATTATTTATTCACTCATGTTGTACACAACTTATAGCCCTATGTGTACAGTCCTCAGCTCCACATGCATTATGAGCGACACATATATTTTTCTCTCTCCCCCTGTGTTCTCTCGTACACCACCCCTCCCCCATCCCTCCCCCCCCCCTCCCTCTCCACCACAGTTGTTCCCAGCTCATGCCTAGCTATTGGCTTTGACATCATTCCCACATGTTGCATCATACTTTTTATTGACTCAGCGATTCCCACGCTTTTACCATGCTGTTATCAAACACGTGTATAACTAACGTCCAAGGTGAACACGTGTGTCGGATCATATTACACGTCAACTTGCATTTTGTCACGTACGAACCAAAACAGGATGTGACTTGTTAGCTGTTATCCTTAACGTGTACAGCTAACGTCCAAGGTGAACACCTGTGCCAGGTCATATTACACATCAACTAGCATTTTATCACGTACGAACCAAACAGGGTGTGACTTGTTTGCTGTTATCGTGCATGGGTACAGCTAACGTTCAAGGTCAACCAACACCTGTGTTGGGTCATGTTTCACATCAAACAGGATGTGACTTGCTAGCTTGCATATTGTTTCACACGTGTTCACAAGCATTTCGCTCTCCCTGCCGAACACGGTTGTCAGATTATTTGACCTTCAAGTGTCCTCTACGTCTGTGTAGTTTTCCATTGCACCTGTTGTCAAGTCAGATCAGCGCATTCCAATAAGCTCAAACGACATTCACATCCTACTAGTCTGCCCCTCAGCAAGTGTGTTTTCTCTACTCGCTTCAACCAACATATAACCATGTTCGGTTTGTCCTTCATCTAATCATAAAATTATCATTTCTCATGTAACACATCTTCGTTTACACGTTTAAGACCCCCTTCGGGGGTAAAATATCGGAAAAACGAACCCGCGCCCTGTCATAAGCCGACCCGTCGAAATATCGATTGTTCTATTGAGCACAGCCACCGTGGCCGGCGACAGTCTCGTTAAAACACATGCCCAGCAGTATCGTCTCTCTCAACAACCACTCTTTATTAACATTTTAAACAGGTAAAAAAAGGTTTTAAAAATTAATATTTTTTCTCAAAAGTGTCGTTAGGCTCTTTGTCAAAATTTTAAAAATATATTCTAAAAGCGGGCGTTAGCCCGAGTCCTATGACTCCTCGTACACGTCTCTAGCGTTATTGGTTTGCGAGATATAGCAAAAAGTCTAAAATCATGGTTTTACCCCCCATAAGTCTGTTTCCCTCATTCTCAAAACTTTAACCTATTACAAAAATAAAGAGGGCTTCGAGACAAGCCATTTGACATGTCACAGGTCCAAATCCGACCAGGTGTTCGGGAGATATCGGCAAAGTTTGTAGGAGAGTAAGCTGTGAGTTAGAACACTTGTTGCTCCCCTACTGCACAGGTTTTTGTCCTAGAGACTTGAAATTTATTTTGTGGGTAGAGAGGACAGGGGCCTTTTATTTATGTCAAACAGACTTTTTTGTAAAATTCCTAGTTTCCAAACTATAAGAATTTTAAAATTCAACTTTTTTTTCAAAACAAAAAACAAAACAAAATGTAACTTTTGTTCTAACGATAAAGGATATAAAGACCATTTGTTTCAACCATTACACAACGTTCTATCATGTTTGGTTTTGAAAATATCGCCTACATTCAAAAACAAAAAAATTCAACAAAAAAATATATAGTGAGTGGTCCATAGGAAAAAGGGTGTCACCCCAAGTCCTACGACACCTCATTTGTCAAAATCCGACCTTAGGTTCTGGAAATAACTAAGATATTACATGGCTGAGGCCAATACGAGGAGGGTTCAAAACGTTATGGGTTAGAACACCCACTGCTCCCCTACTCTCACACAACTACAGATGGCGGTCCAGCAGATATTCAGAGTATGCTTCCAACCGTCATTCTCGGGCCCTTAGCCAACTTCACCTTCTTCCCCCACCCCCGCGTCACTGCTATATAACCCCCACATGGCAGCACAACCAACCAGCCAACGACCTACACGGCATATCTCCCTCTTATATCACAAAGTCTGCTCATTTCACGCCCGCACCCTCCCTAGTCATACCCTCGCCACTTACAAAATAGACGTTGCCCTATTAAACGAGACCTTCCTCCGTGGAGATCACCATGCCCTCCTCCCAGGACACACTCTCCTTCGAGTTGACCGCCCTCATAATCTAGGTCGAGGCGGATCTGCACTAGCCTACCTCCTACGTTATCCCATCTGCCACCACATTCCCCCACCCCCTCTCCACTTTCCTTAAAGCCTCATTGCCACAGTATACTTCCATTCCCGAGTACTCCATCTCGCCACAATTTACACCCGTCCTCGCCATCCTCTACCTAAAGATTTCATAGCCCACGTGGCCGAAACCTTCCCCCATTTTATCATTATGGCCGATTTAAACCTCCACGACCGCACGGCCCGGGAACTCCGCAGTCTCGATATATATTTGAATCACATCAACGCCTGACTGGTTCCCCTCCCAACACTCATATGTCCCTCCTCCCAAACTACTCCCGACGCAGTTATTGTGCATAACACTTTATTCCATCTGATACGTGTCACCGTCTTACCACTCATCGGATGCGACCATACCCCAGTTCTTCTGAACTTTGAAATCCCCACCCGCAACACCCCAACACCACCACCTCGGATGACACAAAACGGTTGTGCGGCCAACTGGCCGGCCTACCGCAATTATATTTCCGAGCGATTGCAGACCACCACCCTGCCCTCGATCTCGCAGACATCAGTGGATACCTACACCACGCACCTACAAGACACCTTATAGCAGGCGGCACAGCGTCATATTCCCCTTACCCCATATACCCCTTCCCGACCTCTCATCCCACCAAAGCCCGCCGCCTCCTATCCCTCTCACACTCCTACCATACAACATACCTCCGTACCAGTGTTCGCTACTTCCTGCAAAAACACCTCCAGACATTAAGACAAGTGAAGTCTTACATCGAGGTCCATAAGCGGTTATCGTGGCATAACTCTTGCTCAAGACTGAATGGCGTGTCCCCCTCACTCACCAAGTGCTGGCGCCATCTCAACTGCCTCACAGGAAAATATACTCCCATGAAGTACCCCATCATCTACAATAACACCGCACCACCAGATGATCCCGCCAAGTTCGACATCTTTGCCAACAGATTCACCCGCGTATTCCGCGATACACCGGACCCCACGTTCACATATGACGAAGGCGAATTTATCGCCACAGTGCCCCTACGCCCACACCTCCAGCCCTCAACCACGCACGTCTTCACACCACACCCTCTCGATGTCCCCATCACAGCCCTCTCCCGCAAAACCAATACCGGCCCAGGTCCAGACTCCATCCGATACCGGCATCTTAAGGAGGCACCCCCATCATTTTTCACCGCCCAAACTCACCTATACAACCATCTCCTCGGCACCGGTTTCTACCCCACACCCTGGCGCCATGCCAACATGCTTCTCTTCCCAAATCCTGACAAGCCGCTCTCCTTCCCTGACTCATACCGTCCCATCTGCCTCACCGCTGTCCTCTCGAAAACCTTCGAGAAAATCCTAACCAAACTAATCACACCCATGTCCACCGTCAGCAGCTCCTTCCCCTCTCACAATGTGGTTTTCGACCCCACCTCTCTGCTCAGGACCAACTCCGCCTCTCACCTCGATAGCAGACCACTACAACTATCCCGCTCCTATCTTATTTATCGCCTTCGACTTCCAGAAGGCGTTCTACACAGTTTGGCACGACGACCTAGTCGTGAAACTCCATTACTTCCACCTCCCCCATACCTACACCTTCCTCCGTAACCGCACCGCACGAATCACCATTAATGGCCACTACTCCCGCCCCATCCCCTTCGAACAGGCCGTTCCACAGGGCTCTGTCCTTTCCCCCCTCCTCTACATCTTATTCGTCGCCGACATTTCCCAACCCTCCCCTCCCATGCAACTATTACAGTTCGCTAACGATATTGCTGTAGTTGCACCATTTGCCACCGTCAATCACATCAACACCCACGTCCAACCCTACCTCGATCTTTTCACCTCCTGGTGTGTCAAATGGCATCTGCGACTGAACTCCGAAAAAACGCAGACCATCCTTTTCCGCCCCCGCAGGCGAGCTTTCGTTCCAACTCGCAATCCCGCCAACCTTAATTTCCACGTCCATCACCGCCGCTTAGTCCCGACTACGACCATCCGCTACCTCGGCCTCCTATTCGATCAATTTTACACCTTCCGCCCCTTCTTTAAGTCAAAACTTCCCACGGCACGAAAGCGGGCGTATCTCCTACGGCGTCTGGCCGTAACAACCTGGGGCCGAAACGATACACTACTTCTTCACACATACAAGGTCCTAATCCGCATATTTTTGGTGTGCACAAAGCTCGGCATCTACAGCCTCAGGGCACTTCTCCCAGCACCAGATTAACTGCCCAGTATAGTCATCTTACGCTCACGAACGCCACTCCATTGGAAACAGAAGGCCTTCCCCGCTGGCTCCACCCATAGTCTTCAAAATTGCAACAAACAATAATATTTATAAAAACAAGAAAATAAAAAATAATTTAGGTAAACAATTTAAAAAAATTCATCATCATCTTTATCTCCACAAACATTCACCACTTTCATCCGACATTCATCATTCATCAAACATCATTCTCCAATACATCTTCCTATACTGTTCTATGCTCCACCCCCACATCATTTTCACCACAACCATCCCCCTCAATCATCTCTACATATTTCACACCATCATCAACAACTCAAACATTTCCCATCTTTATTCTCCATACAATCTTCATCCAACATTATTCAACGCTACCCCCTATACACCATACTGTTCCCCATTTACACATCGTCTTCACCAAGACCACCCCCTTTAACCGCCATGTATTAAAGAAATTTAAAAACAATCATCATCATTTTCATCACAAGCATTCACCACATTCATCCTACATTCACTTTTTATCTAACATCCTATGTTGCACCTCCATACATCGTACTAAGCTTCATTCCCACACCATCTTCACCACGTTCATCCCCCAATATCACCTTCCATTATTACAACAACGTCGTCATCAACGCAAGAACTCATCACAATCACCACTCTCAAAAAAAAGCAATAATAATAATCTAGATATATCATTCATCAAGCTCCATCTCCGCCCTACATCGTCACAGCAATGCGTCATACCATTCAACATCATCCCCATTACATCGACCTAATACTTCATTCAACATTATTCTACGCTACCCCCTATACACCATACAATTCCCCATTCACACATCATCTTCACCACGACCATCCACCTTATGATCTCGACGTAAATATAGCCCCCTTAATCACCTCACTTACTTACTTCCAAACAACCAAACACTTAAAAACACCCGAGCAATATAAGTTACTCCATCTACTTTTGGCAATTGCAACGATTGTTTCGGTGTTTCTTTGTTCTTCGAAAAATATCAGTCATTTAAAGTTATACCTACAACTAATAATGCAGTCACCCTTCTGCCCCTCATCCCCATTCCTACATCTAAATCTCCCTTCTCAAAAGCGATACTTCCCCCCACAGCCCATCTCCAAATTTCACCGCTATGCCCCAAATCAAAAATCCCAACACACCTTCTTCCAAATTCAAACCCCAAACTACCCCATCACCAAAATTTACACCTCTCACTAAAACCTTATCTCCTTGGCCCGAAGAGACGGCTAAACCGTCTAAGGGGACCCGCCGCCGCAGGAGCAATTGCCCTGTGGCGGAATGAAATGACTGATATATATATATATATATATATATATATATACATGGCCTGTGGGAAATTATAATTTTATATTATAGTATCATACTGTAGCAATGGCTTAAGAAGTGCTTAGGCTTATCCGTGCTCAGTCACACGACAGAATGGCGACTGAACCCTGACCCATAATTCACTGGCATGAGATTGTGGCATGTATACTGATAGAAAAAATATAAATTTAGTATGAAATGGTTTAAAATCAATCCCCGGATGCTTAGGTTCTGACCAATTTTATTCCTTACCTCTTACTCTTCAAATTTCAGTTTATTTTAACGTTTTAGGTACCACCGAGTAACATACTTCAATTTTATAGAGCTTAAATTGACCTAATTTTGCGATACGTTCTAATAAGGCCTGTTTGGGTGAAATTAGTGTAAGCTGATTTAATGTATACGTTTGTTAGTCGATGTGTTGTTTACATGGTTAGAAACCATGATGAGAGTAAATTTAAATTGATTCGTATGACCAGTGAGGCTGCTAGTCATGAAGTAGACGTCATACTTTCGGTTGCTTACTTTCAGTGGAATATAGATTTCTCTGATCCTTACAGACAAGTAATATAGATTTAAATATTTCCTTTTTGGAATTTGATTTTCATTTTCTTGAAAGGGTTACATGTCGTCAAGTATAGATTGTTGTGAATAGACTTTTATTTTATTTTTGATCAGCTATTTTATTTTTGTTTTGTGGTTTTGAGTTCCATTATTTTGATTTGGGTTGATTCGATGTCACATGATATGAGCAGGATGTGATACGCTGATCAGATTTTTTACTGCCCCTAGATTAATGACACTGCAGACTGATGTTGTGAGTTGCCACTCGTAGCGTGAGTATAATTTGGACTCACTGGTAAGAGCCTAGTATGTATTCCCTGTGTTCTTAATTTTTTAGAAATACTAGGGGCACATGGTTTTGTTTATTGTTACTGTCGTCCATCTACCCTTGAACCAACGGCAATTGACCCAGATTCAGTCTTAAGTGCAGGTGTATTTGAAATTGGATCAAAAAATGAGAACTTATCACGTCCTCCCACGCCACACCAAGTGACATTTATTTATTTATTTATCTATGGCTTTTAGTGCCGGGAGTGTCCGAGGACATGTTCGGCTCGCTAGAGGCTGTAGCTGCTTCAAGCGGACACCACTAGGGTGAGCTACAAGTTCCGTTCAATTTCAAGTAGTTCCAACTTTCGCTACCAGATATCAATGATACCTAGTGGTGAACGTTGGAGCTTTGATAGAGCGTTGCAACGAAATCTAACTAAGAAATTTTCCTCCACACAAGTTTAATCTGTGGAAGGATCTTTTACATGCCACAAAGCAGGCTTCAGTAAAAGTAAAATTGATTTTATTGCGAAAATTTATAATGGACATTTAATACTTTAAGATTTATGAAACTCTGAAATTTTGTTCTTTCTAGAGTGTTATCTTGTCCTTTTGGGATCTTTTGAGTGCATATTTCATTTGTTATGATGGTACAGTATTTCATTTTGAAATCAACGTACCTTGCATAGTGAAATAAATAATTTTCTGTTAAGCTAGTTCGTGTATGTTTGTTTGGTAATGACCTCTATGATCTTATCAAAATTTTCCTACGATAGTTTAATTTAAGTTAAGTAGTGGATTGAACGCGACCCTAAGATATGAGTCCTATCCTGGAAGGTCCTTCGGACGGGCGCAATACAAAATATAAATTATATGACGGCTCACTTATGTGTAAAAATTAAGTTACACTGATCTGCAACAAGTAGTCCCGTGAAGAACTACGGTATATAGCCTATTTTCATACATCCTACTTATGTTAACTGCCTCTATCAATATACAAAATTTCAGTTTGATTGCGTTAATAGATTCGTAGATATAGAGAACCGTCTAAATAATTCGGATGGTCGCCATGTTGGATGTTTATATATAGGCCTTAGTGTTATGTTCTATTACATGAAGATTATTGTGTAGGTGTTTTTTTCAAACTTCAATCGCATGATTAGGATACAAGAAATAAAAAGGAGATTTTAAAATTTCGCTCAGCCGCCAACTTGTGGTTATAAAAATAATGCAAATGAATAAAGATACCAGTGGATAAAAATTTATATTAGCATATACCCTACGAAGTTTCACTGCGCTCGGATGGTTAAATCGCAAGAAACGTCCATTTGAATACTTAAATTTCGCATCGCCACCATGTTGAATTCGTGCTTACCAGGTTATTGATTGTCCCACAGGTGATCTTATGTTAATAGCCTCTATACACATAAAAAATTACAGTTTGATTGCTGCCATAGATTAATAGATATTGATAACAATCTAAATATATTGGATGGTCACCATGTTTGATTTTAATACTCGTAGGCTATAGAGTTACGTAATATTAGATGAGGATTATTGTGTACGTTCATTATTCAAACGTTGATTTTGATCGCATGATTATAACATAAGAGATAAAAACTTAATTTTAAAATTTCGCACAGCCGCCATCTTGATATTATGTAAGCAATTGAACTAAATTAGATGTCAGTGCATTGCAATTGATATAGTCATTTGCTGTACTAAGTTTCACTGCGTTCGGATGGTTAAATCGCGAGAAATTTCTATTAAAATGTTTCAACTTCGCTTGGCCGCCATGTTCGTTTTGTAGTTAACAGGTTTTTGAAAGTCACATCGGTGAACGTCTAGTAGTGCCTTTTATCACCGTACAAAATTTCAGGGTGATATGAGTAACAGTTTCGGAGATATAGCATGCCGGTGAAATATTTCACACAGCCGCCATGTTGGATTTGTGAGACGTAATAAAATTTAAATCGTACGGTCGGGGCGGCCTATATAGTACTATGACCATGCCAAGTTTCATTGAAATCGATTCAGCCGCTTAGACGTTTCAGGGGGGGGGGGGTGGGGGTCACACACACACGGACGCACACATACACATACACACACCTACACACGGAGAAAAGGTGATATCATAATCCCATTTTTTTCTTCATAAATAAAAATAGGCTAAAAATTATTATCCATTATGAAAATTCCAGAAAAAAATATTACCATATGATCAGGAACCTTGATATTAATTCTGGACACTCACTGAAACCTTTATGAACCTGATAAAATATGTTATTTCACACACCTTTAAAACGCAATGCTGCATGAACCTTGTAGAAGGAAAAATATAATTTGGGCCCCCCTCCCGAGTCATCATACCTTCTCCCAGTTTCTAGATATGAACAATAAGCTAGAGGAAATTGAGATGTCATGTATCTTTTGAACTCAACGATATTTCACACGATTTTGTAATATAAATAAATATTTACCCCTACCTCTCGCCCCTTGTATAAGAACGGTTCTACATTTTCACTGCAGTGGCATGTATAAAACTACCTCGTGGAACAAGGTCATCCAGACAGTTCTCTTGCATGATGCTTGGTTTCATAGGAGAATAAATAAATAACAGAGAAAGTGACAGCCTGCTGTGGAAAATACAACAGCTCGAACACGTAATTTCAGTTGCCGTGACAACGTAATGTCAGGTGTATCCAAATATCTCATTTTTAATGACAGGCATTGAAGTATCAATTCCCCCATATCACGAACATCCTAATACAGGGTCATTATCTATATGTGCCCCGATAAACACGCCAAACTAAATCGGCTGTGACTGGCGGAGATCGCGTGCGCGCGTACCCGGTTCAGCCGGAGGTAGGCGCACACTTTCACACATTTACCAAACATGTTCAATAATGTGTACTTACAGTGCTCATGGGCGATGCTGAAAATGTCATCCCTCTCTTGTAACACACACCTGACATCTTCTGATGAATGAATGTCTGTCAACTCTTGTATTATTTACGGAGCCTGTTTCCTTGAATCGTTTAGCGAGCCTCCTAATTGTACTGGCATTAGGCACAGGTCTTGCTGGAAAATTGATTCGAAATTTTTGTCTCGTTTCAGAACAAGATTTTCTGCTTTTTATATACGAATTATGGATATACACACGTTCGCACATTGTGAATTGGTGTCTAGGCATGACCAACAATCACAGTAATCACAATACTCACTAAACGTGCAACACCAACGTCTAAGCTTTGCAGATACACGTCCATATGAATGACAAAACACGTGTGAACTAACGATATGAGTCAGCGGAGCGAGCCCGAGACCAGCTGAACCGCGTACGCGCACCCGCGATCTTCGCCAGTCACAGCCGGCTTAACTGGCCGTGTTTATCGGGGCGCACATATATAATGACCCTTGCACCGCCGTATTGAAATAAACATATTCTTGGCGTGCCTCCTAGCTGCATCACTGGAACCAACTAGAAAAGAAAGGAGTACGCAGTGGAAATGGATGTTAATTTCTGACCTGTGCTGGGCCCGTACTTGCAGGCCAGATGTGCCGAGCGACTCCAGACTCCGTGAAGGTGGTCCCACGACGAGTGGTAGGAATACCCTCCTGGTGCCACATTAAGTTAGGCCTAGGTTTGAAGAGAGAGAGAGAGAGAGCGAGCAGCCCGATCGTCAAACACTACTAAATAAGACACATGGATAAAGAAATGGAAATTTAATGATAGTGAAATCGAACACACAAAGAAACCCGGCCAGAATAACACAAAGAAAAGAGTACCCTAGGGGTCAAATACAGTCACTTTCAAGCGGGGAAGGATGATTATAAACAATAAATAACTTACAATAATAAATAACGGAAACAAATAAAATAAATACCTGTGCCACTTCCAATAAAAATGATGTAAAAAGGGAGGAGGTAATTGACCAAAAAGGCAATCGAGCCGGTCGCTGGTCAACAACAATCACTTCTCAGCCTAGAGATGGATGGTTGTCATGACGACCACAAATAACAAGCATAGCAAAGATAAAACAAGAGGCTGTGTGCGTGTCGCAAAGGCTGTGGCGAGCAATGGGGATGCGATCGAGCTGGCAGTCTCCAGAGAAAAGAAATGCAAAAACCAAAGATACTACAAGGAGAAACAAATGACGTCAAGTGTCCGTGAAATATATCATGATACATACACGCAATCAAACACACAAAATGCTAGCCGACGATGCAGTAATAAAACACAAAGCAACTCGTGCTTGTAGGTAGTCTAGCAAAATATGCTAAACCTATATAGTCCCCAACTTACGTTCCGAGTTCGAGCTGAATACGGTAAGGCCTACTTAAAGTTACCGCCGTGATCCAGTTGCCCGAAGCATGGAATGAAGGGAAAACATAAGGGCTAAAATATATGGTGTCATGCCTCGTGTTCGGAGAATGGTCGAAACGCCAACGTCCACAAACCACGGGAGACCCATTCGAAGATATGCCCAATCAAAACAGCATCAATGCACCTGGCAGCAAGAAAAACATACACTCACAAAATCACTCGCAGATATATTTCACGGCACAAATAAAAGGTTAAACGAAGACTCAAACAAAATAAAACAGGAGACCGCCATTACGATTGGTTCCACAGCAAATCCAAGCACACGACGAAGATCAAAAAGAAAGGTTAAATTTAGGAAATGAGCATAGTGGACACAAGGTTAGATGTATTACTTACATGAGTAAATGGAAGGCTTCGGCATAATAACAATGTTAAATAAAAAGGAAAACATTACATTTTAAATAATAAGGCGGAGAGCCTCAAGGCACGTCCGGACAGAAAGTATCTCACATGGCGTCTGAGTCTACCGGGACGGCCGCCAAAGAAAATAAAGAAATGAGAGATGTTAAACATGGCTCAGGATCCACACCACCCCCCAAAAGAAAAATTATTTATAATAATAAAAGATTTTTCTTTTTACATCACTAAGCACCACCGCTTTGAAATCAATCATGTCCCAAGTGTTCCAAAATACACAACATCCTTATCACACAGGTGGTTTGTCAACAACAATAACAGTACACAAAATATGAGGGGGGAGGGTGATCGATATAACAATCACTTAAGTAATTGAGCCATATCAGAAAGAATACAGTTATAAAATGAAGTAATATATAAAAATAATCAGATCGCTTCGGCGATCGCAATATCAGGACAGAACTCCTTCGGGGTCCCCAAAGGCGCGCGTTCCTTTGACGATCCCTGGGCTTGTCATAATGGTATTACGGTTCGCCTGAGCGTTACAATGACAAGAAAAGTAGATAGAGACACGGACGAAAATCATAAACAAAAGACTTTCGCCCTTTGACGCCGAAGTCTGCCATTCTCCTTATACCCATCATGAAAGTGACGTATTAAAATAACAAAGAAGCGATATAATGTGTCCATTATTTATAGAATATAAATTCTCTACTGGCCGAATTCGCAAAAATACATATTTTTACAATAAATATTAAGTTACACAGAGTATGTAGGCCTATTTCTTCTTGTATTATTTTCTTTCTTGAGCTCGTAAATTTGTACTTGACTCTGCCTCGGTCAAAATTGGTTCAATAATAGGCAGGTCAAGGAGACGCCATATGAATACTAGCTTCCTTGGATAACATAAGCAAATTATGATTGGCTAACCTACGCAGAAAAAGGACAACATTAATCACAGCAAATAAGAAGGTTACACAATAAATGGTTTCAATTGAGATATGTGAGCTCTGGATACGTCGGTGGGATTCTCCTTGGAGATCAATTCAGCAGTGACAGGTGTTAAAAATCTAGTGATAGTTTTGGGCGTGCTCCAGCGAAGCATTAGCTTAGCTGACTCCTTATTCTTGGCCGAACTCTGTGGGTGCAGGCGCACTAGCACGTCGTCATTCACCTGAAAACAAACAGGTTGCCTACCCTTGTTATAGCGAGACGCCACGCGATCTCGTGCCCTTTTCAGATGCCGTACAGCAACTTCCCATTTTTCTTTGACTGAGGTACGGCGGGATGGCGCAGCCAGATAATCTATTTTCCACTGAAGCTGAAGTGGATCAACAATACGCCTCCCTAAAAACAATTCCGAAGGGGTAGAATTCGTCGATTCATGAAGAGCAGTGTTAAATCCTAAGGAGAAAAACTGAAGATTTGCGTCCCAACGTGACTGATCTGCGTTGTGGAACGCACTCAAGCAAGCCTTCAAGTTACGATGAAACCTTTCAACGTGATTTGGCTGAGGGTGGTAGGGTGCCAAAAAGACATGATCAATTCCCCAAGAAAAACACATTGATCTAAAAGACTTGGACCGGAAAACGCTCGCGTTATCGGACACTAAAAACTTTGGAGGACCAAAAACACCAAAAATATGATTGGTCAAAAGCCTAACAGTGGTACGTGTCGTGATTTCCCTGACAGGAAATAACCATACAAATTTTGAAAATCCATCAACGACAGTAAGTATAGCTTGATGACCAGAAGATGACCTAACTAGGGGACCAAAATAATCTATAAACAGGCGCTCATTAGGATATGACATCGTGTCAGCGTGGTGAAGTCCAATGCGAGAATTCTTTGCTGGCTTAGAACGTTGACACGTAACACATTTTCGGACGAAAGCAAAAGCATCCGCTTTCAAATGAGGCCAGAAGAATTCCTGAGAGATTTTATGGAAAGTCTTCGTCATACCTAAATGTAATCCAAAACAGGATTCATGGAAATACGCCAAGAGCATACTTCGTATATTCTCTGGCACGAAAATCCTACATTTCGAAGATCGAGGAGCGGTATGCACTATAACATCATTGCGCAATGAAAACTCAGATACACCAGGATCTTTCCCGAGAATTTTTTCACGCAATGTGACACAAAATGGGTCATCTGCTTGGTACGTACGGATGTCAGTAAAAGACCATGGAATGTGTTGGAGAAGATTCACTGGCTTGGGGATCTCAACAATGGGAGGAGGTTCCTCAAACATGCGTGACAAACAATCCGCTACAACATTTTCACTGCCTCTGACGTGAATGATGTCAAAGCTGAAAGAGGATAGACGAAGAATCCAACGATTTATACGTCCCAATTTTTTGACATGCGAGCGCATCCAGGACAGAGCTTCATTGTCGGTATACACTATGAAATGCCGATGTTCTAGAAAAGATCTGAAACGTTCACAGCCGAATACGACAGCCAGACTTTCTTTCTCGAAAGTGGAATACCGGCGTTCGCAATCATTAAGCATCCGACTGGCAAAAGCGATGGGTGCCAAATTACCATGCACCTGCTGACTAAGCACACAAGAAACTGCGACATCACTCGCATCACAATGTAACATAAAATCTTTCCCAAAATCCGGAGTTCGAAGGACGGGAGCAGAAGAAAGACATTCTTTCAATTTCTCAAAGGCGAGACACTGGTCGGGGCCCCACACGAATCGTACATTCTTCTTCTTCAAATAATTCAGGGGCGCTGAAATGTCCGAAAAGCCCTTAATGAACCTACTGTAAAAGCCTGCCATTCCCAAAAAACGTCGGACTGCTTTCACATTCGTGGGAGTAGGGAACTCTTGGATACATTGCACACGCTCAGGGTTCACTTCTATGCCCACATCCGAAAGAATGTGACCTAAAAATTTGATTTGCTTCGAAGCCAAAGAGATTTTGTCCGGGTTAACAGTGAGTCCGGCTCTGCGAAGACGACATAGGACTTCACGTAAATGGATCAGGTGATCCTCAAAAGACTGACTGTAAATCACGAGGTCATCTAGATAGTTAAACACAGATGAATACTTTAAATCTCCAAATAACTCGTCCAAAACCCTACTCAATACTTGTCCGCCGATAGAAATGCCCATGGGTAACTTATTGAACTCAAAAAGGCCGAACGGAGTGGAGAACGCAGTTACCTTACGGCTCTCGGGATCGAGAGGAATTTGATAATATGCACAATTCAAATCTAGGACGGAATAGTACTTCGCCCCGTGAAAATGCTGAAAAGCGCTCTCCAGAGTTGGAAGGGGAAAGTTGTCGAACACCACCTTAGAATTGAGTCGACGATAATCAACTACTAAACGAAAAGTACCCTCTTTCTTAGGCACCAGGAATGCTGGACTACCATAAGAAGACTTAGAAGGGCTCACAACACCGCGTGCCTTAAGATCATGAATATATTCTCTCATGGCAATGAGTTTGGGTGGAGAGCAAGAAAATGGCGCCGACCTAACTGGAACCTCATCAGTTAAATCAATATGACACTCGTAGCCGATAGCGGAACCCAGTTCCGACGTGAGAACATCAGGAAATTCATTCACCAAATCAGATAAAGCGTCACGTTGACTCGTGAATAAAGTAGGAGGGATTAGAACAGCAGAGATACCAGAAAAACTACATGGAACACTCGCTTCACAAGTATTAAAATGAAACCGCTCCTTGGATTTAAACAAAAAACTGAAGGAATGATCCGAAAAATCAAGCCTCAACCCTGCTTTGTGCATAAAATCAGAACCTAAGATCATAGGCGTAGATAAGTCTTCCACCACATGGAAGTTGCAATCCCAAGAATAACCACATATCTTAATATGACATGTTACAACGCTAGAAACAGAAATAGATGACTTCACCGCAGAATAAAATTTTAAACCCCCATCTTGTGGACAAATCTGAGTAACAGGAAGCTGTTCCGCGATGGAGCGCTGAATAAATGAACGTGAAGCACCAGAATCCAGTAAAGCGGGGATCGACAATTTCTTAACACTTACAGGGACCCAAGGACAGAAGTTTCCAGTCGTGGAAATGTTCATTTCCCGGCGAACTTCATTGCATGGCCTCTCCGGCGGGTCTAAACCGGGGACCCATGCTCGTTTCCCTGACGCGAAGCACATCTAGGACAGGCTATGTGCGTCACGTCACGAAGACCACATGTGTGACAAAACACACGAGAGGGCGCACGGCAGGAATAAAAATGATGCCCCAAACGATCACAATTCCAACATTTTATACGGTTATACATGTTCGGGTTTCGAGGTAACTGTTGATCCTGAGGAGCGGGATTCGCAGAAGAAGTAGCATTGGGAATACTCCCGACAATATGCGAGTGGGGACGGTTAACTGCCCGGTCCTCCTGACGAGATATTGAAGATGGGTGCGCAGTCCTCTGAATCTGGGATTGCGCGCATGCAGTCTCTGGAAACAAACTGTCAGAGGGGAGGGGTGGGGGTACATATGACTTGCGCAGGCGCCGATTGAACTCGCATTCACGTCCTTGATCAACAATGTCAGCCACACTATACACACTGGACCGGCGTATGAAAGACTTGTACTCAGGTGCTAGATTTCTATACACAATATCAACAGTTTCAATAAGGGGAAGGGGCTGCGACAACCTACTTATTAAAGTCATTAGCCCAGTAACAAAATCGTCTACAGGCTCTTCCAAACCCTGGGTACGGCGATGAATTTCAGCCTTCAAGTCATGTTCAAAATCATAAGTCGTAAACCGCTCCTTTATTGACTTACAGAAATCAACCCACGAGATGAAAGATCTGTTGGTAAGTCGATACCATTTTAAAGCTAAGCCACTCAACAATAACGGTAGGCAGACAACAATGTCGTCTGGTTCGAGGTCATAACAATGGCAGAGTTCACTGACCCTGTCTAAGAACTCAAATACAGACGAAACTCCCAGTTCACCAGAAAATGAAATTCCCCACTTGGACACTATATTGGCTACGCCTCCCTTGCGATGGCATTTCACCTCAGTCAATGGATTAGTGTCTTTCCCACAGACACTTTCAAACGATAGCAGATCATCGTCAGACTGGATGAGCTCCTTCTTCACGTTACAACCTGGGAGAGAATACATGGCTAAACTACAGAAGTACTGCTAGCTACAATTCAAAACAATAACTACAACTGTCTTGCCTCCGTCCTGCGCCTGAAATGAGTACGAAACAAGAAGTAGGGTTGGTTAGTACATTACCAATGCTGGGGTTCGTTGATAGGGTCCAACTCATTGCACTCTCCTTACAGTTTGTTATTTTTATGGTCCATACTCCTTGGAAGTTCACATTGACTCTCAATATTTGTTTGCATAGTATGCAATAGGGAACATGAAACAGAATAAAAACAACATTGAAAAATATGCAGCGAAATATTAAAATCCAATGGATATGGCTAAGCGACCAGGAGACTTAACCTCGCAACTGATACCATCTGCACCGCCCTATTAAAATAAACATATTCTTGGCGTGCCTCCTAGCTGCATCACTGGAACCAACTAGAAAAGAAAGGAGTACGCAGTGGAAATGGATGTTAATTTCTGACCTGTGCTGGGCCCGTACTTGCAGGCCAGATGTGCCGAGTGACTCCAGACTCCGTGAAGGTGGTCCCACGACGAGTGGTAGGAATACCCTCCTGGTGCCACATTAAGTTAGGCCTAGGTTTGAAGAGAGAGAGAGAGAGAGAGCGAGCAGCCCGATCGTCAAACACTACTAAATAAGACACATGGATAAAGAAATGGAAATTTAATGATAGTGAAATCGAACACACAAAGAAACCCGGCCAGAATAACACAAAGAAAAGAGTACCCTAGGGGTCAAATACAGTCACTTTCAAGCGGGGAAGGATGATTATAAACAATAAATAACTTACAATAATAAATAACGGAAACAAATAAAATAAATACCTGTGCCACTTCCAATAAAAATGATGTAAAAAGGGAGGAGGTAATTGACCAAAAAGGCAATCGAGCCGGTCGCTGGTCAACAACAATCACTTCTCAGCCTAGAGATGGATGGTTGTCATGACGACCACAAATAACAAGCATAGCAAAGATAAAACAAGAGGCTGTGTGCGTGTCGCAAAGGCTGTGGCGAGCAATGGGGATGCGATCGAGCTGGCAGTCTCCAGAGAAAAGAAATGCAAAAACCAAAGATACTACAAGGAGAAACAAATGACGTCAAGTGTCCGTGAAATATATCATGATACATACACGCAATCAAACACACAAAATGCTAGCCGACGATGCAGTAATAAAACACAAAGCAACTCGTGCTTGTAGGTAGTCTAGCAAAATATGCTAAACCTATATAGTCCCCAACTTACGTTCCGAGTTCGAGCTGAATACGGTAAGGCCTACTTAAAGTTACCGCCGTGATCCAGTTGCCCGAAGCATGGAATGAAGGGAAAACATAAGGGCTAAAATAGATGGTGTCATGCCTCGTGTTCGGAGAATGGTCGAAACGCCAACGTCCACAAACCACGGGAGACCCATTCGAAGATATGCCCAATCAAAACAGCATCAATGCACCTGGCAGCAAGAAAAACATACACTCACAAAATCACTCGCAGATATATTTCACGGCACAAATAAAAGGTTAAACGAAGACTCAAACAAAATAAAACAGGAGACCGCCATTACGATTGGTTCCACAGCAAATCCAAGCACACGACGAAGATCAAAAAGAAAGGTTAAATTTAGGAAATGAGCATAGTGGACACAAGGTTAGATGTATTACTTACATGAGTAAATGGAAGGCTTCGGCATAATAACAATGTTAAATAAAAAGGAAAACATTACATTTTAAATAATAAGGCGGAGAGCCTCAAGGCACGTCCGGACAGAAAGTATCTCACATGGCGTCTGAGTCTACCGGGACGGCCGCCAAAGAAAATAAAGAAATGAGAGATGTTAAACATGGCTCACCCTGTATACTGTAGGATAAATCTTAACCAGCCCTGATCACAAGGTATTGTTAAGCCTTCCCTGAAAATTTCATTATGATTGGTAGGACCGTTTAGGTAGCAATCCCGGACAAACTAATAAACAGACAGAAATTTTACTTTATATAGACAGATTATAATGGCAGTCCTTGTTTCTGCTGAAGAGCAATACACAATTACTCTGCAAATCGCTCTATCGGTGATTTAACTGCTGTGGTGTTTGCAGGGCACAAACTCGAAACATTATTATTACTATTATTATTACAATTATTATTATTATGGATTACTCTTGCAGCCATGATTGGCATAAGATGTGTTGTGTGAGAGTGCAGGTGTATTTAACGGAAAAGTCGTTAGATAGTGGGTGTGAGAATAGTTTTTCAGCTTGGAAACAGGTTAGTGTGCATCGTAGTTCATACTCAATCAACGGTGTTTACTAAATTTGATTCCTGAAATCAACTCCCTCAAGTGTTGACTAGATTTCTTTCGAGATTTTGGGGGTTACGTTTTATTGTACATACTAGTGACACATGGAGCTTGAAGTTCCCTCGTGACAGGAAGTGATATCCAAAGCCATCATGACCAGAGTAATAGGTTATAGGTTCCGTCGTCAGGGGGCAGTAAGAAGGTCTGGCCTATTTGGAGACGGCGGCCATTAGAGCCCCGATACTTGGATACGTATCAACCACCATCTACTTGATAATAGATTCTCGTGTTCAGCAATCAGAAATATAAAATTATGGTTGATATGATGAATTTAATCCCCATAGATGAAAGACATATGATATGCCAATGTATGGCCAGAACCCCTCTGTCAAGCGCCATAGGGATCATTGAGATTGCGACACATATTAGCAATGTTGTGGAGCGCCTGGCGAGAGTTCATGTTATTGAGGAACAGCTAAGAGAAGAGAGCATTGGGAATCTTCTACCGAGCGTGGAAGATGTATTTCAACGGTGTCGAAACATTCTTGGTAAGATGAAGCTTGCAGCTGACAGGCAGCGTAATATGTCCAAAGATGTAAAAAAATGGCATAGTAGAACTAGAAGAGGCCATTGATACTATAGCCTATTGTGGACGTACTTCACATGCGGTACAAGACGAAGCTCAGAAGGTTGTAGTGAACGCCCTACCGAAGGACATGCCCCCTATTCCTAACAGCCGGAAAGAAGCAAATTCGGGCACTGCCCCTGCTCTGGAGGTGGACAAGAGGAATGAGTCAGAAATATGGACTCCTGTTACCTCGAGAAGAGACAGAAGAATGGCAAAACTTCAAGAAAAGGATGAGAAGTTGCAGGAGGATTTAGCTGATAAAGTTGGCATATCTCCCCATCAAGCAGCCCCAAACAGACAGAAGAGAACTAGTAGGCCATGACGAGCAGCCTTACTGATCAGACAAGCTGAAGGTAAATCATATGCCGATATTCTGAAGGATATTCGCCAAAAAGCAAACCCTAATGATTCAGGAACCGAAGTCCGGTCCATTCGACAAACTAAAGCAGGAGACGTCCTTGTCAAGATGGGAGCAAATTCCAGGGACAAAGCAGTAATTCTATACGAAATGTTTTGGGGTCTAATGCTACAGTCCGTAGGTTTGAAGCGAATGCAACTGTTGAACTCAGAAACCTTGACGCTCTCACTACTTCCGAAGAGGTCATGGAAGGTATCCAGAGAACTATCCCAGAGCTCTCTCCAGATACCATGGTTCTGGTAACGAGGACGAATACGAGGGAAGTGAAGATGACTGTTGTCACATTAACAACTAGTGAGGCAGATGTACTCTTGAAGCAAGATCATATTCAGATAGGATGGGTCAATTGCAGGATTAGACGGAGGATCATGTTATCTCGCTGTTACAGATGTCTGGAGTATGGACATGTCGCTAGCAAGTGCAAAGGCGCTGATCGAAGTAAACTTTGCTACAATTGTGGAGGGACTGATCACAAAGCTAGAGGATGTACATCCTCGAAGAAATGTGTTCTTTGTGAAGAACGAGGTTTTGACAAAGAGTATTTAACACATGCTGTGGGATCTGGCCAGTGTAAGGTCTTCAGAGAAGCTTTAGACAAAGAAAAGGCTCTTAGGTTTAGACGATTCGTGTACTTGAAGCCACTCTACATAAAAGTAAAACAGCCAATGTCCTGCTGTATCAGCTAGTTACAGAGAAGCAAAGTGATCTCTTGTTAATCAGTGAACAACAGTATAAAGAAAAAGATAGTTGAGGACAAGTGTCCTAGCATAATATGGTCCTAGCCTGATGTAATGTGTTCAACGGTTCCAGGCTAGGTTCTAGAAGTAATAGGGGGAGTTTTAGTCGGCAGTCTGCCACTCAGGAGCCCGACACTATGTGCGTAAATGCATTTCTTCCCCTAAAAATATATATATTATCATTATAATTAGCATCTCATTTCTAAGGCTTCAAATCCTATCATGTGTGTTTCTATCTAAAACCAGCTCTTTAATCCACAGAACAACATGAAATAAATATAGCATCTCGCGGGTCTTACTTAAAAACTCATATCATTAATTTCTATGACGCTTTGGTATAATTATTATAATAGGACACTTGTTGATACACATCTTTTCCAACAGCAGAAGGAGAAATGCTTTTTGGAATTGAACTTGTTATTAAAGAGTTTCGTAAAAACTCAGCCTACACTTGAAGGAAAAATACAGGCAAACGTCTCTAAACCCACAAAAGTTCAAAGGGACGTTTTTATTATTATTATTGTTATTATTATTATTATTATTATTATTATTATTATTATTATTATTATTTACATCTTGGAATACGAAATGTTTGTATCCCGGAGTTTACTCTGAATGATTTGGGAGAAAAAAGCCTACAACCATCGCAGTTGCCAAATGTCACCGTAGTTTGGGATCGAACCACGTTACTTAGCTTCTTTTCATCTCCAGCAGGTAAGGTTATTGCGGTAGGTTTATTAAATTAGTTACAATCGAATGCTGGTGCCTATAGTTCTTGAAATATTGCCATGAAACCCTTTCAGAATTAATTAATCTCGCATTGCAGTAATACGTTCTGCCAATTATTTATTTCAATTGTCGGCAGGACTTGGCGCAAATGAATCCGAGATCTGCTCAGCTGAATCATTAATCTTAGTTGGTGTTTTAAGCAGATAGAAATTATGTGAAAGCCATAAATACTTGAGCGTGGTTAACTTTACACTCCTTGCTAAGCACGGTCACACTCGGCTAATATTTGCTCTGGCTTCCTTAAACCCTCGCCCCCACCCTCGCCGCACCCGCCTACGCGCTCTCCTTCTTCTTGTGGTGAAATGAACGACCGCCATACTTAATGGGGCGACTTATATCATCTTTTAAAATTAGAAGCTTGTTTAAATATCGTGGGAGATACGGAGCCCAAGAGTGTTTACAATGTAATCACGATATTTTTACTCTCCTCGTACAAAGAATGGTTGCTAAGGTCTTGAATATTTATTATGGGATTAAACTTTTATATAGTCCAATCTCTCACACAAAGAGGAAAGCCTCTAGGTAATTAGGTTGCAGTCGAATTCATGTTTTACCTAAGGTTTCTTTTCTCTGTTAGCATTTCAGTGTCTTAAGTTTCAGCCGTTAATAAACTTGCTAATTAGTATAAACCGCCAACAGTGTTGTATTCCTTGTACTCCTCACACCCTTTCTTTCACTTTTAGGATGGAACACAACTTAATTCCTTATGCCTCAGTCGTTTAAACTTCAAAGACCATAAGGGATGTTCTTTTTTCTTCAGATCAAAAGTTCAGTTTCCATTAATAAATAGAATGACGGATACTACCAAGAATAATTGTTTTAATGTTATTTCGTTTCAGGAGCTTGGGACACCTTCATCATTAGCCGCGTTTACTTGTGTGTGTTCAATTTGACTGATAGCCTGTGTTTCCCTAGTGATTGTAGTAGTGTGTGTAGGCTAATTGTAATTATTAGGAGCGAGAATGGGGTATGTGCCCCGAGATTTCAAGTAGGGTACAATACAGTGTTTGCCTAGAGACAGCATGGAAACATTCAGTGGAAAATCACTCTCAGGATAGCCGCTGTCAGCACCAGGATTCGAACTTCCAATCTCCGGATTTGCTGCAGCTCCCCATCGCGGTCATGGTGCGTGATCTAATGCGCACGGCTACGCCGCGTGGTCCATCGAGAAATTTGTGGAAAACCTAGCCTAAGGAGTGTTATTGTCGATCACATCGCCTATGCAGGTTGTAGTTGGTCCTTAACCATATCCTGTATAAGGCTTCCTTGGATCAGTAGACACTGTAGGTATATGTGAGCGTCTCTCAGATTTTAGTACACCCTCCAGCCGTCTTCTGGAAGACCTTATTTTTACCAATGTAAAAGCAAAAGGAAGATATCCTAAGTTATACGATATTCGATCATAAATTATTCTCCCTCCCCTGAGGTAATATTATGGGTGAATAAATGTAGGAGTACCAAAAATTTAAGTCTTCAGCATCACCACTACCAGTAGAATAGCTTCATCCCATGATACTGTTGTTGATCATGATGCCTTGTGACATCGTGGTCATGTATCCCTGTGAACTTTGGTGTGTGTGCCGAATATGTGTCATTGTGATGGCTGTACTAGTGTGTGTATTTGTAATTAGGAGAAGGATTTGGGTAGGAGGTGACCATGGCCTTAATTTAGGTACCATCCTGGCATTTGACTGAAGTAGATGTACGAAACCACGTAACCACGTCAAGGATGGCTGAGATTGGAATCTATCCCACCTCTTCTCATTTCTGCCTCTCGAGGCTAAGTGCATCCCGTTTTAACCTCAAAAAAGAATTAAATTTCTTGGCAGGACCTCAAGGGTGACAGCCATGGAAGATCTAATTTGTGATTCACTTCCATACATCAGAACCAATAACAATTGCACGTACAGCAATGGCATCTGCTGTCCTCCTATAAGGCTTCAGCTCTGAGAGACGAACAGTCTCTGTCCTTCAGCAGCTCAATAATGAACTCAGGCTATATTAGTGTGCTGTGCCAAGTGTCATCAGTGTTTCTTGCAGACACCCTTCAAGGGGGGGATCGTTTTCCCCCGGAGGTTAGGCTAATAATCCTAATTCAATCATAACATGTACAAAATACTTTCCAACAGGATTGTTATTACTATAAGGGTATTATAATTATGTTTTTAGTGTTATTATGTGGGCGTTATTGAATGGTGAGGTTATTGTGGATTGTGCACTTAGCTGTTAGAGCGACGTGTGGTTCGTTCCCGTGCAATTGTTGCCTGCACTGGAGGTCAATCACCATCATCAGTATCTCAACAAAATTAAATCACATATCTTGACTAGTTGTGCTATTTTAATCACTACTGCAACTAAATATTTTAAATATCATAACCCATACTTACAAACATAGATTTAAAAGCCTAAGTGTAAAGGATCTGATGATCGAAACTGGTCTTCCAAGTGTATTTATTAATCTAATGTTATTGTTGGTTTTTTTTTTCAGTATTAGGAAACCGCCCATTACAATTGGGTACAATCGTGTTGACCGACTGGAAAACATTAAATTTCGATTACTAAGGCAACACTGAACATGTAGTTCCGTGAAGAACTAAAGCCTATTTTCATATATCCTACTTATGTTAATTGCCTCTATCAACATACAAAATATGAGTTTGATTGCTGTAAAAGATTCGTAGTTATTGAGAACCGTCAAACTATTTCGGATGTTCGCCATGTTGGATTGTTATATGTATAGGCCATAGAGTTACAATATGTACCATTGTATGTCTACCCCTTATTATTCCCGTTTCCCAACGGGGTCGGGGATGAGATGCGATGGAAGTCTTTGTGGCGATGATTTTTTCGGCCGGATGCCCTTCCTGACGCCAACCACATGAGAGGAGTTAATGAGAGATGAAATGAATGATGGTGAATGAAACTGGGCAAGGATGTGGAAGGAAGCGGCCGTGGCCTGTCAGAAGGTACCGTCCCAGCATTTGCCTGGTGTTGCAAATGGGAAACCACGGAAAACCATTTCAAGGACGGCCGACGGTGGGGCTCGAACCCACGCGTCTACCGAGTCAGCAGAGAGCTTGGCCCCATGACCTAATGCTGAGCTTTAGCCAGCGTAGCCACTTCTGTCGGTAGTTACAATATGTACCATTAAATGGAATTATTGCGTAGGTTCATTATTCAAACTTTCACTTCGATCGCATGATTATGACACAAGAAATAAAGATTTAATTTTTAAATTTCGCACAGCCGCCATTTTGAGGTTATGTAAACAATTGAACTAAATTAAATGCCAGTGCATTGCAATATGTATAAACATTTACTGTACCATATTTCACTGCGCTCAGATGGTTAAATCGCGAGAAAAGTCTATTAAAATGTTTCAATTTCGATTGGCCGCCATGTTCGTTTTGTACTTTACGGGTTTTGAAACTTACATATATAAACTTGTAGTAGTGCTTTTTATCACCGAATCAATTTCAGGGTGATATCTGTAATAGTTTCGGAGATATTGAATGCCAGTGAAATATTTCGCACAGCCGCCATCTTGAGGTTATGTAAATAATTGAACTAAATTAGATGCGAATGCATTACTATGTGCAATTACATTTGCTGAACCAAGCTTAATTGCGTTTGGATGGTTAACTCGCGAGAAAAGTATATTTAAAAGGCTCAAACTCGCTTGGTCGCCATGTTGGTTTTGCAGTTAACAGGTTTTTGAAAGTCCCATAGCTGAACTTCTAGTAGTGCCCTTTATCAGCGTACAAAATTTCAGGATTGTTGTACCCCTAGGGTACGCTACCCCCATCCCCTAAGTAAAATCTACAAAATCCCAAAACTACAAACTTCTGATCTAAAAACCTTATAAAATACCACCTATAAATTACATGAAGAACAATTAGCACATACATGAACTCGAGTAGCCTCGTAGTACAGGCAATGACCTGGGGGAGGTGCACGACTCGGTAGGAATGTGAGGATTCCGCCGATCGAGCACACAGAAGGTATAAGAACCCCAGAGGTCAGATACCTGAGATCATCAATCATTCAGTCCTCACTCAGTGCACCGACGTGTTGAACCTTTGCTGTCTGCTGTACGGGTAAGTGTCTTAGCGATCTACACACTCACAGCTACACTACACACTCACCTCCCCCTGTGCTTGGATTGTCATTATTTATTATTATTTGTTATTAGAACTGCTAGCTCTACCCAGTGTACCTCCAGATCGAGGTACACATTAAACTCATAATTACTAGAAGCCACTGGTCTTATTCTTTTTATTTAGTTAGTAAGTTCCTACCCTAATAGATTCCACTTTAGGTAGGACTTAGAAGTAGCCTTATTGCGTACTTGCTTAATTGCTGCTTGTAGTCCGCTGAGCGTCCTTGCTCCGCGCTGACCACAGCGAGCTCTCCACTTACCCGCGTGCGTACGACTCACTGCAGACCGTGTGGCGCAGTCGTCGCGCTTTGAATTATAACTTAGAAGCTCTTGTAAACTACCCCTTTACCTAGAACTACCCCGTCAAACAGTACATCGGGGAGTTCTCCTGGCTGATCGCACTGTCGATCTCCATTCCTAAGACACTCCCTACCTCTTACAGTTTTCGCCAAGCTTAAACCCCATTTTAGACTAATTTCATCCCCTAGATTTATTATTTGTGCAGGCATCCCTCACAGGAACCTTACAAATTGGTGGACGCCCGGAGTACCGCGACGTTGCCTTAAAGCAACGTCTAAGGGAGTTCAGACAACGAACTTCCGCGGCAAAGATCCCTAAGACCTCGTGCTAGCCAAGCAAACGCCACCCAAAATTGGGAATTTTTTTTGAGATAAGGGTTCGATAAAATTTCTATACCCAACCCAAGCCCGCCCCGATAGGTAATACATTTTTAAACGCCACCCTTACATAGCTATACACAATTTATATCCTTATATATACGCCCTTACAGAAGGACGTACAGTAAAGATCCATGCTCAAATTTAAGAATCCTAGTAAGGTCTAGCGTGTATTTAGAGATACAGCACACACCCTAGCCGCTGCCACCAGACCCCTACGCCCTAAAATCCTGGTTAAGAACCCTGACCTAATAACAGAAAATAACGTAGGCCAATTACTTGAAGAACTCGAGGACGCAGTTATACCTATTAAACTCAAATACCCAAAAGCAATTAGACAACGTCCCACCACACAAGCACAGACACAGAACGCCCAACAGTCGCCCCCAGATAACGGTGATAGTGACGACTTAACCCCCACATTACCACAAGCTTTATTACAACACCTTAGTGACACGCAGCAGACCTACAACGGGTTGCAGGTCCTATTACAACAGCTAGACGAGATTCCACACAATTCATCAAACGGGAAGCTATTTGCAGATATAAACACCATTGCATCAACCCTAGGCGGACAGATTAATAAGGCGCTTTCCGCACTACAGGAGGTTAATATTGAGCACGACTTGTCGCTGGATAATATCCAGGGTACGGAGCAATTTAATCCTCAGGACGCTCCACACTCTACCCCAAACCATCCAGGCAATTCCCAAAGCAGAAATACATATATTACACCAATTCAGGTTCACCACCAGCCCCTAAGCCACGCACACTCTAACGTTGCATTACTGAACGGCGACTTAGATTCCCCAGTTGAGCGTAACCCCATATCCACCCCCAACACCTCCTACAGCGCGGACATGGCCATGCCTACGAAGTATCCAATGATACAACCCCACAAATACCATGGTGATAAAGAGGACCCCGAGGAATATCTGAGAGCCTTCAATCGAACGGCTAAGATTAATGGTTGGACAACTGAGGACAAAAAAACGCCTATTACCAGCCTACCTCACTAAATCGGCCCTCACGTGGTATGAACTCAATGAAGCCACCTTGGCCGATGCCACATGGGAACAATTTTCAGCTGCCTTCATCAATACATTTCAGTTGACCCCTGATGAGGATGATTTATATGACAAAATCCGCGCTCATACACAAGGTCCCACGGAAGGCACACAGGCGTACATTAATGCCAAATTATTAATGTGCGAAAGATACAATAAGCACATGCCAGACAAGCAAAAAGTACGACTCCTTATGCAAGGCATGCGCCCTACCTTAGTTGACAAACTGTGTACACTACAGAGCAACACAGTGCTTGAATTGCAGGCAAACATCAGATTCATTGAAGAGGGCAATAAGATGACACAAAAAGCCGTGGATCAGCACATCCGTACAGACAATGGAGGTTTGCATCAACAGATCCGCGATCTGACTAAACAGATGCAGGAGATGCAAATCACGGCCATCCACGCTAGCCCTAAAGCACGCCCTCATGGGGATGAACATAGGACTAAATGTCGATTGCCAAGGGGAAAGCAACAGGGTCAAGGTAAACCTACCCACCCCCATTGGCATAATACACCCCCGGTAAGAGAGGAGAATTATTATTCCCAATACCAGGAGGAAGTGCCACGCCGTAACGAGTCCCCTCCCTTCCCACAGACACAGTATCTGACAAGTACTCGCCCACGCGGCAATCCATCCCCAAACCACACACCAAACCGTCATCCCCAATATAGGGACGACCGAAACTGGTACCGTAACCAAAACGCCAGATACGCAAAACCACCCAATGCCCCTCAATATCGTCGGCCAAACACTCCCCCGCAGCATGAGCGGTATGAGCCTCAATATGAAAGGCCTCCCCCAGTATACCCTCAGTACGTCCCTGTCCAAAGAGAGAGAGGACCGGAGGACTATCCGCTGCCCGACCACCCTCCACGGGATTCACGAAGGCGATCACCCTCGCGTGATAGACGCGGCTTGCTCCCCAACCCCCAATATCAGCCCCGGCCAAACAACTGGCGAAACGAGGCGCCCAGGGGACAGCCTCGTTACACCGAAAACAGAGGTTATTCCCAGCCAAAAAACTTTTAGCTAGGGAAGGGCCAACACCCACAAAATCGGATAACCCTTCCCCGGTAACCAATAATCATTCAAGTCCACCCTCGCAGAGCGAGTCCACTGCTAAAGCCAGCAAACCGAAAGTCCCCCCAACTGTCGCCCGTCAGACTACAGCGCAGGAAATCCCTCCCCGATCGCAGCTCCAGGAACATACGGTCAAAGGGGACGGTAATTGCCTTTTTAGGGCACTTAGTTTCCTGCTCCATAAAACTGAGGACCAGCATAAAGAGCTCAGAACACAGCTGGTCATGTATGTCTTGACACATTGGGACGATTACAAGTATATCCTCGCCGACGGTAATGATGCTTTATTCCCCAATAAATATGCATATGGGGATTATATGAACCGAGATGGCACTTACGCGGGTGCAACATAGATTACCGCCCTAGGCCACGTCCTTAAGACAAACATCCATGTCTACACACTGGACAAAATGGAACCAATTTTTTCTACCATAGGATATGACAAAAACCTACACCTTTTGTTCACGGGGAATCCGAATGCGGGTCACTACAGCCCTCTTACCAACACATCACCTCACAAACCTCAACCATCCGCCCCTCAGATTGGGAAAAAGCACACTAAGGGCATATTAAAAAACAGTCGTAACATTACGACCCCTCAAGACACTTCCACAAACAGCGTGGTTAAGGTACCCGTGGTACGCCCACCCACATTGATTCTACTCGTGGAAACAAGCGGCCCGACCACTAAACCAGGTGCGGCAAAGCCGGTGACTTCTATCGCCACTGGCGCAAGCAAAGTATTTTCACAGACAACCGGATGTAAACCCACAACCACTCACACAAACTGGCCCTTTAGGACACCACTGCCGAGACTAGGATTAACATCACGGGATAGTAAACATAATTATAGATATTTATCGAGCCACCGAAAGCTCAAGAGAAAGCTTCGGGCAATACAAATGGCAGATAGACATGACACAGCTGAAGCGCGATTCCCAGTTTCACGGGACTCAGCAAAGCGTGTCAGGTTCAGTGATCAGGCCACAACACCGCGTTTGCTCGACGCACGTATTAGACCGGTAGAACAGACAGTCTCGCAGGATGCGATAGAAGACAATAAAAACGAATCACCGTCCCAAAATCCCACAATACCAATAATCACATACACTCTTAACAACATGTATACTGCACAAGATGGACACAATATTACAGCCCTCTCTAGCCCGGCCAAAATTAACGGGTACCAGATTCAAATTTTAATTGATACCGGGTCAGCTATTTGCTGTGTAAGCAGTAAGTACATCAACGGCGAGCGCATACGTAAGATGCCTATCAACACTTGCCTTGTGGCTGCCAACTCACAAACTATTTCATGCTTAGGCATTACGGATGTACATTTACAAATAGGCTCCTTTGAAACTAGCTTTCCCATGTTCGTCATTAAGGACCTTTCCGTCCCGGGAATCATTGGCACGAACTTTCTTGCCAAGTTCGAAGCCAACATTAGCTTTGTCACTAATAACATACGATTAGTGAACGGAGACCTTATTACCACACACCCAATATCATACGCCCGGGACACATACAATCCACGAGCGCATCGAGACACGCAAGCACACCAGGTCTCTCCGTTGGTTACCATAGTACCGCCAACGAACACAAGTGCTTACACAAACACGCCCGCCAATGTGGAAACACAGTTACTAACCCCAGAGCAGAGTACAAAACTTGAAAATCTATTACAAGAATATCAGGATATTTTTTCCCATTCCCTTGCAGATTTAGAGGTGACCGACTTAATTCACCACCGTGTGGAATTAACCAGTGATACTCCCGTTCACCAGGCACCTTACAAAGTTAGCGCCGAAGAGAGACAAGCCATAGAGACACAAATTGAGGAGATGCTGCAAGCCGGTATCATCCACCCCATCGTGTCCAACTATAGCGCACCGGTACTCCTTACCCGAAAACCGGATGGTTCCCATAGATTTTGCACAGATTATCGGCGCCTTAATAGACTCATTAAGAATGACAATTACCCGCTACCGCGCACAGACACTTACCTAGAGACCTTGAGCGGAGCAAAGTACTTCTCGATAATGGACTGTTATTCCGGATTTTACTCAATCCCTGTATATAAACCCGATAGGCATAAGTTGGCATTTGTCACCGAAAACGGCCTCTACGGTTACGCCGTCCTCCCCATGGGTTTAAAGAATGCCAGTCAAACATTCCAAAAATTGGTAGACAAGGCATTCGCAGGCCTCAAATACCGCTCGGTATTAACCTACATAGATGACATAACAGTCTTTTCACAAACCTTCGAAGAACACATTATATACTTGACCGAAGCTTTTGACAGGATTAGGCACGCTAAATTAAAGCTAAAACCATCCAAATGTCAATTTGCAAAAACGAAAGTCCATATTCTCGGTCATATTGTCAGCCGCGATGGCATCACACCTGACCCTGCATAAATCGCCGCCATTACCGACATTCCAATGCCGGAATACATTAAACAGTTACGTTCTTTTATGGGACTCGCGAGTTATTATCGTCGATTCATTCATGGATTTGCACAGATAGCTAACCCTCTCACTGAGCTTACACACGAAAAAACACCCTTTATAGTTACAGAAATACATAGAGAGGCCTTTGAGAAACTCAAACACTTACTTACTACACCGCCCCTACTCCAGCATTTTCAAGAAGGTAGACCCACGTTTGTACACGTGGATGCAAGCCAATTTGGCATCGGGGCAGCCCTATTACAAGAAGCCGATGATGGCAAACAACACCCGATTACATACGCAAGCCGAAAACTTACACCGGTAGAAACTAGATACTCCGCAAGCGAGAGAGAAATGCTTGCATTCTCTTGGGCCGTAAACTACTTCCGAACATACCTGTATGGTATACACTTTACGGTAGTTACGGATCACGCCAGCCTTCTTTTCTGGGATAAATTTAAAAATCCCAATTCCCGGCTTAACAGATTTATATTTAAATTATATGATTACACGTTTGAAGTTAAACATAAGAAAGGAAAGGCACACCTTGATGCAGACGGTCGCTCTAGACTACCTGTACTCGAACCACCGGACGAGGATAATAATCATGTCTGGGATTCTTTACCCACATTTGCTGTCACACACATTGATACAAAACAGGAGCAGATAAACGATCCCCAGTTGGGACAAATTAGAATTGCTCTACAGGATCGCGACCAGGTATATAGTAAAACTGCCCGCTTATCACGTAGATTTTTTTATCGATAAGGACGATATCCTTAGGTGCAAACCCACGGCCACACATGACGTCACACCCGTTGCCCTTCCCTCTACACTCCGAAACCACGTAATGACGGAATATCACTGTCCACCCCTTAACGGCGCACATTTTGGAGTTCATAAAACATATTTGCGCATTCGCAATAAATATTATTGGGAAAATATGAAAAATGATATTACAGAGTTCATTAAAACTTGTCACACATGCCAGAGATACAAACACCGCCCTGGTAAACCCCATGGGTTACTTCACCCCATCCCTGTAGGTGAACTTTTCCACCGCATAGTTATTGACGAAAAGGGCCCAATTACAACATCAGACAAAGGTAATAAATACATACTGGTCGCAACCGAATACCTCACCCGATACATCATCACTAAAGCAGTCCCTAAAGCTAGCGCTCATCAAATTGCAGAGTTCCTCATGGAAATAATTACCAAGTACGGTACTTTCCGCACATTATTATCCGACAGAGGAACAGTTTTCACATCAAATGTTATTACACAGCTTCTTAAATTGCTTTAAATTAGAGCCTACACAACCACTAGTTTCAGTCCTCAGACGAATGGATTAACTGAGGCTATGAACAAAATCCTTGGCAGCGCGATAGCTCGTTTTACTAACGACAACGGCACGGACTGGGATAATTACCTCCCAGCGGTAACATTTAGTTACAACACATCCGTGTCGCAGGCGACCAAACACACCCCGCATTTTCTATTACACGGATATCACCCGCGCAGTCCGAACGACAACATTTACATCCCACAGGATACACTCCCTAGCAACGCTGAAAGGTTGCAGTATTTATGCACAGCCCGTAATACCGCGCGAGAGAATATCCGCACATCACAAAACAGACAGAAAAAAAACATATGATAAAACTCACAAACACCAGGAATACAAACCCGGACAGCTCATTATGATATGGTCACCCACTCGCATTAAAAACGTGTCCGAATTCCTAATCCCGAAATGGACAGGTCCGTTTATAGTCCAGAGAAAAAATTCGGACCAAAACTACCTTGTCAACATTCGGCACAATCACAAAATTATTAAAGTTACGGTTCATGTACGGCGTATGAAACCATACCATTCACGAAACCCCCCCCCCCCACACCTCACCCCCCCCCCCCCCCCCCGGCTTAGAAACGCAAGCGCTAAATTATCAGCGTCAGGGAGAAAAACATATTTTTCCTCTACATAATTCGAACCCAAGGATAGGTAAAGTATAACAAGCGCCCTACGCGCTATGACATTTAATAGCTATGCTCATAACTAACACTCACCGGCAATTCCCAACACTGCATGGTACGAGGATTAATTATAAGTTGCATGTTTAGTTGTAAGAAGTATAATAAGGTATACCAGGTTATATTTCTTGTATACTATGTTTTGATAAAAATAATGAATTTTGTTAATATACACTAGATGCAAATAGAACATGGCTAGATACATATTTAATAACACATAGGCCCTACACTTCCCATAGGTCCCCATAGCAGAATACGCCATATAAGCCTTGGCAATGGCGCCAAGAATAATGTGGCACCTAGTCACCACAGTCAGAAACAGTGGTCACCACCAATGCCAAGTTGGTCCCACAACATAACTCATCTTTAATTCTAAAATTTCACACAGGACATACCGACATAATATTTTGGATAACAATTATACATTTATAATACGTAATGTGCACAAAGGTTTTCATAAGCAATACATTGTAGACAGAATATTGCACATGTCCTACACAGCGCACGGCAAACGAGGTCAAGCCTCTGCCGTGGCAGGCGGAAGTAACAGGAAGCGGAACGCGCCGTCAGCGATACACGCTCACTCCTAGCAACAGTGATTTACGCACAGTCACGGAGGATGCCCACTCACACATGGCCGTGCTACGCAAGGGGTCAATTACCCACACGTAGCCCATATGGCCAACCATAACAGGATTTTATTATAGGAAAATGCCTAGAAACGTAAAATAAATATAAATTCATAATGGCGCACATTTTTACATAACTACTCGCATTTAGATTCACACACACACGGTTACAAACATTAGGCGAGCGATCAACGATAACATTCCCTATTATAAGGAAATATAACATAACGGACCCTTTCCCTATAGACGTATAATAAAAGAACACAGTTTAGGGACCCTAATATAAAACTTAATTGTTTATACATATATCCCGATAGATATAATAAATACTAGCGATTCCATATATTTCTCACAACATTATGGAAAATAACACTCCCAAGGATCAGGAATACTTATAAGAGATTAACACACACCCTTTTACTTGAACAATTTTACAAAGTGCACGGATTCCAACAGTTACCCCATATTAAGGTGGGATAACAGGCCGATACACTACATTGCCACAAAATAGGCCAATGAAACAATACATAGGGCCTAATATACTACATAACAGTACATTGATACGATTTCTCTAACGAACGCCATTATTCCCGTGATAGCGAAAGTATATACAGTACAATAACACAGGTTAGCGCAGTACATACACACGATGAACACAGATTGGCGGCATTTCTAGGATGAAACGCAATACTTCTACACTCGTGCAGGTGAACGATATTTCACACACGAATAAATGTAGACACACAATAACACAGGTTAGCCAATTCCACTGCCAAGGCAGAGTAGTACTTATAACAAAATATAGCAACCATTGGTATCATTACGCTCACGATTGCGACAGTCCACAGGTGACTTATTACCACCACAGCCAATAGGAAGTGACACAATAACACAGGTTATTATACTATCACAGCAAACACCATATATAGATCCGCTGAACACACAAGTAGGCAACACGGGGAAAGAAGTTGACAAATACTTACGCGTAATACATATTATCCAATACACTGTAATCCACAAGATGTTTTTAATCATAAATATTAATTTACTTCACACAGACTACTTACTAAGGCAGTCTCCATACAGACACTGAGTCATGCTCTGCAGGCAAGGCGGATGCGTGCGTCCACAGATTACCGACACCTGAGACGGTAGTAGGCCGCGACTCACGTGTTATACACAGCGCTTACGGCGCTCACACATAATCTGTTCCACATCTTTTTACCCTCATAGGGGATCTTTAAGATATCTCTTTTTTCTAGATCAAAGTGGAATTGACCACCAAATACCGTCATATAAGACAGACATAATGAACAGTTTTCATACAAAGCGAAATATTCACATTTAGTCGATGGAGTAGGGAAATCATTTGAATTAAAATTATAATAATGATCATCACATTTTTTAACCTACGACCGACCGGACGGCTAGTTAACCCAGACGCTTGGGGTACTCCTCTAACGGTCAACGTATGAACTCATCTATCATCCATACGCTAAGTACAAACTGTTCGTAATTGTCTACTTAATGACGAAATGATAGTCATAATTTTATAAATTAATTCAATATTTTCATAAAAGCCACAAGGCTCATAAAGGACCACAAATCCTTGCAGAAATCCCCTCTAGTATACATCTACACAATAGATAAACAATTAACAATACGATCATCAGTTGGCCATAGTAATTTCCATATTTTCATTTTGAGGCAACGTGATACGACATGGCACATACATATATGTATGTCCATTAATAACACAATAACGCCATGGCCCATAGATGTCCTACAGTAGACCTAGGGCGTAAAAAAAAGTCAAAAGCAGGTGTGTGCCTACCTTCCTGGGTCAAGACACTATAGGATAGATATCAGCCGTGAGCGTATAGAGTAAATATATTCGGCAATAAATACGTTAAATGGTCCATAGCTATTCTACGTTATCCTAAGGCGTTATAAGTCAAGAGCAGGTGTTTGCCTACCCTCCTGGGATAACGATAAGGAATGAGTATCGACCATAAACATAATCATGCCGAATTTTATAGATAATAATTAGTAAAGGCCCGATGATTTTCTTTAATATATAACAAGTAAATATACACTTGATTTCACAAACAGAATATACAGAATAGGAATACATCATCCTTACACAAATACATCCGGTCAGGGGAATACAATACGTAATTCTCACTGCTATACAGCAGAATGCCCGATGAAGGTAGCCCGTTATGCTCCTCCACGGACAATTTAACATGCGGAATGCAATATTAACTGTGAATACACATATTGCTACACCCCGCCTTATTTTTCATTTTCCCGGAGTAGACAGGGGTAAACCACGGAAACATTTTTCCTACAGGGTAATACCCAATATTGCTACACTCACAGGGAATCGCCACACGCGTAAACACAGTCCCAATACACGTTTCTACAAGTTTTGAATTAATTACAGGTCAAATAAACATATTTTATAGACGCCATTTTCAACTTTCCCACAGGAAGGGGACACAAAACACGAAAACATATATAGATGGGCACCCAGCATAGTAATGCGCCCTGCATTATTTTCCATTTTCCCGAAGCAGAAAGTTCAAACCACTGAAACACTTTCCTACACAATCTTACATAGAATTTTTACAGCCACAGGAATGCGACATATGCTTCCGAACATGTAAAACACACTCCAGCATACTACATATATTCTCCCGGAGTAGAAAGTGCAAACCACTGAAACACTTTCCTACATAGTATTACCCAGAATTTTTACAGCCACAGGAATGCGACATATGCTTCCGAACATGTAAAATACACTCCAGCATACTACATATATTCTCCCGGAGTAGAAAGTGCAAATCACTGAAACACTTTCCTACATAGTATTACCCAGAATTTTTATAGCCACAGGGGCGACATATGCTCACGAACAGGTAAAACACACTCCAGCATACTACATATATACTATACAAAAAACACATGAGTTATATACATATCGCTTGCCACATTTGGATACGTTATAACAACAGCATAATCCCATTAGGATTTAGCCATTGGAGAACATGCGTAGATTCCCAATATACAGACGAATAGTTAATGCCCCCTGCCCAAATTATATAATACATCAGCTGTATAGCTCAAAACAATGGTAAACAATACATTAGATACATAACACGTGTGTTTGACAGCTCATTTACGGAACGATAACAAAGCCCTCGTGGTTCCAACCCACTCCTATAGCTTAGCTCCAATCACAGTAAAGACACGATAAACAAGACCTACTCCAGCCGGACAGCCAATCAAAGGCTACAGGTCACGCCTCACACTGACGACAGTTGATATCTCATACACACACACGTTATCTCCGGACACGCCTCCCACGTGACAGATAACTAGCGAAGCTGCCATAATGGATTTAGGCCACATATCGAGCGCCAGATTCAAACGGCACTAGAGGACAGACATATAATTGTCGCAATACACTACACACAGTAGGGTAACCAGATACTTTTATTTTAGTTCACCCCTATCATCCCTCAATACTTTACACCGGGATAACACATTTTACGGCCAAAAGCCAATATTATCGGTGATATTTACACAGCGCCGCGTCACACTAAATACACCACATTTTATATCTTAGCGAACTTTTAATACATTTTTGCCCTCAGATACTCCCTTATATAGACACGCCATCCGATATAGAACAACACGAGTATGTCTACGTAACCAAATAGGTATATAAATCCACTTTCCCATTAGGAGGTTTTAATTTGTTTTATTTTGAAGTACCGCGATATTATACAAAATATTATCTTTCAGAGTTAGACCGGCAGAGTTGTTTCAGGTGACAGCATGGTAATATAACCACCATACATTGTACCCCTTTTGAAACCCATAAGTGAAACTCCACACTTAGGGGTATTTATGGCCTTATTTAACGTATAGATAGCATTCATGTATACCAGCCTCCCAGCTAATAAGATGGCAATAAACACTTATGCACCCCCCTCATTTTCATAGGGTGGATAGTATGTTATTTTTTTGCAGCGAACAGCCCCATCATAGGAGGGAATTACGACACATATAGTGCGCTGAAATATAGCCTGGTTTAGGATACCTATACATAGTATCTCTAAACAAAATCTATAGACAATATATATAGACAATATCTATAGGCAATAGCTCTAGATATTATATCTAGACAGTAGACCTAGGCAGAATTTATAGACAACATCTCTAGACAGTAGATCTAGACGGAGTTTATAGACAATATCAACAAGCAATAGCTCTAGACAATATATCTAGATAATATCTCTAGACAATACCTCTAGTTAAGGAATTATACTATATAATAATAATAGATGACCAGTTTTTCAAGATAGACTTCATAGCTCATAAGTATAATAAACATACTACGAGCATAAACAGCAGTCTCATATTATTATGGCGAGAGGTGCCATATGTTGCCAATAGTATGCCCGAGCCGAAAAGCACATTTCCCTCCCAAGATACACAGTAAACACTATACAGATAACACTTATACACTTTTCCCCTACCAATGCGAGGCACTATGGTTATCATGCAAATACCAGGGTGTACGCCATGCCTTATCGCTAGAGATTGGAATTTTTCGGTGATTTCAGAGTGTAGAAAGCGGTATTTTAAAGTGGCAAATTCGGTGGTTTTAAGTGCACTTTTCGGTACTTTCAAAATCATAAATTTTAGGCGGAATTTTTTTAAATATCATGGATGACATGCATAACATAACACATTTCAGTCATCCTTCAAAGTATACTTCAGTGAAGAGATCCAAATTCTCTTGTGACAAACGGTGACACATATCACTTAACGTGCTAGTGTAAACTGAAAAACAAAAGTTCACAGCGTTTGAACAGGGGATCCAAATGGTTTTCAACAAAGATTATGAGAACTTTGGAAATACAAATGTCATTCCTTGCAAAACTCCAACAGTGTCTATCTTGGTCCTGTCATGCATCTGCTTCTTGATTAAAGTTTGCAGTTCTTTGTATCCTCTTAACACCTCACTTTCTTCCAGTGTTCCACAGAACGGCAACTTCTTAATTTTCTTTGCAGTGTCCTCATTGATGTTCATTGGCACTATTTCTGCTGGATCAAACGCACACATTTGTAAATCCTGTTCCCAGGGTCAACGGATCTCAAGCTGATTAATTTTCCAAGAGCATGGGACCCAGCATTTTCTAAAACTGAATGTATTTTCCCTCTTTTTAACACATTTCCACAACCCTCCAACTGCTCCTTAATGTTGGTACCGTACTTTCCAGAAACAGCTGAATTCTCCGTAGATGTCCATCAAGACGGTGAACAGTTGGATGTGGCCTTCTAATAAGGGGATGAGTTCAGTGATGTCTGTGCCAAATTCTTTGAATCTCAAGTATTTCGTCGGGTGAAAAATTGTTGAGAAAATCAACACCAGAGTTATCAGTCCCTACTACTTCACTCATAAATTGCACACTACAGAATGAAACCAAGAAGACCACCTGGTTAATACTGGTTCAGGAAACAGTGGCACATTTTGATCTGGATACTTGCCATCTAGATATTGATGTCTGAAAGGCGGGCTATATGACGCCATGCGTCGCGTAGGTACTAGGATGAAGGGGCAGATGACCTTGCTGTTCCGGTCCTTAAAACCTCAATAACTAAGTACTGTTGACTAACTAGGATGACTTCCCAGATTGTTAGAGATCGCTGTTATGCAGAAAGTGAGGCCCGCTATCTACCGTTAAGTTTCCAATCTTTCCGTGTTTGTTGGATGCTCTCCATGCAGTCATGTCATGGGAGAAAATTACCGCTACTACACTCGCACAAAAACAAGAGTTTGTCAGCTTCTGTGACCACGATATTTTAAACGGGCAAGGTGGTCTCACTACGATGACATTAGGGCAAAACCTGGATGAATGGCAAGATGCAGAAGAAAGTGACATCCAGTAGTTAGACTTCGATAAAGACCATCATGGTTTCAGACATGAGGATATTGTATGGAATTTGACTGTCGGTGAGGTAAACTGGGATCCAGTACATATAGAATGCAGGAGTGTTGCAAAGGAAATCCCTAAAGTTCCCACAGTCAAGCTAGTGTGTCTATAGTCACACTTATCTCTTATATAGAAAATCAAGATGAATTTTCGTTCTCATATATTGTTTTCTTCAGAATTGTACAATCTAAAATTAGAAAAAATAAACCATCTAAGAAACAAAAAGTGATGAGTCATTTTTCTTAGTTTTTAATATTGGTAAAATCCACATAGTGTGTCTTACAATACTATGTTATAAAGTTGTTTTTTTTTTGCGTGTTTATAAAATACATTTCAATATTTTTAACCAATAGTTTTCTCTTTGTTAGGCTTAAAAACATTACTGTAGATAATTCGCAGTTTTCAATATTTCGCGGAAATTCGTGCATTAATTGCCGCGAATTATCGGAAGTGCACTGTAAAAAAAGCTAAAATTCGCGTTTTCATGCGAAATTCATGCATAATTCGCGAAATTCGCGTCTTCGAGCGAAATTCGCGAAATTTCGCGACTTTAAAAACCATTTTGTTTGCCATTTTTAGGGTTATAAAAACACATTACCATCTGTGTATTACTTCATTTAATAATTCGCGAAATTCGCGATCGCGAATTTTTCCTATCCCTACTTATCGCTCATGGTTGGATGTTAATCAACATTCGGAACCTTAAAGCTAACAGCTAGCGTTCCAAGCTTAACCCGCTAACACAAGTGCATGCAATGATACATTTTTATCACCAATATTTTCACCCTGCATGTTAGTTAAAAGCACAAAATGCTAACCTACATCCTTCAGCACGGTACCTAACAACCAACGCTGAACACCCAGATCCTACACAATAAAATCCTCACCTACACCGGTCGAGAGTTCCTACCCATTAACGTCTCCATACATCCCCATAGGACCAAGATTCCTTGAACCTTTCTGACCTTCCCATTACCAGTAATTAACAACTTTTTAACATACCTGCAAATACCCAATAACATGGGAATACCATTCCAAATCCCTCACTTACCTACTAACATGTGAGAAGGAATTATACGCAGCAGATATTAGCTGGAAATCCGATTAACCAGGCGCAATGATAGTACACCGTGCCACCACAATTTTCTCCCCCCCCCCCGTATAACTACAACACCATAAAACAACATTAAACCGCTGGACACTTATTCTTTATGGTTTACGCACGGCGATGCACTTAGAAGGATGTAAAAATGTTTTCCAGGTGAAAATATATGTTGAAAAATATTTTCCAGGTGAAAATACACGTTGATGTACTAATAAATTGTACCCAGGACATGACATGACGAGACTTCGACCTTGACGACCGACGAGAGGTCATAGTGGTGACGCGTTAGGGTAGGCAAGCGCCTGTGTGGCGGGGAAGTACCTAGCCTGTCTCCCTTAAACACAGGGTCCGTTATACCATTTTATGCCCTAACGTCGTCTAAGCTATACCTACGGACGGAGGTCTAATACTTCCTCCTTCCCAAGACGACCCCTAGGACTTAACGTTAATCAGTAAGTAGAATTAAGTAGATGCTCTAGAATAGGAGCAAAGGTCTGCGGCGGCAGGTATATAGGAATAAGATGAGTATTGAGAAAAGGGAATAATGGAGTTAAGGGTATAAGGGTATAAGGAAACAAGGAGATAAGGAAATAATGACAGAATATGATAAGGAAAGGATACAAGGTAATAAGAGAACAATAACAAAATATAAGAAATGAAATGATACAAGAAATGAAATAATGAACCAATGAAATAATGAACAATTCTATTCCGGGCCGAGGTATGCAGCACCGATGACCTCTCTGCTCATACCCCCGATGAACAAATAATGAACCAATGAAATAATGAACAATTCTATTCCGGGCCTATGTATGCAGCACCGATGACCTCTCTGCTCATACCCCCGATGAACAAAGCATATAAACAGAAAATATATAATGAAACTACGATTCTTTTCCCTGGCCGAGGTAACAGACATTATTGTGCCCCAGGAAGAAGAATATAAAACTACGATTCTTTCCCCTGGCCGAGGTAACAGACATTATTGTGCCCCAGGAAGAAGAATATAAACAGAAAATATATAATGAAACTACGATTCTTTTCCCTGGCCGAGGTAACAGACATAATTGTGCCCCAGGAAGAAGAATATTGATATTGAACAAGAGGCAATATAAGAAGCGTCGAGACCGGACACAGAGCAGATATGAGCGTTGAGCCCGATCTAGCATACGCAAGGTAGACACAAGGTACACTGAAGTTACACAATACAATGAGTAAGGAAGAATAAAAACACACAAAGGTAAACACAATAATGAACGAAGGAAAAGATAGAGCAATGTTATAACACAGAAACAAATAGGAGTAAATTATAAGGTGGTTATGAGTCACAATAAGTAAGAAAGAATAAAGAAAGATAAAGGTGAATACAATAATGAATGACGATAATGGTAAAGTAATGGTATAAAACAAAGGTAAATATGAGTAAAATACGGTGAAATAATAAGAGATAATAAATGAGAAGGAATAAATGGAGTAAGAATATATACCCAGTAAGAAATAAAGGTTGAAGTAATACAAAGACTTAGGAGGAAGATGAATGAGAATAAGGAAATGCAAAGGTATAAAGAGAGTAAATAAAATATGGCCAATAGTAATTAAGAATATAGGTATTATAATCATACACATGTATTTCCTTTTCAGCGCAGGTTGAAAACCTGAGGCGCTGATACCAGACACAGCACACATGGTGGTGCACAATTTGAAGGCATGTATCGGGAGTGGCTCGATTTTGGGCGCTCACCGAGAATAATAATAATAATAATGATAAAAGGGGATTTATTAACTAAATGTAATGTTTTTCTATATGCCTCCACAGGATTAACCCCACAAAGGACGAGGGAAAATGCCCTCTAAAATAATCATTTTTACATGTGTATTATGGATCCCCAAAAATTGATACAAAATTTTATGCACTAACAATATGTTTTTTTCTTGTGTTACACAACTGCCCCACCCCCAAAATTGCACACTCACATGCCCCATACACAGCCCCCCCCCCCCCCCCAGCACATAACACCCATTTTCAGGCACATATCCGAACCACAGTGGAGATATACCTGTGGGATATCCTCCACTGAAGGTCGGATCAACGAAAAAAATTAGCACCTAAAATGAGAGGTGCATTACGGCCACACAACTCGCGCCTATCTCTGTAAAGGACGAGTTGTGCAGCCAAGATGACTTCGCTCGCCCACAGGGAGCAAGCCATGCAATAAAATATTCTATACACAAATAGTATATCACCTGCAGGTAATAGGTAATAAGTAATAGGTACTAGATAATAGACAATAGGTTATGATTACATATTAAGTTAAGAGTGCACTCGTAATAATGTTGAAAGGTATTGAATACAGTATTCAAAATGGTATAGTTGCGCAACAACAGTAATAACAGAAGGATGATAAATAAGAAAGAGAATTTGGTTTGTTATTACAAAAGGTTGATATATAATTAAGACAAGTTGATTTTACTATTAGAGAATGTTAACAGAATTAAGAAAATTTGGTTTTGTTTTTATTGAAGGTTAATATAAATAAGAGAATTGGGTTTTGTTTTTGGTATGGAATATTGATATAAGTAACAGAGTTTTGTTTTAGGTTTTAATGGTTTTAATGATTATACATCATATGTGAACTTGAAAATTTTTCTGAAAATGTTGTTGTTATTTAATCAAGAAATGAGAACATATGGATAACTTTATTATACACGTTGTTTTTTTCCTTTCCACACTTCTAAATTCCACGTTGTAAAAAAATGTCGCATTTCTCCCCAAACAATAAAACACTTTTCAATTTAAACCCTTAACTACACCTTGCGGCATTTATTTCATTCTGTCTCTATACTCTATCCCTTTTATACACATGCAGGGCTCGCGAGAGCAGTTTTTCATCCACACCGGAGGCAAGTTACTATATATATGTATCAGAAATCTCCCCCTTCAACCCTCGGATGTTTGTTTTTTTCCTCTCGTGTGTTCCTGCACCCCTTAATTTACATTGTTGCAATTGAAAATTTTTATACTATGTACTGTTTACTTTAGCAAATTATTATGTTTGTCTATCACACATACAATAGGGATCCATGTCATATCCCACCAAATAAAGACATAATATGAAAAAAAAGTAAGCTTAACAACCCATTGTTGGATTTTAAAAACAAATTGTAAAGAAATATTGTTCCCCTCATCACAAACATTTACACTTGATCGCTAAGCACACACGGACACCCAATCACTAGAAGGCACACTTATTCAGCCTTCAAATTTCGACATTTACCAGTATAACACCAAATTTATATCTACCCCCTGACTTACCCCTATCTTCTACGAGGCTACCAACCCACTCCCTACGACACCAACCATACAACGATGACCTAAATTGAAAGAAGAAAAGAAGAGAAGAACAGAAGACAGAAGATTATCAAGAAAGAAGAAGATGTCTTATTTTTTCAAAAACCACCCCCACGTCTTCGTCCAGTTATCGAGGACGATAACTAACCCTACAAAGGGGGTTGTTGTACCCCTAGGGTACGCTACCCCCCTTCCCCTAAGTAAAATCTACAAAATCCCAAAACTACAAACTTCTGATCTAAAAACCTTATAAAATACCACCTATAAATTACATGAAGAACAATTAGCACATACATGAACTCGAGTAGCCTCGTAGTACAGGCAATGACCTGGGGGAGGTGCACGACTCGGTAGGAATGTGAGGATTCCGCCGATCGAGCACACAGAAGGTATAAGAACCCCAGAGGTCAGATACCTGGGATCATCAATCAGTCCTCACTCAGTGCACCGACGTGTTGAACCTTTGCTGTCTGCTGTACGGGTAAGTGTCGTAGCGATCTACACACTCACAACTACACTACACACTCACCTCCCCCTGTGCTTGGATTGTCATTATTTATTATTATTTGTTATTAGAACTGCTAGCTCTACCCAGTGTACCTCCAGATCGAGGTACACATTAAACTCATAATTACTAGAAGCCACTGGTCTTATTCTTTTTATTTAGTTAGTAAGTTCCTACCCTAATAGATTCCACTTTAGGTAGGACTTAGAAGTAGCCTTATTGCGTACTTGCTTAATTGCTGCTTGTAGTCCGCTGAGCGTCCTTGCTCCGCGCTGACCACAGCGAGCTCTCCACTTACCCGCGTGCGTACGACTCACTGCAGACCGTGTGGCGCAGTCGTCGCGCTTTGAATTATAACTTAGAAGCTCTTGTAAACTACCCCTTTACCTAGAACTACCCCGTCAAACAGTACATCGGGGAGTTCTCCTGGCTGATCGCACTGTCGATCTCCATTCCTAAGACACTCCCTACCTCTTACAGTTTTCGCCAAGCTTAAACCCCATTTTAGACTAATTTCATCCCCTAGATTTATTATTTGTACAGGCATCCCTCACAGGAACCTTACAGGATGATATCAGTCATAGTTTCGGAGATATAGAATGCCGGTGAAATATTTTGCACAGCCGCCATGTTGGATTGGTGAGACATAATAAAATTTGAAGGGCACGGTCGGGGTCGGCCAAAATAGTACTATGACGCTACCGAGTTTCATTGAATCGCTCCAGCAGTTACACACTGACACACAGACACACACATACGCACGCACACACACACACACACACACACGTACAAAAGGTGATCTCATAAGCCTTTTTTTTTTTCATAAAATGAAAATAGGCTAAAAATGGCTTCCAACACTATAATAAACATTTCAACTAATATTAGTAATATTATGACAAATTAAAATTATTTCAACTGTATCTTAACAATCATGGAATTCATTTTGCCACTGTACATGCACGCCTACTTCACGTGCTCTGGGAATGTAAATTACGTAAATAACTTCTCACGAAATGTAAGTACAAAATATCACCTGAAACCAGTAAATGTCTCAATTTTCCGCAGGCTCGTATACTGCTCAATTGAAGAACATTCACCCTCTTGCCGTTAGATGTTATATCTCACCCTTTAAGGGGGATATGGAGCCACTAAACCGTGTAGGCCCCAGGCCCCAGGCCCCAGGCCAATCACAACGTAACATACATTTCTTCGTCATCGTTCATGTTTTCGTTCCTGGAACACCGGAATGAGAAAGAAATACTAACGATATGCAGTGGTTGTTGTTAATTCATTTTAGGGGCTTGGGATATCTTGGTCATCAACCCCGTGTAGATGGCTGTGTGTTGAAATTGTCTGATAAACTGCATTTATGTGATGACTGTAGTTGTGTGTGTAGCTGTATTAAGGACAGGGATGGGGCAGGTACCCCGAGACTTGAAATTAGGTACTACCCCGGCATTTTCCTGGAGGGAATGTGGAAAAAACTAAGGAAACACCACACTCAGGATAGCCGCTGTAAGCGCTGGAATTCAAACCTACGATATCCGGACACGCTGCAGCTTCTAGCGTGGTCGTGGTGCACGATTAAGTGAGCACGCCTGCTCCACGGGGTAAAACTATATGCTGTAATTTTGTGGTTTTACGTGACGGTTAATCTCGCAATCATGAGCCGCGGGACCTCCATTTTACGTGGAATCCGAGCCACAGGACATGGCATTTCACTTTGAAAATCTCACATGCATTGACCGGGAATTGAACCCAGTCCGCCCAAACTATATGCAGAGTGACTATCTGAAATCAGATGTAGCCCATCAAAGTTCCACAAGCCATCAGCCCCATCTCCTTAATAGTATCAAGTTTTAAAACAAACACTCCAATAGTATCGAGGTAATCCTCAATCATTTTATTAATTGATTTTCGTGTATAAAAAATAGCTTATGAGATCGCCTTTTGTCCGTGTGTGTGTGTGTGGGTGTGTCCCTAATAAAATCTAAACGACCAAAGCGATTTCAATAAAACTCGGTAGATGCATACTACTACGTCATCCAACCTCGACCGTGGCTTTCAATTTTAATACGTTTAACCAATCCAACATGGTGGCCGAGCGAAATATTTCACTTTCATGCTATATCTCTGCAAAAGTATCATATATCACCCTGATTTTTTTTATGGTGATGAAGTGTACCACTAGAAATTCATCTACGTGACTTTCATAAACCTGTTAAGTACGAACATGGCAGCCAAGCGAAGTTGAAACATTTACATAGACTATGCTCGTGATTTAACCATCTGAGCGCAGTGAAACTTGGTACAGCAAATATTTATAAACATTGTAATGCATTGACATTTAATTTAGTTCAATTGTTTACAAAACCTGAAGAAATCTTAAATTTAAGTTTTTCTTTCAGGTGTCCTAATCATGCAACCAAAGCGTACGTTTGAAAAATGAACCTAAGAAATAATCGCCATGTAATGATACATATCACTATGGCCTACATACATAACAATCCAACATAGCGACCATTCGAAATATTTTGACGGCTCTCAATATCTAGGAACCTACTGTATTACAGCAATCAAAGTGAACATTTGTATGTCGATAGAGGCTATTAACTTAAGTTAACTTATAGTACTTTTAATAAACGGGTGATCACAAAACCAGCATGGCGGCCAAGCTAACTTTAAACATTTAAATGGAATTTACTCGCGATTTAATCATCCGGGCACAGTAAAACTTGGAGCGGTAAATTTTCATATAAAATTTAATCTAGTGACGTCCAATTTAACTCAATTGTTTCGATAACCATATGATGGCAGCTGTGCAAAATTTTAAAATTACGATTTTATTTCTTGTGTCCTAATCATGTGATCGGAGTGAACGTTTAAATAATGAACCTACGCAATAATCTTCATCTAATGGTACATAACTCTATGGCTTACACATATAACAATCCAACATGGCGACCATCCGATATAATTAGAAATCCTCAATATCTACGAATCTATTACAGCAATAAAACTGAAATATTGTATGTTGATAGAGGCTATTAACATAAGTTCAACTATCCATCATTCAATAACCTGGTTAGCACAAAACCAACATGGCGGCAACGCAAAATTTAAATATTTAAATGGATTTTTCTCTCGACTTTTCATCCGAGTGCTGTGAAACTTGGCACAGTATATCTTTATACAAGCCTTAATATACTGACGTCTAATTTATTGGAATTTTACGAGAACTTTAAAATGGCGGCTGTGCAATTTTATTTAAATCTCGTTTTCATTTCCCGTGTCCTAAGTAAGACCAGTAGGATATATGAAAATAGGCTAGTTAGTTCTTCACGGAACTACTTGTTTCCTTGTCTGTAGATTTTGATGGTGGGCCACCAAAATTGCCACAATGGGCCGAATGTGAATCACGGGCTACCAGTTGAGAAAGGTAATGAGAGGTTGTGGAAATCCCAGGAGGAAAGCCATTCTAAAAACCGTGATTTTAACCTCGGATCATCGAACACGTAGCTACAAACTACAGTCGTGGAGTGTGCCTATGACCACTTGGCTATACAGAACGCCCGTTTCACTTTAAGTTTGACTCCTATTGAATTTCTTTACTAAACCTTGGGTATTGTTCCTCATTTATACTTACATGAATGAGCAACAGTATATTTCTGAAACATACATGAAACAGTATTCCACTGCATGCAATAAATAATGAAAAGACTGTGTTTTTGTATACATATTGAACTCAATTCAATTTAATTATTAACCTATATAATATTACATTCATTTCTCCGGAAAATGTGCGCTGTTTGTATTTAATTACTTGAACTGTGTATCGCAAATCTGATAACAGATGTTTTAATGACAATAGATCTGCATAGCGGTAATCAATTCTTCACTCATTAATGCCCATCATTAGTGATAAATATAACTCTATTTATTACTCTCGAATTGGTAATTTTGAGGTTTAATCTCTTAAGCCAGCTATTGTAATTTCAAATATTTTCCTCGTTACAGGACTGCAACAGGGATAAAATGTTTTACACAATCTTCCTTTTGTTTTTGTTTGTTAATATGTTAAAAATGCCTCATAAACCGAAGTCCATGTATTGTAATTTTACCACTTATCACACACAAGATAGCCCAACGTTGTAAAGCCATTTGCAATTTGACAAGTCTTACAAAAAAATAATTAATCTTTTACTGAAGTTATTGAAATTTAAGAAGCCGTTTTTCAGACTTACCTACGTAATTTATTATTAGCCCCTCCCTATTTATGTGACAAGTGTTTTCTAAAGTAAATAAATAATTCATGTTAATTTATTTCAGACAACAGGAGATTAATTGTAACTCTCCGCCCAATCTAATTGGGCACACTCGCGTTGACTGAAGACTTATGACTGTTGATGACTGTTAACTGAAGACTTATGGCTGTTGATGACTGTTGGCTGAAAACTTATGGCTGTTGATGACTGTTGACAGAAGATTTATTGATGACTGTTGGCTGAAGACTTATGGTTGTTGATGAATGTTGACTAAAGACTTATGGCTGTTGATGACTGTTGACTAAAGACATATGGCTATTGATGACTGTTGACAGAAGACGTATGCATATTGATGACTGTTGACTGAAGACTTATGGCTGTTGATGATTGTTGACTGATGAATTATGGCTGTTGATGACTGTTGGCTGAAAACTTATGGCTGTTGATGACTGTTGACAGAAGATTTATTGATGACTGTTGGCTGAAGACTTATGACTGTTGATGACTGTTAACTGAAGACTTGTGGCTGTTGATGACTGTTGGCTGAAAACTTATGGCTGTTGACAGAAGATTTATTGATGACTGTTGGCTGAAGACGTATGGCTATTGATGACTGTTGAGTGAAGACATATGGCTGTTGATGGCTGTTGATTGAAGATTTATGGCTGTTGATCACTGTTGATAATTGTTGTTTGATGATCCGATTGTTTCTGACCACATAAAATGTTAAAAGTATTCATGAAGTCCAGCAGTTGATTAATCGTTGTCTTCGCCGAATTCTGGGTATACGATGGCCAGATATAATCCCAAACGAAGAGCTGTGGGAAAGGGCTAACCAACAACATATAGAAGTCCAAACTAAGCAGGGGAAATGGGGCTGGATTGGGCATACTCTGCGGAAACAGAATGATGCAGCAGAAAGGGGAGCAATAGACTGGAATCCTCAAGAGGCTCGGAGACGAGGAAGACCATGGAAGACCTGAAAACGTACCATTGAAGAGGAGGCCAGGATAGCTAGAAAGACTTGGAGGGAAGTGAAGAACTTAGGCAGCAAACAGAGTCAGATGGAAATCATTCTTGGTTGCCTTATTCTCCGCACGGTGCGAAAGGGAATAAGTCAATAAGGTGGCGTGCGTGTGTATTGTTTAGAGTACTCTTTTAATTTCGTGCATATTGAACCAATGGCTGGAAACATTTGTGCGATAAATACTTCAAGAATGTTAATCTTTTGATAAAATTTTCTAACTTATTTTCATAAATATTATAGATGTCATGTATATGAATTTCTTTCAAATGAACTTCTGTGATTCCTCACAGTAAGATGCGACCTTTAGAGGTGAAGTCATTTAACCGTTTATAAGAGTTAAATGTTCATGTACGTAAATTTCTAGTTTGGTCAGTGAGAGAGTAAATTGGCGCGTTATCTGGCGTACTCCTAGGCAAAGTAAGCAAAACACAATGATTTTTGTGGGGAAATCGTTTTAATTACACGGACATTCATAATTTTCCAATAATAATAATATTAATAAAAATAATAATAGTGTTATTATTTTACGTCCTATTTAACTATTGGTGCGTTTAGAGACGTGGGGTGCCGCCGGAATTTTGTCGGTAAATCTACGGACAGAGCTCCCTCGATTTTGCGCACTGATAAATGCCAACTGACTGCGCTAGGATTCGATCATGCAATCTTGGATACAGCAGGCAAGAACGTTACCGCTGCGCCACGCAGCCAGACATCATTAACCAACGATGGTGAGCGGACCAAATGCAATGTCACTTCCAGCAACATGAAAGGGTGCCAACAATTTGAATACGGTCACACAGATCTGAATGATGCTGATCGGGGAGGAAGGCCGCCAATGCCGAACGCGGTCGGCTATGTCTAGCAAATCGAATAAATTATTTGCACCAATCGCAAAGTGATTATTGAGGCAAAAGCAGAGGAGTTGAGCGTATCAATCTGCAGTGTTCATTCCATCGTTTGTGACCATCTGAATTATCGGAAACTGTGCTCACTTTGGGTTCCGCGATCATTGACAACCTAACACAAGGAAGTAAGGTTTAAGGCTTGTTGTTGTTCTTGTTGTTTCATTTGAAGAACTTGGACATCTTGGCCATTTATCCCCGTGTACTTGGGTGTGTGTACTATTTCCTGATAACCTGTGTAATTGTGGGGTCTGTAGTAAAGTTTATTTGCAATTCAGGCAAGGATTGGGAAGGAGGCGGCCAAGGCCTTAAGTTAGGAACTATCCCAGCTTTTGCCTAGAGTGGAAGTGGGGAAACCACGGAGAACCACTTCCAGGATGGCTGAGATGGGAACCGAACTCATCTCTTCTCAGTTTTGCCTCACGAGGCTGAGTGTACCCCGTTCCAGACCTCAGACAAGAATTAAATGTATTGGCAGAGCCGGGAAACGAACCCGGTTCTCAGTGGTGACAGTCAAGAATGCTTACCACTACGCAACGAGGCGAACTACGGTTTTTATGGACTTCTTTCAGCGTTACTCTGTGGAAGACAATAACTTCTTCGGACGCATCATTACGCACGATCAGATATGGATGCACCATTTCACACCTTAGACAAAGAGGGCGTCAGTGAAATTGAGACGCACAGTCTCACCGGTGCGGAAACAAATCACAGTTGCTCTGCCGAGTGCGAAAGAATGGTCAACACAGACTTTATATAAAGGGGCACAACTGTTAACGACAATCTTCTGCCAAACGCTGAGGTCGTTGCGCAAGGGTGTAAAGAACAAAAGGCGTGGAAAAATAAGCAAAGGCATTGTTCTCATTCATGGCAATGATATATGAACCGCAGCCAATGGCTATAAGCTGGGTATTCTTGATTGAACTCCCGAGGTCTCCCAACAAGTTCAATTGCAAGTAGTTCCAACTTTAGCTACTAGATGCTACTGACACTAACACTAGCGGCGAACGTTGGAACTTGATAGAGCGTTGTGTATTAGCCAAATTTAACCTATACATTTTGCTACACACCACCAATTGCAGTGGTAGGTTCTTTTACGTGCCATAAATCTATGGCATGGGCCCGCCGGTTTTAATTCCTCTCCGAAGGAAGGGATACTAAGTATTTTAACGCTCTTAAAAAATCCGACGACTTCGGCTGGGTTTGAACCCGCCATCTCGGGCATAGCAGTTCATGGCAAAGAAAAAAAACACATAACGCGCGCATAACACAAGTTTTCCAGCATGGAGTCCAGATTCCTTGTTTCAAGTCTCACAGCAGCTCCTAAAATCCTAAACCAAGTTAGACGTACACGCACTATTACAACTGCCACAACTAGATGGGTTATCACGGGTTTTCATATTAAAGTACACGGGGCTAATGACCAACATGTCCAAGGCTCTAAATGACACAACAATAAATATATGTTTACTTAAGTTACTTTTATAATGTGTGCACTACACTCCGCAACAGGGCTGATCTACCACTAAGTACTGCTATCAGTTTAGTCCCTCATTATTTATTTATTCGAACACTGTATGTAGCCTATAAAGTTAATTGGATTGGTACATTTGAATTAGGTACATACATTATCCTCAGACTTTAGTTTAATCACTTCTATGCATAAATATGTAATCAAATCTATCTCAAACAACAGTCATTGGTAAAATATAAATAAACATAAAAAGATACTTAATAGTAGCATGAACATTCTTCGTTGTTTTTGATTGATTTATTTATTCATTGATTGATTGATTGATTGATTTAGGGGCTTTGCGACACTGTGGTCATGTAGTCCCGTGTACTTCGTGGTATGTGGAATTTGTCTGATAAACTGTTTCATTGTGATCACCGTATTAGTGTGCGTATTTGTAATTCAGTTGAGGATTGGGAAGGAGGTAGTCGTGGCCTTACGTTAGGAACCATCCCAGAATTTTCCTGGAGTAGAAGTGAGGGAAACCACGGAAATACACTTCCAATATGGCTGAGATGGGAATCGAACCCCTCCTCTTCTCAGTTTTGCTTCACGAGGCTGAGTTGAACCCGTTCCAGCCCTTAGACCAAAATTTAAATTTCTTGGCAGCACTGGGGGACAGCCAGGAGTGCTAGCCTCAACACCATGAGGTGACCATGAACAATTTTAGCTGGCAAAGGAGCATATAGATTCTTCCCGTGCCTCTCACGTTTTCTACTGAACTTATAATCAGTAATAGAGTTGCATATGACGTTAACAGACAGTCGGACTAAATTATTTACTTGAAATATGTGATAACATTTTCTCTATCCTCGTAATGAAACTTATTATTATTATTATTATTATTATTATTATTATTAGTATTATTATTATTATTATTATTATTATTATTATATTTGCAAATGGGGGTAATTCACCGGTGGCAAATTTTACAAAAACAGAAAATTACCAAATAACATCAAACAAAATATACAACATTCGCAATTTTGGAACTATAGTACGGTAATTACCTCGTAGTATTTACACAAAACTTCAATCTTCTCTTAAACACATCAATATGTATGGGGAAAGGCTCTAAGACTGGGGCAGGTAATGAGTTCCAATTATCAATACCATGATTAATGAAAGAATATTTCCCATAATTTGTACGCTGTGGTCGGCCCTTAACATTATGTGGATGATCTGCCCTGCTCAGGTAGGTAGGATTTCCCAGACGTTTGCTTGGTTCTCCCCATTCTGGCCGATTAGTGTAAGTGTTAAACATAGCGTTTAGTCTGGACTTCGTCCTTCTATCTTCCAGAGATTCCCACCCTAGTGTTTCTATCATTCGAGTTACACTACTTCTAGGATTAAAATCGTTGAGCACAAACCTAGCAGCCTTCCTTTGTGCCATCTCCAGCTCATTGATGAGCCCTACCTGATATCGGTCCCAAACCGCTGACAGGTAAATCTTCTGTTTGGAGCAGACAAGAATTGTATTTTTTCTCCTTTGGTCATGATTAGGATGTCAAAATATGTGCTCTCACAAATTTTAGCAACAGGAGGGCAATTAGTGTGGGAGATACATGGAAATAAATAGGGGGGAAGTATGAGTTCTTGCAGGCTTGTGATTCGTTTGTACGGGATACAAATTTTTAAAAATAGGATTAGTCTGGAACAAACAGACTGCAGTATTGGTAGTCTATAAAAAGGTGCCTAAAACATATCTTTCCTGTACACCAACCACATCTAATTATTGTTAATGCATCACATTTATTACACTGTCCTCTCAAATTCTTAAAACAAAAATCTGTAGTATTACGAAAGTGGTGTGGGTTTCTTGCAGTTAATCCAGCTAACACACATCCGTACTGGTGAGCATGCTCAAAGCATGGAGAAAGGAACTGCTGGAATGCTAGCGACTGTAGTTTCAGGATGTTATCCCGCTGCTGCTAGGTAGCAGGTGACTCATCGAAGTCAGCGTTGTGTGAGATTTCGCGTATCGTGTATTTATACATTCTAAAGAAGTATCGATCTAGGGGCTGAAGTTCATAGGTTGTGTTGGCTGGTTTTATTTTTACTGATGTGTCGGGATCGTGATTACCTTCTTCCAGAATTTTTCTTACATTTGCAGTGTCATTGTGGACACCGTATGAGTCTAAAAGGAGCAGGTTTCTTGCACTTGAAAATGGTAGGAAGGCGTTTTTTAAAAACGTAGTGAACAACTGCCTTGTTATTTTTCCTGACGAACTCCATTGCACAATTAAATTGTCTGGCTTGAACATTTTTTCTTGAACTTCGTCACTTATGCCAGTTGGTTCGTATAAAATCACAAATAATTTTGGCACTAGCTTCCCTGATGAAGACACTGTCGGCATGACTGTGTACGAATGTGTGGTTGCTCCTTTCGATTGCACTGCTCCCTTTATGTCTCATGCACCTTTACACTCTAAAGTTCTCTCCAAGGGCATTTCTTTATTAAAACCACTCTCATCGGCATTGTAAACTTGGTCATTGGTACATGACTCCACGTACTGCGTGAATAATCACGCAGTTGTTCACTACGTTTTTAAAAGACGCCTTCCTACCATTTTCAAGTGCAAGAAATCTGCTCCTTTTAGACTCAAACGGTGTCCACACTGGCACTGTAAATGTAAAAAAAAACTGAAAGATGGTAATCATGATCCCGACAAATTTAACAGTAAAAATAATACCGGCCAACACAACGTATGAACTTCAGCCCCTAGATCGATACTTCTTTAGAATGTATAAATACAGGGTTCGCGAGATCTCACACAACGCTGACTTCGACGAGTCACCTGCTACCTTGCAGCAGCGGGATAACAGCCTGAAACTACAGTCGCTAGCATTCCAGCAGTTCCTTTCTCCGCGCTTTGAGCATGCTCACCAGTACGGATGGGTATTAGCTGGATTAACTGCAAGAAACCCACACCACTTTCGTAATACTACAGATATTTGTTTCAAGAATTTGAGAGGACAGTGTAATCAATGTGATGCAGTAGCAATAATTAGATGTGGTTAGTGTAGAGAAAAGTTATGTTTTAGGCACCTTTTTATAGACTACCATTACTTCAGACTGTTTGTTGCAGACTATTTCTATTTTTAAAATTGTTGTTTCCCGTACAAACGACTCACAAGCCTACAAGAACTCATAACTTTCCCCTTATTTATTCCCATATATCTCCCACACTTGGGCTGGCTGCGTGGCTCAGGGGTAACGTTCTCGCTTGCTGGGCCCGAGGTTGCAGGTTCGTATCCTGGCGCAGTCAGCTGGCATTTGAGGGTGCGCAAATGCGAGGGAGCCGTGTCCGTAGATTTACTGGCACGTTAAAGATCCCCTTCGGGGCAAAATTCCGGCACCCCAGCGTCTCTAAAAGCCGCAGTTGTTAAAAGGGACGTACAACCAATAACATTATTATTATCTCCCACACTAATTACCTTCCTGTTGCTAAAATTTGTGAGAGCACATATTTTGACATCCCGAACATGACTAAAGAAGAAAAAATACAATTCTTGTCTGCCCCAAACAGAAGGTTTGCTTGTGAGACGTATTCCAAGATTGGCCTCGCCAGGGTCAAATATCCTAATTCTTCTGCGGTAGAGTTACTGCATTTTAATACCCGCATTACAAAATGAAGTGATTTGTAAGTTTTGGAGACGACCCAACCCACATGGGTACTCCATTTCATATCATTCCTTACATGGATGCCCAAGGAAGGAACAGTCAAAATCATTAACTTAACATATAAAGAAAAATCCATCACTACTCAAAACAGTTGCTCGAATTATTTTCTTTTGATCACAATTTTTGTGTAGTCTCTGGAAATTATTGCTCCTGGCAAAGGGGCCTCGAGTTTGATCTCAGTTTAGACCAGGAATTCTCAAGAAATAATTCCACGATCCATACCACAGTATTAGATGCAGTTCTCTACTTATAAATCCCATGTTAATGATAACCTTATTTTCTTACCGGTTTGGACTCTTTGAACATTTCTAATTGTTGGAATTGGCTTGCGACAACCTCAAGCGGAATACAGTATTTCAAATAGAACTGACAAGGAAACGGTACGAGATCGATGTTCCACTTTGTAATGGAACACAAGAGAAGGAAGTGCATGTCCCGTCTCTCTTCCATATTGGTCCTAGATCAAGCAAAAAAATATTATTAATACTAAACAGCATTTAACCCATATTGAGTGGCAAAGTTTTGGTTAATCAAAGATAATTTTATTTCTTCAATATCAAAGTAGATTTAAAATAAACCCATTTATGTTTCGGATTATTTTCGTATATATACTTTTTGAATTGAAAAACATGACATACGACCATTGTTCTTTCATTACAACCCACCAAGCAGTTTCTGCTTACGTTGCCATGTAGACCAGGCTGTTCCAAATCCACGAATTTGAGTATGTGTACACGCGAGTACTCAGCAGTGATGCTCGGAGCACGGTTTGAGAGGGAATGGGGGCGATAGCAAGTACGTCACTGGGCAAAGGTCATAACATAAGTCCATGTGATTCTTGCCAGTCTTCGTGTATCCACCGCGCAGTGACGGAAGCCCCCACAGCAGAGTTGTATTGCATATTGCAGGTTTACTCACGCAATGCAGCGAGTACTCCATTGCTCACTGGCGAGCTGCACGGCTGGAACAGCCTGATGTAGACAATGCAAACTGCGAGCGTCAGCTTCGATTGTGTTTGTCATATTTCAAATTGGTATGATTTACGTTTATTTAGTGTCGTTTTATTACAAGTAGCTTGATTGCATCACTGTGTTCCAAAATAATACGACGGGTGTAACTGAAGTTGACGTTGTAGCGCTTTTACTGACTTCAAGGCAACGTAGCACAATCCACTTAGTGGGTCGTGATGATCATGTTGATCATTTTTACTTCAAGAAAAGCACTCAAGGAAAAATGGGGTTATTTTCAATTTATTTTCATCTCGCGCAAAACAGTACCAATTCCCTCCGATTAATCAAAACGTTGCTAATCCATACGGGCTAAAACCCATTTTAATAAGAACAATCATTCCGTGCTTAAATCTGGGCACTAAATATTACAGTGAGGAGCAGATGATTTCGATGTTTCGCCCCTTAAAACTCCAATAACTAATTAACTAGGAGATACTCCCCTATTGTCGATGAACTTTCTTCCCTTGTATGTTTGATTACAAATTGAAACTTCGATCACGTGCCGTCTCCATGGAAGTTGAACAGTTTGAACGCCTTCGGGGATCGAATTCGAACTCATATCCTACCACTTTTTACACGCATGTGGTGACTTATCAGTTGCACCCAACGCTCATGAGGCCCCCGTGAACCCAGACGTGCAAAACTTGCAAATTGGTTCACGAACATTTCGGTTAAACTCAAAACAAAAGTTTGGTGCTTTTCAGTCGGTCAACACGAATGTACCCAAATAGAGCTGGGTTATGCCCTGATCCTGAAATAAATTACATAAGATTAATAAATACACTAGGATGACCAGTTTCGATCGTCAAGCGATCATCATCAGATCCATTACACTTAGGCTATAACATCCATGTTTGAGAATACAGGTGAAAAATATATACAATATGTACAATTATTTAGTTGCAGTGTTGGTAATGCAACAGTCGGTGTATATTAAATGTGGTATATCTAATGTTAGGTAAACTTCTAAAAGAGTGATGAAAATCCGGAATTTGTCTATTAGGGGTGGTTATATGGTTTTACAAAATCAACTATGGTTATACTGAAGTAATGCAGGCTTATACTTATCGAGTTGTCTCTTTAACTGGAACTTGAAGCAGTTGCGTGTTTCCATAGACACCAGTGGTAGTCGATTAACCCCGAGTGTTCGCTGGGTGGAACTGGTTTTCCCCTTCCTCCCCCTTTAGTTGCTATGTTCTTCCAGAGGCCAGTGCCATGTATATTTGTGTGACTTTGCCAAATCTAGATAAAAGTGTATGCTATTGAATGCAGGAGTCTGCAACTACTAAAGACCGTGGAACTATCTTCGCCACGCATGGGCTAAAAAGCCATTTACACTAAGCGGTACACGGTCTATTGAAGACGTCCCGGCACCTTTAATACTGCCGCGCATATCGGCCTAGGTTTATTGCAGAAAAATGTACATAGTACACCTGATCCAAATAACATTTACCTATAAACACCGCTATTTTCCCCCTTTTTTTTATCTATCTTGGCTGTATCGCTAAGTTGTGTCTTGTTTCCGACAGGGTGTGTTTTTTAGTAGAGCGAAAAGGGGTGAACTCTCCATAAAAGTGTGTTTATTTAGATGGTTGGGATTGTTTTGTTTGGCTAGGTGAATCTCGATTGCTTCTTTTATGTCGAGAGCTCTGCCTTTCGATTCGTGATGAATTATTTTTAGATCAGTCTCGATTTTAGTGAAGCTGTGCCCCGTGTCACACATATGTTCGCATACGGCTGAATGTGTTCCGTATCTTATCGCATTCCTATGTTCATTATAACGTGTATCTACTCGTCTTCCGCTCTGTCCAATGTAATTAGCTTGACAACCAATGTCTTGGCATGTGATAGAATATACCCCTGACTTTGAATACGGGTCTTGTTTATTTAGATTGCTATTTTGCAGGTGCCTCCCGGTCGTATTATTCGTTGTGAATGCTATTTTTATGCCTTGCTTTTTGAATAGATTAGTGATTTTATAGGTGTTCTCATTCACATAGTTGAAGCGCGCGAATTTTTTCTCATTAATGTCCGGTTTTGGAATCATTTTATCTTTATTTTTATGTTTGGCTACAATTTGGTCTATTTTGTTTGGCGGGAAATTGTTTTCCTTTGCTATTTGTTTAATGGTATTTCCTTATTATAATTATTGTCTGTTGACATGGGTATGTTTAAAGCTCTGTGCACCATTGAATTGAACCCCGCTAATTTATGCGTACTGGGGTGATTAGACTGATTGTCGATTGCATGCGAGGTTTGTGTGGCTTTTCGGAATATGGAGTATGAAATCTCGTTGTCCTTACGTTCAATAGTTATGTCGAGATAATTTATTTTTCGATCTGTTTCGGATTCCTTGGTGAATTTGATTGAGTGGTGTATGCTATTAATGGATTGGAGAATTGTTTCTTCGCTTGTTAATTCAGTATCGTAGATGCAAATTACATCATCTACGTATCTTTTCCATATTACTATTCCCTTTGTTGAAGTATTTTCTAAAAACTCATTTTCTAGTGCATTAATGAAGATGTCAGCGATTAATCCGCTTAGTGGTGATCCCATCACTAATCCTTCTGTTTGTGTGTACATTTTATTGTCGAATTGAAACGCGTTTTGGCCGAGGACGACCCTCAGTAGTCGCACGATCTCTTCAGTTCCTTTTTCCGAATTGTTGGATTTTAAGTTATTTTCGATAGTGTTGATTGCATCATTAATAGGAATATTGGTGTACATGTTAGTTACATCGAAAGATACAAGCCTCATGCTAGGTTTCATTTGTAGGGTGTTCAGTGCTGTTACTAATTCCGTTGTGTTCTTTACAGAGTTGTTTTTGTCGTGGGAAAGGCGGCGTTTTAAGATTTTTAGTAACTCTTTGCTGATTTTGTAATTAGGCGCATTCCTACAATTGACTATTGGTCTCATTGGGCACTCATTTTTGTGTATTTTTGGTTGTCCCCTCAATGAGGGTATTTTCGGGTTCATGTTTATTAGTTTTGATTTTTCAGCTTTGGTCAATATGTATTCTGTTTCTTTTAATACACTTTTTATTTGTTTTTGGAATTTATTGGTGGGGTCTTTTGCTAATTCCTTGATTTCGTTGTTGTTTAGGAATTCGACAGTTTTTTAATGTATTCTGTTTTGTTCAAAATTACTGTGGTATTTCCCTTATCTGCTTTTGTGATGATTAAGTCATGTTCTTTTATTTTTTGTTTCAATGACTTTATTTCTTTTAGTTGTTTGTTGTTTTGAGTGTAATTGCCTTCGCCCTCTCGTTTGAGGATTTTTTGGCTTCGTTGGTGGCAAGATTTTTGGTTAATTCCCTGTCTTCTGCTGGGAGCTTGTGACTGGCTATCTCGATATCTGTGATTAACTGTTTTATATTATGGTTCGTGTGTGCGTCTGTGCAGTTGTATTTCAAACCTTTGTCTAACATATCCATTTCATTTTGAGAGTAGGTTACGTTCGTTCTGTTGTTTACCCTGCTGTGGAAATTGAATTCATTGTTATTCGTGTGTTGTTCACTAGGTTGATTATTCTGTGTTTCTGCTAGTTTTCTTAGTTTATATTCTAGCGTTTCGTGTTTCCTCGTTGCTCTGATTTTGATGGTGTCATGTAAGTGCTCGGTAAAACTGTCCCATTGGGATGCGTGCCAGAAGTTACTTAGTTGCAATTGAATATCGTATAGTTGTTGGTTGATTTTTTGCTTTCTTATGTATGCAAGTCTTAGTTCGTTTTTTATCCAAAGCGCTTTGGCTTGTTTAGTTGAAATGATTGAGGCTGGTGGAATCGTTAATCGGTACGGTTTTAATTGGTACATATTTAGGGGTGAGATTTAGTTTTAGATTTAGTTAATTTAGTTAATCGACTACAACTGGTGTCTATGGAAACACGCAACTGCTTCAAATTCCAGTTAAAGAGACAACTCGATAAGTATAAGCCTGAATTATTTCAGTATAACCATAGTTGATTTTGTAAAACCATATAATCACCCCTAACAGACAAATTCCGGATTTTCATCACTATTTTAGAAGTTTACCTAACATTAGATATACCACATTTAATATACACCGACTGTTGCATTACCAACACTGCAACTAAATAATTGTACATATTGTATATATTTTTCACCTGTATTCTCAAACATGGATGTTATAGCCTAAGTGTAATGGATCTGATGATGATCGCTTGACGATCGAAACTGGTCATCCTAGTGTATTTATTAATCTTATGTAATTTATTTCAGGACCAGGGCATAACCCAGCTCTATTTGGGTACATTCGTGTTGACCGACTGAAAAGCACCAAACTTTTGTTTACTTAGGCAACACTGAAAAATGGCTTCAAACCTCACAATGTCGGTTATACTCATTAGTTCATACTATTTCCCGCACTCCCTGAGATGATAAGGAATCCGAAGGGTTTATAATAATAATAATAATAATAATAATAATAATAATAATAATAATAATAATAATAATAATAATGTGTTTAACGTCGTTTTCAACTGTGTGTCCCTCTCTAACAACCTCATTGCGTAGTGGCTGGCACTCTTGGCTGTCACCGCAGAGACCCGGGTTCGATTCCCGGCTCTGCCAAGAAATATAATTATGGTCTGAGGGCTGGATCGGGGTACATTCAGCCACGTGAGGCAAACATGAGAAGAGGCGGCTTCGATTCCCATCTCAGCCATCCTGGAAGTGGTTTACCGTGTTTACCCACTTCTACTCCAGGCGAATGCCCGGATGGTTCCTAAATTAATGCCACGGTCGCCTCCGTCCAAATGCTCATCTGAATTACAAATACACACACTAATACAGCCATCACAATATCAGACAAATTCCACACTTACCAAAGTACAAGGGGCTGCATGACCACGATGACGCAAAGCCCCATCATGAATCAACAACAACAGTGTCTCCTATTGAGTATTTTTTTTAAATGCAACCCCAACGTGAAAAGACGTAACCTTATTGCGAATGAAAGAATAAGTTTATTGAAATTTAAATTACTCGCTGACATAAACTTTTGCAAAATTTAATTACTAATTAGTCTCAGACTAACTTCACAATAACCCAGGAAACAGAGAACTATTATCTAACTAATATGTCAAGCTAATCAGCACGAGCGAACAACTTCGGTACGTTTATCCAAGTCATGAGCAGACGTCAAGTGGCTTTGCATTGTTCCGTGCATTTAGAAAGATGGTGTGTAATTCTCTAAAATCGTATGCATCACTCCTACCCACTTCTTCCATTCATGAAATATAATTTCAACACTTCCTCTCCGGCTTTCATTTTCACCATAAAGCGAGCTTCCAAAGATTTATGATAAAAAATATACCGCCCTTCTTACCCCACTGTGAAATTACCATATTTTAACCATAAAGTTACCCTATGATACAGCCCAAAGCAAATTATTGCACCGGCGTCTCGTCTCGTCTTCTGTTGTTGCTAAATCACACAAATGAGCAGATGCCACAGAAGAAGATTAGCTTATCAGTTACTGCACAATCTACTTTAAGATTACTTGGTATATTCCACACTCACAAGAAATAACTTTAATTTAAATACATTTGTCTTAGAAAACAAAGAATGCACGGTGCTTCAGCTTGGCATACAAATGGAGGATAACTTAAGACATTTCCCCGAAGCACGCCCTGTACTAAGTAATTTCTACCACTACTTAAGGCCCTAATATATTCCTCGATTGTCAATCAGCTTATACAGGGGAAACTCAGTTTAGTCAGAATTTATTTTATGTTGTTCTTTAATTTAAGGGTTTGCATATCGTAGTGATTAGCCCCGTATACTTAAGATTCAGAAGAATTTACCTTATAACCTGTCGCATTGTGGTGTAAATAGTAGACTGTGTATGTTTGTATTGTAGACAAAGATTAGGAAGGAGGCCTATGTGGCCATGAGTTCGGAATTATCCCAGCATTAGACTGGAGAAGGATTCGAAAAACGAGGTAATCGACTTCTAGGATGGCTGAGGTGGGAATCGCACACAACTACTTACTAATTGTTCCTCGGAATTAAAAGTTCATGGCATAACCGGCAAATAAACCCAGGGCATTTGGAACTGGAGACTAAATACCACGCTACTATGTGCATAGCATTATTTTCGATAAGTTGCAGAAAAACTCACATTTTTCATTTTTATTCCCACTTCATACACGATAAGTAATCTAAAATTATAATACACACGATAAGTAATCTAAAGCTACATCACACACGATAAGTAATTTAAAGCTATATCACACATTATGAGCAATCTAAAGATACATTACACAAGATAAGTAATCTAAGGCTATATTAAACACAATAAGTTTTATAAGGCAATATAATACGCAATAAGTAATCTACAGCTGTAAAAGAAACAATAGCTATTCTAAAGCAATCTAACACATGATAAATAATCTAAAGCTACAGCAGACAGGGAAAGTAATCTATGCCTATGTAAGAAACAAAAAGTCATCGAATTCTACATTATACACGATAAGTAAACTAAAATTGTAACACACACGATAAGTAATGTTAAGCTAAAATATACATGATTATGTTAAAGCAGTTTACACTCGATAAGTAATGTATGGTAATGCTATATTACATACACACGATAAGTAATGTTAAGCTAAAATACACATGATTATAATTTAAAGCAGTTTACACTCGATAAGTAATCTATGATGATGCTATATTACACACAATAAATAATCTAAAGCTATATTACACACGATCAGTAATGCAAAGCTGTATTACACACGTTAATTAAAGTAAGGTTATATCAGAAACGATGAGTAATCTGTAGCTATATTTGACACGATAAGTAATCTAAAACTACATTACACGATATGTAATCTAAAGCAATATAGGACACAATAAGTAATATAAAGCAATAAATATCAGACACGATTAATAATCCAAAGCTATATTGCCCACGATAAGTACCATTAGATGAATATGATTGCGTAGGTTCATTATTCAAACGTTCACTTCGATCACATGATTGGGACACAAGAAATAAAAACTTTATTTTAAAATTTTGCACAGCCGCCATCTTAAGGATATGAAAACAATTGAATTAAATTAGATGCCAGTAGATTAGATCTCGTATAAACATTTACCGTACCAAATTTCACTGCGCTCGGGTTATTAAATCGCGAGGAAATTCTATTTACATGTGTTAAATTCGCTTGGACGCCATGTTGGTTTTGTGCTTGACAGGTTTTAGAAAATCACACAGGTGAACTTCTAGTAATACTCTTTACCGCCGTACAAAATTTCAGGGTGATATCTGTTATATTTGTGGAGATATATAATTTCAGTGAAATATTTCGTGCGGCCGCCATGTTGGATCGGTGAAATTTATTAAAAGTTGAATGGCACGGTCGAGGTCGGGCAAAGTAGTAGTATGTACTTACTGAGTTTCATTGAAATCACTTGGGCCGTTTAGATTGTATTAGGGACAGACAAACACACGGACAAAAGGTGATCTCATAAGGTTTTTTTTTTTCATAAATGAAAATAGGCTAACAATTCACACGTTATTAAAAAACGTTTTTACAACTAATTATTGTAAATAAGCTGCACATACATGTTATATATATATGCTCGTGTCGAAAATACAGTATACCTACAGGTACAGAGTAGTCCACCAGCCCCTTATTTCATTCGGAGAAAGGCAATGCAACTAACGCGTAACTTATACCATAGTTATCCTAAAAACAATAGTACCTTCACCTTTGAGGCCTTAGTACAACTATACCGTTGAATTAATTCTCGCGAATATAGTAGAAATCATTAGTGTGTTATTTCAATGACCTCAACTATAAGGAATGTTAAGAACGATCACAGCTCCGAAAAACACTACCTAACGTTTGGACATGAAGTGTCTATGAGGACTACGAATATATTCAATACGTTCCAGCATAACACCATGGATCTCAGTAGAGTCCGGCTCCATGGCTAATCGGTAAGCTTGCTAGGCTTTGGCCCGAAGGGTCCCGGTTTCGATTGATATTTGGTCCTTTAAAGGACCGCTTTTATCCGATGGTACGTAGTACCCAGGTTGGACGACAATATGATGGTCTGTAGGTAGGAAGCACGGTACCCTGCATATTCAGTGTAGCAAGTGTTCGAAATGTTGACCACCTTGGTTCACACAGATTTCAGCATGACTTTGTAAAGACAGTCTTGCACGCTGTAACATGTGGTGTCCGGACAGTTCCCCACACTGACACTTCCACACACTGCAAAAAATACTAACACTTCCCCACAGCCCTTGGACGTGGCTACCTGTTTAATGACTCAGAAATAATCTCAACTGACAGTTCCACACACATCCCCCCCTAAGGCTGAAGGAGGTTGCCTATTCACAGAAAATGGAGTAGGTTAATATTATTGTTGAACAACAATGGAAAAAAAGAAACAAAAAAAACACAAAACAAATCAACTGACGAAGCCTAGAAAGCTGATTTTATACACGCCAAAATGATAACAACACCAAAATGATCGGTTTTGTTATTATTTTGCCAGTCCACAGCCTGGATAAAGTGTGATGGAAATCAGACTCTGCATTTATTTTATTTTTATGGAAATTACACTACATCACAATGATATTTTCGAGACCGTGTTAGTAATGAAGTAGGCCTACATAGACCGAGCGCTTTTCTTAACTCCAAAGGAGTATTTATGTTAAGGTGCATTGTCACAGGTGCGGCTGTAACGATGATCGCTGAAGCCTATAGCCTTAGGGTGGATGTGTGTGGAACTGTCAGTCGAGATTATTTCTGAGTCATTAAACAGGTAGCCGCGTCCAAGGGCTGTGTGGAAGTGTCAGTATTTTGGACAGTGTGTGGAAGTGTCAGTGTGGGGAACTGTCATGTAATCGTAACATGTGGAGTTTGGCTTTGGCATGCCTCCATGGATCAGTTGCCGAATGTGGCTCCTGTGCGTACACTTCCTGCTTTAAGTTACTCCACAGGAGGAAGTCGAGGATCGGGTGATCTAAGCCCCTATGCTTTCTCTTCTACTATGTAGACTAACTGTATGTCGGAGGCTCCAGTAGTAAGGTCGGGTGTCACGCGGGGGGGGGTGCGGGAAACCTCCCCCCCCCCCCCGAAAAAAAACGGACGACCCCTGATCCGTGAGGTGGGACCCATCTTGTTGCCACCACATTCGTAATCGCACGCACAGAGGCATGTTCTCCAGCAACTGTGGGAGCTCGTATTTCAGAAAATGAATTGTTGCTTTTGTTGCTTATTTTAGGGACTGCGACATCGTGGTCATATAGCCCCGTGTATTTTGGGGTGGGTGTGGAATTTGTGTGATAACGTGAGTTATTGTGATGGCCGTACTAATATGTGTGATTTGTAAATTGGGAAAAGGATTGGGAAGGAGGCAGCTGAGGCCTAGAGTTAAAAACCATCCCGGCATTTGCCTGGAGTAAAAGTGGGAAACTGCAGACAACCACTTCCAGGAAGGCTGAAGTGAGAATCAAGCCCACCTCTTTTCAAGTTTGCCTCACGAGACTGAGTGTACCCCGTTCCAGCCCTCAGACAAGAATTAAATTGCTTGTCAGAGTCGGGAATCGAACCCGGAGCTCCTGGGCGACAGCCATGAATGCTAGTCGCTACACCAGGAGGTGCACAAGGGCACGAATAATGTTTGTGTGACATCTTATATCTATGTCTGCCTCATATCGCAATTGTAAAAATGTGCGTACTCCGTTGTAAGCATGGATATTCGTACGATTAGGCCCTTCATCTCGTACCTGGAATTAAATTCGGAGCGCCTTGTGTTCACGGGGAAAGTCGAGTGTATAATGTGAGCGTAGAGCCGTGTCTTCTCTCAGTTTTTCTTGCCAGTCTCATTGCGTCAACAGCATTCAGCAGGACGCACGCTATTAGACGAGCCCATGTTCACAGTTGTTCTGTGTTTGGTATAGGAGTAATTGGTGTTCATTTCTCTGTACCTGCAGTTATATCTCGCCCTGGGACTTCTAGGTTCGACTCTCCCTCATCTGGTCTCCTGGATCAAATGAAAATAACATAGTGGGAATATGGCACATTTTCCTCCACTGATTGCTTTATTGCCCCATGACACTCTCCATGGTTATCGACTGCACAATGCACTCCTCCAGATTAACATTTTCAGGATACATCATAGCTCCGAATTTACACTCTGAAGTACCAAATAGCTGCTCGGCTTTATTTTTAATTTTACCGATTTCACTGATGTATCAATTTTATAATTCACCGCCACCTCCTGTGGTGATATATTTTTTTATTAATGTGAATGCCTACTGGTCTAATTCACTAAGTATGGAATTAATCTGGCGTAAATTTGCCTTTTCAATTATGCCAATCCACACATACGTTTATAACGTTGTATTTTGTAACAGTGTTTAAGTAAATTGCAAGAGACTGAATATTACAAATGTTAATGTTACCAATGTCTCACTATGCGGTCACACAAAAATGGCGATTAATACCACAAAACATCAGAAATTCGTACCGAAACGGTTACTTCAATGAACATGACACGTCCCATTATACCTCGTAATGATATTATAACGTAGGTTCAAACTATTTATTCCCGATAGTATCGACTTAGGCTATTAGCCTACTTTCGATTTTTGCAAAAAATGAAAGTAGACTTATGAGATCAACACAGGGCGAAAAAAGTGTGTCTGTCTGTGTGTGTGTATGTGTGTGTGTGAGTCTGTGTGTGTGTGTGTGTATGTGTGTGTGTGAGTCTGTGTGTGTGTGTGTTTGTGTGTGTGTGTGTGTGTACTCTGAATGTCTGTCCCCCCCTATCAATTCGAACACGGTGAATGCGAATTGAACGAAATTTGGTACAAAGGTAGCACTAGCAAAGGACACCTCAGTGTCATGTTTTATATCGCCGCCATCTTTACTAAAACTGAATGGCGGCCACTCAAACGTTCAAAACGTAAAATCAAATAACGACTAACCAAATCATCCGATCTCTACCAAATTTGGTAACAACATACCTTCGTATAGGATGCGTCTTGTGACCAAACTACAAGGTCGTCCGCCATACCATTTCAGGATGGCGGCCGTGCGAATTATGCAAACTTTATAATCCATATCATGGGACCCACCAGTTCCGATTATCGAGCCGAGAATCGTTTTAACTGTTCTAAAGGAAGAGGCACGTTCGAAATTAAAAGTTTATTTTGTAATACTATAGTGCAGACGTGATTTTAAAAAGCTGAGCTGATTCAGTAATAAGACAAGATGGCAGCGGATATCTTGTGCCTGACTTATATTTCACTAATTTGAGTATTGCATGCAATATAGCGTACTGATACAAAATAAATAAACTTTGTATGAAATGCTCTATATATATATAACATACTCCAGTGATGAAATCGTTCAGTATAAATCATTATTTGCTAACAAGTTCTATGTAAGTCATTTTATATAGAACGATATTCGTTGACACAATTAGCTCAGTGGTAGAGCGTTAGCCTATCGCTGAAATGCCTATGGTTCAAACCCGATCAGAGCTAGGTTTTTTGCTTGAAATGTTATATGTTTATTGTTTTGTAATGACTCAGATGTTTTAAAATTAAGCGTTATATTGTGCATATTATGGTGTAAAATATATATTTAATTAAAACATAATTCGCCAGCAGATTTACTCGAGACATCTAGCTGCCAAAAAGGTAACTGCACGCTGACCTACATATTAACTTCCAGATTTTATTAAAAAGTTTCTTCTTCTGGCCGCTAGAATGCACTCGCTCTGTTAGAATTATATTGTTCGATATTTCACCACTAGATGTCACGACTAGTCTACGTGGGGCTTCATTGATTACTATACCATTGGCATTCTATGCGCATCGAATTTGAAGAATGACAAGATGATACTACGATACATTTTTACTTTTTATTTTAAAGGGTTTGTAACAGCCTATTTTGCGTTACTTGAAAATGTTATTTGAAGTAAAGAACAAAACGATTTCACATAGTAACTGAATTCAAGCCGTTGGTGTTAGTTCAGGTTAATAATTACTACTTTTATTTCAGGCAAATAGCAATCGAAAATATCCACATAGTTTGTATACACACGTCTCTGTAGGGTCATGGAAAGATTTGTTAATTCAATTAGGGTTTTCGATTCCCGGTCAATGCATGTGAGATTTTCGAAGTGAAATGCCATGTCCTGTGGTTCGGATTCCACGTAAAAAGGAGGTCCCGTGGCTCATAATCACAAGATTCACGGTCACGTAAAACTACAATCTTCCTTCCTTTTTTTTCAATTAGGGTTGTGAAAGCCATGCACAACCGGACGTGTAAATACATGCCTCAACTCAAAGTTGGATGTTGCCCACGGCAGGCCGTATATGTAGTAATAATAATAATAATATTAATAATAATAATAATAATAATAATAATAATAATGTTAATGGTTTTACATCCCTTTTAACTACTGCTGCTTTTAGAGACACCGGGGTGCCGGAATTTCGGCCCGAAGGGGATCTTTAACGTGCCAGTAAATGTACTGACACGGCTCCCTCGCATTTGTGCACCCTCAAATGCCAGCTGACTGCGCCAGGATACGAACCTGCAACCTAGGGCCCAGCAAGCGAGAACGTTACCGCTGAGCCACGCAGACAGTCCGGTCGATTATGTCTCCAGATCCATAACATTCTTGATATACTTCTTATCTTTCTTTCTTCAATGATGGTAGCAGTTTTTATCTAGGTTGTGGCGTTTGGTAGAGGTAAATCGTTTCTAAGGTCTTCAACAAAGAATAGTTCTATTATACTCTTTGATAATAACAACGAGTTATAACTATACTCATACATTTAGGAGAAAGTAGGCTATATGTTCTTTACTGAACATCTTGTTTTTTAAATCATGCGTTTTAAACAAACAACATTAAGCAGGTATCCTTTCATATGTGCGTTCCTGCAGGGGTAAGTAGAAGTACGTGTTCAGACCCCCTTCCCTCAAGCCATGTCCATGGCTACACGCCTATTCATATCTACTGTGAAAGAATCTTCATTTTATAAATGACAATTTTGTATAGGCAACACTGAAAGAATGGCTTCAAATCTCTACTGTGAAAGAATGTGTAGTCTGTTATGCCATGGCTAGACCTTGAAAGTTCAAGCACTAACAGTGACAAAATGTGCTCTAAAATGTACAAAAACGATAAATGCTTTGTAAGATTAATGAATAAATCAATCAATCAGTATATCGCATAACACAATTCTGATGACTGTAGGTCTACTATGAACTGATTTTCCAATGGACTGAGTGGTGCAGTTGATTAGACGGTAGGCTTCAAAACCCAAGATTGTGGGTGAATACCAGCTCAGTCCAGTGGCATTTACGGGTATTTAATTGTATCAGCATATTATCGAACAGGATGAACACTTCTGGAGACGAATTATGGCATCTCGGCGTCTCTAAAGACAAAGTATTTAAAAGAGATGTTACATCCATAGCATTATGCTACTCATTTTCGTATACACCAGGATCGTAATTAAATGATCATAGGCTGCGGTGTACTGTCGCGCTGACGTGGAAATAGTACAGTAGTCTACAGAAAAGGACGAGAATTTAGAAGATGTGCATGCACTGTACATTAAGAATATACTGTACCGCAGGGACGGTGCGTCATTAAGGGCCGAATGGGCCCTGGCCACCCAAGGCCGTTAGGCAGCATTGCAAATAATTTGTTTAATTAATGTATTTAAAAAATATTTTATATTACAGATACTCAACTTAAAATAAGTGTTTTACCCTTCTAGAATCTCTAAAGAGAATTCATTATAAATAACTCATCCCTAGCTTAAGATCCTGACAGTCTCGTACGGTGTACTGTCATAGCGAGGGCCGCTCCACAGCAAGTCCCATGTAAAGTATATGGATTCATGGGCCGGGTGAGGAAACAGTGGACATAGCACTGTCTTGCACGCGAATTCTTCAGTGCTATGAAGGGAATTTTCTCTCTCTTCAAGGGCCAGCAGATTGGGCCGATAGCGTTGCTTTGAAGCTTCCTGCTTCTGGCTCTGTCAAACAGGATTACGGGAGAAGGGTTCACCTCACCCCACGCTCTTAAACAGGTATTCAGGTATTGTTCGCAGATTGCTGACATAAGACAAACGTATAATTATACATTTTCAGTTGTCTGATATTCCAAGTACAGTACAAATGTGTTAGTGAGTTCTGTCGATTAAGCTGAAATTTTCACTGTATAAATGTTTCCTTTTTTTATTGGTGGCACGGTACGTAGTTATTTAATATGTCAATTGTATGCCGAAATAGGAAAATTAAAGTGGAATTTTTAAACAAATCCATTTTCTTCTATAGCTCTGAACACAAAGTTAGAAATTAAATAATTATGACCTCATCAACCAAGCTGATGGATAAATTTGCTTCATCCAAGCACAGGAGTGGAAATATGTACGGTATTAATAAAGAGCCATGTGGGTACAGTTTTTAATGCATCAACTATTTATTAAAACTTGTTACAAATTTTGTGTTGTGTGGAATTATGATTATGGCAATATTGGCAACAATAAATGCCAAATATAAAACAATATTTAATATGTAACAACAATAGTATCATCTGGCCCACCCTAGAATTTTAATCAGGAGCCGCCCCTGCTGTACCGGTATATCTCTGTTCCGTAGAAGGAAATAAGACATAATCAATTACCAGTCGTTTTAAATTCAAACAAAAAGTAGACACATATTAAGAACAAAGTTCCAAATGGTTCCGCCTCGTCAATACTGTTTATTAAAATGTCGTGATACAATCACCTGTCTTTTAACACTTGGTACATGTTTCGACGTCTGACACTTATTGACGTCTTCATCAGCCTAAATATTTGGGCAGCACTTAAAACATTCCCTTTATATACTGGGTGTAGTTAAAAATTGTACATAAAAACACACATAGATCACTGTAACACATTAAAAAGTTGTTAAAACATTTTATGTTAAAAGCTCAATAAAATCCTCAGCCGGGCTTGGCAGTCTTTCTTGGTTTATTTCTAATGTTAGCTTCAAAAGCCCAAGCAAGGGGTGACCATTCCCAACTGGAAAGAAATGAAACTATGTGTGAGAGAAAGAAGTGGTAGATAAAATAATACTTTAAAAACCCTAAATGTTATATAAAGACTTACGATGTAAGGCGGCAATGAGCTAACAGAGCCGTGCTGAGTCGGACGGAGACTGTGTTGTACTGAAACGGTGTGTCAACATGGAAGCAACAAGCAAGACATTAGGGGCGGAAGAGGAGAGGGGTGAGAGTTCGGGAGTTTCGGTGAGAAGCGGGGAAGGGGGGAAGGGGTATGGAGTAAGTTTAAGTTTAGGGGAAGGTAACATGGATCAACGGTTGTGGATTTATTTCTATGGTGGTTTATATTTTGTTTTGTAATGGATTAACGTTTCATAGAGTAAGTTGTTTTCGAAATGAATCTCATTAAGATTCGTTAGGGGGGCGGTCTTTTGGGCTAAATCGATTTCAATTTCTTCTAAGATGTTCATTGTAATTCCTTTATTTGCTCGATGTAAGATTCTCATATCGTTGTTAATGTCTGTGAACTCATGTTTGGTATCTTTCATATGATTTGCCATGGCGGAAAATTTATTGTATTTAATGGCATTAAAATGCTCACCATATCTTGTTATAAATGCTCTACCTGTTTGTCCACAATAATTAGCGTCGCATTTAGCACTTTTCAACATATACACACCTGATTTACTGAATTTGTTCGTATGGTTCAATTTATTAGTATTGAATAAAATATTATTGTTTGTGTTGGAAGTTCTATATGCTATTCTTAGTCCACACTTTTTGAAAATATTTGAAATACTATAAGTTTTGGTGTTGAAATACGTGCAAGTCGCGTATTTGGGCTGCTCTTTTTGTTCCGGCGTTAGGCGGGTGACCGGTTTGTTTTTAAGCTTGCTGATAATATTGTTGACAAACAGCGATGTGAATCCGTTTACCTTGGCAATCTGTTTAATGATTTTTATTTCTTCATTTAGATCTGTTTTGCTTAAAGGAAGGGAAAAGGCTCTGTTGATCATACTATAAAAGGCGGCTTTATTTTGATTGCCCGGGTGGTTAGAGTCTTTTCTTATTGTAGTGAGGGTCTGGGTTGGCTTTCTAAAAACTTTATAGGTTAACCTGTTATTATTCAAACAAACTGTAGTGTCAAGGAAGTTGATTTTACTGTTTACGGCTGATTCAGAGGTGAATTGTATGCTTTTATCCAAACCGTTTAATTTTTGCAAGAGTCCTCCTATGTTTAAAATAGTATCATCGATTATTACAAACACGTCATCCACGTATCTTCCCCAATAATGTATACCGTCAATTTTGCCTACAATTTCTTCGTGTTCCAGATGGTCAAGATATATGTTAGCTACTAAACCAGATAGCGGAGATCCCATTGAGAGTCCTTCTTTTTGTTTATAGATCCTATTGTTAAAAGTGAAAAAATTTATTTGTGGGTGTGAATTCTAATAGCGTCATGAATTCGTTAATTTCTACTTTTGACAATATACTGTTGTTAGACAAATTTTGTTTAATGACCTTGAGCGATGGTGCAATTGGGATGTTTGTGTACATATCTTTCACGTCTACGCTATGCATGGAGTGTTTGCTCTTTAAGGTAAGTTTCATGGTTTCTTCGCAGAAATTGAGTGTGTTTTTCAGGGATTCATTTGCTTTAAAAATGTAATGTCTTTCAAGGAACTGCTGTCAAAATTTGGCGGTTCTGTAAAGGGGACTGTTTCTGAAATTAATGACAGGTCTTATTGGAATTCCTTCTTTATGAATTTTGGGGAGCGCTTTCAAAGTTGGTAATCCCGGGTTCATATTGGTTAAATTACTAGTTTGTTTTTCATTGATAATAAACATGGAGGTTTTCAAAATATTCTTCAATTTTCTCTGTATAGATTGGGTGGGGTCTTTCTTAACCTCTTCAAAGCTCGAGCTGCTGAGGAAATTGTGTGTGTTGTTGACATATACCTCCTTATCGATCAGCACGACCGTGTTACCCTTATCTGCTTTAGTAACAATTACATCACTATTATTTATTTTCTCTTTCAATTCTTTAAGTTTATTTAGATTCGAATTCTTGTTGCTTTTTGTGTTAGTGTTAACTATTTTTTGAATTTCTTTGTTAGTCGTGTACCTGACTTCATTTTGTTTATCAGGAGGAAGCCTACGTATGGCTGTTTCTGCTTCTACTACTAAAGTGGTCAGCGTTCTGTCATTGAGGTCAGATTCCCAGTTGTGTTTGGGCCCCTTGCCTAGAATTTCGAGTTCATTATCGTCAAATGGAACACTTGATAAGTTTTTGACAGGTGGAGAAAATTGCACTGGGGTAAACTGACTATTGTTAACTTGTTCATTCGCATCCCTGACTTTATTGAATTTATTTTGTAGGTTTCTGAATTTATTTTCTAGCGACTGTACTTTCTTATTGATTTTCGTGAATAAGATTTGATTTACAGTGAATGAATATCTATCCCAGTCCTTCTTACTGGATAGATTTGAAGCTTCTAGGTGTGCACGATAAAGTTTGTTATTAAGATTGTTCTTCCTGATATAAAGAAATTTAATTTCTCTTTGGGAAACTCTACTATTAATTATCCTCTGTGTTCTGGCTTCATATTTATTTAATGGGCCCTTTTTCTGGTAAGATTTAAAATGTGACGGAGTTATGTTATGTTCTCTGCATTTCTTTAAAAAGGCGATGTCCTTGACAGTGCTGGCCAATTTAATTTTCAGATCTTTATATTTATAACGCGCCTTTTTAGCGCAGTTAGCTTGGCCTGCTTCATAATATTTTTGACTCTGAGAGTCGCACATTTTTTCCGTATTGACTGAATTATATTAAGAACAAAGTTCCAAATGGTTCCGCCTCGTCAATACTGTTTATTAAAATGTCGTGATACAATCACCTGTCTTTTTTTTCATATTGGTTACATTACTAGTTTGTTTTTCATTGATATTAAACATGGAGGTTTTCAAAATATTTTTCAATTTGCTCTGTATAGATTGGGTGGGGTCTTTCTTAACCTCTTCAAAGCTCGAGCTGCTGAGGAAATTGTGTGTGTTGTTGACATATACCTCCTTATCGATCAGCACGACCGTGTTACCCTTATCTGCTTTAGTAACAAGTACATCACTATTATTTATTTTCTCTTTCAATTCTTTAAGTTTATTTAGATTCGAATTCTTGTTGCTTTTTGTGTTAGTGTTAACTATTTTTTGAATTTCTTTGTTAGTCGTGTACCTGACTTCTTTTTGTTTATCAAGAGGAAGCCTACGTATGGCTGTTTCTGCTTCTACTACTAAAGTGGTTAGCGTTCTGTCATTGAGGTCACATTCCCAGTTGTGTTTGGGCCCCTTGCCTAGAATTTCGAGTTCATTATCGTCAAATGGAACATTTGATTACCAACTTTGAAAGCGCTTCCCAAAATTCATAAAGAAGGAATTCCAATAAGACCTGTCATTAATTTCAGAAACAGTCCCCTCTACAGAACCGCCAAATTTTGTCAGCAGTTCCTTGAAAGACATTACATTTTTAAAGCAAATAAATCCCTGAAAAACACACTCAATTTCTGCGAAGAAACCATGAAACTTACCTTAAAGAGCAAACACTCCATGCATAGCGTAGACGTGAAAGATATGTACACAAACATCCCAATTGCACCATCGCTCAAGGTCATTAAACAAAATTTGTCTAACAACAGTATATTGTCAAAAGTAGAAATTAACGAATTCATGACGCTATTAGAATTCACACTCACAAATAATTTTTTCACTTTTAACAATAGGATCTATAAACAAAAAGAAGGACTCTCAATGGGATCTCCGCTATCTGGTTTAGTAGCTAACATATATCTTGACCATCTGGAACACGAAGAAATTGTAGGCAAAATTGACGGTATACATTATTGGGGAAGATACGTGGATGACGTGTTTGTAATAATCGATGATACTATTTTAAACAGAGAAGGACTCTTGCAAAAATTAAACAGTTTGGATAAAAGCATACAATTCACCTCTGAATCAGCCGTAAACAGTAAAATCAACTTCCTTGACACTACAGTTTGTTTGAATAATAACAGGTTAACCTATAAAGTTTTTAGAAAGCCAACCCAGACCCTCACTACAATAAGAAAAGACTCTAACCACCCGGGCAATCAAAAGAAAGCCGCCTTTTATAGTATGATCAACAGAGCCTTTTCCCTTCCTTTAAGCAAAACAGATCTAAATGAAGAAATAAAAATCATTAAACAGATTGCCAAGGTAAACGGATTCACATCGCTGTCAACAATATTATCAGCAAGCTTAAAAACAAACCGGTCACCCGCCTAACGCCGGAACAAAAAGAGCAGCCCAAATACGCGACTTTCACGTATTTCAACACCAAAATTTATAGTATTTCAAATATTTTCAAAAAGTGTGGACTAAGAATAGCATATAGAACTTCCAACACAAACAATAATATTTTATTCAATACTAATAAATTGAACCATACGAACAAATTCAGTAAATCAGGTGTGTATATGTTGAAATGTGCTAAATGCGACGCTAATTATTGTGGACAAACAGGTAGAGCATTTATAACAAGATATGGTGAGCATTTTAATGCCATTAAATACAATAAATTTTCCGCCATGGCAAATCATATGAAAGATACCAAACATGAGTCCACAGACATTAACAACGATATGAGAATCTTACATCGAGCAAATAAAGGAATTACAATGAACATCTTAGAAGAAATTGAAATCGATTTAGCCCAAAAGACCGCCCCCCTAACGAATCTTAATGAGATTCATTTCGAAAACAACGTACTCTATGAAACGTTAATCCATTACAAAACAAAATATAAACCACAATTGAAATAAATCCACAACCGTTGATCCATGTTACCTTCCCCTAAACTTAAACTTACTCCATACCCCTTCCCCCCTTCCCCGCTTCTCACCGAAACTCGCGAACTCTCACCCCTCTCCTCTTCCGCCCCTAATGTCTTGCTTGTTGCTTCCATGTTGACACACCGTTTCAGCACAACACAGTCTCCGTCCGACTCAGCACGGCTCTGTTAGCTCATTGCCGCATTACATCGTAAGTCTTTATATAACATTTAGGGTTTTTAAAGTATTATTTTATCTACCACTTCTTTCTCTCACACATAGTTTCATTTCTTTCCAGTTGGGAATGGTCACCCCTTGCTTGGGCTTTTGAAGCTAACATTAGAAATAAACCAAGAAAGACTGCCAAGCCCGGCTGAGGATTTTATTGAGCTTTTAACATAAAATGTTTTAACAACTTTTTAATGTGTTACAGTGATCTATGTGTGTTTTTATGTACAATTTTTAACTACACCCAGTATATAAAGGGAATGTTTTAAGTGCTGCCCAAATATTTAGGCTGATGAAGACGTCAATAAGTGTCAGACGTCGAAACATGTACCAAGTGTTAAAAGACAGGTGATTGTATCACGACATTTTAATAAACAGTATTGACGAGGCGGAACCATTTGGAACTTTGTTCTTAATATAATTCAGTCAATACGGAAAAATTGTGCGACTCTCAGAGTCAAAAATAAGTAGACACATGGAAGGTGATATGGGAACGGTAAATCTCCAGTGATCAATAATATCTACCTCTTATGCTTATCCTTTCAATTATATAATACTTTTGAGAAAAACCTATCCTCCAGTTCTTACTACCCAGCAGCGTATCCTCGCGTGCTAAAGTCATGCTTTATGGATGTAATTCTCCACATTCCTTCCAGAAAAATGACGGGACAGTGGCTAATTTCAATTACCTAGAATAAAACCTTTAGATAAATAATTACAGCACAGTGCTACAGTCTCCACAGACACACAGGTTCACATACTCAATAAAGGGGCTAATAATCAAGAAGTCTCAAACGCCGAAATGAAGTAACTAGAGTTCTTCCAGTTCCAACACGTTATTTTGCAAGCTTTAACAGAAGACTAGGTCATCAGCATAAGACAAACTGTGAGCAGAATTTCCATTAAAATGAGGTAGCCTATATCCAGTTAGTTCATGCCTTTGAGTATGTGATTCATATCCCTTTGTATCTTAATTGAACCTGAAACCTTGGGCTTGTTTGCCCATGTACACTGAGTATGAATTCGGAAAGTCTTTCACCCTTTGAAACCGGTGTCATCTTGAAGTATGTTGCATTGAGTTCAGTAATTGCAATCGGTACCTAATGTTTCCTTGCCCATCTGAGTACACATATCTTCGTATTATTTGCATTAGAAAACGAGCGCAAACTGTATTATGTGGATAAGATTCATGTAGTTCTTAGTCTATATTTCACTTGGAGGTTATTAATGTTGTTGAGTCAGGTTATTGCTGTATGTGAATGTCAACTAAATTCCAGTTGAAACCACCCAACAATGCACACATTTTAATCTTTACGGTCACATCAAATAACAGGGGAAAGAAAACAGGGTTCCTTTTTAATCACTTCTTACAGGAAGGAATTATTATTGTAATCTTAACCCACCTGCCAGAAGCAAAATGAAGCAATTAGGCTGCAAGGGGCTCAAAATTAGAGTGTAAAGCACCATGAATTACTGTAGTTGATTTCAGTAACTAGGTAATTGGTAATGGATACGCTAAAATATCTCTTACCGTTTTTGTATGGTAAACCTGTGACATTTATTCATTTTAAAGGCCAGATATTTTTTTCAATTTCCAAAAGGCTTCTTGAATTCCCTTCTCTACGTGAGCCATCACTGCTTCCGTCAGCTATCTTGATTCAAGAAAATTTGCTCCGTCGTCAAGGCGCATAGCTCCCTCCCAAGAGCTGTGCAATTAAAAGAATTTACTTCTAAGTAACTACCTTGCCCCACGCAGCGTGATATATTTTTCACTGTGACGGTGCATTGTCCTCTCTTTTCTTGTTTTCTTCCTTCGTCCAGTTTTTCTGGCAGCTGTTTGACTTGGAGGCTATTAACGGCTTATCTCAAGTGGAAGCTTTTCGTTTTCTAGGTCGCAGAGGGATTCTTACTTTCTCCCGGCAAACATCATTTACCAAATTAAAATCCTCCATCTCAGTGGTCTGTGGTCTCATTAGCCCTAATTGGAGTTGCTGCCTTTGACTCTCGCCTCAGAACCCTCTTCAATAGATAAACTTATGTTTGCTATATGTGATTGTTTCACATATTTAAGACTTGTAGCTATTTCATATTTTATTTCCACTTTTTAATTCATTCATTCTTTCATTTACTTTATTTGCAACTGGGGATAGGCATAGTTCCCCGGTGACAAATTGTACACTTGCAGAAATTTACCAACAATAATATCAAACATACTTAACGTACACAAGTCGCGATTAGGAAACTAAAGTAATTACATCGGAGTATTTACACAAAATTTCAGTCTTCTCTTAATTACATCAATATGTTTGGGGAAAGACTCAAAGACTGACGCAGGTAATGAGTTCCAGTTAACAATACCACGATTAATGAAAGAATATTTCCCATAATTTGTACGCTGCGGTCGGCCCTTAACTTAATGCGGATGATCTGCCCTACTCAGGTAGGTGCAATTTCCCAGCTACTGTGCCACTTGTCCTTGAGAGCTGTTCAGAGGGGATCGAATTAGGCTTATTGTTTGTGGATATGCAGTTGCTGTTTGAATGTGTTGAGATATTTGAGTTCCCCTACTGTCGGAACTCATGTGGTTGCAGAACGCCTGGACTGTAGACAGTATGCTTGTATCTTGCAGAATTGATTTAATGGTCGTACATAAGAATGTTCGAGCTGTATTGAATCATTTGTGGATCAACTATTGGAGGGTATCACGTTGAGCCCTTGGGACAGTATAGTTATGCATCATTCTTTGCAATTAATATAAATATGTTCCTTTGAAATATTTTGTCTTAAAAATAACCGTAGGCCAACATAAAGAAAAAAAACGTTCTAGAGATTGCAAATTATTAATTACTTTGTTTTACCCTGTTTACACAGATTTTTGTACAAAAAGCCGTTTTCGGTAAGGTTTACATAACGTTGTACATTGGATTGAGAGTTTGAAAGTTACAATAGAAAACAATACATACATGTAACATTGTTTTTTATATAGACTTTCTCTGATTTATAGTACTACTAGCAGTAGTGCCCGGCTTCGCCCGGTGGATTCATTTGTTTTATAGATGATAATGAAAACTACTACAGAACTGGCACATGATACTTAAACTACCAGAAAAAAAATTAATATAACTGGTGGTGGTGGTGGTGGTGGTGGTGGTGGTGGTGGTGGGTGGTGGTGGTGGTGGTGGTGGTGGTGGTGGTGGTGGTGGTGGTGGTGGTGGTGGTGGTGGTGGGGGTGGGGGTGGGGGTGGGGGTGATAAGTAGTACAGTATAATGGACGTAACATTTAGGTCATTTTCCCGTAATGATAATAATGAATAGGGAAACGGCTATTTACTAACTACAGCACTGACACATGTAATTTACAAGCAAATTTCTAAAAATGATTAGAAAGAGGAAGAAGTGGAATAAAGGACACTACCTAGGGCCTATACTCATTGTCTGTTAGAAATGTAGAGACCAATAGTGTCGTCTTTTGTCGCATAGCGCCGTAGGAAAATAATAAGAACACTTTGGAAAACTTCGGCTGTCCCGAGCTCTTGAGGTAGCAATAGTATCATTTAACGTCACATAGCGCTCAGCAATAAGTTTCGCAATAAATGAAGGTAAATTTGAAAGCAGCAACGCTAATTCCAGCTGATAGCCTCAATGTACTGCACCAACACCATTGCACTTATGCAGAGGCATGATATGTTCATGATGATAACTGTTTTAAGGGGGCTAAGAAATCTTTTTGCACTAATTACTCCCCGTGACTGCAATTTATAAGCAGCGCAATATTTAACTATTTTCGCAATTCTGCACCAGAACACTGGTAGAGGCGACGTGATGCAGCTCGAATTGCCAGTCAACAATAGACTTATTAAAATACTCTTCCAGTTACACTACTACGGACATGAATGGTTCTAGGGCCTTAATACGTGGTTTTCAAGTTCAGTCTTTTGTTATTCTAAATGTAGGGAATGGAGAGCGTTGTCCAAAATATCAAGTTACAGTGTTACCAACAAGGTTACAAAGTGTATGTAAAATTTGGTGTAATTAGGAGGAACGGTGTAGATTTGCGATAAAGGGCCTAAATGCAGGGTATGGAGTGGTCTGTCCTAAATTTAAAGTGGACAGTGGCACCCGCAGGGTTCCAAAGGGTAAGTATACAAAATGTGGTTCAGATCGGTGAAACGGTGTAGTTTTGTGCTAAAGGACCTAAATACAGGGAATGGAGTGGTTTTTCCGAAATTTCAAGCAGACAGTGTTACTCGCAGGGTTCCAAAGGGTAAGTATACAAATTTTGGTGCAGATCGGTGAAACGGTGTAGATTTGTGCCAAAGGGTCTAAATGCAGGAAATGGAGTGGCCTGTCTGAAATTTCACGCCGACAGTGTTACTCGCAGGGTTCCAAAGGATAAGTATACAAATGTTGGTTCAGAACGGTGAAACGGTGTAGATTTGTGCCAAAGGGTATAAATGTAGGGAATGGAGTGGTCGGTCCGAAATTTAATGTAAACAGTGTTACTCGCAGGGTTCCAAAGGCTAAGTATACACATTTTGGTTCAGATCGGTGAGGGCCTAAATGCAGGGAATGGACTGGTCTGTCATAAATTCCATGCAGACAGTGTTACTCGCAGGGTTCCAAAGGGTAAATATACAAATTTTTGTTCAGATCAGTGAAACGGTGTAGATTTGTGCCGCAGGGCCTAAATGCAGGTAATGGAGTGTTCTGTCCGAAATGTAACATAGCCTAAACTCTTCCTCTTGAATCTGGCTATCATACACAAAAAGAAGTTTTCGAATCTGACTGGTAGTTGTAGAGGTTAGCGCGTTTAAACACACAAACTCTTCAGCTTTATTATACTGTATTGGTATAGATGAAAGTTTCCAGTCAAATCTATTTCCATGAATACTTGAACAAATATCGATTGTTAAGAGCATATGTTGGTGTGTGCCCCCGATGTTCTACCTAATCCGTAAAGTATAAGGAGTAGCCTGTTATTGTTCGAGCATTCGGTCGAAGAACGTTTAGCTCTGAGAGCCGTTTGAAAGACTAATTTTGTATTCATTATAGATTTTGTTGTTTCATTTAAGAGGCTTGGGTACCGTGGTCATTTAGGCCCATGTACTTGGGTGAGTGTGGAGGTTTTGTCTGATCACCTGTGTTATTGTGATGTCTGTATTAGTGTGTGTATTTGTAATTAAGGGGAGAATAAGAAAGAAGTGGTCATGGTCTTAAGTTAGGAACCACCTTGGCATTTGCCTGGAGTAGAAGTATGAAACCACGGAAAACCTCTTCCAGTATTACTGAGATGGGAATCGAACCCAACTCTTCTCAGTTTTGCCTCACGAGATAGAGTGGACCCCGTTCCAGCCCTCAGATGAGAATTAAATTTCTTGGCAGAGCCAGGACTTGAACCCGGACCTCCGGGGTTACAGCCAAGAATGCTAGCCGCTGCGCCAGGAGGTGATCCCAATAATTATAGTCTTGTTGTTGTTAATTCATTTTAGTGTCTTGGGGCATCTTGATCAACAATCCCGTGTAGTAAAGTGTTTCGGATTTGCCTGGTAACCTGTGCTGCTGTGGTGATAGTAGTAGTGTATGTGAGAGTAATTATTAGAGTCGGGGATTAGGGTAGTTGCCGTGGGACTTGATATGTATCTCGTTAGAAAGAGCCTCGCGGTATAGAAGTGATCTGATTCGTGAAGGCAAGATGCTTTGAGAGCCGTTTGAAAGACTCAGTCTGTATCTCACTCGTTAGAGCCCCGCCGTATGGAGATCTGATCTGTTGAATGTGCTATCCTGGGGTTTACTACTCATTCTTCAAAATATTACTGAGATAGTACCTTCTTTCTAGTCCCAAACGGTGGTGTATCTAGGTCTGAATATGGGGGCACCTCCGTGCGGTACAAACAAGAATGTCCGCTCATTTTGTGCTGTGTGTTATGGTATTTCTGCTGCGTCCCTGCTTTACAATATTACGTAGCGTATCTTTTGCAATAAGTAGAAGGAATACATAAAATATATTTCTTTTTTACAGATATATTTCATGTTTTATCTTGTATGTCAGCATTTAAAATTGAAGAACATCTTTATATTCTACTTTTAGCTTCGAATTAGCTACTTAATTTTAACATTCCTTATTTCCTTCTTGTAGTCATGAGAGTTTTCGGTTGAACACACAAAATAATGGATCATATTGTCCCCGTTAACCGGCATCGAATTGGATGACCCGGCGAAAACATCGCAATTCATGCCGATAACACCAGACATATATCAGACAAAGAACAAAAAAAATTGATTGAGGTCTGGGTTCGAATATCAAAAATAAATGCCGGTGGGTACGAGAACTCAAGTAGTCTCAGGGGTAGTTAACAGGATATAGGTGTAACAGGTTAAATCAATCCACTCCCAAACCTAAATCAAAGCAATAGCACAACAGAAATCAGAAGATAAGCACAATTAAATAGATAAAAATAGGCATCCATTTATTGGCAACTCATTGACCAATACAAATATAGGAAACCCCCAAAAAGCTTATCTTGCCTCGGAGATTCGATCTAAATGAAAGCTTGATGTGGACCGAAGAAAAAGAAAAATATTTAGAGTCCAAATAAACATAATTAAGTTTTAAAGGGTCAACGAATCTCCTTGGTCCTATCCATATACACAAATAAAATTAGGAGATACTCGAAGAAAATTAAATAAAATATAAAAAATTAGATTTAGTCACATTTGAATAGCAATATCAACTAATCACGCTAAATGACCATCAGGTAGTGTCCTAGATTAGTAATATTTTCACTCACTTGAGTTTATAATGAAAGAAAGTTAAATAAATAGCTTGCCAAAAAATAATAGTATTGATCTCCGTTCTAACTAATGAGAGGAAAACAAATCTTATATCCACCAATTATTAATTAAAAATAATTGCTGCAACAATATAGGTCCTACTTGACCACTCAATTAAAGTTGCAATCAATATTTATATTTATCGTACAACGTTATTTCAGAGTCTAATTACTCAAAATATTTCAAGCAAACGTGCACCCATTATCCTACATTTATGCAAAGTTGAAAGTCATGGCTGATCATTATATCACAACTAAAAGTTCCCATCTATCCCAATTCGATGGTATGCTTGCAGTGTATCCACTCCATCAATTACATAGTGACTAGATTATCATCGCCTGCCTACTCCTGTGAATAATTAATTCACCACCATCTGACTACATTTTGCATAGTCATGCTTATTTAGAATGATATTACACTACTAATTATTATTACATTATTATTTTTTATTCACAAAGGGTTTCACCATGATTAATTCTCAGAAAATTACCACAAGACGTTCACAGGATATGTGAACTATCATCCTAAATTTATTTTATCACATTCCATTCAATTCTCCCCTCTTTTTTTATAAACAACTACACCAATCAATCTTCCTTTTTTTCTTGTAGATAAACTCATTATTATCTTTTAATTACCATGACCTTTCATTTCATCACATAACTAGTGTGCATAAATTATCTAATGCAGGCATGACCTGTAGCAATGTCAAATGGGTATGTGTCGAAGCATAATGAAGAGCATGCTTTTAATAATTAAATTCTCTATATCAATGAATGTGGACGAAGAAAAAATGGGAATATTTAAAGTTATAATCCTTGAGAGTTCACATAATTAGATCCACCAACGCTGAAGTCAATATCGAAAAAAAAATAGAATTCCAAAACATGAACTCCACCCTAGCTCTCGACAGCTAGTCTACCACCTTCATTTATTCCATCATGAATTCAGTTGAGTATCCGCGTCGTATTTCCAATCTTATCATCGTAGAAAAGGAAAAATCTTATCATTCGAAGTAGTGACGGATTTACAAAAAATCCCAAAAGAAAATATTAACTGGTTCATGGTGCCAAGCATGGTGGATTGTTCCTTGCCACGTGTGACAACCCTACAATGTGAATCACTTCCTCATATAATTACCTAATAGACGAAGAAAAAATGTGGCCATTAATAATAATAATAACTAGCGGCTTCGGTGGCGTAGTCGGTAGCATGCTGAGCTTCTATGCCCAAGATAGCGGGTTCAAACCCGGCCGAAGCCGTCGGATTTTTAAGAGCGTTAAAAATCCCTCAGTATGCCTTCCTTCGTAGGGGAAGTAAAGCCGGCGGTCCCATGACATAGATTTATGGCTTGTTAAAGAACTTTCCACTAATTACACCTGTGTGAAACTAAATTGTAGAGGTTAAGAATGTAAACAACGCTCTTAGGTTGCTACGTTCGTTGCAAAGAGCCGACTGCGGTGGCGTCTAGTAGCTAAGTTCTGAATTAGTCCTAGTAGTCGTTGACGGTGGCGTTTGGCGGCAAAAGTAGGAACTACTTGAAATTAAATGTCTGCAGTCCTCACTTGAATTGAAAACAGATACACACACTAATACAGTCATCACAATTAACACCGGTTAACAGACAGATTCTACACACACCCAAAGTACACGGGGCTACATGACCGCGTTGTCACAGCCCCTAAACTAAGAAACCAACCAACCAATAATAATAATTATTATAAAATAATTAATCAACAAATAAATAATAATTGTTTCAACTCCATGGCATCTAGTACTACTGAGTAGTACAAACCACTCACAACTACAAATTGAAGTAATGTTTTAGCTCACCAACTGGCCGAAATAAGAAAATATGGTACAAGCCTAGCATGCTCATAGAATGCAGAACCTCTGGAACCAAACTTCATTTAGGACCATCTCCTTCCCATTCGAGAACCAGCAGGATTCCATCTTCCTCCATCTTCTTCCTCGCCTCCTCCAGGAATCGAAACTGAGACCTTCACGTTTCATGGTGGCTGCGTCCTCCGACTCCCACTGTCTGATTATGTCATGGCAACTTCATGGCCTCATCTTGATGTAAATGTCACTCCGTCCAGTCCCCTCACGTATAAGCTTAGTGGCACATATTTTCACTGACTAGTTCCATTTCAAAATTCTTCATTGACACTTCAACAGCACAGGTTATAAATTGTCCTCGTTCCATTCTGGAAACCATAAGTTCCTGCGCCTCGAACAATGTAGACAATTCTTCCTCTCAGCAAATTGCCACCGGCTTTACATTAGCAATAATTTAATAGCATTCACAGCTGTTCAATTGCATCTACAAGTCCTCCATCGATTATAAGAGCCTCGTCTATTCTCGAATGTTTACTGCACAAACTATTCCGTATTGTATCTCACGTCTAAAGCTAGTTGCAGTGGGCTAGTTCTTTCGTTATCAAGCCAACATGCGTTTGTACTACCGGGATTATACACGCTAGACTCGGCCGTCTGATATAGTAATCGCGCCCGGTATAACAGCGGTGATTCGTAATTATATGGTCTCTCAGGACTCCGATAAAATCACACCCGATACACGGCGACACTTAGACCTGTGGTGGCATAGCACACACGGCCCTCCACGATCACAATCGAATGTAAAATCACTCTTGGCGCACGACGGAGTACTGTCCAGTCCACGCACAAAAAGCATGTGCCTGCGCCTCTCGATGTGACCAGATGCTGGATGCCAGAGCTGAGCACGTGGTCAGAGATAGCGCGCTCTGCCGGAGATAGAATACAGACACGCGTGATGTCACTCAACCTTGTGGTCGGGCACAGCGATGACATACAGCGCTGGTGGAGTTGCCAAACTGCGCTTATTTTGGGGGACTATGTTGGGCACATACTCCTCTCTCCACGGAAAATAAGCGAGTTAACATAAGCTTATTTTGTATTCTCTTCATTATGTCGCCAAACATGTGCCAAACATATCCTGCTCGTTCTTCAACAGTAGTATCTCTTAAGGCTGGCGGCATTATACTTTCCTATCCTTGCTCCAGATCTTATATCTCTGATGTCATAGCAATTGTTTCCATAAGTCTCATGTACTAGGTATGGCCCAAAAAACAGCCTAGCAAATTTGCCGTATATCTTCAGTGGTAGGTTGGATGATACCAGTCTGCGTATTAACACTCAATCTCCGACACGTAAAGGTTGACTGTATTTCCCTTTTTCGTTCCTTCTGTCCCTCTTTTCCGCTTGTGTCTGAAGTATTTCGCTAGACAATTGGATTCTCCTACCCATGTTGTGTTCTACAACAGGTGGTGTTTTGACAATGTGATCCCAGGGTCTTATTGGTTTGACATTGAAGTGGAGTACTTTGGGAATCTGTTGTGTGCTTTCATGCACTGTTGCATTTATGCAAAACTCCAAAATTGGTAAAACATCCATCCACTGGTCATGTTTATGGTGGCAATACAACCGGCAAAATTTCCCAATCTCCGCCATAACCCTTTCCACTGGACTTCCCTCAGGATGGTGTATGGAATTCAATATGTGCTTGACGTCAAGTCTGATCATGGCCGGATAAAATTCAGCAGAGGTGAATTGGGTTCATGATCGGAAAGAATGTAAGTAGGCTTACCCATAGTAGGAAATACACCCTTCTCAAGCCTATTGAGCACATAGCTTGACTTAGCCTTCTGAATGGGGAAGAACATTACATATTTCGTGAAGACGTCCATAGTAACAAGGATGAACTGGTTTCCCGTTTTTGATTTAGGTAATGGCCCATAAATATCAGTAGAATATAGCTCTCGAGGTTCTGATGGTAATATAGGCTTTGGTCTTTCCTTCAAGAAATGCGAAGCGAATTTACTTCTCTGGCAATCATCACATTTTCTTAAAATATTTCTTGCAGACGTTCGCATCCCCCTTCCAAGTGAATTTCTCTTGTAGCACATGGATGGTTTTGTCAATACCACCATGTCCTATGGCCCTATGCGCCAACCAAACTACACGTTCAAGTAGGTTCGGTGGTAAAACTGCTTTTAACATGAGATGGTCTTCATCCACAAACTTGCATACCACATCTTCCACGATGACATAATCGTTAGACAATCTAGCAGTTGCTTCATATTCTGGATCGATATTGCTCATGCGTCCCTTCAGAAATCTATACATCATTCTCAAAGGAGTATGCCTCTTCTGTGACTGCGGTAGTTTCTTAAGCTTCTCTAAAGTTTCCTGATCTTCTTGGATGATTTCTACTTGATGTACTTGCACTTCCTCGGTCGGGTTTCTACTCAAAACGTCGGCTAAGAAGTTGTTCTTGCCCGGTTGGTGTACAATGGACACATCAAATTGTTGGAGAAACAAAGTCCAACGGGCAACCCTGTCACTAGCTAGCTCTGTTTTAAGCATAAACTGTAATGCTTTATGGTCGTTGATTAAGACAGTTTTATGTCCAAGCAATATATTCTTCCAACTCTGCAATGCATAAATAATTGCTAATGCCTCTATTTCCGTGGTAGTGTAGTTCCTTTCTGGTTCACGTAACTTTCTACTGGAGAATGCTAAATAGTGACGCTCTTGCTTGTCATCTATCTGAAATAACATGGCGCTGATGCCAACGCGTGAAGCATCCGATTCTAAATAGAACGTTCTCTCAAAATCCGGGTATTCAAGTTTAATTTTCTCTATCAACATAGTTTATGCTTTAACAAAGGCCGCTTCAGATTTCTCATCCCATTTCCATTTGTTGTTTTTCTTTAAGAGATATTGTAGTGGTGCCATCGTCTCTGAGTACATGGGACAATGTGCCGAAAAGAATTGCCACATTCCCAGGAATTGCCTAATCTGTTTGACCTTCCGTGATCTGGGAAAATTCCTGATCGCCTCAATCTTATCAGGATTAGGTCGATACCCATTTCCATCAATTACATTTCCCAAAAACCTAATCTCTTTATGGCAAAAATGACATTTATTAAAGTTGACCTTGAAACATGCTTCCCGTAGGATCTCAAATAATTTACGAAGATGTTCTATATGTTCCTCCATGGTTGTCGATGCTATAATTTGATCATCGACATAACATAATACGTTTCCTTATACTTCTTCCGTCAGATTCTTGTCCAATGCTCTGACCATTGCAGGACCACTATTCTTCACTCCAAACGGTAGTCTTTTGAAAACGTAGGTAATGCCGTTGTACATGAAACCAGTGTATCGTTTGCTCTCCTCTGACAAACGTATATGGTAATAAGAAACTGTACGATCTATTGTCGAGAATATGGTCTTTCCCTTAAATCGTCTGAGTAGTTCCCTAATCTTGGGAGGCCTGTCGTATTCTGGCAAAATTCTCTTGTTGAGGCTTCTGGCGTCTAGACAAATTCTAAGCCTGCCGTCCTGTTTCTTAACAACGGCCAGAGGATTGAGATATGGGGTAGCCATCTTCTGAATGAGGTCGTCTTCTTCCATGGTTTTATGGATTTGCCTACCTCCTTATTCCACTTCTCTGGAATCGGGTAAATCTTCCCCTCGAATGGTGACTCATCATCCAGTCGTACCTGGTATTCGAAATTGCTAATAAGACCAGGTTTCTCATAGAAGATGTCTTGAAATTCCGATATTAATTCATCAAATTTCTTCCGGATGTGTGGTTCTAGTGTTTCCTTCTTGACATAGAGTAACCTCTCTGCTTCTACCTCCATTTCATTTACCATGTTATCTTAGGTGTTCCATCCAGGTAATTCTTGGCTATGTGATATACCAATTTCCTCATTACATTTCCCTTCGTTTCCTCGGAAAGTTGCTAACCCTGCTTGTAAATCAATTACTATTCCATGCTCTGTCAAAAATTCCGCACCTAGAATCATGTCGAACTTAATATCTTTTAGTACTATGAAGACGTATTCAAAATTTCTGTTGGCTATAGTGATGTTAATCAATGCTCGTAATTTGCAGTTAATAGAACGGTTAGGAATCACTCCTCTAACCTTCATTCCGGATGCAGGTAATATAGTAATGTCTTCTGTCAACCTGATATTTCCAAAACACGCCTCAGATATGATACTGACCATGGCTCCTGTATCCAGCAATGTCTTAAATTTTCGTCCTCCAACATGTACATCAATCATTGGTAGTTCAGTTCTCTCTCTCCTAATAGGATTCTCTTCGTCGTAAATGAGGTCTTCATCTACAATTCTATGTACCGCGATGATATCGATGATAGGTTCGGAATTACTGGAATCTACTGTGTCTGGTGATTTGTATTTGACGTTTTTTTTGCTTGCGAGCCACTTGTACTAGGCCCTAGGTCTACGTTCCCTTGCCCTTTCTGCTGCTGAGTTGCTTCTCTCATCTGCTGCAAGTATGCTTGACTTTCTGCATGTCTCTGTTCCAAACTCACGCGATTGTTCCGAGGTTCATCTCTGTTCCACTGCCTATTATAGGTTTGAAATCTACCTCTTTCTTGATGCCAAGAGTTTTTTCCCTTTATATCCCTGGGTCTGTACGTTTGTGAATTGAGTCGCTGCTGTTGGTTCGCATAGTATGGTCTTCCACCTTGGTTCCATCTCCTATCTCGTTAATTATATCCACGATTCTCATAACGTCCTCTCCAATCTCCTGTATCCTGGAATATTCTTCTTTGTGGTGGTTCAGTCTGTATTTTCCGGTCTGTCACGACTAGATTCACCTCCTGGTGCTCTGATCTAATGTTTCTCGCGTGCATTAACGAACGGGTGTGATCTAATTTCCTCAGAATTTCGTCACATATCTTCAAACTATTCGCCCCAGATGCTATAAGTGTTCTCTGAACTTCTACCGGAAATTGCCTCCTTATCGCCTGAATCATCTCCTCTTCGGGTAATGGAGGTTCTAAATATTGTAACCTGGCTAACTGCGTGGTAAAATACCCCGCATACTGCGTCGGGTTAGATGTGGAATATTTCCTGGAGTAAAGTTCTGATCTGATGCTAAGTTGGTCTTCCGAACTCCAGAAACGCCTAAGGAATGCCTTAGCAAACTCCTCGTAATTCGCAAAGGTGCATCTAAAAGCTCTAAACTAGGTCAGCGCGTGATTCTCTAACGATCTTCCAATAACCCTTATCTCGCGTTCACTTGGGATCCGATTTTCATCCAGATAATCCCTGAGGTCTCGTAGGAACTCATTTAGGGTGATAACTCCCACACCACTAAACTTTTTCGGTTTTTCCTCACGAGTCCTAATGATAGTTACAGGACTAGCCCCATTAAATCCTCTAGGTGTCGAATCCATATCTCCCCCATTGTTTCTCCTGGTTCATCTCAGGTGAGTTAATTTCCATCGTTTGAACCGGACTATTCATCTGTAAGAAGTTTTCCATACCCGTAATGCGGTCCAGGTGACTACCCTCCAGTATCTTTATGTTATCATTGATTGACGAAATCGCCCCATCTATTTCCGTTTTGACTTGTGTGATATTAGTATTGATTGCGTCCAATATGTTTTCTATCTTCCCTGCTTCCTCATCCATGCGTTTTCGATTTCCATCCACGACTTGTGCTAATGTGCCAACATTTTCCTTCATCTTCTGGATTTTCGTCTCTACCTTTCCTACTTGTTCCGTTAATTCCTTAATAATGCCGACAGTAGTTTCATTAAACTCTTTCCTTACTTCCACTATCTCATGTTGGTATTCCCCTTTCAGCTTGTCTACATGAGCGGTTATATCAGATCCCAATCCTTTGATGTTTTCATCTAACCGTTTTTCTAAGGTCCTGACGTGTGTATTCAATGCTTCCATGTCTTTCTCTACACCTTCCTGAATTTTCTGTATGCCCTCTATTAAATTGTCCTGCATATTGGCCTTCAATGCATCAAGTTTTGCGTCCATGCTGCTATCCGTTTCCTTTTGACTGTTGGTTATACGCTCTCCTAACTTGATTATATCTGCCTGTGTTTTTAACGCCTGATTAGCTGCCTCATTTCGGTTTTGATTAAATTTCTTGTCCAATTCATCATGATTTTGTTGGATACTATGATTAAGCCTACCCTCTAACTCCATTTGACCTTGCTTAAAGTCGCCTCTTAAATCCTCCTGACCCTTCTTTAAATCAGTTTTCAGATCAGCTAACAGCTGCCTCAACTCTTCCATATTAGACATGTCAATTAGTACAATAAGACAATACAACATAAGGGAACCATCAAGAGTGACCACACCAAGATTGTACCATACTTTCTACTACTATACCATGGAATTGAACTAATATCAACGAGCTGCATAAATGGATCCTTAACCAATTTTACGCAATTGGATCATTAAACGAAGAACGAATGGAGATCAAAAGCACCAATCCAAAAGGAAAAAGAACTTCTGATTATGTTGCCTATGTCATAGAAACTAGGAACAATCTCATTACCAAAGGTAATTAGACGTTCCCAAGAGAAAAAAAATCATTAGCCTCCCTTTCAAGTACCTCAAATGTGGTAATCCAATTTACTTGAGCCACTCAAATGCAAGTGCCAACGACACAACAACCCACACTGGCTGTCAAATTATATTAAAAACATCTAATTGCTACACCACCGTGTGGTACGATTTCTCAATGCGAGTCCCCACGTTGGGCGCCATTTTATATGTCCCCGTTAACCGGCATCGAATTGGATGACCCGGCGAAAACATCGCATTTCATGCCGATAACACCAGACATATATCAGATAAAGAACAAAAAAAATGATTGAGGTCTGGGTTCAAATATTAAAAAAATGCCGGTGGGTACGAGAACTCAAGTAGCCTCAGGGGTAGTTAACAGGATATAGGTGTAACAGGTTAAATCAATTAACTCCCAAACCTAAATCAAAGCAATAGCACAACAGAAATCAGAAGATAAGCACAATTAAAAAGGTAAAAATAGGCATCCATTTATTGGCAACTCATTGACCAATACAAATATAGGAAACCCCCAAAAAGCCTATCTTGCCTCGGAGATTCGATCTAAATGAAAGCTTGATGTGGACCGAAGAAAAAGAAAAATATTTAGAGTCCAAATAAACATAATTAAGTTTTAAAGGGTCAACGAATCTCCTTGGTACTATCTTTAGACACAAATAAAATTAGGAGATACTCGAAGAAAATTAAATAAAATATAAAAAATTAGATTTAGTCACATTTGACTAGCAGTATCAACTAATCACGCTAAATGTCCATCAGGTAGTGTCCTAGATTAGTAATATTTTCACTCACCTGAGTTTATAATGAAAGAAAGTTAAATAAATAGCTTGCCAAAAAATAATAGTATTGATCTCCGTTCTAAATAATGAGAGGAAAACAAATCTTATATCCACCAAATATTAATTAAAAATAATTGCTGCAATAATATAGGTCCTACTTGACCACTCAATTAAAGTTGCAATCAATATTTATATTTATCGTACAACGTTATTTCAGAGTCTAATTACTCAAAATATTTCAAGCAAACGTGCACCCATTATCCTACATTTATGCAAAGTTGAAAGTCATGGCTGATCATTATATCACAACTAAAAGTTCCCATCTATCCCAATTCGATGGTATGCTTGCAGTGTATCCACTCCATCAATTACATAGTGACTAGATTATCATCACCTGCCTACTCCTGTGAATAATTAATTCACCACCATCTGACTACATTTTGCATAGCCATGCTTATTTAGAATGATATTACACTACTAATTATTATTACATTATTATTTTTTATTCACAAAGGGTTTCACCATGATTAATTCTCAGAAAATTACCACAAGACGTTCACAGGATATGTGAACTATCATCCTAAATTTATTTTATCACATTCCATTCAATTCTCCCCTCTTTTTTTATAAACAACTACACCAATCAATCTTCCTTTTTTTCTTGTAGATAAACTCATTATTATCTTTTAATTACCATGACCTTTCATTTCATCACATAACTAGTGTGCATAAATTATCTAATGCAGGCATGACCTGTAGCAATGTCAAATGGGTATGTGTCGAAGCATAATGAAGAGCATGCTTTTAATAATTAAATTCTCTATATCAATGAATGTGGACGAAGAAAAAATGGGAATATTTAAAGTTATAATCCTTGAGAGTTCACATAATTAGATCCACCAACGCTGAAGTCAATATCGAAAAAAAAAATAGAATTCCAAAACATGAACTCCACCCTAGCTCTCGACAGCTAGTCTACCACCTTCATTTATTCCATCATGAATTCAGTTGAGTATCCGCGTCGTATTTCCAATCTTATCATCGTAGAAAAGGAAAAATCTTATCATTCGAAGTAGTGACGGATTTACAAAAAATCCCAAAAGAAAATATTAACTGGTTCATGGTGCCAAGCATGGTGGATTGTTCCTTGCCACGTGTGACAACCCTACAATGTGAATCACTTCCTCATATAATTACCTAATAGACGAAGAAAAAATGTGGCCATTAATAATAATAATAACTAGCGGCTTCGGTGGCGTAGTTGGTAGCATGCTGAGCTTCTATGCCCAAGATAGCGGGTTCAAACCCGGCCGAACCCGTCGGATTTTTAAGAGCGTTAAAAATCCCTCAGTATGCCTTCCTTCGTAGGGGAAGTAAAGCCGGCGGTCCCATGACATAGATTTATGGCATGTTAAAGAACTTTCCACTAATTACACCTGTGTGAAACTAAATTGTAGAGGTTAAGAATGTAAACAACGCTCATAGGTTGCTACGTTCGTTGCAAAGAGCCGACTGCGGTGGCGTCTAGTAGCTAAGTTCTGAATTAGTCCTAGTAGTCGTTGACGGTGGCGTTTGGCGGCAAAAGTAGGAACTACTTGAAATTAAATGTCTGCAGTCCTCACTTGAATTGAAAACAGATACACACACTAATACAGTCATCACAATTAACACCGGTTAACAGACAGATTCTACACACACCCAAAGTACACGGGGCTACATGACCGCGTTGTCACAGCCCCTAAACTAAGAAACCAACCAACCAATAATAATAATTATTATAAAATAATTAATCAACAAATAAATAATAATTGTTTCAACTCCATGGCATCTAGTACTACTGAGTAGTACAAACCACTCACAACTACAAATTGAAGTAATGTTTTAGCTCACCAACTGGCCGAAATAAGAAAATATGGTACAAGCCTAGCATGCTCATAGAATGCAGAACCTCTGGAACCAAACTTCATTTAGGACCATCTCCTTCCCATTCGAGAACCAGCAGGATTCCATCTTCCTCCATCTTCTTCCTCGCCTCCTCCAGGAATCGAAACTGAGACCTTCACGTTTCATGGTGGCTGCGTCCTCCGACTCCCACTGTCTGATTATGTCATGGCAACTTCATGGCCTCATCTTGATGTAAATGTCACTCCGTCCAGTCCCCTCACGTATAAGCTTAGTGGCACATATTTTCACTGACTAGTTCCATTTCAAAATTCTTCATTGACACTTCAACAGCACAGGTTATAAATTGTCCTCGTTCCATTCTGGAAACCATAAGTTCCTGCGCCTCGAACAATGTAGACAATTCTTCCTCTCAGCAAATTGCCACCGGCTTTACATTAGCAATAATTTAATAGCATTCACAGCTGTTCAATTGCATCTACAAGTCCTCCATCGATTATAAGAGCCTCGTCTATTCTCGAATGTTTACTGCACAAACTATTCCGTATTGTATCTCACGTCTAAAGCTAGTTGCAGTGGGCTAGTTCTTTCGTTATCAAGCCAACATGCGTTTGTACTACCGGGATTATACACGCTAGACTCGGCCGTCTGATATAGTAATCGCGCCCGGTATAACAGCGGTGATTCGTAATTATATGGTCTCTCAGGACTCCGATAAAATCACACCCGATACACGGCGACACTTAGACCTGTGGTGGCATAGCACACACGGCCCTCCACGATCACAATCGAATGTAAAATCACTCTTGGCGCACGACGGAGTACTGTCCAGTCCACGCACAAAAAGCATGTGCCTGCGCCTCTCGATGTGACCAGATGCTGGATGCCAGAGCTGAGCACGTGGTCAGAGATAGCGCGCTCTGCCGGAGATAGAATACAGACACGCGTGATGTCACTCAACCTTGTGGTCGGGCACAGCGATGACATACAGCGCTGGTGGAGTTGCCAAACTGCGCTTATTTTGGGGGACTATGTTGGGCACATACTCCTCTCTCCACGGAAAATAAGCGAGTTAACATAAGCTTATTTTGTATTCTCTTCATTATGTCGCCAAACATGTGCCAAACATATCCTGCTCGTTCTTCAACAGTAGTATCTCTTAAGGCTGGCGGCATTATACTTTCCTATCCTTGCTCCAGATCTTATATCTCTGATGTCATAGCAATTGTTTCCATAAGTCTCATGTACTAGGTATGGCCCAAAAAACAGCCTAGCAAATTTGCCGTATATCTTCAGTGGTAGGTTGGATGATACCAGTCTGCGTATTAACACTCAATCTCCGACACGCAAAGGTTGACTGTATTTCCCTTTTTCGTTCCTTCTGTCCCTCTTTTCCGCTTGTGTCTGAAGTATTTCGCTAGACAATTGGATTCTCCTCCCCATGTTGTGTTCTACAACAGGTGGTGTTTTGACAATGTGATCCCAGGGTCTTACTGGTTTGACATTGAAGTGGAGTACTTTGGGAATCTGTTGTGTGCTTTCATGCACTGTTGCATTTATGCAAAACTCCAAAATTGGTAAAACATCCATCCACTGGTCATGTTTATGGTGGCAATACAACCGGCAAAATTTCCCAATCTCCGCCATAACCCTTTCCACTGGACTTCCCTCAGGATGGTGTATGGAATTCAATATGTGCTTGACGTCAAGTCTGATCATGGCCGGATAAAATTCAGCAGAGGTGAATTGGGTTCATGATCGGAAAGAATGTAAGTAGGCTTACCCATAGTAGGAAATACACCCTTCTCAAGCCTATTGAGCACATAGCTTGACTTAGCCTTCTGAATGGGGAAGAACATTACATATTTCGTGAAGACGTCCATAGTAACAAGGATGAACTGGTTTCCCGTTTTTGATTTAGGTAATGGCCCATAAATATCAGTAGAATATAGCTCTCGAGGTTCTGATGGTAATATAGGCTTTGGTCTTTCCTTCAAGAAATGCGAAGCGAATTTACTTCTCTGGCAATCATCACATTTTCTTAAAATATTTCTTGCAGACGTTCGCATCCCCCTTCCAAGTGAATTTCTCTTGTAGCACATGGATGGTTTTGTCAATACCACCATGTCCTATGGCCCTATGCGCCAACCAAACTACACGTTCAAGTAGGTTCGGTGGTAAAACTGCTTTTAACATGAGATGGTCTTCATCCACAAACTTGCATACCACATCTTCCACGATGACATAATCGTTAGACAATCTAGCAGTTGCTTCATATTCTGGATCGATATTGCTCATGCGTCCCTTCAGAAATCTATACATCATTCTCAAAGGAGTATGCCTCTTCTGTGACTGCGGTAGTTTCTTAAGCTTCTCTAAAGTTTCCTGATCTTCTTGGATGATTTCTACTTGATGTACTTGCACTTCCTCGGTCGGGTTTCTACTCAAAACGTCGGCTAAGAAGTTGTTCTTGCCCGGTTGGTGTACAATGGACACATCAAATTGTTGGAGAAACAAAGTCCAACGGGCAACCCTGTCACTAGCTAGCTCTGTTTTAAGCATAAACTGTAATGCTTTATGGTCGTTGATTATGAAAGTTTTATGTCCAAGCAATATATTCTTCCAACTCTGCAATGCATAAATAATTGCTAATGCCTCTATTTCCGTGGTAGTGTAGTTCCTTTCTGGTTCACGTAACTTTCTACTGGAGAATGCTAAATAGTGACGCTCTTGCTTGTCATCTATCTGAAATAACATGGCGCTGATGCCAACGCGTGAAGCATCCGATTCTAAATAGAACGTTCTCTCAAAATCCGGGTATTCAAGTTTAATTTTCTCTATCAACATAGTTTATGCTTTAACAAAGGCCGCTTCAGATTTCTCATCCCATTTCCAATTGTTGTTTTTCTTTAAGAGATATTGTAGTGGTGCCATCGTCTCTGAGTACATGGGACAATGTGCCGAAAAGAATTGCCACATTCCCAGGAATTGCCTAATCTGTTTGACCTTCCGTGGTCTGGGAAAATTCCTGATCGCCTCAATCTTATCAGGATTAGGTCGATACCCATTTCCATCAATTACATTTCCCAAAAACCTAATCTCTTTATGGCAAAAATGACATTTATTAAAGTTGACCTTGAAACATGCTTCCCGTAGGATCTCAAATAATTTACGAAGATGTTCTATATGTTCCTCCATGGTTGTCGATGCTATAATTTGATCATCGACATAACATAATACGTTTCCTTATACTTCTTCCGTCAGATTCTTGTCCAATGCTCTGACCATTGCAGGACCACTATTCTTCACTCCAAACGGTAGTCTTTTGAAAACGTAGGTAATGCCGTTGTACATGAATCCAGTGTATCGTTTGCTCTCCTCTGACAAACGTATATGGTAATAAGAAACTGTACGATCTATTGTCGAGAATATGGTCTTTCCCTTAAATCGTCTGAGTAGTTCCCTAATCTTGGGAGGCCTGTCGTATTCTGGCAAAATTCTCTTGTTGAGGCTTCTGGCGTCTAGACAAATTCTAAGCCTGCCGTCCTGTTTCTTAACAACGGCCAGAGGATTGAGATATGGGGTAGCCATCTTCTGAATGAGGTCGTCTTCTTCCATGGTTTTATGGATTTGCCTACCTCCTTATTCCACTTCTCTGGAATCGGGTAAATCTTCCCCTCGAATGGTGACTCATCATCCAGTCGTACCTGGTATTCGAAATTGCTAATAAGACCAGGTTTCTCATAGAAGATGTCTTGAAATTCCGATATTAATTCATCAAATTTCTTCCGGATGTGTGGTTCTAGTGTTTCCTTCTTGACATAGAGTAACCTCTCTGCTTCTACCTCCATTTCATTTACCATGTTATCTTAGGTGTTCCATCCAGGTAATTCTTGGCTATGTGATATACCAATTTCCTCATTACATTTCCCTTCGTTTCCTCGGAAAGTTGCTAACCCTGCTTGTAAATCAATTACTATTCCATGCTCTGTCAAAAATTCCGCACCTAGAATCATGTCGAACTTAATATCTTTTAGTACTATGAAGACGTATTCAAAATTTCTGTTGGCTATAGTGATGTTAATCAATGCTCGTAATTTGCAGTTAATAGAACGGTTAGGAATCACTCCTCTAACCTTCATTCCGGATGCAGGTAATATAGTAATGTCTTCTGTCAACCTGATATTTCCAAAACACGCCTCAGATATGATACTGACCATGGCTCCTGTATCCAGCAATGTCTTAAATTTTCGTCCTCCAACATGTACATCAATCATTGGTAGTTCAGTTCTCTCTCTCCTAATAGGATTTTCTTCGTCGTAAATGAGGTCTTCATCTACAATTCTATGTACCGCGATGATATCGATGATAGGTTCGGAATTACTGGAATCTACTGTGTCTGGTGATTTGTATTTGACGTTTTTTTTGCTTGCGAGCCACTTGTACTAGGCCCTAGGTCTACGTTCCCTTGCCCTTTCTGCTGCTGAGTTGCTTCTCTCATCTGCTGCAAGTATGCTTGACTTTCTGCATGTCTCTGTTCCAAACTCACGCGATTGTTCCGAGGTTCATCTCTGTTCCACTGCCTATTATAGGTTTGAAATCTACCTCTTTCTTGATGCCAAGAGTTTTTTCCCTTTATATCCCTGGGTCTGTACGTTTGTGAATTGAGTCGCTGCTGTTGGTTCGCATAGTATGGCCTTCCACCTTGGTTCCATCTCCTATCTCGTTAATTATATCCACGATTCTCATAACGTCCTCTCCAATCTCCTGTATCCTGGAATATTCTTCTTTGTGGTGGTTCAGTCTGTATTTTCCGGTCTGTCACGACTAGATTCACCTCCTGGTGCTCTGATCTAATGTTTCTCGCGTGCATTAACGAACGGGTGTGATCTAATTTCCTCAGAATTTCGTCACATATCTTCAAACTATTCGCCCCAGATGCTATAAGTGTTCTCTGAACTTCTACCGGAAATTGCCTCCTTATCGCCTGAATCATCTCCTCTTCGGGTAATGGAGGTTCTAAATATTGTAACCTGGCTAACTGCGTGGTAAAATACCCCGCATACTGCGTCGGGTTAGATGTGGAATATTTCCTGGAGTAAAGTTCTGATCTGATGCTAAGTTGGTCTTCCGAACTCCAGAAACGCCTAAGGAATGCCTTAGCAAACTCCTCGTAATTCGCAAAGGTGCATCTAAAAGCTCTAAACTAGGTCAGCGCGTGATTCTCTAACGATCTTCCAATAACCCTTATCTCGCGTTCACTTGGGATCCGATTTTCATCCAGATAATCCCTGAGGTCTCGTAGGAACTCAATTGGGGTGATAACTCCAACACCACTAAACTTTTTCGGTTTTTCCTCACGAGTCCTAATGATAGTTACAGGACTAGCCCCATTAAATCCTCTAGGTGTCGAATCCATATCTCCCCCATTGTTTCTCCTGGTTCATCTCAGGTGAGTTAATTTCCATCGTTTGAACCGGACTATTCATCTGTAAGAAGTTTTCCATACGCGTAATGCGGTCTAGGTGACTACCCTCCAGTATCTTTATGTTATCATTGATTGACGAAATCGCCCCATCTATTTCCGTTTTGAATTGTGTGATATTAGTATTGATTGCGTCCAATATGTTTTCTATCTTCCCTGCTTCCTCATCCATGCGTTTTCGATTTCCATCCACGACTTGTGCTAATGTGCCAACATTTTCCTTCATCTTCTGGATTTTCGTCTCTACCTTTCCTACTTGTTCCGTTAATTCCTTAATAATGCCGACAGTAGTTTCATTAAACTCTTTCCTTACTTCCACTATCTCATGTTGGTATTCCCCTTTCAGCTTGTCTACATGAGCGGTTATATCAGATCCCAATCCTTTGATGTTTTCATCTAACCGTTTTTCTAAGGTCCTGACGTGTGTATTCAATGCTTCCATGTCTTTCTCTACACCTTCCTGAATTTTCTGTATGCCCTCTATTAAATTGTCCTGCATATTGGCCTTCAATGCATCAAGTTTTGCGTCCATGCTGCTATCCGTTTCCTTTTGACTGTTGGTTATACGCTCTCCTAACTTGATTATATCTGCCTGTGTTTTTAACGCCTGATTAGCTGCCTCATTTCGGTTTTGATTAAATTTCTTGTCCAATTCATCATGATTTTGTTGGATACTATGATTAAGCCTACCCTCTAACTCCATTTGACCTTGCTTAAAGTCGCCTCTTAAATCCTCCTGACCCTTCTTTAAATCAGTTTTCAGATCAGCTAACAGCTGCCTCAACTCTTCCATATTAGACATGTCAATTAGTACAACAAGACAATACAACATAAGGGAACCATCAAGAGTGACCACACCAAGATTGTACCATACTTTCTACTACTATACCATGGAATTGAACTAATATCAACGAGCTGCATAAATGGATCCTTAACCAATTTTACGCAATTGGATCATTAAACGAAGAACGAATGGAGATCAAAAGCACCAATCCAAAAGGAAAAAGAACTTCTGATTATGTTGCCTATGTCATAGAAACTAGGAACAATCTCATTACCAAAGGTAATTAGACGTTCCCAAGAGAAAAAAAAATCATTAGCCTCCCTTTCAAGTACCTCAAATGTGGTAATCCAATTTACTTGAGCCACTCAAATGCAAGTGCCAACGACACAACAACCCACACTGGCTGTCAAATTATATTAAAAACATCTAATTGCTACACCACCGTGTGGTACGATTTCTCAATGCGAGTCCCCACGTTGGGCGCCATTTTATATGTCCCCGTTAACCGGCATCGAATTGGATGACCCGGCGAAAACATCGCATTTCATGCCGATAACACCAGACATATATCAGATAAAGAACAAAAAAATTGATTGAGGTCTGGGTTCAAATATTAAAAAAATGCCGGTGGGTACGAGAACTCAAGTAGCCTCAGGGGTAGTTAACAGGATATAGGTGTAACAGGTTAAATCAATCCACTCCCAAACCTAAATCAAAGCAATAGCACAACAGAAATCAGAAGATAAGCACAATTAAAAAGGTAAAAATAGGCATCCATTTATTGGCAACTCATTGACCAATACAAATATAGGAAACCCCCAAAAAGCCTATCTTGCCTCGGAGATTCGATCTAAATGAAAGCTTGATGTGGACCGAAGAAAAAGAAAAATATTTAGAGTCCAAATAAACATAATTAAGTTTTAAAGGGTCAACGAATCTCCTTGGTACTATCTTTAGACACAAATAAAATTAGGAGATACTCGAAGAAAATTAAATAAAATATAAAAAAATTAGATTTAGTCACATTTGACTAGCAGTATCAACTAATCACGCTAAATGTCCATCAGGTAGTGTCCTAGATTAGTAATATTTTCACTCACCTGAGTTTATAATGAAAGAAAGTTCAATAAATAGCTTGCCAAAAAATAATAGTATTGATCTCCGTTCTAAATAATAAGAGGAAAACAAATCTTATATCCACCAATTATTAATTAAAAATAATTGCTGCAATAATATAGGTCCTACTTGACCACTCAATTAAAGTTGCAATCAATATTTATATTTATCGTACAACGTTATTTCAGAGTCTAATTACTCAAAATATTTCAAGCAAACGTGCACCCATTATCCTACATTTATGCAAAGTTGAAAGTCATGGCTGATCATTATATCACAACTAAAAGTTCCCATCTATCCCAATTCGATGGTATGCTTGCAGTGTATCCACTCCATCAATTACATAGTGATTAGATTATCGCCTGCCTACTCCTGTGAATACTTAATTCACCACCATCTGACTACATTTTGCATAGTCATGCTTATTTAGAATGATATTACACTACTAATTATTATTACATTATTATTAGCCTACTTTTCACATTTTGAAAAAATTAGGAAAAAGTAGATTTATGAGATCGATCCGGGAAAATGTGTGTCTGTCTGTCTGTCTGTCTGGCTGGCTGGCTGTGTGTCTCCCCCCCCCCCCTATCAACTTCTAAACGGCTGCAGCAATCAAAACCAAATTTAGTATCAGTAAAGATGTGCACTGGAATATCTCACGACCATATTTGAAAATGATGTCAGTGCTACCAATAGCTGAAAAACGCACTAGAAATTTGAGCTCCATGTGGGATATCTTGCAAGGTATGCATGGGAGCTATTCCAAAATTGGCACACATGTAGATAATACTATTTCAGTTTAATTTCCAGGAGGCCAACCATGACAGTGTTGCCAAAATAATTTTAAGCCTTCTGATAAGTCCAATGTTTAAATGCATATAACTTCTACACTATCAATTGGATTTCAACCAAATTTTGTATGTAATATCTGTACATACACAGATATGACTGACCATATTCTTAAGGGCCACCAGGGCTGCTGGGTAGATTATTGGCTGAGGAATAACCTACCCACCAAGGGAAGATGATGAAGAAGAGGAGGTGGGTTTCGGACTGGAGAGAAAGGATAGAGAAATAGGATGAGAGTCCTACAAAAGTTATAAATTTAACTTCAAATGCACTCAGAGGCGGTTGCCACTGCAAATCCGCTCTCTGATACCTAAAGTTGGTACGGACCTGGTCGAAGCTGACGGGAACCGCAGCTAAGACTTGGGCGGTTTGCCAGAGAAAGGCTTTAGTGTATTTCCTCCCAAGCATGCATATGACTACTATGGGGAAGGGTGTTGGTCTGGCAAGACTGAGAGTAACAGATTTATTGTATGTCTGTTCAAAGAAATTCGTTTTTGCAAAGTAATTCGAAGGATGCCAATAATTTGAATCAGGTTTGGTATTTCCAGTTTTCGAAGTTATAGAGTTCCTGAAAAAGCGACCAAGTGCTTCCAAGAAGGATAATGATAAAAAAAATATACCTTGGGGAGTAATTTTGGGAAGTGGACCAATGGTTGCATTTGGAAATGGCTAAGCTTTTACTCAGCAATGAGCCGGCTAAAAGTTTAGACAAAAAGAAACACTTATCTTTTGGAAAACTAACCATAAGTTTTCGGAGAGGATCTCCACAAGCAGGTAGCTGGCGTTGCGAGCTTTACTTGCCTTACTGGCCAGTTAGGATTAACTTTTAAAGCTAAGAGAAACTTTGACGAGATTACCACTAAGAGTTCTTGCTCAAATGCAACGAGTGGTGAAAGCCCTATCAATAGATTTAATGGCATTGAGTAGAGAGCCAAGGAAGACATGATCTTGCCTAACCGTTGTATTAGAGAAATGATAAATCCAAAAACAAATATTTAATTTATTTAACAAAGCAAAAGAGTCTAATAAATTTGACAAGTATATAATTTAAATTTTTAGTAACAATTTGGGGTCGCAGATCTCCTAACATTTAAAGTTTGCTCCAGGCAATTAACAATTCTTTAGGTTTCAAAACTTATATATGTACTAAAATCTTTGTAAGATTTAAAAAAGACAAATGAAGTGATTAAAGTTTAAACATTAAATTAAGTACAAGGAGTGTACTTTAAGAAATTTCCAGGTAACTATTTTTTAAAAAGTTACATCTTCGAAAATAACAAAAAAGAAAGCGGGTAGAATGAAGGAGAAGTTCCTATAACTTCTTATATTTATACAGAATTACTGTTGGTTAATATACAAATAAGGGCAGGTCACTTACTGTGAAACCTGAAGAGAAAACCAAAAGGAATGTTCTCGACCTCCTATGTTTAAATAGGAATCACGAGCCAAATGGGGCAGTTTCCATTTCGTGAGACATAGAAATAACTCACTCAAGAGTTGAAAGAATTGTTTTCCCTGATTATAAGGTAGAAACAATGTAAGTTTGAACCGTGTATAAAACACGTAGTGATGCAGAAATTAAGTAATGATAAACAAGCAAGATGGAAGGGCACTTCGCTAGAGTGACACCTTATTGGAAATGATCTAGATTTATAATTTTATTAATATAGTTAGTTAGTAGAAGGTTTAGGAAAGATCAATTGGGATTGAGGATAAATGTTCATGGCCTTATTTAATGTAAACGGACGATCGCGACGCGGAAGAAATACTGAAAGCACTGTTTCTCACTATAGTTTGTTGAATAGATGAAAAGTTCACTTTAGTAACACGAAAGTTTATGGGAAAGAAAGTTATTGCAATGATGAAAATAACTGGTTGCACTAGGTAGGCGAGAGTCTATTTCTGGAGAATTTTGTGAATTACAATTAAATGCGCCATAGAACAATCCAGCGGTGGAAGAAAATTCGCTATTGCAGTAATTTATAATGAAGATTCATCATTTTAAATAGTATTCCTATAAGTCAGTGAAAAATACATGACGGCAAGACTTGTAGATAAAGTACAGGATCTGGAAGGTTCCAGAACAGTCCTAATAGAAGAATGGGGCCAAAATTAATCCAGCGGAGGAACTAGCTTGGTGATTTATAGACAGCGGGTATTAGATAATATCCCACGTGGTGAGAAGATTTCTCATTTAATTAGCTTAAGAAAAGCTACTTTCTATTAAGGTTGGCTTAGACAGACAAAAGCTCAACATGGCAAATCCCGCGAAGAATGATTTTTGCCCCAAATAAGTAATCTCACGCTGTCTATAAAATATCGTTAAAAGCATGTAGAAGTTAAAACCGATGAAGATGAAGTTAAAACTTGAAGTAGGTACTTATCTTGGTTGCATGTCGAAGGTGAAGTTCCCTTTGACGGATACCTAATGTGCCAACATGGCGTAGAGAGTAGAGAGTGCCTCTTGGTTTGAGGAGACAGGCTCTAGTTGAGCCTTAACTGACCGAGTCAACTGCCGACTTACAAGTGAGACCCGCTCAGCAAAGCGCGGAGGATCCAAGGAAGGGAAAGGAGTGGGGGTAGGAGACAAAAGGTATACATATCAGCATAACCAACATAAGAAATGAAATTCTCTTGAGGAGATGGTCTTCAAAGAGTTGATAATAGGCGATACTAGCACAGCATGGTGAGTGAAAAAGTAAACGAAGTTCTCTTGCTCATGGAGAAGATAGCTGGCGATGGTAGCAAAATCTGGTGGCCAGATGGATAAGTAAATCCTCTTGCACCAGGAAGAATTGAGGAGCTTCAGAGATTCGCAGCTATATGACGCTAGGTGGGTCATGGAAGATATATATCTAGAACAGACTCACAAAAGATATAAGCGACATGATCACCAAAGAGAAAATAGAAGATCACTGTTGGTGTTTGATAAAGAGGAAGGAATGAACAAGCAAAGAGCATTAAACTTTATATTCTCTCGTACCGTGTATTCCAAGAATACACTAGCTGCCAACTGTTAATAATTGCACTCTCTATTTTTATTGTTTTTATCCTAATACCAATATATCAGAAAGTATGCAAGCCAACAGCTTTAAACTATGCACACGTATATTCTGACATTTGGAGTAACTTATATACGTCAGTTCTACCAACATGATTATAAGCCTGCTGATAGTACCAATTTTTAAATTCATGTAACTTCTATACTATCAGTTGGATTTCAACCAAATTTCGTATGTGCTATGTGTACCATAACAGATATGACTATAAGTATTGTTAACAGCAATCAGGGCTGCCAACTGTTAATAAATGCTGTCTATATTTTTTACCCTAATATCAATATATCAGAAAGTATGCAAGCCAACAGCTCTATACTTTGCACACGTATAGCACCTGACATTCTAGATTAATTTGGAGTGATTAATACAAGACAGTGCTGCCAACATGATTCTATGCCTGTTGATATGTCCAATTTTAAAATACATGTAACTTCTATACTGAACCCGCTGAGCTAAGGTTCATGTGATATTTTTCATGACACCACATTTATGATGGGATGTACTACCTTTGAACACACCCAGAAAGCTATGAGAAGCTGAGAGCTTATACAGTTCTCTTTGAAGTAGCGGAGAATTGCACTTTTGACTTTGGTGAAGTCTGCTAATTATTTATCTGAGGTCTTATTAATCAATTTTATCTTTCCACGAGACTCAGAATATTCCATTTCGTCATTCAGTATTATTGAAACATTTTGGAGAATGTTTTTTCACTTTAAGGTAAGGTAATATCATTGCAGATACGCAAATAGGAATGTAAGTAGTCGCTCAACGACTTAGTTTGACGACTTGCTTCCACAAGGAACGCAGTTCCTTGCACTACGTCTGGAGAATCCGCCCTGTGTAGGCGTGTTATTGTATCCGTCGCATTAGACGTGGCAAACAGTCCGCTTTTCAGCGAGGAATCATTATCGGGTGCCATCGAGCACAATTGAACTACGAAACACTGATGTTGATGTGCAGTGATCAACACGAATTGTATAGTGAATTATTTGGCAAGTATTGTGAAATTTACGACATTACTGTAGCACCAAATTTTTACACCCACGTGTTTGTGGAGGGCCGAGAACCTGGTGCGAAATATACTGGTAAATGTGATATTATTACTTTGAACAAGTGTTATAATAAAAGTACATTATATAGTGATTGCTACGGTGAATTTATCCGTAGTAAAACGACGCCCATTTCACGGATGCCACGTGATAGAAAAAGTAGCGTCTGTACACGTGTGGAACCGCAGAACAGTGCATGGCCATTTTTCATTTACATCTGCAAAGTGTAGAGGCTGTGTTACAAGTTATATTTAAAGCCTGTGATATCTACGACGAATATTGTAATTCTCAAGTGAAAATAATGAACTACTACAAGTCTTATTCTGCCGCCCACGTGGTCAACTTTTTCAACACCATGTTCGAGGCCGAGACCATGGGCTAATACCATTATGGTATGATGGAGATGTCTCGGATGGGACCAGCTTGATTATGAAACTTCTAGAACATCGAACGAGAAGGAAGGAACCGAGGATGCCTTTCCTAGGCATGTCCAGTCCATTCACGAGGTCAACTACAGGGAAAGACTGAACCCTGGTCTTTGGGAGAACCAAGATGGAAGTTCTGATGAGGACGATGCCAATCCTGGGAGCCAGAGGTGCTTTTGTTCAACCCTTGTCGTTAGACAGAGAGCTAAGTGTGGGCTCCTTCATATCGTGAGTTTTGTACACCCTTCCTTGTTCTAGTTTCTGGTGGTATAGTTAGATTAGTGTAGTTTGTGAACCAACCGAACTTAGTGACAGCCATTTCTTAGGTAGGGAATGTAATTAGTCTAATTAGATGTCATTTATTTGCAGTGATTGTGAGTCACCCTTGGGTCTGACATTTTGGTCAACCCTGGTGCAGTTTGATGGACGTCGTAGAACGTCAATTTCTGTCTATTGCTAAACGTGACTGTAGTCATTTTGAGGCTACTTTTGTTTAACCCTATCTGGGGTGTTTTTCAAGTCTTTGCAGACTCTAGTTATGGCAATCTGATGCCGTGGTTATGTTTCTTTAACTGCATTTTTTGCAGCCAGTCTATGTTACACCCCTGACTTCGTTAGAGTAGTCGTATCATTTGGGTATTCGACTGTAATTACCAGTTTTGTAACTGCATTATATTTCATTTGAGATGAGTTCAGAAGCCATCCAGGTCAAGTGTAGACCTTATAAGTAATAGGGATGTTTCGTTGTTGTCTAGCATCGAACTCAGTTCCCAACGTATCATTAAGCAGATCCAGCAGAGAGTGGAGTTTGCGTATTATTATTTTGTTAGTGTCATATGTGATGACAAGTGTTTGTTTGATGTTTGATACAAGTCAGAAATAGAGTATTTTATCTTTGAGAGCAGAGAGCTCCAGCAATGAGTGACATTGCTACCTTTTAAACGTCTTTGATGTGAAAGACAGAGTTATATGATTGTATTCAGATTTATAGCGTGCTTTTTAGGCACATATTCTTCAAGGTTTATAACCTATGGTAAAGGTATTATTATGAGGCCAGTTGTACAGTTATTATCTTGCTTAAATTGCCGGCCTAGTTAGTGTGTTGTGTCTATCAGCGCAGGAATCTTGTACCCTGCGGCGACACGAACAGGTTTTGTGTATATCTTCTCAGCGCCCGTGTGAGAGCGCATGCTTCTAAGTGAGACAGACTCATGTTAACATAGGACAGAATGCTTATAGCATTCACTTTCCCTTTCATTGCAGTTATAGCTTATGGAACCCAGTGTCCATTCTTGTATCTGATCATATGTCCTGTAGATTATCATTTGTTAGTTAAACGCAGTTGCGTGTACCGTTGTTTTGATGAGTACAGTTATGTCAGGTTTCTATAGTACGTTGTAGGCTAGCCCCGCTAGGGAGGTTTTTCATGTATGATGGTATTGTGTGTACCATGTCCGGAACTGTTCCCGTTGACCAGATATTTAGGGAGGGTAACTGCTTGTGTCCAGGCCCGTCCCAGAGTTATTGAACGCAAGCTGTGCGCCGCTGGTAACTTGTGTTATTGTGTGTCCGAGTTGTTATTGCTCGTTGATTGTATTCCGACTTTTGAGTCGAGGCTTTTTTGGCAGAGATGATCTCAGAGGAGACGCTCCGTGCCCAGGCTTGTCAGTATTATTCGCCATAAACCAACGGTAACCTAAACCGACATCTTAATAATATAACGCATAATTTTGATAAACAAAAGCTAACTAACGAATTCTTTCTATTTAACCTTGTTCATTTGCATTTGGAACCTGCTGACATAGCCGTGCTAATGAAGGTATTTCCTGGAGGAAATGACTTGAGGACAGCTGACACACTTTTTGTTGCGACTGAAGCTTGCTCGAACCTTGAGTTCGTAGCTGGTGGAGCGCAGGCTATACGATGTTAGACGTAGTCTTCACTACGCAGTCGTCACCGTAACTACACACATTAGATGACTATGGCTTACAAACAGTAAACCAAGGTGTAGGCAGGCATTTGAATAAAACTGTGGTCTCTTATTTATTTATTTGATGATGTAAACGTGTATGAATCCTCTATGTTACCCTTTTGTGTGATGACTAGCACCTAGTTATAAGAATGAATTAGATGTTTTTTTTATGGCTGGTCACTTAGCTTTGAATGTAATTGTTTGATATTACGGACGTCACCGCCGTAAATTTTGTTATTAATTGATAGGACGTAGCTAGATGAATTAACGTTAAATGTAAATGTGGAGATGGTATCATCCTAACTTAGATTTGTTTTGCTACCCTGTTAAATGTAAATTCTGATATTAGCTTGATCTTATAACTTGACCTAGGGATTTGTGTCGTACCATTTTCCTAGTATTGCTGTTGTTGCTTTATTATTGTGAGACAGATCTTTCGCGAGGGTTTACTGTAACTTCTCAGGTAGGGACCTGCCCTTTATTTTTGATTATTTATTAGCTTGCGGATTAGCCGATATAAACCCTCCGAACTAGGATAGGGGTTTGTAAAATTTATAATAAATTTTCACGGTGTTTTACATAAGTCTGGATGTTTCTTTTCTCAGTCTAGCTTTTAAGGTGAACCTTTCCTTAGGCAGTCTATGACCTTCGTCACCATGTACCACGATCCCCGTGGACTACAGTTTCTCGTGCCGCTTTGGCCTATTTGGAAGTTCACCTGATCCTCACGGCAGTTAGGTCCGACGGATGAGATGTTAGGGAAGTCATTGCGGTTGTTGGCTATCCTGGCAGCTCCTCTGACGGGCTCAATACTAACAAATGGATTTCATCCAAAATTGGCACAACAAGATATCATAATATTTCAGATTATTTCTGACCAGCACACGCATGGTATTGTTGGCAACATGCTTTTACGCGTGCTGATAGATCCAGTGTCTAACTGCATGTAACGTCCATTGGACTTTAACCAAATTTTGTATTCTGTACCTTAAGAGATGGAACTAAGAATATATTCAGTCACCAGGGCTGCCAAATGTAGTGCTCTATTAGGCTACATTATACCTGGTATATTTTGTACTATTTAGATATTTCGATATTACCAACTTAATTTCGTCATTATTCTAGATAGGTTCATATACTGTAGAATAATCATTGGGATGAAAAGTAGGCTGTATAGTTCTTCACGGAACTTCTTGTTTTTTATTCACAAAGGGTTTCACCATGATTAATTCTCAGAAAATTACCATAAGACGTTCACAGAATATGTGAACTATCATCCTAAATTTATTTTATTAAATTCCATTCAATTCTTCCCTCTTTTTTTATAAACAACTACACCAATCCATCTTCCTTTTTTTTGTTGTAGATAAACTCATAATTATCTTTTAATTACCATGACCTTTCATTTCATCACATAACTAGTGTGCATAAATTATCTAATGCAGGCATGACCTGTAGCAATGTCAAATGGGTAGGTGTCGAAGCATAATGACGAGCATGCTTTTAATAATTAAATTCTCTATATCAATGAATGTGGACGAAGAAAAAAATGGGAATATTTAAAGTTATAATCCTTGAGAATTCACATAATTAGATCCACCAACGCTGAAGTCAAAATCGAGAAAGTTAAAAAATTCCAAAACCTGAACTACACCCTAGCTCTCGACAGCTAGTCTACCACCTTCATGTATTCCATCATCAATTCAGTTGAGTATCCGCGTCGTATTTCCAATCTTATCATCGTAGAAAAGAAAAAAAATCTTATCATTCGAAGTAGTGACGGATTTACAAAAATTCCCAAAAGGAAATATTAACTGGTTCATGGTGCCAAGCATGGTGGATTGTTCCTTGCCACGTGTGACAACCCTACAATGTGAATCACTTCCTCATATAATTATCTAATAGACGAAGAAAAAATGTGGCCATTAATAATAATTATTATTATAAAATAATTAATCAACAAATAAATAATAATTGGTTCAACTCCATGGCATCTAGTGCTATTGAGTAGTACAAACCACTCACAACTACAAATTGAAGTAATGTTTTAGCTCACCAACTGGCCGAAATAAGAAAATATGGTACAAGCCTAGCATGCTCATAGATTGCAGAACCTCTGGAACCAAACTTCATTTAGGACCATCTCCTTCCCATTCGAGAACCAGCAGGATTCCATCTTCCTCCATCTTCTTCCTCGCCTCCTCCAGGAATCGAAACTGAGACCTTCACGTTTCATGGTGGCTGCGTCCTCCGACTCCCACGGTGTGGTTATGTCATGGCAACATCATGGCCTCATCTTGATGTAAATGTCACTCCGTCCAGTCCCCTCACGTATAAGCTTAGTGACACATATTTTCACTGACTAATTCCATTTCAAAATTCTTCATTGACACTTCAACAGCACAGGTTATAAAATGTCCTCGTTCCATTCTGGAAATCATAAGTTCCTGCGCCTCGAACAATGTAGACAATTCTTCCTCTCAGCAAATTGCCACCGGCTTTACATTAGCAATAATTTAATAGTATTCACAGCTGTTCAATTGCATCTACAAGTCCTCCATCGATGATAAGAGCCTCGTCTATTCTCGAATGTTTACTGCACAAACTATTCCGTATTGTATCTCACGTCTAAAGCTAGTTGCAGTGGGCTAGGTCTTTCGTTATCAAGCCAACATGCGTTTGTATTACCGGGATTATACACGCTAGACTCGGCCGTCTGATATAGTAATCGCGCCCGGTATAACAGCGGTGATTCGTAATTATATGGTCTCTCAGAACTCCGATAAAATCACACCCGATACACGGCGACACTTAGACCTGTGGTGGCATAGCACACACGGCCCTCCACGATCACAATCGAATGTAAAATCACTCTTGGCGCACGACCGAGTACTGTCCAGTCCACGCACAAAAAGCATGTGCCTGCGCCTCTCGATGTGACCAGATGCCGGATGCCAGAGCTGAGCACGTGGTCAGAGACAGCGCGCTCTGCCGGAGATAGAATACAGATACGTGTGATGTCACTCAACCTTGTGGTCGGGCAAAGCGATGACATACAGCGCTGGCGGAGTTGCCAAACCGCGCTTATTTTGGGGGACTATGTTGGGCACAATATACAGTGTGGTCCACCAGCCCCTTATTTTTTTTGGAGGAAGGCAACCCAACTAACGCGTATATCACAGTCATCCTAAAAACATTAGTACCTGCTCCTTTACGTCCATTGTACAACTTTACCGTTGAGTATATCCTCGCGATTATAGTAGAAATCAATAGTGGCAGTGTTCCTTCAATGACCTTAAATATAATGCATGATTGAAACGATCAGAGCTCTGAATAACATCTTTTTACGTTTGGACAGGAAGTGTCTACGAATAGATTCAATACGTGCCATCAATACACCATGGTTCTCGGTAGCTATGGTGGCTAAATCAATATTGCTAGAGCTGAATCAACGAAGTCGCATTGTAGTAGGTTCGAACCTTGAGCTAGTACTTTTTTGTTTTGCTTAATGTCGTTTATTGTGGATGTATTATGGACGCATATCTATCTGTTCCAACGAGTGATTTATATTTGGTCCTCAAAAGGACCGTACTTATCCGATGGTACGCAGCCTGATTGGACGACGACATAATGATCTGTAGAACGAAAGCAAGGTATCCTGTATATTCAAGGTAGCAAGAGTTCGAAATTTTGGCCACCTTTGTTTAAAGAAATACTCCGACTCACTCAGACGACCCACATAACAAATCTCCACAGAACAAATAGATTTGTTATGTGGGTAGGCTCACGAATAAATACATCAGACCGAAACTAAAATTTCTTTCAACGGCGTTTGTGCGAAAATCGCTTGCTATACACTTACAGTAATAGTTAGTTAGTGAGGTTTTAAGGGGAGGAACGACGAGATCATCTGCCCCAAACATACAGTAAATGCAGATAATTATAACGTTATTGGTTTTACGTCCCGTTTAACTACTCTGGCTTTTAGTTACGCCGGGGTGCCGGAATTTTGCTTCGAAGGGGATCTTCAACGTGCCAGTAAATCTACTGACACGGCTCCCTCGCATTTGCGCACCCTCAAATGCCAACTGACTGCGCCAGGATACGAATCTGCAACCTTCTGCACAGCAAGCGAGAACGTTACCGCTGAGCCTCGTAGCAAGGCAGTAATTACAGAACGTGTCATATTTTTATAAATATTGAACTATTAAAACTCTAATTATCACGAATAGAGTCGCCTCCGTTGCGTAGTAGTCAGCGTGATTAGCTGCCACCCCGGACGTCCTGGGTTCGATTCCCGGCTCTGCCACGAAATTTGAAAAGTGGTATGATGACTGGGACGGGGTCTACTCAGCCTCGGGTGGTCCAAATGAGTAGAGGAGGTTCGATTCCCACCTCAGCCATCCTCAAAGCGGTTTTCCGTGCTTTCCCACTTCGCTTTCGGGCAAATGCCGGGATGTTACCAACCGTACGGCCATGGCCGCCTCTTTCCCTCTTCCTTGCAAATCCCTCCCGATCTTTGCCTCCTTTCCCATCCCTCAAGAGGACCCTGTTCGATTTGCAGGTGAGGCCGCCTGGGCGAGGTGCTGATCCCACCTCCCCAGTTGTATCCCCAGACGAGCTGTTTCAAGCTCCAGGACACTGCCCGTAGAGGCGGTAATGATGGGATCCCTCGCTGAGTCCGTGGAAAAACCTAACCTGGAGGGTAAAATTGACTAAAAAATAATAATTATAACGAATAGTACACATCCATGGTTTTGAACAGTATTTAGGGAAAATAGCCATTTAAATGAGATAAGAAAATAACTTTCCCTATCGTCTTCGTAGAAAATGTGAACAAAACCAAGTTGAAATCTTGCTGTACTAGGTAGGGACGGTATAATAAAAAAGTTAAAAAGAATTTAAGAAATCTGCCGTTGGATAGTCTTGAACCCGGGATCTTCGAAAGAGCGAGCGGGCACAATGACAGTTGCACACATTTCCAACACACTCTGGAGGTTTTTTGTTGCGCTTCTTATTAACGGGTATGGTAAAATATTCAACTATTACGGTTAGATCTTAAATATTGATTGGAATGCACTCATTCAGTACCTGGCATGTTTTCTAATTTACTTAAAGTTAGTTTCACGACCGCTTTGCGATAATAAGGCGAAACAACTGCAAATATTGCCCTCAAACGACAGCCCTTCGATTTTATTTTATACAACATAGCGTAGTAAATGCTAGCGTGTGATACACTTCGGTCACACAAGCAGGTGTACTGACGAAGAGAACAGAATCACACAGGATTTTGTACCATCGATCACAGCAGCTTCCTTGCCAGCGAGTGTAGTGTGATACGGGCCTAGAGATATGCTAAGACTTTTTGTTAAAATTTAATAACAAAACAAGATGTTCGGCAAGGAACGTATAGCCTACTTTCTCCTAAATGCATGGGTATTGTTATAATTCTTTGTCCTTTTCAAGGAGAATAATTGAATGTTGGTTGTAGTAGCTTCTGGAAATACAACGAGCTATACGGATATTATACATGAATATGATGTGCCTTTTGCTAGTGCTACCTCTGTAAAAAATGTCATTCAATTCGGTTTCACCATGTTTGAATTGATATGGGGAATCGATTTGCACACATACATGGCCGCTATCTGCAAACTATTGGGCTGATGACCTTGTAGTTCAGTCAAAAGATTCTTCCCATAAAAAGGTATGTTGTTGAAAAATTTGGTAGAGATCAAATGAATAGGTTGGTCTTAATTTGATTTAATCTTTTAACATTTGGGTGGCCGCCATTCCGTTTCCGTCAAGACGGCGGCGATATAAAACATGACACTGAGGTGGCCTTTGCTAGTGCTACCTCTGTACCAAATTTCGTTCAACTCGGTTTCACCGTGTTTGAATTGATAGGGGGAATCGATTTGCACACATACATGGCCGCCATATGCAAACTGTTGGGCTGATGATCTTGTAGTTTGGTCAAAATATGCTTCCCACATAAAGGTATGTCGTTGCAAAATTTGGTAGAGATCAGATTATTAGGTTGGTCGTAATTTATTTAAGCATTTAACATTTGGGAGGCCGCCATCACCTTTTCGTCAAGATGGCGGCAATATAAAACATGACACTGAGGTGTCCTTTGCTAGTGCTACCTCTGCACCAAATATCGTTCAATTCGGTTTCACCGTGTTTGAATTGATAGGGGGAATCGATTTGCACACATACATGGCCGCCATCTGCAAACTATTGGGCTGATTACCTTGTACATTAGTCAAAAGACGCTTGCCATATAAATACATGTTGTTGCAAAATTTGGTAGAGATCGGATTATTAGGTTATTCGTAATTTGATTTAATCTTTGAACATTTGGGTAGCCGCCATTACGTTTCCGTCAAGATGGTGGCGATATAAAACATGACACTGAGGTGCCCTTTGCTAGTTCTACCTCTGTACCAAATTTCGTTCAATTCGGTTTCACCGTGTTCGAATTGATAAGGGGGGGGGCAGACATTCATAGTACACACTCTCACACACACAGACACACAATTTTTGGCCCTGTGTAGATCTCATAAGTCTACTTTCATTTTTTGCAAAAATCAAAAGTAAGCTAATAATGCCATTGGAATTTCTAAGGAATACGTATACTTCGATGCAAGCACTGGCGATCAGAATATCCTTCGATATGTTGTTGTTTTGTTTCATTTGAGGGGCTAGAACATCACGGTCATTTAGCCCCCTTTACTTGGGTGTGTGTGTAGAATTTGTCTGATAACCTGAGTTATTGCGGGCTTGTAATGATGTGTGTATTTGCAATTAAGGATTGGGAAGGAGGCGGCCGTGGCCTTAAGATAGAATCCGTCCTGGAATTTGGCCGGAGTAGAAGTGGGAAACCACGGAAAACCACTTCCAGGGTGGCTGAGGTGGGAATCGAGCCCACTTCTTCTCATATTCGCTTCACGAGTTTAAGTGTACCCAATGTCAGCCCTCAGACAAGTATTACATTTCTTGGCAGAGCTGGGAATCGAACCCAGACCTCCGGAGCAACACTTCGATATGTTATGTTAATATTCACGCCAGTTTTCTAATTTTCTGCCATTACAGGTCACGAGGCATAACGTACCAATTTGATCGTATTCTCTTTATAAATCATCAAAATTCAACGTACTCTTCCCAAAAATACGTCGTAAGGCAATAAATGTGGCAATGTAGTTACATCCCCACTAAAATGTAATGTGGGCTTTCGTTCAAAAAATTATGGCTACTACTGGATTCGAAGAAGCATTCTACCCGCTCTCGCCCACTACGAACTGTCAGGCTTTAAACCACTTTTTTTTTATTAGCTCTTTACAGAATTACAGAACTTTCAGATATGATAAATACCATACTATTACATCACAAGAAAATCCAGATAGTGTCCATATTTATCGTACAATTGTCCACTTTCACTAAGCTTCCAACGCTCTTTCTGCAGGTGATACCTGAGATCCAGGAACGAGAAATGTTGATCATTGTCCATCACGAAGTGTACATATTGGCCCATTATCCACACAATGGCAGTCTGTTTAATTTGGGGGAAGGCGGTCACCGACAAGCGAATCAACTTCCTGTCATCAAGGTCATCCGTGGGCACATTTAATAGTTGACATACGTTTCCCTTACACCACAGCCACGTGGAGGCAACTCGCGTGCATGATGTGAAGCGGTGTATCGCCGTATCAGTTTGACCACATATAGTACACCATGGGTAAGCTTCAATACGGATGGTATATCGCCGTAGAGCGGTTGGGATGAGATCGTTGAGGAAGATAAAAACCCGGGAGTGTACAGCAGAAGAAATGGTCATAGCCCCAAAATTTTTCCAAACAGTGGGCCAATGGACGTAGAGGGTGGTGGCCTCTATTCGCGGTTTGGAGTGTACCACTTGCCGCAACATGTTATAAATACTTTTCGTCGTTGGAACAGTCCCTGAAGGCATTTGGCGAACAGTTTCCAGAAGGTGCTGTTGATGGTCCCTAAATATCTTCGGCAAAGCTCTCTCACAACCACGGGCTGTGTTTCGAATATCTTTGTATAGCGCTTTCGTAAAAGTGTCATGTTGGGAAAGAATGGTGATATCGTTCTTGCAGAGGAGTGCACGGCATTTCATGCCATGAGCGGTTAGCCCTAGCCCGCCTTGCCGGGATGGGAGATACAACTGTTCCCGTTGTACTCGGAACAAAAATCCTTGCCATAGAAACCAACCTGTATATTTTGCCAATTGGCTCTCAAACATTTTGGGAAGTGGGAAAAGTTGTGCGACATACCATATTTTAGAGAGCGCAAATACGTTGAGGACTATGACCCGTTGCACTATATTGAGGTTTCTTTGACCAAATTGGATCAGCACTCCCCTAACTTTGGCAATGACCTTAGTCCAGTTTGCTTGCACCGTGTCCAGAAGCGATTGCTTCCAGGTAATGACAAGAATTTTCACCTCATTTACTATCCGGAACCAGGGCTGTTGGGTAATCACTGAGTTATTATTGAGCGGAAGCAAATCAGTTTTCTGGGGGTTCGATTGTGCTCCAGAGGCGATATGGTAGAGCTGAAGGACGCTATCGATGTGGGAGATGTCTTCAGTATTGCGGAACAATATGGATACGTCATCAGCATAAGCCCACATGCCAAAAACATGTGTGGACAGTTTGTAACCCTGTAGCTTCACCTGGGTAGTCCGAATGAACGGTTCAAGGCCAATGACAAAAAGTGGCATGGAGAGGGGACATCCTTGCCTAACTGATCGTTGTATTGGAATCAGAGGGGAAAGAAAACCGTTGACGAGCACTCGAGACGTAGCATTACAATTTATCATACGAATGTAGTCAATAAGTATTGCAGGAAATTCAAAGTGCTGCAAGACCATGTACAAGTATTCATGACTGATGCGATCGAAAGCTTTATCAAGATCCAAGGTGAGAAAACTCATTGGCTCAGTGGGGAGAATTTCGGCTTTTAGGTGTAGGTCCCGTAGTATCGCTAAGTTTGTTAACAGAGTTCTTCCAGGAATACTGCAACATTGTTCATCAACAATGATATCATGTAGAACAGTCTTCAATCGGCATGCAAGTACTTTGGTAAGGACTTTATAATCACTGCAGAGCAGAGTAACTGGTCGGAAGTCACCAACTGCCATGGGAGAGGATGTTTTTGGTATGAGGACTATGGTACCCTCGTGATGTGATTGACAAAGAGCACGACGTTGGAGAATGGTACGAAGGACATGACAAAATTCTTTGCCAATGAGAGGCCAGAAGTGTTTATACATTTCATATGGCAGTCCATCAATGCCAGGTGAGCGGTTGTTTGGGAGGTGCTTAACCACAGAGTGAATCTCTTCATCCGTAATATCCGCGCTGAGCCGAGTTTTGTTGTCCGGAGATAGATGGGTACAGCAAGATGAAAGCAATAGGGTCACCTGCTGTGGATCAATTGGAGCCTGAGCGTAGAACCGTTGATAAAATAGTGATATTTCACTACGTATAGCGTCAGGGGAGGTGACGACACTTCCAGTACTGGTGCGGAGGCGGTGGATATATTTACGTTGACGCTCACGTTGTCCTTTGGCGATATGGTATACACTTGCACTTTCGTCTGGGAGCACTGTACGATCTTTTAAAGCCACGTTTATATGAGCGAGCGTTCGTTGCTGTAGAGACAGGAGCTTGGTTTTAACTTCCCGAATCTGGTCATATATACGCTCCCCAGCATCAGATCTTTGCTGGAGCTGGCGAAGAACTCGATAGTAAAATTCAACTGTATCCCGTCTTTCCCGACCTCGTTGGTAGGATATGTTCTTAAAGACGCGGCGGATCCCTGGTTTAACCAAAATATCCCACCAGTCTGCGCAGTCGCGAAATTTGCATTTTTGTTGGACCCATCGAGTCCAGTGTTGTCTGAAAATATCTTGGCATTCCTCCTCCAGTAACAGCGAGCAATTCAGTTTCCAATAACCTCTTCCTACGTAAAATATGGGATGGGGATAAGAGATTGTACATACGACAGCATGATGGTTAGTGAAACTGGCAGGTATCACTTCATATCGTCTAGGCTGGATAAGTTCCTGTGAAAAGTAGATGCGGTCAATTCGTGATGAGGAGTTGTGACTTATACAGGTGTAATGGGGCAGGGGCACCCTTAAACTATCTACAGCATCAATGAGGTGTAGGGAGGTAAGAAGGGTCCTGAGAGCCGGGTTGACACCTTTGTATGGACTAGTGGAATCCTCTGGGCGTTCAATACAATTGAAATCCCCTGCAAGAATAAGTTTTTCGTTAACGTCGTGCAGATGAGGCAGTATACTCTGTTGAAAGAACATTTTCCGTCCCACACGTTTATTGGACCCGGATGGGGCATATACATTTACCAGGGTGGTATTGTTTATGTGTCCAGATATTATGCGTCCTGATGGATGACATAGCACACCTTCGAGTGGGATATCATGTCTTATGAGGAATCCGGTCCCTCTATTCGTATTACCGGTATTGATGTATTGTTTGTAGAAGGCAGATATGGGTAAACACGGTATAGCAACTTCTTGAATGAAGGCAATGTCAATGTCTGCATCTCGAAGGAATCTCTCCAACAGTTGAAATTTCAGAGGGCATTCTATTACATTGATATTCACAGTGGCCACAGTGAGAAATTGCGCCATTAAGAGAAGTATAAAAGCTGTGCTAGACATACTGGAAGGTGGACTCGAAAGAAGACACAGGTGAGAATTATCCTGGTGCACTATGTCAAATTAGGTTGAGATAGTTCCTTATGACTGCCATTCATAGGCCGGCTGTCAGCGTTTGAGAGCGTTCGTGGGTCCCTAGATGACGTAGAATGAAGATTTTGTTTCTTTTTCACAGCTGCGGGAACGTTTGTAGAGCCAGTTTGATTCTTCTGGGCTGGTACGGCAATCGAGGCATTTGTTTTAATCTTCTTAGATACGTTCTCGGATCCCCGATCAACCTGCTTAAGTGAGTCGGTAGGTACCAGAGAAGGTGGGGGCAGTGAAGACAAAATTTCTGTGGCAGCCTGTAGTGACGGCATAATTGGTTCTAAGGCTGCGATACAGGTTGCCGATAGCACAGGGGCACTCTGTGGCTCGCTGAGCTGGTCAGTGTAAGGTACCAGTTCTGCGTCATGTGTAACAGAGGCCACTTCTGGTGTTGTCCCAGCTGACTGATCAATAAGCATGTTTTCATGTGACGTTTGCTGTGCCACAACTTCCGAGTATTGGACACGTCGTTGTTGTGTAGAAGTTATACCGAGGAGAATCATTTTCTGTGGGCAGTTGATACATAGATGTGTGTTAGCATTGCAAATTAAACAGGTCTGTTTCTGTCCATTATAAGATATGTAGCCAGAATGGCCACCAAAAGTCTCAGTGGAGGGGATATCTTGTTTGATTTCCATAGTGACTGCGCGTATTCCATTATACACCGGGAACTGATAGCAGAAGACCATTGTTCTTTCCTGACTTCACTCACAGTGCCATATTTCGACAGGACGGATTTGAAAATTTCAGGGGGAACTTCAAGTGGGACATTAAATATACGCACTGTGGTAAAATTGGAATCCGCTGTGGAGAGCTTAACATTAGTCATTTCGCCTGAGTCATACTGAAATTTAATAGGATCTGCAAAAGTATTTAACAATTTCTGATAAGTAGATATGCTGATTACCTTGATGTACATGGTTTTTTCTTGTGCATTTAACTGGATGGCTTCTACTTGGTCGACAGTCAACCGGAGAGTATCGCTAATCCAGCGGTGAATTTCTCCTGGTGAGGGGCGAGAACTCTGCCTGTCCCATTGGCAGCGTACGGTGTTTTTCCTCTGGTATCCGGACATGATTTTCAGCGGGGTTTTCTGGGTTTCCTGGTTTTGTTGTCCTATCTGGAACACTACTTGAAAAAGTATTGTCCGAATGACACACGGAAGGTCAGTTCACCCGTGGAACTATCGGAAGCACCGGTATGAGGAAACGTACACTCTTCCAATGCGGTCACACAGCGCGCTCACACGCACCTCACTCGGCCACGACTAGTGACCAACTGGAACCACTCAGCCACCAACACATGGTAGATACCGAACGCTAAACATGCTATACTTACTGTAGCCGTCCCTCCTCAAACGTTTAAGTCTTCAAATCACGGTTTATAGTGTTGATTTAACTTTCTACTATTACAGATCACGTGGCGTAAGCTATTAATTCGATCGTATTACGTGTATGTGTGTTATTTCCAGGAGCAATAAGTCATATGTTAGTAGAATAGGCCATAGTATTTGGCGGGGAAAGGTTTAAGATCGTTTTTTCTTTGCTAGACCCCTGACCCAATTACATTGCTGTCACACAGTCAGAGCGCAAAGCAATACCGACCATCGGGAGAAATGCGATGTTAGTTGGGTTTCATAAAACTAAATAATAAGGGGCGGGTGGACCACACTGTATATATACATACATTAAGTGATGTTTCATATCGACAGCGGTAGCTACGATCGTTAACGCGCAGTGCTAGGCCAGGGGGCCAAGCTCTCTGTGGACTCGGTAGGCGTGGGTTCGAGCTCCACCGTCCTTCAAATAGTTTTCCGTGGTTCACATTTTTAACTCCAGGCAAATGCTGGGACTGTACCTTCCAACAGGCCAAGGACGCTTCCTTCCACATCCTAGCCCAGTTGCATTCACCATCATTCATTTCATCTCTCATTAACACCTCTCATGAGGTTGGCGTCAGGAAGGACATCCGGCCGTAAATACAATCCACCACAAAGAATTTTCATCGCATATCATCCCCGACCACAGTGGCGCCCACGCCATATGTCAGGTCAGGCGAATGCCCGACCTGATTTGGGGTGGGTCCATAAAACGGGGAGGAGTCCCAAAAATGGAAGACGAAAAAAAGGGAGAAGGAAAAAAGAGGAGGGAAAAGAGAAAAAATGAGAAGAGAAAAAGAAAGAGGAAGAGAAACGCAATAAAACTACTTACTATGTGGGGTCGTGAGTTGTACCTAAGTTGTACAAGTCCGGACAATTAGCGAAAACACGAAAGTTGTATGCAAGTTCCTAAACAGAAAGGGAGGAAAATTAGAAAATTAGAGAATAAAACTACTTTGCTTTGACCAGTGGCGTGTACCTTATGATTAGGCCGGTGCCTGAAAATGGGGTGTGTTCTCTATGAGAATTAAACAGCGGTACTAGAAATAACTCATCTTGATACCGGTATAGACAAAGAAGCTTGCCTGTTAAAAAGAATCGAATTCTCTACTGACTTTTGACGACAAAGATCCTGCTAGGCTGGCAAAAATAAAGCGTTTTACTCCCGAAATGTTCGATAAAGTTCTAAACTTAGGTGCTTGTCAACCAACAAAAAAAGAAATATGCGGCGGAAAGTTTCCTAAGGATTCAAAAGGGCGCAAGTTCCATTCAGCATGGTAATCCAGAAAAATGCAAGACGGGTCCTATGTTAACAGAGATGATGATGATGATGATGATGATAATTGTTGTTTTAAGGCGCCTAACATCGAAGTCATCGGCCCCTAATGAAATGGAATGGCGTGAAATGAAAGTATGAAGATAAAAACAGCTCACTGCCATGGATGAAACGAAAATGGTCTATATAAAATAGACAGTGAGCCCCATCAATTATGCCTTATTTGAATAAAAATAGTAAAAGGGGGATGGTGAAAAACAAATAACGCAGAGTGAACAATAAAATAGATGAACGCAATAAAAAACATAAAACAGATTTAACCTGAATTAAAAGTCTTAACTTAGATTAAAACTTAAAAAAGTAACCACTCTCCCTCATGAACCGGATGACGAGGTCTGCTGACGGCCCATCATCACAGAGAATAAGGGAGAGGGTATTAGGCAGTTTAAGAGACCTTCGCAGATCGGCCAGATCCACACACTCCAAGAGAATGTGTGCCACGGTTAGGTGGGCGCCGCAAATACACACAGGGGGGTCTTCTCTCTTAAGCAAGTGGGAGTGCGTAGCAATCCCATGGCCGATCCTGAGTCGACAGAATACCACAGCTTCCTTCCGGAGAGATCGGAAGGAAGATTTCCACACCTTCGTTGTCTCCTTGATGCCTCTCAGTTTGTTGGGTGGAGGTGTGGCACGCCACGCTTCCTCCCAATGCGACATGATCGAATGTCGCAACTGAGAGCGCACATCACTAGCAGGCGCCTTATACGGTAGCGAGGGCAGTGTGACTGACTCCCGCGCCGCTGATCAGCAAGCTCGTTTCCCGCAATACCCATGTGGCTAGGAAGCCACACAAAGGTCACCCCGGTTCCAGCGTTACACGCACTGACGAGCAGGTCGTGCACACGCTGGACCAGCGGGTGCCTCGGGAAACACACATCGATCGCTTGCAGCGCACTAAGAGAGTCAGTACACACAAGAAAGTGCTGGTGATCGTCTGATAACGTGTACCGCAGAACCTCTAAGATGGCATAGAGCTCCGCTGTGTACACCCTACACGCCGTGGGAAGTGGAAAGAGAAACCGACGATCCTCAAACACAAAGGCACAGCCTACTTTCTCGTTTACCCTCGAACCGTCCGTGAATAGAAGCCCTGATCCTGGATACCGGCTCACCATGGACTGGAACAGCCTCCGGTGGACGGAGGAGTCCATGTCCGACTTTGGGCCGGTGTGCAGATCCAGGATTATATCAGGGCGAGAGACCATCCACGGAGGGGCCTTACTAGGTACTCGGACGATACAGGAGACAGAAGGAAATCGGAACTGCCGGTATGAGTCATCCAAGCGAATACCCGCCGGCCGAGTGGCTCGGGCGAGTGCATCATATACAGCCGGCGATTCAGATGGGTAAACACACATGGATAGCTAGGATGAAGTGGCATCTGTCGAATAGTCGCAGCATAGGTCAGCAGTACCTGTTGGCGCCGCAGGTGTAAAGGAGGTACATCAGCCTCGGCGAGCAAGCTGACGACAGGGCTCGTCCGAAAGGCTCCCGTCGCCAGCCTCACACCGCCGCGCCGTGGTGGACGCTGTCCAGTTTAACAAGCACCGACCTACGTGCCGAACCATATGCTACACTGCCATAATCTAACCTAGATAGAATAAGAGACTGATAAAAACGTAGGAGCACCATGCGGTGCACGATGTGCCGCTAAGAAACCGCAACATATTGAGCTTCCTAGCACAGGCTGTTTTCAAACACCGCACGTGTGGTTCGCACGTTAACCTCCGGTCGAAAAGGAGGCCAAGGAACCGGTACGTAGCACCAACAGGCAAAGCTACATTTCCCAGATAAAGCTCAGGATCGGGATGAAGAGTGCGCTTTCGGCAGAAATGGACAACCGAGGTTTTAGCGGTAGAGAACCGAAAGCCATGCTCTAGTGTCCAGCGTTCCACTCTCCGAATAGCTTGTTGGAGCTGTCGTTCAGCGACTGCCATATTTTGTGCACTATAATGTAGAGCGAAATCGTCTACATATAGCGACGGTACCATCGCTGGACCAGCAGCAGCTACTATACCTTTTATGGCAATCGCAAATGAAGTTACGCTAAGCACCGATCCCTGTGGGACTCCATTTTCCTGTACATGATATTGCGAATATGTCCCCCCTATTCGGACAAGGAATAGGCGAAGGGACAGAAAATTCGCAATAAAGACCGGCAAGTTATCTCGGAATTTCCATTGATGCAGGGTAGAGAGGATGCCGTAACGCCAAGTGGTGTCATAGGCCTTCTCGAGGTCAAAGAAAACAGCGATTAGGTGCTGTCCCGGGAGAAAAGCATCCTGTATGGCGGACTCCAGGCGTACCAAATGGTCATTGGTACTCCGAGACACCCTGAAACCACACTGGCATTCAGACAGGAGGCCTTGTTTCTCCAGGACCCACACCTGTCGCCGATTGACCATCCTTTCAAAGAGCTCGCACAGACCATTTGTGAGACAAATAGGTCTGTAACTCCCTGTCAAATTGGGATCCTGATCGGGCTTCAGGATAGGGATAATTATACCTTCCTGCCATTGCGCTGGAAACACACCTTCCAACCAGATACGATTAAACACCCTGAGCAAGTAACGGATGCTCTCATCATTAAGTTGTTTAAGCATCTGGTTGTGAACATTATCCAGTCCGGGAGATGTGTCCTTGCAGAGCGCCAGCGCTCCGCGTAGTTCCCACTCCGTAAAGGGCACGTTGTAGTCCTCCGAAGCGCGGGAGGCAAAACAGAGCTGGAAGCGTTCTGCCTCGCGCTTTAAAGCAACGAAATCGGGAGCATAGTAATCCGAACCGGATGTATCGGCAAAATACGAGGCGAGATGGTTTGCAACGCGATAAGGATCTGTAACCAATTCATTATCACTGGAAATTCCCGGTAGAGTAGAAGATGTCTGAATTCCCGAAATGCGTCGTAGTTTAGTCCACACTTGAGAGGAGGGGGTATGTGCCGTGATGGAAGACACATACAGTTCCCAGGATTGTTTCTTACTCTGGCGGATAAGAAACCATGCCTTGGCAGGACATTTCTTAACCGCCACCAAATTGGCCATTGTTGGGCGTCGCTGATAATGCTTATGAGCTAGACGACGGCCTCTTATTGCCACTGTAATATCCTCAGCCCACCAGAGGACGAGTTTGCGACGCGGAGTCCCAGAAAAGGATGGAATGGACTCTTCAGCGGCAACAAGAAGTACATCAGTCACGTGCTGTACCTCGTCATCGACGCTTAAGTACCCAACGACTGGGGAACACCACGGGCTTCTGGTTCAGAAGTGTAAGAACAATCGGGAAATTGCCACTGTCACAGAGGTCGTCGTGTACATACCAACCAAATAGGGGGCCCAGAGCACGGCTACACACACTCAAGTCAATGTGCGAGTACGTGCCGTGCGCTAAGCTAAAATGTGTAGCTTCCCCTATATTTAATAGAGATAAATCCAACCCTTGAATTAAGCCCTCCACGTCCTTTCCTCTGGGGCAGGAAGATGGTAATCCCCATTGGGGGTGATGCGAGTTGAAATCACCCACGATAAGGAAAGGGACTGGAAGTTGATCAACAAGATCAAAGACGTCATTAATATCAAGCGGCTGGTTCGGTGGAAGGTACACGTTACAAACTGTTGTCATAACAGGCAATGACACGCGAACTGCAATAGCTTCCAGAGGAGTGGTGAGTGAAAACTCCTCACTATAGCAGTCAGAGCGAACGAAGGTACAAACGCCCCCGGAAGCCCGGGCGGCGTCATGTCGCTCTTTAGAGTATAGTCTGAAACCTCTCAGAACAGTCTCGTGATCAGGCCGGAGGTTAGGTTCCTGTAGGTAGACTATACTCGCTGCGTATTGTGCAATGAGCTGACGGAGCTCAGTCAAATGCCTGTCATAACTGTTACAATTCCACTGCAACAGTGCCATAGTGTGAACTTTTAAACTAGGTAATAAGTTGGAGAAGCAAGCTACAACTTAACCTCTGGTGGATCATCACCCACTACGTCGATTATAATCTCCATGTCCTCAGGCGAGGTCATGGAGTGGATCGACTCAGCGGAAGATTTCCTAGACGCAGTTCGGCGGCGGAGGGATCTCCGTGGGGAGCGCGCAGATCTGGGGACCAAAACGTCCCCAGGCGCAGAAGCATCCGCAGCTGGTGGAGCGGATGGCTTCCCCTTTTTTGGAGGAGTAAGGGAACGCGTAATGCGGGCTCCCTTCTTCCCCGCCTCTTTAAGATATTTAGACGGGTCAGGAGACGATCTCCTGACCCTGGTCGACGATGCCGGCTTCGACGCGGCTTTCGCCGACAGTTTGAGCGGGGAGTAAGTCTTCAACTTCCTCCCCTGCTGTGCGGGCAAAGCAGCCTTCACTCGCACAGCCTTCTTTGTGGCCGAAGGTTGGGGTGAAGGCACTTTCGGGCCCTTGTTCCGATTCTGGGGTGTAGATGTAGATGGTAGTGGCACATTTGAGGGTTTCACAGCTGAGACAAAAGATGAGGTAGCCGGTACCAAATTTGGAATTATACCGTTATAATCAATCGTTGGAGAAGGAGAAATCGTGGTATGGTACTTCTTGCGGGCCTCCTGGTAGGTGAGATCATCCAGGGTTTTGATCTCCTGGATTTTCTTCTCACTCTGGAAAACAGGGCAGTTCCTGTCCCGAGGAGAATGAAATCCAGGGCAATTAGTGCACTGATATGGTGTTGTGCACTCTTCCGCTTCGTGTGGACAAATGCCTGTCATAACTGTTACAATTCCACTGTAACAGTGCCATAGTGTGAACATGGAGAGGGCTCGAGCATCGGGATAACATGTACCCGAACTTCTGGCATTTATAACACCTCATTGGTGGAGGGTTGTAAGGCCGTACGTCACAACGGTAACTTGTTACCTTGACTTTCTCCGGGAGCACTGAAAGCTCAAAGGAAATGATGAAAGCACCAGTGTCCACGATTTGACCATTGACCTTGCGCGTAATGCGCCGGACATCAGTCACGTGACGGTGCTGCATATCCTCCTTGAGCTCATCGTCAGTGTTCAGAATCAGGTCCCGGTGGAAAATAACTCCCCGGACCAGATTCAGAGACTTGTGCTTTTCCACTTTGATGGGGATATCGCCAAAGTGGTCACACTGCAAAAGTTGTTGAAACTGCTCACCAGTCCTAGTCTTGAGCAACAAGCTACCGTTCCTCATCTTTTGTACTTTCTCAAGCTCACCATAGACCCCTTCTATGTGGCGAGGAAACAAAATAGACTTTACCGCCTAGCTTGGAAGGCATTGCCCGGTGGTCCGATGTTTGACATGCCATACAGACATGTACCCCGTGGCATATACTAGAGAGTTTTCTAGCACAGGCATGCAGCTGTGCGGGGACCTGCGTTGTCAGGCGGATACTACTGCAGGGTACATGGCGCACCCAACTGTCGGTGTGGCCAGACCGTACAGGCTCTCGAGCGTAGTCGCACACTTAGGTAGCCCTTCCCGTGACAGCACGCACATATTAATTTTGAGTGCCAGACCTCAAAAACATGTACGAAAAAGCGTGCGATACAACCTAATGGGAGTTATACAGCACAAAGGTTGCGTTTAGAACTGGCTGTCAAACCCGAAGAGGGGACCTAGACCAAGAAACCCTTTTAGTCGCCTTCTACGACTGGCAGGGTATACCTGTGAGTGTATTCCATCCCTCCCACCCACGGGAGGTCCAATTCGCAAGACAAGCCGGAAACTTAAAAGAATAGCCAAGGTCGCTCCTTTTAGCCGCCTCGTACGACAGGCAGGGGATACCGTGGGTGCATTCTAAGCCCCCCCACCCACAGGGGGATGTTACCAGAGACTGGTTGTCTTATTCGGTCACTGAAAATAAGATGTAATGTTCAGAGTGTATGCTTTTTGGGAAGAATCCTCAAAAGGCTTGGGCATGTAGTGGTTTTAACACGTGGAAATCAGGCACTCTGGCCATCATCGTACACGAAATATCGAGTACTCATGTCGATGCAGCTATTGCGCGAAGGTTTCGCGAGTCTTCTGTACCAGTACAGAAGTGCGGACATTGCTAGAAATGGGTTAATAGTGAAACAGTAGATCGACATTAAATTATTTTTAGGCAGACGTTGTTTGGCTTTTCGCAGCCATCGAGAGTCATGGCTAAACAGACTGCGGGGTAATTTTAAAGATCTTTGCGCTCTTCTTGGGGAATATTCGCCACCGATGGCAGCTTACTTATCAAGTTTGCAGGCTCGAGGCAAAAAGAGTTCTTTTCGTTTATATCATGGCGGCGACAAAACCAATTGATTGACGCAAGTTGTACGTTCATCACCAAAAAAGTTTCCAAAGAAAGAGGATGCAAAAATGTTTAGCATGGCTTGCGATGGTACGTTTGACAAGTCTAGAAAAGAGCAAGTGTATTTTATTGTAAGGTATGCTGATGATAAAACAGGTCGCATTCATGAAAGGCTAATAGGTCTTGTAGAATCGCCATCTACAACAGGTAAAGCCTTAATGGATACTTTCAAAAACTTGTGTACCCAGCGCGGACTTAACTGGAGATCTCGCATGACGGCGCCGCAAACATACGTGCTGAAAACAAAGGTCTACAAGTTTTGATTCGAGAAGTTCATCGTATGACTGTATATATCCGCTGCTGGGCATATAGGCTAAATCTGGTTGTTATTAAGGCTGTAGGATTTTCGTTGGTTGCCGCAGAAATTTTTGGAAATTTAGAAAAATTGTTTGCTTTTATAAGTACCTCCAAGCTACGCGTTGAAGTGTACAGTAAAATGCAAACTAAACACTATGAGAAAAAACTCTTTTGAGATTGAAAAGGGTTACTACCACTAAGTGGATGTCCCATTCGAGGGCTTTAGATACAGTGCTTTTGACTCATGATGCCGTGATTGAAACTCTCGAAGAAATAAGGCGTATTGAAGGACCAGGAAATTATGAAGCTGCAGCCCAAGCCGCTGGACTGATCACTTATTTCACCAAAGAAAAATTTGTCTACACAGCAATAGCTTTTGTAAAAATATTTGCAATTGTTGATCCGTTCACAAAAATTTTACAAAGCCATATGTGGATCTTTTATCAGCTATGACCGTGCTTGAATCAAATTTAGCAAGGCTTGCAAAACTGCGAAAATTTTAGGTAGATTTCATTAGAAAGCTAACTATTGCAATGGGTACCATGTTTCGACTTCCGGAAAATTTCGACATATCTTCGCGTTTCACATCTCCTAGACCCCAAAACCACCGTCAGTTCAAAAGTTTATATATAATTTATGTATATGTAAGTATATATATATATATATATATATGTATTTATAGATATCAGTTTCTTGTGGACACGATAACTGCCGTAATTTTGCACCAATCACTTTGAAATTTTACATAATACGTATCCCCTTAAAATCTCGGTCGAGTTCGTTAATGGGCAAAATCGGTCAAAGGAGGTGAAAATGGGAGTCTTTTTTCGAAAAAGTGAAATATCGCTGTAACTCTCTTAATATCTGAAATATTGAATCCATTCAAAGTTCATACTATGTGTCGGATAAGGCCCCAAAATTTGTGTTTGAAAAGTTTTTTGATAGCACCAACCATTGACCAAAGGGGTGGGAAAAAGTGGGTTTTTCGGGAAACATGGGTTTTTCGGGAAACATTAATCATATCTCTGTTAATAGGCACAATATCAAAACCGTACAAAATGGACAATATTCCTCCAATAATTACCTAAAACTTTTGTCTGAAAGAATTTTTTGATATGGCCCACTATTACGCCGCGGGATGAGAAAAATGATTTAAATTATAAGGAAATGCCACGTGCCATGAGAGGTTGACATGACAACTTTACTAAATTGATAAGGGATGAGCCATCAGCAGTTGCTATGACAACGCCACTGCACGAGATCACATTCAGTTTTCCATCTGTCTGTGGGAAGCGACTTCGGTATCGGAACTGGTAGCATGCTTAACTTCTATGCCCAAGGTCGCGGGTTCAAACCCGGCTGAAGTCGTCGGATTTAGTAAGAGTGCTAAAATTCCCTGAGTATGGTTTCCTTCGGAGGGGAAGTTCCAACGTTCGTTGCGAGTTGCTGGTTCCGGTGGAATCAAGTAGCCAAGTTCACTGATAGGTGTTGTTGATGGTAGTATTTTTAATTATGTAGCCTATTTTAGGTAGATTTCATTAGAAAGCTAACTATTGCAATGGGTACCATGTTTCGACTTCCGGAAAATTTCGACATATCTTCGCGTTTCACATCCCCCAGACCCCAAAACCACCGTCAGTTCAAAAGTACAACCGTACAAAATGGAAAATATTCCCCTAATAATTACCTAAAACTTTGTCTGAAAGAATTTTTGATCTGACCCACCATTACGCCAAGGGATGAGAAAAATGATTTCGGAATTAAAGAAAATGCCAAGTGCCATCAGAGGTTACCATGAAAACGCTTCTAAATTGATGAGAGATGAGCTATCAGAGGTTGCCAAGACAACGCCATTGCACGAGATCACATTCATTTTTCCATCTGACTCTGTGGGAAGCGGCTAACTGGTAGTATGCTGAACTTCAATGCCCAAGGTCGCTGGTTCAAAGCCGGTCAAAGTCGTCGGATTTTCTAAGAGCACTAAAAAACCCTCAGCATGCTTTCCTTTATAGGAGAAGTTCCAACGTTCGTTGCAAGTTGCTGGTTGCGGTGGCATGTAGTAGCCAAGTTCACAGCTAGGTTTCGTTGACGTTAGTATATGTTACAAAATTAGGAACTACTACTTAAAACTGACCGTCTGTAGACCTTACCTGAATTACAGACTAATACAGTCATCACAATTAACACCGTTTATCAGATTCTACACACACCTAATGTACACGGGGTTACATGACCACGTTGTCGCTGCCCCTAAACTGAGGAACCAACCAACATCTCTGCGGGAGATAAAATTTTGCGTGAAGAAGTAACAGACTGTTAGATAGTTACACATCAGTTCCAAACCTTGAAGAAGGACATTGTGATCACAAGTATAAAAATGAACCCCATTAGACAATAAAATGATAAAAAATATGCATACAAACCCGAAAAAAAAAGTTAATTAACCTCAAATTGTAAAATACTTTTTTGCAATAAATGAAGTCTGATCCTCCTACGAAAACCTGCATATTTTGCCTATTATAGCCTATCCCCTAGTTTGCCCGGTGAAATCTACCTCCGCCTTCCGGCGTGCCGAGAGGATTTTTTTAAATTGTATCAAGTCGGAAGCTGAGGATTTCATGCAGAAATATAACACTGAGTTTGTGCCTTTACACCAAACTAGTCGTCTGAGAAAGAAGAAGAAAATGCCAGGTGAGTTAGCAAACGATGAGCCTATTGCTGACCCTCTAGTAATCTTTAGGGTTCACACTTTCCTTGAATCTGTGGACGTTGTCGTGAGTCAAATGAAAGAACGTTTCAAGGGTGAGACCAATAATGACAAAATTGTTCTCGGACTCCTGAAAGACATGGCTTTGTTGTCTAAAGCCCGCTTAACTCATGTTCGAGAAAATAGTGAAAGTTTGCCTGTGGATGCCTTTGCTTCTTTCAAATCAGTTTATGGCAAATTCTTTGATGATGAAGAGGCGAGGAATGAATACATAGCATTTTCCCGTTGATTTGAGGGTATTCTAAAATCAATCGCTCTACCCGAGAGACTTCACGATGAGCCTGTGTCATCCGAACCCGTGCAATCGGAATCAGATTTGGACGGAGATAGCAAGGATGAAGATCTAGGCGGTTTAGGGGATGAACTAAGACCGATAGTTGCTATTGATGATGCAACAGACGGCGACATCATAACGGTAATGGAGATAGATCTCCATGAAGATGCAGACGACTCTGTGTGTAACAGTGAGGAAGAGGAGGAAGTGGAAAACGAAGCACAAGCGAATGGGGAAGATGGAAATAGCAAGACAAAAGATGAACCGCGTAATGTTGGCAGCCTTCTTGAGATTTTCAGAGCATTTTGCTTAGCTAAACTTAAAAGTGTCTTCCCAAATTTGAAGATTGCTGTCACTCTCCCAGTAGCGAGCGTTTCGAATGAAGTCTCCTTTTCCAAGCTGAAACGCGTAAAAACAGACTTGCGCACCACCATGGGTGGTGATCGTCTGGAGGCTTTACTTATCATTGCAAGTGAATTTGATATTGATTTTGAAAAAGTCATTTACATATTCGCATCCATATTCGCTTGCAAAAAGCCTTTTGTTATAGCAGCTGATTGTGTAGCTTGATTTTTGTCTCAACTTGATTTCGAAGCTCATTTATGAATGTGTTTTATTGATGGTATTTCTAGTATTGTAGCTTGATTTTTTTGTATTCGAAGCTTATTCATTAAGGTTTTGTATTGCAGCTTGAGCTTGATTTTTGCCTGGAATAAAACACCTCGATTTCAAAACTCATGGTTTAATTTTTATGTCGAAATCCTACTCAATGTTTAGCCTACTTCTCAAAAGTGTTACGGTATGATTTCATGTCGATCGCACAACTGACTATAGTGCATCTCTACCTCAAAAGAGACAGTATGGAATTAAATGTAGTATTTGCCTCTCACTCGCACTCCTATATCCTGCAATTAGCTTCGACCTCTTCCACGCCGTCGATGTTGCCATTTCCCATTAATTGAAAGTGATAAATCTAAGAAAGTGTTTGCGTGGTTTTATAGAGAATTGTCCGCTCTTTGTGATGATGTAAAAATAAAAGCCATAAATAATTAACACATGGCCCAATTTTCACAATTACGATATTTTAGCGTGAATATATATTTTTCCATGTATAAAACTTATCACGCCATAGATAATGAACTAATGATCGCAACAGATCACGAATTTATTTTTAGATTGCCTGATGTTGGTAGAAGATACCCTATTTCTCAGGGCAGTAATTATTTTCATAATAAGACAGTTATGTCTTTTTTCTTAAATGATACTTAAAAATCTGGGATGGTGTCACACAAACGTTACGTAGCGAGAAACATTTTTGCTGTTGACTTTACGTTGGTGACTATGCGAGAAGGAATGTTCGTTAATGTCAGAATAGTTGTTAAAACAAATCAGACCTCGATATCAGATAGCATTCATAAGTTATAGCACGTTGCGTACTCCTCTCGCCCACCGCTGACGCACCGAAAGTTTGTTTACTAATGTGGCCCGTAGGGTATCTCCCCGACTGCGTTTGAAGGAGGGTAGGTGATGGTGTGAAGTTAAACTGTGAAATGAAGTGGAGCTTGTGTTCTTTAAAATTGTCCGCCTCGTTGCGTAGTGGCTAGCATTCTTGACTGTCACTGTGCTGTCACCGTGGAGGCCCGGGTTTGAATCCCGGCTCTGCCAAGAAATTTAATTCTGGTCTGAGGGCTGGGACGGGGTGTACTCAACTTCATGAGACAAAACTGAGAAGAGGCGGGTTCGATTCCTACCTCAGCCATCCTCGAAGATGTCTCCGTAGTTTGCCTTTGTTCGTCCCGGGAATTAAGGGTTCGTTAATGGTGCAGAGTTAACGTTTCTGTGCCAAAAGAACACGGAAGACACCCACGACGAAATGACAGGTGAAGTGTATGAAAAGTGGTTCACCGAGCAATTTATGCCCAATGTTCCCGAAGGATCTAGCCTAGTAATAGACAATGTAGGCTATCGCAACAGAGAAATATGTTCGTTGCTTGCCACCATACCCCAGTGAACTTAATTCCATCGAAATGGTATGGACGCAAGTAAAGAACTAGCCTATATAAAATTGAACGTCTCATTCAAGAAACAAGAAATGATAATTTAATTTCGGCTGCATACCACCACTTGATCACACAAAATTGGGTAAATTACGTGGACCACAATATATATTATTATTATTTTATTATTATTATTATTATTATTATTATTGTTATTAAATGTCATATTATAATTTATTATAACCTATGATATTCGAGAAAATGTAATATTATAACATGTTGTATTATAATATTATCATATTCATGAATAATTGAAAACTATAAATTATTATAATGTGTGTATTAAAATCGCGCTCTGAACTTCGGTGTATCATATCTAAATATTGTACCGTCGTTCGCTTTAAGGCATGAGGTACAACAAACAAATATTTTGGAAATTTCCTGAGTTTCGCATAAAAACACGCCTGTATACGAGTTATGTTACATCATGTGCCCGGCCTTGCAGAACTTGGTATTGTCCCCGTTATCCGGATAGTAGGCTGTCAGATATCCGCCCCCTCAATCGGATTGCCAATAATCAAACGCACCGGCACAGCTACATCAATGAAAATGGCACTGACATATACTATCGAGATTAGAGCACAATAGTTAACAAGAAAATTATTGTGGAACACACCAAAATATATGGGGGTTCATACTTACCTTTACTTACCTCTTAAATTTATCTCGGGGACTGGGTTGTCAACTGGATCACTTAAAGCGTGCCCACACAATAACCTCCACCATGATATTTAAAATGAACCATAACGAAGACGAGAAACTTTAAACTGCACAATAATTTATTTCACAAAAAGAATGAATTAACAAAAATAAAACAACAAAATCCACGTGACAATCAGAAGCCATCGTCCACATAACCATGTCCTCCTGTAGGACTGGTATACTCTACATACAATGTTTCAGCTTTCTCAAGCTCAAAATAACGTAATTATAATAATGCACTTGGAATGGAAACGGGATTTGGGACGAGACATATATCAATTGTTTTACGTGTTTATATACTTCATATTTTATTTATAGCCACAAGGCTATTATGTAAACGTCCTTGGCCTCTATCATACAGTTGTCCGGGCCAGCTGCAATGCACCTGCATCGTCAAAGTGGACTCACCCTTCCGTTCAACCCTAGCATAAGCGAGTTACATCAGAGCTTAGCTCTCCTTCAAAACACGTTAAATGTCCACATCTCAACTGAAATATTATCACGCAAATCCTTTAAATGCTCCATTCAAACACCAGTGGATTACTCCAACAATCCCAAATCATGTTTAATTGTTCAATCCACTTGTTTAATTAGCGTTGTTTAGAGTATAATAACAAAACTCTAAATGTTAATAACAAAAGTTCATTAATTATTTATAACAATGATAAATTGTTTATAACAATGTCAAACGGAAATTGGAAATTTTATACACGCCTCTATTAATCCCTTTCATTTCAAATTATTTAACAAAGATATTTACATAATTATTTACAATATTAAATATTGTTTATATTATTTATACAAGAAATACATTAAACCACACGTTTATCCGGTTGATAATTACTCAAATTGTGTTGATATAATCGACCAATGAAGGTTAGTTATATTTAAATGTCAAATTCAGGTTTAATAAGGTTTAATAATTATTATTAATATTTGTGACGGTAACCTCCATTCAAAATCTTCATCTCAAATTAATTAACACTCTTGTTAACTTTAACAGTATCTTCACATGAATAACTTTCAAAGAACCAGGACAATACATTCAGCGGAAAAATACTTCGCTCAAAACGCACAAAATTGCTCAACAATAGGCCCAGAATTCATCATATATCTTCATATATATGGCATCAAAATCTTCCAAATTACATACAAAAACCTCCACTCATAAATTCAACAACTTCATTTATTACTGTGGGAACCTCCTTCATTATTCAAGGGCATTACTCATCAGCGACTTTTACAGGTCCACTGAACTAACGATTATACATCCATTGTTCCTCTTCAAAAATTCTTATATTCATCAATTGTATTAATGTCTGTTATTATTTAACCTTCGTGGGTTTCATTCATGAATCGATATGAAGTAAAAATTTGCCAATCACAAATAAATTTAATAGCAAATACGATTAGACACTCCTCCCTGGTCTATCAAAATTGAGATTAATATCTTCAAAGTATCGCAGTATAAAAATACTATCTTCAATCAAAGTTCATCTAAACTGCATAAATAGTCGAATAGAATACAATTAGACTGTGGAATGCAAACATTATTGTTCCAATCTAGAATTGAGAAAAACTCCTATCAAAAGTTCATTACAATAGTGAATTCAAAAAATCGTAATCAAAGTTCATATTTCATAAAATTGTCTATAATGCAATGATAAATGTCTATGTTGCAATCATGTTCATAAGACGACTAGTATTTCAAAGATCGTCGATAACGTATTAGATTTTAACGCTCTAAAATCATTTAATCATTCTTCTTTCTTGAGGATGACAGAAAATTGGTCAAAGTAATTTACTGAATAGAATTACTTTAATAAAATGACACGCTGTCTGAATTCAAATCTGCCATAGAAAATCGTTAACTTTACAGTCAGATCGTGACTACAAAAATATGCAAATTACTGAAAGAATCTAAATTATCAGTCTCAACTAATCCAAAATTATTTAACTATGCCAATGACATAACAATGTCTCAACAAATCGTAGAAAAAGGCATAAATCATCGAAGTGTACTGAGTACAGAAATGTTAATCAAGAAAATGGGGCAAAAGATAGGACAAAAAATATAGGAAAAATGGTTGCTCAGATATGGCTACATGACTCAAATAATACAAGAAACGTTCACGACTACCTTATCTGTTGATTGAAGTTCTAGAGGAAAGTTTTCAAAGAAAACTGCTGTTGGTTCCAATTCACCAGCGTGAAGATGTGCTCCGACCTCGAACCTGGAATCAGCGCCCTCGGAGAATCGAACTGCTTCCTCCTCCGGAAATTGCACTGCTCCATGTATACGAAAGACATCCTTCTGGCAAAACTCTTCTTTATGAGCCGGGTCCACCCTGGCCTCTCTTGAAAGTTCCGTGAAGTTCCAGTCGTAATTCGCCATGAAGTTTATTGCAGTTATTTCCGCAGAAATATTCATAATCGTGGAGTATGATGATATTTCCACTGCCATCTGATATAATTCAGCGATGGATTCACGATGCATGAGTGTAGTTGGATGTTCACTACATGCTCGCTTTTGTAGAAAGACGATTAACGAAGTTCCATGCTGCTACTTCACTCCATCGATATATGTCCCAATTGCATTAAAGCCTTAGCCTTCCATCTCAACTTCTGTTATAATCATTGAAAGCACTGCAAGATTATAATGTTCCATAATAGAATGTATCGTTGTATTACCAAACGTATTCTCCAATATCACGGTTGCGATGCACGTGTCAGCCGTAGTGTATAATGTAGAATTTTAAAAGTGCTTCTCAGGTGGCGAGAAAATCACTTTTGTCTGCAGCCTTAAAGTGTCAATATCTTTCAAAGTATAACTGTGAAATTGTTCAAATGTTCTACACACCTCAATGTTGTACTGCCCAATTGAATTATAATGAAGGCAGAAGTTAACTCTTTATATCTTATCTGGTAGAAACGTTAATGTGAGCGTTTCAACTTCACCTAGTTTCAAACAGCGTAAAATGGAACTGCTCCGTGTTCGTTCGATGCGCCGGGCTTTAACCACACGCTAAAGACAACTTGCTTCACTTATTCACTCGACAATGACTATCTGACATCAGAAATATATATGCGGTATCAGCGGTATGAGAGATATGAGAGATATGAGAGCTCCTCTATCCTGTGCACGACCTTTTATCAACTTCTTAAGGGGCGTATCCATCCCTTCCATAGCCTGTTGCTCCGTCATTGCTAGAAGTTTTAACTTTGGCTATACTTGACGGATTTTCAAATTTCAAAAACTCAAAATTAATTTCTTCAAAATTCCAAATCAATGCCATAACTGAAAATAGTTTTCCACAAATCTGCATGCCAAAAGTAATTAAATATCGTAGTTTCAGCAATCTCCGTCTTCCTTCCAAACTATCGTTCATTGGTTCGAGTCTCTCCTCCAATAGCGTAACTTCTTCCTTAGCACGATACCTTGTTTCCTGCGACTGCGTCGTAAATCTCAGATCTTTCTCGAACAAAATCATGACGTCACCAAGAATCTCAGCTCAACCAGCCTACTTGCATGAAGTCTACGTCATCCGTGCCTACGTCATGAATATACACGTCACAACTATGACATTCATAACTTTATTCATATTTGCCAATACAGCCATCGTGGTCTCAATATAATTCAATTTACGGGGGCAGTATATGCAGCAGATCTGGCATCAGCGCGCTCCATTTAATGCGTACTGTCTTTTAAGGTAGAGACGCTCTATAGACGAAACGTATAATGCGCAAGTCACGATTAATTTTGCGCAGGATTTGAGGGTTAAAATCATCTTTTCTCCCTTTTTTTTGCGTTGAAAATTCACAAACTTGTTTGGTGGCGATTTACATGATTAAAAAACTTTAAAAAACTTTAAAAAACAACGTTTTTCTGAAGTTGATTTAAACAATTACACATAAAATGTGTTTTTTTTTAAATAGTATCATAAAAACTATAGTGCCGGGGAGGGGTCCAAACAGGGGTGGGTCCTTCATGATGGGGGTGGGTCCCAGTGCGACAGAGGCTTGCCTGACCTGTTTCAAGGGACATGGGCGCCACTGCCCGACCCCGTTGGAAAACGGGAATAATAAGTGGTTGACATACAAGTGATCTTTCATACGTTATCATATTTTGTTCATGTACCTTGCTAGATGTACATAATTTCTATTACATGGAACGATGACCTCAATTATCTGCAGCTTCCTCGCTGATATTGATCGTTGCTGAAGGGAGCTGTTGGCCAAAACATTTGGGATGGGAAGAGAAGGGTTTATTTGTGTTGACTGATGGGCATTATTCCCTCTATGGGATGTCCAGCATCTCACGAGCGCCTGTTATAGCCACTAGAGAATAAAATAAGATGTGAGTAGAGAATGACAGAGAGCGACGTAAATGGTCGATGGAAGGGAAGAGAAGAGAGGAAAGCGAAGCGAATATACAAGCCAAGCCCAAGCCAGGGCTCCTGGTGTAAACATCAGCACGCAGCTTACTTTTTTAATGCACCGCTATTAAAGAAAGGAGGCTGGAATTATTGGGGTGTTTACCGGCAAGTTCTCTTCTTGGAAGGAGAGGAAGAGACCCAAATAAAATATAAGGTAGAATAGGAGGAGGTATTACAAAAGAGAAATATATCGTCACTAGACTGCTTGGAAGCCTGTACCATCCGTCATTTTGAAAAAGACCCGTGTGTAGAGAAAGAACTAACGACACTGGGTAAATATGACACTCTGGTGCGGTATAATAATGTTGTTGGGATCCGTGCCAGGGATGCTGCAAACGTAGCCATATCCTGCACAAATATTAACTCTCTCGAGACTCAAGCTGCACTTGTTAAGAGGTAAGAGATTGTGCTCGAGATAGGAAGCTGCTAAAATATTACTACTGCATTTTAAAAGGAATATACTTCTTGGTGAGGTATGATTATAGACACAGGGGATGTATCTTAAATTTAAGTGAGGAAACGTGGAAATTCATGATAATAATAATTAATAATAGTAATTAGGGTTCGGACCTATTTATGACGTGTCATATTTCTATCCTGGCTTAGTTTTCGTCGTCGTCCGTGTTGTTGATATTGTTGTTGTTTCATTTGAGGGGCTAGGACATCATGTACTTAGGTGCGTGTAGGATGTGACTGAATACTGTATTATAGTGGTGTTTTTAGTATTGTGTGTAGCCTATTTGTATTTAATAATTTTATTAATGCAGCCAATGGCCATGTATTTAGCCTACTTTTCACATTTTGCAAAAATGAGGAAAAAGTAGACTTATGAGATCGGGCAAATGTGTGTCTGTCTGTCTGTCTGTCTGTCTGTCTGTCTGTCTGTCCTTTTGTCTGTCTGTCTGGCTGGCTGTGTGTGTGTCCCCCCCCTATCAACTCCTAAACGGCTGGAGCAATCGAAACAAAATTTGGTAGAAGTAAAGATCTATACCTGAATATCTCACGGCCATATTTGAAAATGATGTCAGTGCTACCAACTGCTGAAAAAACACAATTGAAATTTGAGCTCCTTGTTAGATATCTTGGAAGGTATGAATGGAAGCTATTTCAAAATTGGCACATGTATAGATAATAATTTTGCAGTTTAATTTCCAGGAGGCCATACATGGCAGTGTTGCCAAAGTGACTATAAACCTGCTGATAGGTCCAAATTTTAAATGCATATAACTTCTACACTATCAATTGGATTTCAACCAAATTTCGTATGTGTTATGTGTACATAAACAGATATGACTGAACGTATTCTTAAGAGCCTCCAGGGCTGCCAACTGTTAATAAATACTCTCAATTTTTTTATACAAATACCCATATATCAGAAAATATGCAAGCCGACAGCTTTAAACTATGCACACGTATAGTACCTGACATTCTATATTAATTTGGAGTAACTTATATACGTCAGTGCTACCAACATGATTCTAACCTGCTGAGAGGTCCAACTTTAAATACATGTAACTTCTATACTGTCATTTGGATTTCAACCAAATTTCGTGTGTGCTATGTGTACCATAACAGATATGACCGTGCCGATCCTTAAGAGTAACCAGGGCTGCCAACTGTTAATAAATGCTGTCTCTATTTTTGTTACCCTAATATCAATATATCAGAAAGTATGCAAGCCAATAGCTCTAAACATTGCACACGTATAGTACCTGGCATTCTAGATTAACTTGGAGTAACTAATATAGGCCTACGCCAGTGCTGCCAACATGATTCTAAGCCTGCTGATAGGTCCAATTTTAAAATGCATGTAACTTCTATACTAACTAATGGATTTCATTCAAAATTGACACAACAGTAGATCATATTATTTCAGAATATTTCTGACCAATACATGTATGTCATTGTTGCCAACATGATTTTACGCGCGCTTTTAGTGTCAATGTTTAACTGCATGTAACGTCCATGCTATCCATTGGACTTCAACCAAATTTTGTATCCTGTACCTTAAGAGATGGAACTAAGAATATATTCAGTCACTAGGGCTGCCAACTGTAGTTGTCTATTAGGCTACATTATGCCAGGTATACAGTATTTCGAACTAATTAGAAATTTCGATATTACCAACTTAATTTCGTCATTATTCTAGATAGATCCATATAGATTAATCATTGGCATGAATCTTAAATTTTATGAAAAGTAGGCTCTTTAGTTCGTCACGGAACTTCTTGTTTTCTTTTGTATTATATTTTGTATTTGTATTTCAGGTGAAGATTGGGAAGGAGGCGACCGTGGTCAGAAGCTAGGAACCATCCCAGCATTTGCCTGAAGTAGAAATGGGGAAACCACGCAAAACCACTTACAAGATGGCTTAGATGAGAATCAAACCCACCTCTCCTCAGTTTTGCTTCACGAGGCTGAGTGGACTCCGTTCCTACCCTCAGGCAAGAATTAAATTTCTTGGCAGAGCCGGGAATCGAACCCAGACCTCTGGACGCCAGACAATAAGTATTATTTTTCCTTGCCTAAATTAATTTAGGCACGTTTCAACATTTATGAACACGATGAAGTAGATTTTATAAGTCATATAAATGCATATTTAACCGTATTTTAGCTTCAGGTCATCGTATTTTGGCCAAATCATCAACGCAGTCGTAATTTTCACCTCACATATTTAACAAAAAAATATATCCACCAGCATTAAAATAATTTTCAACGAAATCTTTAACAAAGCCTTGCAACCTCGCACAACCAGACAGAGCACTTTATTTTAGGCATCTTGAAAATACAATGAACTACTCACTGCCAGAAAAAATGGATACTAGATAGAGTATGGTTGGCATTCCTTTTTCATCACTCCGCAGAACAAGGAAACTGAACGTTGGCTATTGGGTAGGGGGAAGAGCAAAAAATAGATAAAATAGCTATAGAAATATAATTTCGGCATCTCAGATTGGCTCATGCTCTTACGACATAGAAATGATTTACATTGCAACGACATTGCAATACTGCTTAGCAGAAAATCTGTGTAAACAGAGAATTATTTGCGATAAAGCACACACCCCTTGCTGTTTGGGAAACTACAGCAATTCATCTCCATCCAGAAATTCAGTTTCTCAGTTTTCTATGGTTCCTTTTGAAATGATGGTTGCACAAAATATTCCTTCATATAAAGTGGAGATAACTAGTTTCCAAAAGTCCTTAGAGAAGAAGTACACAGCATCCCATTCCCTCGAGGTCCACGTCAAAAAGAACTAACTTCCTGTTAAGACGATACAGGGAACAAAATAAGAAATAGTGTCTGATGTAACGAAATGTGATTGTGTCTCCGAGATATATGGCAAATATTATTGTAGGCACTTTTTAACTCGACCGGCCTGGATAAATATTTCTGTTGAAATGCGAGATGTTGGATAGGGTGAACAACTCCATCGCTGTTGTTTTCGACACTGAAATGAATTTGATGTGGCCAGGTAAAGTATTTAGAATGAAATAAAGGGATTATAATCATAACGGACGGTGCTCTTTACATAGTAAAAACATCAAAAGGTCTTCAGATTCTGCGTCACAAAATGGTGCATGTAAGCTGTCTTACGCATGCTTTACATACCAAATTTATGTTGCATTTCTAGATAAGACTGAAACTAACAATCCATTTTTTATTCCGTCACCACCCCTTCCACAACAACCCGTCGTAATACGTTGGGGTACTTGACTTGATTCGGGAAACTACTAGTGCACAAACTACAGTGAGATTGAGAAGATCTTCAATAACTTTGACAGACGTGACTCGTATTCAGTCATTTTCATCCACAAAGTCAAACACTCAGCCAACATAAAATCAAAATGTCTCTGTGATATGTAAACTGCCTTGAAACCGTGGGCTTGTAATATTATTTGGTACATTAACATTTTTTGTGAAGGAAATTAAATTAAATGTGGAATGAAATTAAGTATGGAGTAAATTTTATACTTGGAGTCGAAATGAAATCAAATGGGGAATGGTAATAAATCCTCTGGGCGGAATGAAATTAAATCTGGAATAAAATTAAATCTTGGTGTCGAAATGAAATGAAATCTTCAACTCGGAGTGAAATTATATTTGGATTGATATCAAATGTTGAGGTCGGAATGAAACTAAATCGTCGACTCAAGAGTGAAATGTGTAATGAAATTAAATCCTCAGTGCGGAATGAAATTAAATTTGGAATAAAATTAAATCTTGGAGTTAGAATGAAATTAAATCGACAATTCGGAGTGAAATAATATGTGGTATGAAATCAAATCTTGAGGTCTGAATGAAATTAAATGTGGAATAAAATGAAAACATGGAACTAGGAACTGAATTAAATTCGGAGTGATGTGTGAGTAATAAAATGCAAAGAATGAAGTGTACTCACATGGAGCAAAAATTGGGAATAAAAACTTTTAAATAAAAAAAAAATTTTGAGACCACTTTGTTAAGTGGTTGGTTTTTGGTTGCAACCCCGGAGTAGGGCTGGTACTTTTAATCGATTAATTTCAAATATCGATTACTCAATTAATCGATTAATTGCCGCAAGTAACGATTAATCAGTTAATCGATTAATACATTAATCGGTTTTTCGATATATTTTGTGTCGATTAATCAATGTAATTCGCACTTTTAACTACGCTCTCACAGAATCAACAAACTATGACACAACTTGGTTTCTTAATGCAATCACTCGACATGGGTAGTCCCATAATTGGTGATATTTTTGATTCTCTTAGGGGCTTTGTAACGTCGTGGTCACGTAGCCCCGTGTACTAGGGTGTGTTTAAGACTTGCCTGATAACATGTGTCTCTGCGATGTCTGTACCAGTGTGTGTATTTGTAATTCAGGTAGAATTTGGGTAGGAACCGACCGTGGCCTTAAATTAGGTACCATCCCGGCATTGGCCTGGAGTTTAAGTGAGAAACCACGGAAAATCACTTCCAAGATGGCTGAGGTAGGAATCAATTCCGCCTCTTATTAGTTTTGCCTCACGAGGCTGAGTGTACCCCGTTCCAGCCCCCACACCAGAATTGAATTTCTTGGCAGAGCCGGGAATCGAACCCAGTCCTCTGTTGTGACATCCAAGATTGCTAGCCATTGCTCAACGCCCACTTTGAGGTTTCTTTTAACTAGGCTCCAATCACACTAAGCAAGCAAACTGGAAGGTCAATCACCACCATCAGTATTTCAACAAAGAATCACATATAATGACTAACTGTGTTAGTTTAATCAATACTGAAACTAAATAAGTGCAGTAAGTTTGTAGTAAATATCATAATCCATACTTGTAGCCATAGAATTATTAGCCTAAGGTAAGGTCTTAAAATACAATACATATGATAGGCTTACATAATTTTGTTTGATTACGATGAATAATAAACTAATTAACACTTGTTTGGAAGTTTTACGGGAGCGAAATAAAATGGCAGTATAAATGAGCCGTCACAAAGAGAAAGGAAACATAACTTACTTAAAGAATTCGTTAAATGTCGTAAAGTGACCAGGCTGGTTAGATCCATTCCCACGTGTTATTGACAACTGATTGCTCCATCTTGAAAAAATTACAAGCATTTTTGTTTCTTCGTTCCTTCTAAATGTAATGCCGTTACAGCTATTTATTTTAAAAGTAACTTCTTCACCCTATCTTAACCGTAGAAAGTAACCGTTACTAGTAACGGCGTTAGAAGTAACGCATAACTCCCCAACCCTGGTTCAGAGTTTCAAATTGGTCATATGAACAAATTCCACGGTATTGAGTCCAGGGCTCAATGGTTAACATAATATTACAAGGCAGTTGGCAGCCCTCAAGGCTCTGTAAATACGCATCTCTTCAGACATACATTGCACGTGCGAAATTTGGTTGGTATGCATTTGAACACTGAACTAATACGTGCATAGAATGATATTGCTAGAAATAAAGTTGACAGTTTACTCTAAATTTGTCTAAATCATCTTGGACTTCCAATGTGCTAACAAAGTTTGAGGTTAGTTCCACACACACATATTCTGACATAATGAGTCTAGGGTTCAAAAGTCTTGAGACCATTCATTGGTAGCCATGGTGACTCTGATAATTAGCACAGTTATATATCACAAGTCATATATTGCTCATAAAAATTTGGTTGAAATCCATTTGTTTGGAAGATGCATTTAAACATGCATGTGCATTTAACAATGAACCTATCGTCACGCGTGGAACTATGTCGGCAACACAGTCATATGTGAGTTACTCAATATGAATCAACTACACACCATAATAATTTATGGATTACCGGGTGAGTTAGCCGTGGTCGTTACGGCATGACTGCTGGCAGTCGCTCACATCCGGGAGGCGAGGAGGTTCGAATCCCCCCGCCGGCAACCCTATAGATGGTCTTCTGTGGTTTCCCATCTTCTTTCCAGGCAAATGGCGAGGTTGGTCCCTAACTATAGGCTACAGCCGCTACCTTCCAACTCCTCGTCCTTACATTCAAACTTTCCTCCCCAAACAACACTCCACACACGCAACGGTACGTGTAGCTCACCCATTTGGTGTCCGCCTCGAAGCAGCTACAACAACTGGCGAGCCGAACATGTCCTCGGACACTCCCGGCACTAAAGGCCATACGCTAAAAAATGTATGGATTTATGCCAAATTTTGTATGCACAATGTACGCCTTAAGAGACATAACTCTGTGCATGACCTACCTAGGTATACGTGTGCAAAGTTTAAATCTGGTTACGTGGATACTTTTTGATACATTGAGACTAGGGTTCAAAATTCTAAAGAGCATTTTTTAACAGCTAGTAACCCTGGTGGACTCTGAAAATATTCAGGGTTATATCTCTTGAGACACGCATTGCATGTACGAAATTTAATTGAAATCTATTTGTTAGTATGGAAGTTGCATGCAGTTGAAAAATGAAACCATCAGTACACGTAGACTCATGTTGGCAACACTGTCATACATGAATAGCTCATAATTGATCTGCAGTGTTATTGTCTATACGTGTGCGATGTTTAGAACTGTTTACGTAAACACTTTCTGAGATATGGAAACTAGGGTTCAAAATTCTAGAGAGCATCTATTAACACATGTCAGCCCCGGTGATGAAAATATGCATAGTTACATATTTTAGGGTGTAAACTGTGAACATAAAATTTCGTTGAAACCCAATAGATAGTATGGACGTTACATGCAGTTATACATTGAACATATGAGAACACGTAGAATAGTGTTGGCTCCGCTCAAAATAAACATGGAATATTACGGTCTATATGTGTGCCAATTATGGAACAGTTTCTATGTACACTTTCTGAGATATCCAACATTGAATTCAAATGGCAATTGTGGTTCTTTTCCAGCAGTTGTTAGCAATAACGTCATTCTCAAATAAGGTCTAGAGATGTCCTAGCATAGATCTTCGCTCAAACCAAATTCTGTGTCGATAGGTGCCAATTAGTACGAAATGGTTCGTAAGGCTAGGGCAGGTCAAGCTTATCGACTGGCCTCATTGTGGGGCAGACATGAATCCCATCGAGAGCACGTGAGCCAAGACGAAGAGAGTAATGGTGGGGACCTGGCCCGACTGGCCTCCTTGTGAGGCAGACACGAATCCCATCGAGAACGTGTGGACCAAGACAATGAGAGCAATGGTGGTGGAGACCTGGCCTGATCCCGCGCCTATACGAACGATGCTCTCTGGGATGTTGTCAGTGCGGACTGGGATGATAAGGCCGGTGACAACAATACGTATGATTCTGCCTTAATAGATTCCATTGTCATACACCGGAAGAGATCGTGCACAACGGCTATGCATACCCAACAGCCCTATTCACAACCACAAATAAGCCCTCGCACACCAGATATTATAGCATGATAAAACAAAAGAAGTTATGCACCGCGCAATAAGTCAGTGTAGGAATAAAAATAAAGGTAAAACTGTTTCACCCTACTGAGACTTGAACTCTTAACACCAGAGGCGAGTGGTAGAACTCACAACTTGGCACGCACGGCTACCACCTTAACTTACAGAGCCTGCACGTTCGGAGGCACTTCACAAAGCTATAACATCACCACCGGACAAAATATAGTGTATACACTACGATTAACGTAGCCTCTGGAGGGATATACAGGGTGTAACTAAATATGTGGGAAAGTTCCAGGGATTCGATAGAGGATCTGACAGCAAGCTAAACATGTACTGTAAATATATGGTGTAGTTGCTTTCGTTTCCGTGTTACAATCATTGTTGTGGCGTACATCACACAGACCGCTTCACTATGCAGGTTGGTCATTTGTGTTGATAAAGTGTACGTTACCACTTACAGTTCTCTACAGAAGGTGCTCAAAATGGCTACCACGAGCTGTAATGCAAGCGTCTATGCGCCGCATCATTGACTGTCTCACACTCTCCCAGCGTTTGTCGTATCCTTACTCTATTCGCTAACGCAACATGTCCACGTTATGAATAGGTGTGGCATACACAATGGCATTTAAATGACCCCATGAGTAGAAGTCAAATGGGTTGAGATCTGGAGAACGAGCAGGCCACGGTGTCGGTCCCTGACGCCCTACCCATTTGTTTGGACTTGAATAGCGACGAAACGTACAAGTGGCCTGTGTGATCTCCACAAATGACCAACTAGCATCGTGCCGCCGTCTGTTTTATGCAAACCACAAACAATGCTTGTAACACGGCACCGAGTGCACAAACACCATATGTTTACAGGACATGTTTTGCTTGTTGTCAGGTCCTCCATCGAATCACCGGAGCTTTCACACATTTTTAGTTACACCCTGTATTATGTCCAGACTGAAAGACGCAACAAGCCATGTCCTCCGGCTGTATAAAGGTTCCCACACACCGGAGCGATCGCGGTGGCGATCAGGTCTTTTCACACTCAGACGTGCGGTGGTAGCGATCAGTTTGGAAAATCGTGTACGTCAAGGATGCATCGGTTATCTCAACAGGGGGAAGAATCGTTAATGTGGGCAGCGGTAGTTGATAATGAGGAGCAGCAGTGAGCAAGGTATTTATTCCTTTCATTGTGTACAATTAGAGAAATGTGAGAAGTATTTACAAATAATAAGTTACAAATCACAAATAATATATTATAATTAAATAACATATTTTTCAGGGGAAAAAAAAACGTACGAGGACGTGGATTCACGACCTGAATCTGCTTCGTGAGCATCAAGGAGAAATTCACACTTAATATCGGCAACTGTGACAACATGAAGAGCGATTCTACATTTACAGTAGTCTACATTCGGATGCCAATGGAATGCTTTGATGATCTACTGGACAATATGTTTACAGTCAGGATGCGACAAATCAAGTAATATGTTACGCAATTTCACTTCTTCAATGAGTTGCTCTGTTGTCGCACTCATTGTCATGTCAACACACAGTGACGCGGGCAGCGGTCAAAGTCGACAAGCTGCATCTGATCGCCACCGCGTAGTAAAACGCTGCACTGTCCTGAGTGATCGCTGCCTGTCTGAAAGCTTCTATTTAATTCTGCAGGAAGTATTTTATCGCCACCGCCATCGCGCCCGCCACCGCGATCGCCCCGGTGTGTGGGAGCCTAGGACAACGAAATAGAACGTAACTCGGCAACGCCATGTTACATGTTCTACCCTCCCAGACCACCTGTACGTGTTGAGAGCAACTATATCTTCCAGGAGACGCTCAATTTCTGTGTCGACTTTTATATTATTGGAAAATAGAATTTTTGAATGTTGAATTCTGTGGCATAATTTAAATTATCTTAATTATTCATTTGATGTAATAAATAATAATAATAATAACAGTGATGAAAATATCACACGAATAAAACTTATTAAATCCACCATTAGGGAAAAATGTTGTTCCACCTCTTAGAATACTTTGAAGACACCAGTAGTTATAAAAACGCGCGTGCCAATTCCTCCGCTGCTTCTTTTCTACGAAGTACAGGGGATGTCTCATAAGTAGGGACCGGATATTCATGCACTAAAAATGATTAAAATATGCATGCAATTATGCACTAAAATGTAGAAAATATGCATTAAAAATTGAAAAATATGCTCTTAACAATAAGCCAATCATATTCACTCTTCTTTCCCTCCTTTGCTGTGATATGTGCAGTCGTTTTTGCATGTTGTTCAAGTTGAAATTCCTTTTCACATTTCACTTCCTTCGAGTATACTTGACAATAGACGACAACGCCATTAGTTGAATAATCACTATTACCAGGCACCCACTGCTTGTCTTCTCTTTAGTCATTTTGAGTTAAGGATATGCAGACTAAGAATAAAGTAACACATTAACTAAAGAAAATCCTTACAAAACTAACCCCCGGGCTACTTACTGGCTGTCGAGATGGTGAAAGGAATGTCCCACCCCATTCTCTTCTTCAAATAGCCAGGCAGCATTGCTTAAAGTGCGAGTACTGTCATCAGACTCATCTCGTTATCTGTTTCTCAGAAAGTTGCTTACAGTACAAGGGATACTGCCCAAATGGTGAATGGAATGCAACATCCGATTCCCTTCTAAAAATAACCAGGCAGCATGCTTGCGTAAAATAATAGTTATTAATCCGTTGCTCAGAAACTTGCTTACAAGGGATGTCCAACACGCAAGCGAAACCTATTTTGTTCAAGATTTTTTATATCATACCTAATTTCAACAGTATATGCTAAAATATGCTGTTATGTTCAGAATATGCAAAAAATCCAATATACCCTCAAAATATGCATTTACATATGCGCATATGCATTTTCAAAAAATCCGGTCCCTACTCATAAGTAATGATGTTCTTTAAAGATTTTTTTGAAACTTTTCTGACAAGAAATTAAACTATTCTTCAAGGATTCTATGGTCTTAAGCCATCTTTCAGCGAGGTTTATTATCCCACGACGGTTCCAGTCTCTGGGTTTTGATGTGAAGAATTCGGTGAGACCCACTTCCACAGCTTCAATGTTTTCAAAATTTCTTCTACGCGAGAAAGGGGCAATGGATCGAAAAAGATGGTAATCTGAAGGCGCAAGATCAGGCCTGTATGCTGGATGTGGTAGCAATTCGGCTCCTCGCAATTACTGAATTTTTGACATGGTTGTTCGTGCAGTATGAGGTCTCGCATCGTCCTGCTGCAAGATAACTCTATTTCGGTCAACGAAAGCTGGGTATCTCCATCTCAACATTTCATGAACTCGTTCCAGTTGTTGAGAATAAAGATCCGCATTGACTGCACGCCCGTTTGGAACAAAATCCCAGTGAATCACTCCTTTAAAATTTCACCAGACACAAAATATCACTTTGGGGACGAACCGATCCATTTTAACGATGACTTTGGCAGGTTGACGGGGACTTGCCACTGATTCGAGGCGTCAGCGTTGCGGTAATAGACCCATTTTTCGACATACGTATGTGACAATTCTCCTGATAAATCCATCATCCATTGGGTTACCGATTAGATGACGAAAGATATCCAATCTATATTGAGCCTGTACAGGGGGCAATTCATGAGGTACAGCTCAACATCTTCTGTTATACTTTCTTCTGGTAGCCTACGAGTAGCCTACTTCTTTGGAGATTTTCTTCCAAAACTCTTGCGTGTATTCTCAATTTCCCATAGTTTAGGTCTTCCAACCTAGATGTTAGGCCCCTTAAAACAACAATTATCATCATCATCATTAGGTCTTCCAGAACGCGGTAAATCTGCAGTGTTTTCTTCTCCAGTGTTGAACGTTGGAACCATCGTTGTGCCACACGCTCACTAATGACACCTCCTTCCACTTCACACATTCTTCGAGCCACGGCAGCAGCTCTGTTACCTAGTTTCTAGTAGTGCTTTAGAAGGACCCTAACGTCCAACATTGTAAGTTCTATTTGTGATTGTGTATCAACAACTGATGACTGATACATTCTCGCAATATACGCAATTCTATTCATGGCCTCCTGTAAATAGCATTGGCGAACCAAAGAAAACCAATTCTATCTTATAAAACACCAAACTTAAAAAACTATACTACTTATGAGACATCCTAATATTTCACAAACGGTATCCTCAAATATGAATTATTCCATCTCTTCACGGAATAATCCGATCACAGTAGAACTTTGTATGATGGACCAATGCTTTGAGTAAAACAATCAGGCTGATTTTCTAGTGTCGTTCCCCTGAATCGTAGATGGTGCTTGTAAACGGCTGTTACATGGTGTCTATTGATCCATTTGCAATTAAAAGTTAATGCAACTAGTATGATAAACGAACTGTTCTGGTGTACTCTCCAAATGTCGCATTCACCACATATAGGTTGTACGTCCACGGTGTAAGTTCCGTTTGGTAATAAAAATAAATCGAGTACAGACACAGACCAACTATATATTGCAAAACAAACTACAAACCGTAACATATATTTCTACATAGCTCCTCCCACCACATTGGAGGCTCTGTCTTGGCATAGTGTGGCACACGTTTTAGTATGTCTTCTTCATAAATCGTTGCAACCTGTATTGTCAACAATTTCATGAAATTTGCGGAAAGTTCGTAGAACGATCTTCCTTGACGCGTTCTTCAACTGCACGAGCCAAGTCTTCATTAACCAACTAAAAAAAACACTTCGTTCGACATCGTGCACTTGATCACGTCCTTCATTGAACTGTCAGACCCATCTCCTTACCATTGAATCGCTCATCGCATTTTCTCCATACACCTCGCAAATCTGTCGATGAATGTCTGGTAGGCTATAGTTTTCTTCGCATTCAATAAAAGAATGGCAGATCTAATCTCACAAGCGCTAAGCCACTGCATTTCCAATCAACGTCGCCATTCTAACCAAGCACTACAAAGCGTAAACTGTCTGCTGACAGCGAATACAAAATGGCGTCATCTCCTTCTCCTTGACTAGAAGCAACTACCACGCATGCGCCAGTCTGCGATTGCAGCGATGCCGGGGCAACGTACTAAATCGAAACTTACTTTCTGGACTTGCCTAGTAGATGACGGGATTGCGTATTTTTAAAGGTATAGGCATAGGCTATATGCGGAATATTTCGTGCATAATTGGACCGATTTTTTTTTGGGGGGGGGGGAATGTGATGAGTAGGCTTTCTATAATGTTAATCTTCTGGCACTGAATTATTTAGCTTAATTTCATCAATGTTGTGAATGTGTTTCTGTAATTTGTGAATGTATTTCTGTAATTAAATTTGTTTTTGGTAAGTTGGCACCCTTGGAGCGTTGATGAGCAAGATGGAACAGGTTTTGAGTAACTGAATGTAATGGCTGGATAGTGATGCTCCTTGTTGTGTACAATAAAAGTGATTGTTCTTGAATTGTAGACATGAGTTGAAGAATTGATTTGTAACATTTTGGCGACCATTGACAGGACTGGATTGAAAAAGTTGGTTTGGTAAACAATTTCCCTGTTTTGTTTTGTTTTGAATTTGTTGCCTCGCAATGGCCACGATTGAAAAGTTGAAAAAGAAGAGAAGTGCGTATCGGGCAAGTGCGACGAAAGCTATTGGAGCGGTCGGAGTTGAAGCCGATTTCCAAAAATTACGTGTGAAAATAAATACTCTCCGAACAATTGCGGATACCTTAAAAGAATTGGACGAAAGCATCTTGAACGAGTTGTTGAATGTTGACGGAAACGAGGATGCCTGTATCGAAGAAACAATGCACTGTGTTACCGTTCAAGAAGGCCTTCTGCAAGCACGTCTTGAAGCCGAGGATAAAGTGGAAGGATTAAAACCTAGTGTTGCCAGTTGTGTTGATGAGAGAGATAATTTCAGCGTACAGAGCAACGTGGCTTCGGCGTCGTCATCCATGTCGTCAGAGAGGTTAAGGCTGCCGAAAATCACGCTTGAGGTATTCGATTTGGGTCCAGGTAACTGAATAAATTTTTGGACACAATTTCAAAGGATTCATGAGGATTCTAACATTACGAATGTTGATAAGTTTAGTTACTTAAAAATGTCAGTGAAGGGACAGGCTAAGAAGCTAGTTGACAGTTATCCACACACAAGTGAGAATTATGTTAAAGTCTTGGACCATTTAAAGAATCGTTTTGGTAAAGATGAGTTGGTTATAAATTGTATGTATAAAGATTTGTTGCAATTGGTTCGCTCGGATTTATCTGTGACTGACCTGTATGATAATATAAGTACTAAGTTGAGATCCCTAGAAACATTAGGCATGAATTCTGATAGGGCAGCAATCTTAGTTCCACTCATTGAAGAATGTCTCCCCATTGATGTTTAGAAAATATGGGAAAGAAGAGCAGCAGAAGAGGACGATGATGGTGGTAATAAAATTGATAAACTTTTGTGTTTTCTGGGCAAAGAAGACGAGAGTGAACAAAGACTGCGTAATCATGCTAAGGTGAATGAGGTTGATAAATTCACTGCGCCCAGAACAGAGCCAACAGCTGCAGCTCTCGTTTCTTTCACTCCTACTGTCAGGCAGAATCGGGTAAGTTATCAGCAAACAGGACGGCCACACAAAGTAACCCTAACCTGTTTGTTTTGTAATGAGAACCATCCCTCTTACAAGTGTTCTAAAGAAATGTCGGTTGAGGACCGTCGTAAAACTGTAAAAGAAAAACGAGCTTGTTTTGCATGCTTGCAGGGAGGTCACTCGAGACAGCAGTGTAGGAAAAGAATAGATTGTGGTAAATGTAAAGGGAGGCACTATGATATCATGTGTGTTGGTGAACCCAGCAGAACAGCATCGTTATTTGCAGGGCCTAGTGGAACTGTCATTTTAAAAACATTAGTAGCACAATTGCGTGGTGTCACTGTTCGAATATTACTTGATACTGCTTCACACCGCAGTTATATTTCGGAAGCTATCTGTGAAAAATTGGGTTTGATCGAATGTGGTCGTGAAAATATTTGTCATATGCTGTTTGGTGGGAGTGTATCATCTGAAATATCACATCCAATTCATGAAATTGAACTAACTAGCTTACAGGGTGATAACAGTTTTGTTCTTAAGGCACTTAGGGAGAAGAAGATTTGTGGTTTGATACCACCTGTGAATGATCCGCATTTGTTACGGAAGGTGGCTGCACATGGTATTACATTGACAGATGATGGAGTTAACCGACCTATTGATGTGTTGTTATGAGCTGATGTTATGGGCGAACTTGTTACAGGTGTGAAATGTATTGACTCTAAGCTGTTAGCATTTGAGACGAAGCTTGGATGGTGTCTCCTGGGTACCGCAGAGAGGCAAGAGGTAAGCAGTATGACAAACTTTGTGACCTCTTTGCTCTATTTACACCATCCTTTATGGGACTTAGAAGTTATTGGAATTGAGAAACAGACAGAAAAAAAAGGTCGGACATAGATGATAGATGTTTGCGAAATTTTGAAGACACAATTCGTTTCGAAGGTGAAAACTGTCGGTATGTAGTAACATTGCCCTGGATTGATGATCACCCCCGTCTTCCCACTAATCGTGAAATAGCTGAAAGTCGTCTGAAATCAACAGTAAGCCGTTTAGATAACAATGGACTCTATGATGCGTATGATACTGTTTTTAAACAATGGGAAACAGATGGGATTATTGAAATAACATCTGATGAAAACATAGTCACTTTCTACCTCACAGACCAGTTATAAATTATGGGAAAACAACTAAAATCCGCCCAGTCTTTGATGCATCGGCGAAAAGTATTGGAAACGTCTCTCTAAATGATTGTTTAGCAACGGGACCCAACTTGATTGCTAGTATCGTACCTATCCTATTACGTTTCAGGTTACAGGAGGTCGGTGTTGTGGGAGACATAAAACAGGCTTTCTTAATGATTGGACTGAACCCTGAGGATCGAGAAATGTTAAAATTCTTGTGGTGGCGTGATGGGCATATTATAACGCTGCGTCACTGTCGTGTAGTTTTTGGAGTTGTGTGTAGCCCATTTTTGCTGAATGCCACCATCACTCATCATTTGAATACTCTAAGTGGTGACTTAGTTGAAAGACTGAAAAATTCATTTTACATGGATGATTGCCTTTGTTCATTTCAGTCCCTGAGTGATGCCAAGGAATTTGTGTCCGAAGTTACAAATGTGATGTCTCAAGCCAGTTTCCAACTCCGTGGGTGGGTTTTGTCAGGAGATGATGTGACACAAAATGTCTTAGGTGTCAAATGGCATGCTTTAGATGATCTGTTGGGATGCAACTTTAGCTTCGATCCAAAAGAGAAAATCAATGAATTAACTAAGAAGAAATTGCTGTCGATTATAAGCAGGGTGTTTGATCCATTGGGTTTGTTATCGGCACCTTTACTCCATCTCAAAATTGCATTGCAAATGGCATTTAAGCTCAAACTACACTGGGACACACCCCTTCCAAAAGAAATTCAAATGAAGTGCTCGCAGTGGCTTACTGAAGTTGATTTGATTGACAGCATTGTGGTTTACATGTATTCAGTGATGCCAGTCTCCTTGGACTGGGCACTTGTGCCTTTATGAGGTATGAAAACAAAGATGGCTTTAATGTTCGATTTGTTTTAGCTAAGTCCAGAGTTGCACCAATGGAAGACATGTCAATCCCTCGTAAAGAGCTTGTAGCGGCAACACTTGCAGCAAGGCTTGGTTCTGTTATTAGTAAATCGACTAATATTTCCAACATTGTGTACTGGTCTGATTCTATGATTGTTCTTTACTGGATCAAGAAAGGTGAATGGAAGACCTTTGTTGGAAACCGGGTAAAGGAAATCCACCAGTTGACGTCACCCGAGCAGTGGCGATTTGTTCCTGGCGATTGTAATCCTGCTGATATACTCAGCCGAGGATGCTTGCTGTCCGAATTTGTTGCATCAAAATGGTGGGAGGGTCCTCAGTGGCTCCTAGAGAATGAGAACAAGTGGTTAACTGTGAAAATAGCCCCTACAGAAGAGGAATCGAAGAAAACGGCTGTTAGTTTGTACAACACAAACGATGTAAGAGAAAACTTGTTCACACACTTTGCTTCTTTCTCGAAAAATGTGCGTGTTGTTGGTTGGATCTACCGATTTCTTGAGAAAGCTAGTGGGAAAAGTTCAAACTGCGGAGAGGAGTTGACTGGCAAAGAAGTACGACATGCTGAATTAAAATTTGTACGGTGGATTCAGAGTAGTCACCCTCTAGATGTAAATAATTTCAACATTAAAACTGATGATGATGGCTTGATTCGAGTTCGTACTAAAATATTATCTGATGAGTTCACACCCATGTTCAAGGAACCCATTTTACTACCTCAGTGTGAACTAGTGGAGTCCATGGTGGTAGAATGTCATGAGAAAATGCACCATGCTGGAGCAAGTACTGTGTTAGGAGCACTGAGAGAAGAATACTGGATAGTCAGAGGTAGCCGATTAGCCCGACGTGTTGTTAGTAAATGTGTTCGTTGTCTCAGGCACAAAGCCCAACCAGTGAGAACGCCACCAGTCGGGTTACCTAATAACCGTGTAAATCTTGGAAAGGTGTTCCAAGTATGCGGAGTCGATTTGGCTGGACCTCTTTTCATAAAAGATGGTACTAGGGTTTGGATTGCCTTGTTCACCTGTGCTGTATACCGTGCAGTCCATCTTGAAGTGGTAGAGTCGCTCTCTACAGAATCGTTTTTACATGCTCTTCGAAGAATGATTGCCAGACGAGGCAGAATCACAACTATGTATAGTGATAATGGTACTAACTTTGTAGGAGTTTGGAATCTCATTAAGCAGACTACAGTTGAACATGAATTGAAAATTCAGTGGCTATTTAATGTTCCCACAGGTGCTTGGTGGGGTGGATTTTTTGAGCGGCTTATTGGGGTGATGAAAAGACTGTTGAAAATATCCCTTGGTCGTGCGTTATTAAATCTTTGTGAACTAATGATCTTGATTACCGAGATTGAGGCTGTTATGAATGCGCGTCCCTTTACCTACATGTCTGAAGATGTTAATGAGTTGAGACCAATAACGCCTGCTATGTTTTTGCAGGAGCAGTTTGAGACAAAGGTGCCTGATCTTGACGAAGAGGATGAAAAGGGTCTTTCTGCTAGGGTGAAATATGTAGCTGAGGTTAGGATAAACCTAAAAGAACGTTTTCGTCAGGAATACCTAGGGTCTCTGATGTTAAACACTGCTAAGTCTTCTAAGAATGTCAGGGTGGGAGATGTTGTATGGGTTGTGTCTGACCAAAAGAAAAGAATTGACTGGGAATTGGCTCGAGTGCTTGAGATCTTCACTGGTAAAGATGGAGTAACTAGAGTGGCAAAGGTAAAAACAGTTAAGAGTGAGTTGTTGCGACCAGTCCAACGTTTGTGCTTGATGGAGATTGGATCTCCTTAAGAAAATAGTGATGGTTCTTTGTGTGGTCCCAATGCTGTTGACTTGGTGCCTGATTGTGACTCTAGTAACCCCCCTCAAGTAGTTGAGAGTGAAGCTGTTGCTCTGACAAGAAGGGGCAGGGTTGTTAAAAGGCCAACCAAACTGAATTTGTAAATATTTGTTTATTCCTATGTTTTGTATTATCTTTGTGCTTTTAGTTGAAACCTACCGTTTCAAGGTGGGAGAATGTTGTGAATGTGTTTCTGTAATTTGTGAATGTATTTCTGTAATTAAATTTGTTTTTTGTAAGTTGGCACCCTTGGAGCGTTGATGAGCAAGATGGAACAGGTTTTGAGTAACTGAATGTAATGGCTGGATAGTGATGCTCCTTGTTGTGTACAATAAAAGTGATTGTTCTTGAATTGTAGACATGAGTTGAAGAATTGATTTGTAACAATCAATATAGAAGCCATGCATAAGACTTTCTCTAAAATGACTCATTACAGATAGATGCTATCTCTGCAGGTGTGGACGTAATTAACTGATACTAAGAGTTACATACTCTCGTAATTATTAATATAGTATAGTGGTGGTGATGATTTTTGAGGGGTGGAACATTCCGGTCATCCGCCCTAATTTCTAGTACAGGTAGGCTATTGTACAGGCCCCCAGGGGGTTGCACCCCCTGGAAGCCACCCTCCATCATCTATTAAAACCATCCCTAACTGGCAAATCTCATAAGTCCAGAACAGCATCTTTTACACAGCGAGGGCGGCTGACCAACTTGGAAGGCTTGCCAAACACTTGCATCACACTATAAACATCTACACTATAACTAACTGGGGCAGCTATGCCAATGGAATGCTGACAGTACAACACCAAAGCCTATAAGAGGAAGGCCTTAATGAGGACACACTCTCTCTCGATTATCAGTCATACAGTGTGTCAGCCGGAGGCCCTAGCTGTTATCATCAGGTGAGTCAGCAGTGTTCATATATCCTATACTCTGTAAAACCTACGCCACAAACTTGTACACCTAATTTGCACTATTGTTCACACTTCCCTAAAAGGGACATACAATTTCATACATCACTGACCAATAAATACTTGGTCAGTAAACTACACCTTGTATTCATAATTACACGCCTCTTCACGTCCCAACACCCTTCCCGACTCTCGTCACGAGTAAGCGTGACAACAGTAGCCTGTAATCGCCAGCTCAAGTTCTATTGTGTCTCTCACACGCGACCGCTGGCTGCAAGCCGCCAGCATAGCTGACACAAGCAGGACGGTTATATAATTCCTTCTGACCAGCTGGGAGTCTAGTACATTAACCTGCGCCCAGCAGATCATCCCCATAAGCGACACTTACGTCTTTACAGGAGCACCCCCTAGCATTTAGACATCACACAACACGCTACACTGGTAAGCTTACCCAGCTACGAGAAGCTGCCCTCTTTAGAAATCACCTTCCAAATTAGCACATTAACACATATGTTCTAGATCCAACTACCCCCAACTAAGGGATCTAAAACAATTTGGTGGAGACGCCTCTACTACGCACAGTAAGGGTGGGACTCACACAACGAGCCCTAGTAGTAGAAACGACCCCTACCGTACCGCATACAGCCAAGCGAGACTGGGAAGAATTTTTTTTTTAATCCCATATTACGTCCCACATTTTTTTCTGTTACATAGGAGTTTGTATTATCACACCCACCCCCATCTGCCCCATAGTGCAAGGTCAGTGGAAATTAAATGTCCACATTTAGAACCACACTAAGAGACTTTGTGCACCATTTGTCGGCTAGTACAACTCCACTCCTGCCGAAGCTAAAAATTAAGAACAGTGACTTAATAACTGACCAGACTGCAGTACAACTTCTTAGGGAACTCGAATTCAAGACATCAGAGATCCGCGCTCAACACTCTGCAGCGGCAGCACAAGTTATACACTTTACACGATCCCAGGCCAGTGAACACAGACAAGAGTCACCAATATCCAGCGCTAGTGAAGTAGATTGCCTGCCAACACTCCACCCCCCCATTGTTGCAGCAACTGCAAATCACAGAGCAGAAAACTGGTAATCTGCTCGAGCGCATTACACAGCTACTAGAGACAGACACTGTCAAGTCAGATAATCACACGACAGAGGCAGTTCTAGACATCCACACTATTCTGGAAACTGTGAAACAGGATTTAGACAGGACTGTACACGTAGTCAAATCCACACAGTACGACAACACACCATCAATCAGTACCGACATATCAGGTGACGAGCCACCTGGTAACATAACACAAGTGTCGTATACGGGAAGCGAGGCTAATTCCCCTCTAAATAGCCCAAACACCTCGGCACAAGATAGCGGTGCGAAAAGCATAGACAGATCACAATCACTACACAGCCAACAAGAGACAGCTGAACACGAGATGAACAGACAAGCAGAGTACCCCATGATCCACCCCACAAAGTTCACGGGGGAAGGCCAGGATCCCGATGAATACCTCAAGGCCTTCAATAGAACGGCTCGGATCAATGGTTGGAGCGAGGAAGTTAGAAAACGGCTCCTTCCTGCATACCTCACAAAGGCGGCTATGACATGGTATGAGCTCCATGAGGACACACTAGACGCTGCCACATGGGAGGAAATCACTTTATTGTTGAAAAGTGAATTCCAGCTCATACCAGATGATGACGACCTGTACGACCAAATTAGACAGAGGTCACAGGGACCTAAGGAAAGCGCCCAGGCATACATCAACGTAAAGTTGATAATGTGCGACAAATATAACGCAGCTATGACGAACAAACAGAAAGTCAAGCTGTTAATGCAGGGCCTCAGACCATCCATAGTGGACAAGTTGTGTATTATGAACAACCCCACGGTCCAACACATGTTGAACAACATAAAGACCATTGAGGAGGGAAAAAAGATCACGGAAAAAGCTACGGAGAAAGCCGTGGATCAACACTTCCAGACACAAAAAGACGACACTAATCATAAAATGGACGAATTAGTGGACAGGATGGAGAAGTTAACAATAGCTGCCATCCAAGCAGGCGGGAGACCGCTAAGGGATGAACACGTAGACACACAAGAGCGCTACTATCCTGAAAGGGATATGGGGTACACCGAGAGGAGACACTACGGGAGGGAGGAAAATTACTACCCTCCACAGCGGCCAACAACACCTCACCCACAGGATAGGCCACACTACCCTCCTCGGTATTCACCGGTATCGTACACAGACACAGAGCCGACATACCCCTCACGGCGACCACCATCCCCGTACACACAGGAGTACTACCCTGAGGAGTACGAGCACACCATCCCCCGACGAAACAGCCCGCCACCAAGTAGACAGGCCTACGATGCCCCACAATACAGGGCAGACAGGGAGTACCGGGAAAACTCACCCCCAAGCAGGCAAGGCTATGTGGCCCCGCAGTACAGGGGAAATGGGGAATATCGGGAGAACCCGCCCCCACGCAGGCAGAGCTATGCACCCCCACAGTACAGGGGAAATGGGGACCGTCGAGGAAACCCACCCCCGACCAGACAGGGGTATGCAGCCTCCCGGTACAGGGAAAAGGGGAATCGACGGGAAAACCCGCCCCCGCAGAAGCAGACATACACCCCACCCTGGCGGAGACAGGACAACGGACCACCGGGCAATAACCGACAGGCTAGAAAACCTACAAGAGGACGGGACAATACAGATACATACACAAAGGGCCCGGAACACTACCCCCTCCCCGACGAACACCCGAGGGAGTTCAGGGATGAGGCACCCCGCCGGACAGACAGGGGGGCAATACTCCCCACACCTAGCCACACACCGCAGGCGGGGAGCTGGCGCAGCCACCCCGAGGGGAGGCGCACATACAGTACAGGCAGGCGCACACCTACGTTTCAAAAAACGCCTAAACGGGGAGGTTCGGCCAGCTGATGAAGCGGCTGAGGTTCCTCCCCCAACACAACACCAGAAAGGCCCTTCCCCCAAGCAAACTCGTAAGAGTAAGGGGAAGAAGCAGCCAGCTAAAGCTAAGGCTGACGATCCGCCCCCGGGCCGTTTCCAGACACACCCCGTACAAGGAGACGGCAACTGCCTGTTTAGGACTATTAGCTTCCTGGTTCGGCATAACGAGGACCATCATAAGGAATACAGGCAGGAAACGGTCAAACACATCCTGGTCAACTGGAAAGAGTACCGGGACTTTGTGTCGGACGAGCGGGAAAACCCATTCCAGACCGGGGCGGATTACAGAAAATACATGGGTAGGGACGGCACCTATGCCAGCGCCGTAGAGGTGACCGCTCTCGGCAAGGTGCTTAAAGCCAATATCCACGTATACACTGACGTGCACTCGCCCCCGCTATTTACCACTGCGGGATTTGACAGGGACCTGCACATACTTTTTACAGGGAACCCTAAGGCGGGACATTATACACCCCTCACAATCACGCACAAACAGACTGAGAGAAAACCCACACCCTCCAAACAGAAAACCATACCCCCTCCACCACAACGCAGGGTAGGAAGTGACCACACACAGGCGCAGGACGCGAGCTCACTCGGTACTGGGAAGCCAGCAACAGGAGTCGAACTCGCGACCGCCTGGAACAAAAAACGGGGTAACAAGGGCAAGCTCAGGGTCACATTCGCAGACACACCTCCCCTGGAGAGAGAAAACAACAGCACGCCTACACAAAAGCTGGGAACGGTCAGTGCATTAAACGTTCGCCAGCAGACTTCTATTTTCACAGCGCGAGCGGTTAAGAGAGCTGGCAATGTACTTGGTGAGCGCACTTTGCTGACCGAGCCAAAGTACTCGGGACAGGAAGTAAGCCAAGAGGCGAAACGTGCCAGGTACGATAAGCGGCCAGCTCCATGCCTTCCCAGTACAGATGTTACGGCGGTAGCAACAACAACAACATACACCCTACATAACACATCGGTGCAGGGCAATGGATTTCAGGTATCGGCCCTCACGATACACGCCAACATAAACGGGCACAGAGTGCAGGCCCTAATTGACACTGGGGCAGCGGTAAGTTGTGTAAATAGAAGACACGTTACCGAAGGCCAAATACACGATGTCACGGGTGACATCCGGCTGGTAGCGGCCAATGCTCAGACGCTAGAAAACGCGGGGGTGGCAAACATACATCTTAAGCTAGATCATTTTGCCACAACACACCCCATGTTCGTTATAGAACATCTTTCTGCGTCAGCCATAATTGGCATGGATTTCCTCGCCAAGTATGAGGCTAGCATAAACTTCGCTAGCGGTAAGATGCTTTTAAAGCACGACCAGAGGCTCACCACACATCCCATGATATACACCAGGAACACAGATGGGATTCGAGCGGAGCGAGAAATTCACGAGCACCAGGCCTCTGCACTGCACACTATCCGCCAACACACAGACACACACACAGATAAGGCGGCCAAACACCCCCATAGACAGGACCTGACTCCGGAGCAAAATAAAAGGCTCACGGAGCTCCTGGAGACCAACAGGGATATTTTTGCCCATTCGATGAAGGATCTCGCTGTGACAGACCTCATCGAACACCACGTCACACTCACCAGTGACCGGCCAGTACACCAGCCTCCCTTCAGGGTGAGCCAGAAGGAGAGACACGCCATCGACGCTCAGATCACGGAGATGCTCGAGGCAGGAGTCATTGTCCCCGTTATTTCAAGTTACAGCTCTCCAGTTTTGCTGACCAAGAAACGGGACGGATCCCACAGGTTTTGTACTGATTACCGTAGGCTCAATAAGTTAATCGAAAATGATAGTTATCCACTACCAAGGGCAGACACCTATTTGGATGCCCTTGGCGGAGCTAGCTGGTTCAGTTCGATGGATTGTTATAGTGGATTCTATTCAATCCCCGTCTATGTACCAGATAGGCACAAGCTGGCGTTCGTTACAGAGAACGGTCTATATACCTACACAAGGTTACCAATGGGCCTCCGTAACGCCAGCCAAACCTTCCAAAAGCTAGTGGATAAGACATTTTCAGGTCTAAAATGGCGTTCCATATTAGTCTACGTGGACGACATAACGGTCTTCTCCAACACATTTGACGAGCATATCGTACATTTGGAGAAGGCTTTCGCAAGGATCAGAGAGGCCAAGTTAAGGCTTAAACCTGCGAAATGTCAATTTGCCAGACAGCAGATTAACATATTGGGCCATATTGTAAACAGAGAGGGCATTATTCCCGACCCAGCGAAAACTGACGCAATAACGGGCATCCCAATGCCCACAAATTTGAAACAATTGCGCAGTTTTATTGGGCTGGCCTTGTATTATCGCAAGTATATCCACAGGTTTGCGCACATCGCCCACCCCCTAACTGAGCTCACACGTGAAAAGACGCCCCGTCAGCATTAAACAGGAACACATAGATGCCTTCAACACACTGAAGCAACTATTGACCTCACCACCATTACTGCAACACTTCCATAGTGATAGGCCCACCTTCTTACACGTGGATGCCAGTCAATACGGGCTCGGGGCGGCCCTATTGCAGGAAGATGCAGAAGGGCGCATACGGCCCGTAGCTTTCGCTAGCAGGAAACTAACGGCCGTTGAGACTAGATACTCTGCCACAGAGCGGGAAATGCTGGCATTTTCATGGGGAGTGAACTATTTTAGGGTATACCTCTATGGTATCCAGTTCACGGTAGTGACTGACCACGCGAGCTTGCTTTTTTGGGACAAATTTAAAAACCCAAATTCGCGGCTCAACAGGTTTATATTCCGCCTGTATGAATATAACTTCGTGGTCAAACACAAGAAAGGCGCTACACACCTAGACGCAGATGGGTTGTCTAGGCTGCCAGTAGCCGATCCCCCGGATGACAGTAAGGACCACGAATGGGACGACATGCCCACTTTTGCCCTGACGGTGATTAACATCAAACAAGAGCAAGAAAGTGATCCGTACTTGAAACAGATTCTAATGGCACTAGAAAACTTGGATAAGGTGGACTCCAAGACAGCACGGCTGTCTAGGCGATTTTTCCTAGACAAAGACGGGGTACTGAAATTTAAGCCCACAGCCATGCACGATAACGCACCTATAGCGGTTCCGGAGTAATTGAAAGAGAATATCATGATCGGACACCACAATAGCCCACTGGCAGGGGCACATTTAGGTACGCATAAAACATACCTTAGAATCCGTGACAAGTATTATTGGGTAAACATGAAGGCCGTCATAGACACCTTCGTAAAGACATGTCACACTTGCCAGCGATTCAAAACAAGGCCTGGCAAGCCTCATGGATTACTCAACCCAATTCCCGTAGGAGAGCTATTTCACCGAGTCGGAATAGATGTTAAAGGCCCTATTACGACATCTCAGAAAGGCAACAAATATATACTGGTCGCCACCGAGTATCTCACCCGATACATGATTACGAAGGCTGTTCCCAAAGCAGACACGAACAGCATAGCCGAATTCTTATTTGACACAGTTACACGATATGGCCTATTCCAAACTTTACTATCCGACAGAGGTACTATTTTCACCTCGAGAGTGCTCCAACAGTTTTTGGAGATACTCAGGATTAAGGCATACACTACCACGAGTTTTTCCCCGCAAACCAACGGACTCACGGAGAGTATGAATAAAATACTTGGAATAGCGCTGGCTAAATTCACAGGGGACGCAGGGACAGACTGGGATGATTATCTGCAGCCCATCACTTGTAGTTATAACACTTCCATATCCACGGCTACAAAACACGCTCCACACTTCCAATTGCACGGATACACGCCCAGAAGTCCCACAGACAACATATGCATCCCACAGGACACGCACACAGACAATGCCGCCCGGCTAGAGCACTTGCAGATAGCTCGCATGGACGCTAGAAAGAACATAGCCGCGGCGCAGAGAAAACAAAAAGAACGGTACGATCGGCATAGAAAGACCGTGGAATACACACCCGGGCAATTGGTTATGGTTTCCAATTCCGCCCGTAAGAAAAATGTGTCTGAGTTCCTCCTGCCACGTTGCTCAGGTCCCTTCAAAGTCTGCAGGAAGGTATCTGACCTAAACTATATCGTTAACGTGCGCCATGGAAGCAAGCTCATTAAAGACACTATTCACGCCCGCCGTATGAAGGCATATCATACACGCAAAGCTCCCACACCCACACGTAAAGGCGGAAACACTGTCAAGAGGAAGGGAAGTGATCCCACTGGCAGACGTGGAAAGAAGGCCAAGAAATAGCCTTCGGACCTCGCTGACCGCACCGGGATACGACCCTAACACTTGGCAGAACTGTCCAGAAGACACAAGCCTGAATGGCACCAGAAATAATTATCCTGGTTAAAGACGGTCTCAAACCCGCAACCTTCTGAATACCAGGAATGTAAGGTCGGGTAGCTATCCAGTTGCAGGACAGGAATGTAAGGGACAGTTACACTAACAGATATTCATACGCGGAAAACAACAAAATCACCTCCGACACCTAGTCACCAAACACGCGACTAGCGGCCCGGAGACACTCGTGCATAACGACATTTAGTACCATTAGTAGGGATATACTCGACCCACTCTTACAGTTAACACAAAACTTGGGAACACAAATGTACTTAGCGGAAGGTTCTTTTACATTACGGAAAGCCCTACTCGCAACTACAGAGATAGCACTCAGGCCCAGACACACACACGTGCCGGACACGGAGCATTGTCAAACAAGTAACAAGTGAGTGCGCACGCCATTGTAATTCAATACTATCGCCGTCAGCGATAAGACACTCGTGACTGGGCGACCTTCACACATACAGACAGACTAAGACCACTCCAGGTTGAACTGGGACATACACATTCATTCACGTCAGATCCAAAACCTTATAACTCCCCAAATTACACTACGAGGAGAATTCAAAAACACACAAACTCTTCACAGGAATGCGTATTTTCATCTGCGCATTTCAAATACACAATACATGTGCCATGGTATATACGGCACAGATATCTTCATACCAGGTCCTTACAGCAAGCTGGGTCCGAACCCACGACCACACTACACACTCGTGCCAAAAACTAACTAACCAATGGTATTTTTGGCACGAAAGACACAATCAAAAACCACACTGAGGACAACTAAATCCCAAAAACACAACGCAGACATAGAACACGGAGAATTACATGATCACGGGTCCGAATCCCAGCAAAAATTGGACGCCATGGGAAACAAAAATCAAGACGCCCAATTACACTGAAGTTGGTCACAGATAAGTAAATAACTGGGTCAGACACATGCCTATAGACACAGGAGGTTTTTTTTTATCGGTAACCTCCAAGGGGATCACAATAGACTCCTCAGACATGGATTACACATGGTTACACAAAACAAAGTCTTGCGAAAGCGGTGTACACATTACATCGATTAACAAAAGCGGGACAGATTAGCACACTGGCACTCCCGGAATCTCAAGCAATAACAACATGCCGACGTTCGCAAAAAGTCACGTTCCGACAGCCGACATACGCAATGTCAGAGACTTCATGTACACAAACAAATGAAAACATAACATGACGAAATACTGACTTGCAGAGTCCACCGCATTGAAACACTGCTGCCGACAGACACTATTGTTATATCGGAAGTGACCATGAAATCACAAACACAAACCAATGATAATGCCATACATTTTTCAGCACTGTTACAACAGTTGGGACATTTAGCAATATGCGGATACTGTGGGCCACATTATCTCAGGACCATAGGAGCATATCTACAGAGATGTTGACAAGTTACACGCGCCATCTGACACTCAGACACGCGACACACGATAGGACTTAGCCTATAACAGCCCACCAGCCCGCATGGTGTAACGGAACATAAGCACACACACGCGCTCACTAATCAGGGGCGAATAAAAACAGGGACTCTGAGGGAACAGACCTCCCCAATAAACACTTCTCTTCTTACTTTTAAATCCTAACACCATCATAGACGGTCAGGACATGACCAGTCGCACTACGACCACTGGCTGCATTAACATTGCAACTGAAAGACCAGATTAGGTCGTGACGTTATAGCGTCACCGTACTTTACTATCCCAAGGAGCGGACAGTAAACAGATTGACCAGGTGAGGATGGCAGGGGCACAGGTGGATAAGGCTAGCCAGACAGCCAATATACCGCCTACAGGCCAACATAGTACCACCTCATCCTTCCATAACCCTCCCAATTACAACATTAGCCAACACAGACACATAAACACATAAAAACACATAAACTACATGACAAAATACACAGCGGGGTTGATAGACTTCATGCGTTTAAAGAGAGGGCTTCCTACGCCCTGGATCTCAATGCTAGCACCTGAGTATTAGGGGTGCGTCGGAAAGAATGGCAAGCGTAATGCACATCTCTAAGTAAGAGATGAGGCCAAATTTATATATTAACAATTCTTTTTTATTAAATAATCCCGCATGAAAGGGACATAATATTATTATACACTGACCGATACCCATCCTTCAATGAGTGCGGGTACGCCTCATATCCAGACACATGCATGGAATATCCCATCCACATACCAAGGGTTATTACTATTGAACCTGCATGACACTTTGTTAAAATTTTTGCAATCCAGGGAAATACCTACCCCGTCCACTCATTGTAGAAGCATCCTGGTAGCATCACCGGCTCTAGGCCACCATTTACATGAAGCCCAAAGATGCGCAACCCCCTCCTACCATGCTTTAAGCTTATTCAACGGATAATACCCCCGGATCCTAATAACAGGGAACCTAGCGCCATAAACCCTACTAACGCCTCCAGGAAAATCAACAAAGCATTACAGCTGGAAATCCGACATAGCACAGTAGACCTAAAGTAGTCTATGCGCTTAGAAGTTTCTACAACCCCAAAACAGTTGAAAAATTTTACATTTTATACACAATAAATTATTCACACAATACACTTATTTTTTCCATATATAAAAAGGAATCTGTGACACGCTGATTGATGATGACAGCGTAAGCTGAAGGGAAGAGGCACCACACATAAGCAGAGCTGGGTAAGGCGATGTTGAGCCTTACCCTAGTTAACTCACTGACCAGACCAAACACACGAACCACGTAAGGTTGAAGCATTCATGGCCTGGCACGGGCAAACTTCGGAATCCTAGGTGTGCCTAGCCTGCCCCTAGGACGAAGAGATGTTACACCCACTATGTGCCACGGTTGTCGAAGCCAAGACCTGCAGGGGAGACTTTCTGAGGATGGTGGGAGAAATAGCCAGCTCCACGCCGGACTCAGGAGATGACCCTAGGGACGACCCAACTAGGACTAGACTTTTAGTTAGATATAAGTACGTAGGGCTTCTAGAGCGGGAAGCAAGACTCCTATGCGCGGGAGTGAAGCATTATTGTTGCCAATAAGGGCGAAGAGGATATTATTACTGCCACTAAGGGCGAAGAGGACCCGGACGCTCAATTCCCGGATGATTATTATTACTGCGAATAAGGGCAAAGAGAATACTACTACTGCCAATAAGGGCGAAGATGATATTATGCCATTGGACAATGTCCAATGCCCACATAAATGGTGACGCAGCGGGCAGCCAAGGGCATTAAATGAGGAGCATCGCGAGCAACTCACAGGGGTTAAAGTGGGCAGACCCAACAACGACAACATATGCAAAGGCAACGGCAATGAGCAGGCAAATACAGCGGGCGAAGCGGTTTGCTTAGTGGCACCGTAAGCCGCCTGCGACTATATTAATACTAGTTAATAATTATTAGCATAAATGTCGACAACTAGTATTAAGGGAGCGGAATCCGGCGATTCTAGAGACAACCGGTGTTTCTAGGATACGTGCGGGTGGTGATCTGGGGAGGTAAAACTGCCCCGGGCGATCGCTCTGGTCAAAATTTTAGCATGTAAGACAGTTGCATTTTGGTACGCAACTTAGAATTAAGCAAATTTTATAACCGCTGTTGCTAAATAATAGCACAGCATATTTCGGCAATAAAGTAAGGTCAACCATTCGGCTTATAAATAGTAAACATTTTTACTACCATAATTAAGGTAGAATATTTCGGCACCTGGCGACGCAAATCCGTTGTCAGGGTAAGCCCGATAACACACTAGAATAAGTCAGATTTAGGCTAAATATCTCGGCACCCGGTAACTAAAATTCCGCTACCGGGGTAAGCCCAACAACATATTAAGATAAATGGTATTAAGATGACAACACTAGGTTAAGGCAATATTTAGAGCCACTTTTTATATATCCCTAAGAGTAGTCTATAAATAGACATAAGGTTAGTTGGTAGACAGGAGTACACTATCACGTTGGTAGACAGGAGTAAACATACACATGGACAGTGATATTAATCATATATATGCTTGCTTTACAGCCATGAGCTCCAACGTGGGGCACCCGCTCCCAATATAGGGTGCTCCATCATTATGGACATTTATTTTTGTCAGCATAGAGAGTGGCGCCAATATGGGCACTCTCCAGATTTTATATGGCAATATCATTATTATATTGTGCTTACATATCATGTTATATTGTCTTGCACCCCGCCAGGTATCGGTCCAGCGCCGACAACCGACCACTGGGTACAGGCAACCGCTACCATGTAGCAACCACGTGTTGAGCACCATGCTCATACGTCATGTTTTACAGGCCAATACACAGGATGACAAGGGTGAACACCCTATACATATACATATATGCCAATAATTTATTTTCTTTACCAACAGGTGGCGACATTGTATATAGCCCTCTGTAAATATTTTGCCCACGCCCATACACGTCTTGCTAACACCCACTCACACACACAATTCCCCTCCCCCTCTACACACCTCAATAAATTTTGCTTACAGGTAATAAATCCGCACCACGGGGGAGATATGCCTGTGGGATATACCCCACCGCAGGTCGGATCAACGTTTAATGGATATCTCACCTAATATGAGAGGTGACATAAGGCCACACAACGCGGACTCCTCATGTAAAGGACGGGTTGTGCCGCCATGATAGTCGCGCCCACCCACAGGGGGCAACGCTATTAGCATAAGTTTGTTAAAAATGATGACGATGAGGTACCACATAGGTTAGAGTAACAGAAATTTAGCGCGCTTAGTTAGTCCGTAAGATAATTGTAAATTGTAAATTAGCACAAAGTAATGCGCCCACGGGCAGTTATTCTCCTATAAATGTATAAATAATACTTCACACCCCCACATTGTCTGCGGAGGGAATAAATGGTATTCATAAATCTTAATATATGCGCATATCAAAGTTACATATTAAACAGTATACTCTCTACATTAATATCACATGTACACAATGATTATGATTTGTTTCTTTCATTTTCTTTCTTCTAACGACCAAATTTGTGAAGGTGTTCCGTTTTGTCCCAAAACAATAAACATATTTTAAATATTTCCCCTAACGTATACCTTGGAACACCTATTTGTTCTACTTCTTCTATCTTTCTCATTGCAGGGAGCAATTTTTTCCCCAAGATAGAGCCGGACGGCACAATCACACGTCCAGCCCTGGGTTTTTTCCTCCCTGCACGAAAATAATATATTATCAAAACCATGTATTTTTTTGGAACTTTTTATATATTGCAAATGTCAATTTTTTTCTCATGAACTGTTTTAAAATGTCAAATGTATATGTATATCCCAAAACCCACCCCTCTGAACACGAGCTGATCTCACATCTACACGACATCGCTACATCAACACGACATCACTACCTCTACACGACACCGAAGAAACAAAGAAGAGATACAAGGAAGATTCAAGAATAACCTAATACATCGACACCCCAACTCCACGTTCCGTTCCCGTTCGCGGGGACGCGAACTAATCAGAGGAGGAGGCTTGTACAGGCCCCCAGGGGGTTGCACCCCCTGGAAGCCACCCTCCATCATCTATTAAAACCATCCCTAACTGGCAAATCTCATAAGTCCAGAACAGCATCTTTTACACAGCGAGGGCGGCTGACCAACTTGGAAGGCTTGCCAAACACTTGCATCACACTATAAACACCTACACTATAACTAACTGGGGCAGCTATGCCAATGGAATGCTGACAGTACAACACCAAAGCCTATAAGAGGAAGGCCTTAATGAGGACACACTCTCTCTCGATTATCAGTCATACAGTGTGTCAGCCGGAGGCCCTAGCAGTTATCATCAGGTGAGTCAGCAGTGTTCAGATATCCTATACTCTGTAAAACCTACCCCTCAAACTTGTACACTTAATTTGCACTATTGTTCACACTTCCCTAAAAGGGACATACAATTTCATACATCACTGACCAATAAATACTTGGTCAGTAAACTACACCTTGTATTCATAATTACACGCCTCTTCACGTCCCAACACCCTTCCCGACTCTCGTCACGAGTAAGCGTGACAACAGTAGCCTGTAATCGCCAGCTCAAGTTCTATTGTGTCTCTCACACGCGACCGCTGGCTGCAAGCCGCCAGCATAGCTGACACAAGCAGGACGGTTATATAATTCCTTCTGACCAGCTGGGAGTCTAGTACATTAACCTGCGCCCAGCAGATCATCCCCATAAGCGACACTTACGTCTTTACAGGAGCACCCCCTAGCATTTAGACATCACACAACACGCTACACTGGTAAGCTTACCCAGCTACGAGAAGCTGCCCTCTTTAGAAATCACCTTCCAAATTAGCACATTAACACATATGTTCTAGATCCAACTACCCCCAACTAAGGGATCTAAAACACTATTGTAAATTATAGGTTATGGGCATGTTAATTTCTGAAAACGAGAATTTCTCACTACCGGTAGTTATATTTTGCCGTTAGCCTTTAGAAAAGTTAATAAAGTTAACTAGTACCGGTACCATGTGTTGCATTCCTCTAGTCTATTGTAGATAACCGATGCTGGAGGTCTGTTGATGCAGGTTATCTTGAGCAACTACGAAAGGTTTGGCCAGTGGCGTAAGCAGGTTTTCCTTCTGGGGACTGTGGCGGTTTAATTACTATAGTAGGGCAGGCTAATTGTGTACATTATTAAAGGGTCAGATGACCTTGCTGTTCCGTCCCTTAAAATGACAGTCATCATCATCATCATCATCATCATCATCATACATTACTAAAATTATATTTCGATTAATATTCATAAAAAGCAATAATTAAATAAACATTATTTTTGCATGGAAACTATTTTTGGCTACTGTATGTTCTTACTGCCATTACTATTCACTCTCAAAATCTGCCTATCTTGATGGCTTTATCTGCATCATTGATAGGAATAAATTGCAGAAACTCCTCTTGTACCGAATTATCTTTAACGAAACGGACACACCTATTTTAAGCAACGCGAAGTGACGTGAAAAACGTTACCGATCGCACACTTCAACAGCAAAACTGATCCATGGCCGGCTCCAAATCTACCTAGTGACAACCGTGGCATCTTTCAAAATATATACAGGAGTTAAGACGCCTCACTAGCGGTAGTGTAAAACAGGCAGGGATGGTAAAGTGAACGAAATTTTATATTTCATTCCAGAGCAGGTGTGGAATTAAATTCAGCCCAGCCAATTCAATAATATTCCAGCGTAGAATTAAACCCGGAGTGAAACATATAATTTCACTCCGACAAGGAATTAAATTGGGAATGAAATATTGAATTCTATTCCTCTCAGAACAAATCTCAGAATAAAATTCAATTCAATTCCACTGGGAATGAAATTAAATACATTACATTGCATGTTATTCCTCTCGGAATGAAATGTTGAAAGAAAAACTCGATTTTGTTCCAAAAGGAATAAAATTAAATCCAAGGAATTTAATTTAATTCTCATCGAAATAAAACTCTTGAACCCTTGCGAGAAGCTTATTATGAGACTCTTTTTAGGGGAGTGTACGGTCCATACCGTATCGAAGTTGTTGTAAAACGCTTCTATCAAGGTGCAAGTTAAGATAGTCTAAATATATGGCAGAATTGAACAGGAGAAGGCCAAAATTAACAATAACAAATTTATTTTTAGAACGAAAATAACAAATAAAACACAAACTCGAGGGAACACCCTCTTAACATTACACCCAAAAGTTACCATACTAAACAAAAATAATCTCACCAGAGATCAAAATAACATGACCCAAAATATGGCCTGTTTAGCTGCAATACATGTGTGGACGTGATGTGACGAAGCATGCAAATATGTGTGAGTACTCGATACGTGATTTGTTGCCATCCCGCGAATGCCTTCAGACAACAAATCCGCATCTGAGATATTCTAGCGTTGAGAACTAAACAACTTCAATTAATGCAAATATTACTACCGACACTCGCTAAACTTAAATATTTACAACACAATGATTTCCGCTGAAATCTAGACCAATGTGCACACAGCACCACAAATGCCTCAACAGAGGACTTCCAAATCAATACAAGAATAAGTAAACGTGACCAAGAAAATACACAACAACAATACAAATGACCGCATGTCATTTTTATAATGAAATACGCAACAAGGCGCCAACAAGAATTTACATAATCAAAATATGAAACACAGATGCTCAACAGCATAATTAAATTCCAATACAACATTTCACTTGAACGTGACACATGAGAAACCACGCTGGCATGGCGAACTCATCCCTTAATATCATATCACTTTAAAAGAACAAGACAGCTATATTTAACAACTGGGTCAGCCAAGGCCGTTCCCCCTCACTAATTAGTCTAGAAATACCCAAGACCTGCGCTCGTGTGGACCGTCGCTATCATGTGTCAAATCACCCACGTGTGTATCACATCTCAGGCCCGCATAAAGCTTGGCTCCCAAGATCACGAAGAACAGCTGTCAACTCAGCTCAAAATGTATGTGTGTCACCAAATAATTATCTCATCAATTCCCCTTGGAATTTCAAGATCAAATTGGACTGGCTGAAGTCTCCTCGGAGCTCCAATCACCATCCGAAATAAATTGCAGCCGACAGAGGTATGGCCCTTGCCATCCTCCCGCGCATATAATTTACACATACCACACATTAGACACACAGACACACTAATATCACACGTTGGGCTTTGACTATCACCTGAAATAAAATACACAAATATTCTCCACACACAGCGCGCGCCTGGTCTCAGTATTCTGCCCGAAGTAAAACAATCTAATTATCAAATGCAAATAAAATGAAATGAAAGAACAGATGGCTCTTTCCAACTTCATGTCGCAACAAGGCAACTCAAAATTAATTACTTGTTCATTCAAAATGTGGCAAACACGAACACTTGTCCCCCCCCCCCCCTTGCTATCATTATCGTTAATCTAACACAGCACCACTTATCATCCACTTGTACGCCAAATCAAATCTCCACATGTACGATTACAAGGATTACAAATTACACAAAATTATACAAAATCAAAATATGGTCACGCGTCCTCACGCATTTATAAATTTGAGTGTCGGGACACTACGTTACTATCAAAAATAAATAAACAAGAAAAAATCACAAGAAAAATTATATACCAGGTTCCCATGCCAAAATATCTATATAAAGAATAAATCAATATTTGTACTCAACACATATTGGCTCGTCACGTCAGCGGACATCACTTTCCATGGTCCACCGTGGTACTTACACAACCATGATGATCGTCTTCGAAGAGAGCGTGATCACCATCCCATCGGTCGACCCATAGTTCATCATCTTGCTGTTTTCTTATAAGATGAAAAATACAAAGTTCAAATTAATAAATCTATTTCTACTATAATTGCAGATAGAGCTACTCAATCACTCTAAAGTCCTATGCAATTAATTCGAAGTCACTTTCCCAAAATAAGCACATGCTAGTTTCACACGCAAAAACATAATTACACTATTCACTGAAAGTGTTATTTTAAAATGTTAATCATCTCACTTAAGATCGTGTTCAAAGTACTTTAAGAAATGTATAAGAGCTCTCGGCTCTGACAATAATAAGAGCGTGAAGTATCAAAAATATCACAAGTCCATAATGGGCTATCAAAAATCACGACGTGTAGTAACGTGAAGTAGGCCTTATAGTGATGTGGGCCGGGCAAATGCCCAGTGGGCAGGACATCTATAAATGGGCATTTGCCCAAAGCAGTTTTAAGCGCCCAAAATCTGGGCATTTAAAAAACTTTTTTTGTTTTGCTCTTTACTACCTGTGATTGTTACTAGAGCTTCTAAAACATAATAAAAACCATGAATTAAAGGTACATTTCATGGATAAACTAGTAATGCCCGAATATTGCTAATAATTATTTACTTATCCTGTGTTAATGTTGTCAATAACATCTAAATGGGAATTAAGTATATCTGGTTTGAATAAAACATTGTATTACTGAGTTAGGCCTGCAGGCCTACTCAACTAAATGTAGGAAATGTAGGGGCACCTGTTACATCTGCTGCCACAGAGCGGACCTTTGGCAGTATTGGTTGGATTCATAGTAAAAATAGAAACAGACTTACATCTGAGAGGGCTGCCAAGTTGACTTATCTAGCCTACAATTGGAAGCTGATGAATAGGGAGAATGGAACATATAAGTGTAAGACCGACAAAATAACTGAAGAGACTCGTCAGAGTAATCCAGAACAAGGAGAAGAAACCCCAACATCCAGTCAAGATCGAATTATAGGCCTAGAGGAAGATTCAGAATCAGAACTGTCAGAAGAATCTCAGCCAGAACTACTTGAAAGTTCAATAGAAAGAAGTGATGAAGAGGATATAGAAACAGAAGAAAGTGATTAAGATACCCAAGAACACAAAACATTCATTTATTATTAATTTCATATTTAAATATATGTAGTCTTCTGTACCTCATGTCCTCATTTGTTTCATTTTTAACTTATACAGTTAATGTAATAGCATACATTATGTATTCAGTATTAGTCATTTGTCAGTAAAATATCAAACTCATTTAAGAATTATAAAGATGTGTTGAGTGAACTTTTTCCCCCAATTACACAATCAACATTCATAAGCATACGCATAATTATTATGTATGAAAATCCACTCGAGTTGACAGGCTATAGAAAAATATTAGGACTAATTGACTACTTTTCCATCAATATAAATTAAATGATTTTGTATATTAAATATGTATACTGTTTATATACCTGTTTGTATGGATAAATATATAAAATACATATATGTACACACATCAAAAAAAGTTTTGCATCACCTCGGTTCCAAGAGTTCCGGAACCGTTAAATACAAAGGGAATAGAGATCAACACAAACAACATTTCAGCTCGTTTTATTGCTCATGAGACCCACACATTGCATGTTGTACCATCATACAGCTAGACTTTCAGCATTTGTGGTCCAGATTGCAGTACACACCACTACCTCTAATACCCAGTAGCACGTCCTCTTGCATTGATGCATGCCTGTATTCGCCGTGGCATACTATCCACAAGTTCATCAAGACACTGTTGGTCCAAATTGTCCCACTCCTCAACGACAATTCGGCGTAAATCTCTCAGAGTGGTTGGTGGGTCAAGACGTCCATTAACAGCCCTTTTCAACATATCCCAGGCATGTTCGATAGGGTTCATGTCTGGCGAACATGCTGGCCACTGTAGTCGAGCGATGTCGTTATCTTGAAGGAACGCATTCACAAGATGTGCACGATGAGGTCGAGAATTGTCGTCCATGAAGACAAATGCCTCTCCAATATTCTGCCGATATGGTTGCACTATGGGTCGGAGGATGTCATTCAGGTATCGTAAAGCCGTTTCGGAGCCTTCCATGACCACCAGTGGCGTACGTCGGCCCCACATAATGCCACCCCAAAACATCAGGGAACCACCACCTTGCTGCACTCGCTGGACAGTGTGTCTAAGACGTTCAGCCTGACCAGGGTGCCTCCAAACACGTCTCCGACGATTGTCTGGTTGAAGGCATATGCGACACTCATCGGTGAAGAGAACGTGATGCCAATTCCGTGGGGTCCATTCAGCATGTTGTTGGGCCCATCTGTACCGCGCTGCATGGTGTCGGGGTTGCAAAGCTGGACCTCGCCATGGACGTCGGGAGTGAAGTTGCGCATCATGCAGCCTATTGCGCACAGTTTGAGTTGAAACACGACGTCCTGTGGCTGAACGAAACGCATTATTCAACATGGTGGCATTGCTGTCAGGGTTCCTCCGAGCGGCAATCCGTAAGTAGCGGTCATCCACTACAGTAGTAGCCCTTGGGCGGCCTGAGCGAGGCCTGTCATCGACAGTTCCTGTATCTCTGTACCTCCTCCATGTCCGAACAACATCGCTTTGGTTCACTCTGAGACGCCTGGAAACTTCCCTTGTTGAGAGCCCTTCTTGACGCAAAGTAACAATGCGGACGCGATCGAACTGCGGTATTGACCTTCTAGGCATGGTAGAACTACAGACAACATGAGCAGCGTACCTTCGTCCTGGTGGAATGACTGGAACTGATCGGCTGTCGTACCCCCTCCGTCTAATAGGCCCTGCTCATGCATGGTTGTTTACATCTTTGAGCAGTTTTAGTGACATCTATGAACAGTCAAAGGGACTGTATCTTGGATACAATATACACAGTCAACGTCTATATGCCGGAGATCTGGGAACCGAGGTGATGCAAAACTTTTTTTGATGTGTGTATATAAGCGTTGCATTATGAATATGTTTTTAAAGAGGTAAATGCCCAAAATGCCTGGGCATTTATGGATTTTGGGCATTTGTCCGGGCATTTATCCAGGGCATTTGCCCCGACTTATAAATGCCCAGGCATTTTACATCACTAAGGCCTCAGCTACATAAAAATAAGAACGTGTAATAGCACTCGGCTACCTCAAAATAAGAACGTATGATAGCAATCGGCTACCTCAAAATAAGAACGTATGATAGCACTCGGCTACCTCAAAATAAGAACGTATGATAGCAATCGGCTACCTCAAAATAAGAACGTATGATAGCACTCGGCTACCTCAAAATAAGAACGTAATATAGCACTCAGCTACCTCCAAGTAAGAACGTAATATAGCACTCAGCTACCTCCAAGTATGAACAAGTTCATTAGCACAGACTCTCAATTTATACAAAACTGGACCGTGGCACTATGGAGGGGACTGTATATTGTCAATAAATCGAAGGAGTCGTCGTACAATCTTGCGAGTGGTATCAAACTTCATCATTTTTCATGCAGGTTCTAACACTGGTCCGCAGATCAAAATCGCATCGTGGATTAATCAGATATGGTCTTGCCGCGCTTTCTCACGGCGATCAGCTTTCGTGCCAAAATGAGCTTGGGTCCGCATGATTCGTGGATTCATACGAGAATTCGTTGCGGAGATCACTTAGCTCCTCCCTTCTCAACGTCATCAGATGTATCTTCTTCTCACAAGCCCGCTCAACTCGCTCCCTCTCTCTCTCTTGTCCCGTGGACAAAGGTTTCTGGCGCGTAGGTACGCTTGGCCTTGGCGTTCAGTGACCCTCTTCCAAGAATTATCCAATTATAGCTTGCGTCTCAACACGGCCAACTTCTTGCAACTCTATTGTGCTCCCAACTTATAACTGACTGCGGACATCACGCAGTATATAAAATAATACATGAACAATTATTCTATGATCAATTGAATAAGGGTTCACTCTGAAGGAAACATTAAATTCCACTCCAGTAGAAATGAAATTAAATCCATACGCTTTAATCCTATTCCTCTCGGAATTAAATTGTGAATAAAACATTTAATTACATTCCGACAGGAATGAAATTAAATGCATGGAATTTAATTCTATTCCTCTCGAAATGAAACTCTGAACAAAATATTTCGGTCTATTCTGGCAGGAGTGAAATGTAATCCATACAATTCAATTCTATTCTTCTCGGAACGAAACTCTGGACGAACATTAATTTCATTCCAGCCGAAGTAAAATTATATACATGGAATATAGTTCAAACGAACATTTAATTCTATTCCGGTCAGAGTGAAATTACATCCATACAATATAATTCTATTCAGGCCAAAGTAAAATTAAATCAATAAAATTTAATTCTATTCCGCTCGGAATGAAACTCTGAACGAACGTTTAATTCTATTCCGGCCGGAGTGAAATTAAACAAGTACCGTACAACTTAATTCCAACGAGCATTTAATTCTACTCCGGCCGGAGTGAAATTAAATTCATACGATTTAATTCCATTCCTGTTGGAATGAAACTGCGATCAAACATTTAATTCTATTCCAGCCGGAGTTAAATCAAATCCATACACTTAAATTCGAACGAACATTTAATTCTATCCAGGCCGGTGTGAAATTACATTCCTACAATTTAATTCTACTCCGGTCGTAGTGAAATTAAATCCATACACTTAAATTCGAACGAGCATTTAATTGTATTCCGGCAGAAGTGAAATTAAATTCATACAATGTAATTCTATTCCGGCCGAAGTGGAATTAAATGAATACAATGTAATTCTATTCTGGCTGAAGTGAAATTAAATCAATACAATTTAATTCTATTCCAGCCGGAGTGAAATTAAATTCATACAATTTAATTTTATTCCTGCTGTAATGAAACTTCGATCGGACATTTAATTGTATTTCGATGTGAATAAAATAAATCCATAGAATTTAATGATTTGTAAATATGAAGCGAAAGTTAATCGATAGAATTACGGTTTATTCCTCGCGGAATGGCACTCTCAATTATGAGTTTGTCTTATTTAATCCAATGATGATGATGGTGATCGTGTGGCCTCTTGAGAGGCCGAGTGCAGGTCTTTCTAGTTGACGCCCGAGGACCACCTGCGCGCCATAATGAGGATGAAGTGATGATGAAGACGTTACATACACCCAGTCCCCAAGCCATGGGAATTAACCCCAGGAGAATAAAATCCTTAATGGCCTGGCTGGGAATTGAACCCGGGACACGTTGGGCCAAAGCCTAAAGCATTCACCATTTAGCCACGGAGCCATTCACTTCAGTGAAATTCTGGGATATAATGTTAATACCTGTGGCATTTTTCTCAATTTTATTTCATTGGATTATTATTTTGAGCCTGCTTTCATCTTATGAAATATAGACTTGTGAGATCCCCTTGTATCCGTGTGTGTATAATACTGCATGTGTGTACGTGTGTGTGTCCTCATAAAATCTAAACGGCTAGAGCGATTACAATGAAACATGATGATGTCGTAATACTATCTCGTCCAACCACGACTGTGCCTTTCAAATTTTAATACGTTTCACCAAATCAATATGATGACCGCGAGAATAATTACACCAGCATTCAATATCTCCGTCAGGATTATTTATTAGGAATCAATTGTGTACCAAATAGACGAACAGCGGTTGCGACGCTCGCTAACGCGCAGCGCTAGGCCATAGGGCCAAACTCTCTGCGGACTCGGTAGACGTGAAATGGTTTTCCGTAGTTTCCCTTATCTACTCCAGGTGAATGGCGGGATGATTCCTTAATTAAGGCCACGGCCGCCTCCTTCCCAATCCTCGGCTGAATTACAACTACACACAATAATACAGCCATCACAATAGCACGGGTCATGAGACGAATTTCGCACATACACCCAAGTAGACGGGGACACAATGACCACGATGTCACAAAGCTCCTAAATGAATCAACAACAACTCGGTACTAACCGACTGTAGAAATGAGGTATTTGTCTGTCAAGTAATATCAACAACATTGTGCGAGTGTTTTGATGGATTGAAGGATATACGTTGCAATATCAAGCATTACTCCACTCATTTATTTAGTTACCGGTATTTTAATTCAGATTGCCTTTAGTCAAATATACAGTAGTTGAAAGTAATTCGAAAAACCACTTCTGTCCCACGCCCCCTTCTCTTAAATCCGTCTGCACTAAATGTTTCACATGGCATACATCAGACAAATTGTCCTTGTTGATGAGGTCAAAATCTGGAATACTGTATACTGAGTCCATTCCAGCCTTCCGTCCTGTGATTCTTGTTGTTGTTGTTTCATTTGAGGGGCTTGGACATTGAGGGTGGGTGGAGTTCTTATCTGTTAACTATTGTTATTGTGATGGTTGTAGGCCTAATAGTGTGTGTATTTGTAAATCACGTGAGGATTGGGAAGGAGGTGGCTCTGGCCTTATGTTACGAACTATCCCGGCATTTCCCTGGAGTAGAAGTGGGAAACCATGGAAAACCAATTCAAGGATGACTGGGATGGGAATCGAACCCCCCTCTTCTCAGTTGTATCTCACGAGGCTGTGTGTACCTCGTTCCAGCCATCAGACCACAATTTAATTTCTTGACAGAGCCGGGGTTCCAACCTGGACCTCCGGGGCGACAGCCAAGAATGCTAGCCGCTACATCAGGAGGTGGACCCTTTAAAACAGTGGTTTTAACCAGTGGTCCGCGGACCACAGGTGGTCCGCGAGTGCCTCGGGAGTGGTCCGCGGGAGAAAGGGTCCACCAGCACGTATAAAGAAATGACCAATAAATGGGGATTTCGAAAACGATGCGCGTTGAACGAGAATCGTCCGAATGTATTCGCGGCGATGACTATCAGGTTTTGTATTGAAAAATCTTTAAAATGAGTGATATTGAGGAAGGGTTACAACTGATAAGGTGTATTGAAGGGGAAGGGGGGGGGGGGGGAGGGAGGGTAGGGGGGGAGGAGGGGTGGTCCATGTATGATTCAAATTCACGCTGAGTGGTCCGCAGACTTCTACGGGTTCAGAACCACTGCTTTAAAAGGAAGGCAGCCTGTAGTTTTACATGACCGTAAATATCGTGATTATAAGCTACGGGACCACCATCCGAACCACAGGACGTGGTATTTCACTTCAAACATCTCAATTGCATTGACCGGGAATCAAACCCGGTGCGCTTTGATGAGAGGCAAGCAGCTTGGCATTTCACCACCAAGCCCCACTCCTCTTTCGCATTTTACCATAAGAGCTATGAAACGTGCGCAAAAATCTCATTAAAAAGAAAAACAGCACGTTGTTAATAGAATTGTATTTATTTGAAATTGAGCACAAAGCAAAGCATATATCTATGCATACAGTGGACAGGTTGAGACTCTGACAAGAATTTATGTGTATACTAAGTTCGACGATATAATGGAATTTGCTGGCAAACTCAGGTGGGTAAATTATGAATAAGGCCATTTGATAACCGGAGCACAGTAGGCGGATGAAAGTGGAACTTATATGGGGCTGAAATGCCGATGTCTATCTCAAACAATATTTGGCTGTAGTAAACCCGGGATTTGCCGGCCCCGTAGTGTTGGGGTAGCGCGCCTGCCTCTCACCCAGAAGCCCCGGGTTCGATTCCCGGCTCCGTCAGGGATTTTAGAAACTGACGTGAGGGCTGGAACGGGGTGCACTCAGCCCCGTGAGGACAATAATTGAGTAGCTGTCTGACAGTGAGGCAGCGCTCCGATCACGAAAACCAAGATTAACGGCCGAAGGGAACCGATGCGCTGATCACGTGTCACCCCAATATCTGCAGGCCAATTGGCTGGACAGCGGTCGCTTGGTAGGCCTAGGCCCTTAATGGGCTGTAGTGCCAGGAGTTATTAATATTAAATCCAGGATTTGGTACACAAATGTATGACTACCCCTTATTCAACGGGGTCGGGGATGAGACGCGATGAAAGTCTACTCTATGTGGCGGGTGATTCTTCCAGCCGGATGTATTAGTGTGTGTAGTTGTAATTCAAATGAGGATTGGGAAGGAGGCGGCCGTGGCCTTAATTTAGGAATCATCCCGCCATTCGCCCGGAGTAGAAGAGGGAAACCACGGAAAACCATTTCACGTCTACCAAGTCCGCAGAGAGCTTGGCCCCATAGCCTAGCGCTGCGCGTTAGTGAGCGTAGCTACCGCTGTCGGTCAATTTGGTACACAATTGATTCCGAATAACAAATCCTGTCAGAGATATTGAATGCTGGTGTAATTATTCTCGGGGTCGGCACATTGAATTAGTGAAACGTATTAAAATTAAAAAGGCACAGTTGTGGTTTGACGAGATAGGCCTACTTCTACGACCTCACTAAGTGTCATTGTAATCGCTCCAGTCGTTAAGATTTTATGAGGACACACACACGTGCACACACGGATATAAGGGGATCTCACAAGTCTATACTTCATAAGATGAAAGTAGGCTAAAAATAATAATCTAGTGAAATAAAATTGTGAAAAATGTCTCAGGTATTAATATTATATCCCAGAATCTCATTGGAGTGAATGGCTCCGTGTCTAAATGGTTAACGCGCTAGGCTTTGGCCCGATGTGTCCCGGGTTCGATTTCTGGCCGGGCCATGAAGGGTTTTATTCTCCTGGGGTTATTTCCCATGGCTCGGGGACTGGTTGTATGTGACGTCTTCATCATCACTTCACCCTCATTACGGAGCGCAGGTCACCCATGGGCGTCAAATAGAAAGACCTGCACTTGGCCTCTCAGGGGGCCATACGATCATTATCATTCATTGGATTGAATAAGACAAACTCTTAATGGAGAGTGCCATTCCATGAGGAATAAACCGTAATTCTATGGATTAAATTTCGCTTCATATTTACATATCATAAATTCTATGGATTTATTTTATTCCCATCGGAGTAGAATGAAATGCTTGTTGGAATGAAATTGTATGAATTTAATCACTCCGTAATCACTCCGGCCGGAGTTTCATTCCGACTAGAATAGAATTATATTGCAGGAATTTAATTTCACCCCGGCCAGAAAGGGTTAAATATTCATTCGAATTAAATTGTATGGATTTAATTTCACTCCTGCCGGAATGGAATTAAATTGTATTAATTTAATTTATTTCCGGCCGGAATAGAATAAAATTGTATGGATTTAATTTTACTCCAGCCAGAATAGAATTAAATGTTCGTTCACAGTTTCATTCCAAAAGGAATAGAACTAAATTGTATGAATTTAATTTCACTCCGGCCGGAATGGAATTAGATTGTTTAATTGAACTTCACTCCAACCTGAAGATTTAATTTAGTTCCACATTTCATTTCACTCTGACCTCAAGATTTAATATCATTCCAAATTTAATTTCACTCCCAGTCGACCATTTAATTTCACTCCGACCTCAAGATTTAAATTCACTCCGACTTCAAGATTTAATTTCACTCCGACCTCAAGATTTAATTTCATTTCACATTCAATTTCACTCCGAGTAGATGATTTAATTTCATTCCGACATCAAGATTTATTTTATTCCACATTTAATTTAATTCCGTCCTCAGGATTTAATTTCATTCCACATTAAGTTTCTCTCCAAGTCTGAGATTTAATTTCATTCCGACACCAAGATTTAATTTTATTCCACATTTAATTTCACTCCGCCCTGACGATTTAATTCCATTCCGATTCCAAGGTTTAATTTTACTCCATATTTAATTTCATTCCAACCTGAGGAATTGGTTTCATTCCACATTTAATTCCATTCCGACCCCAAAATTTAATTTCATTCGTTTACATTGTGAGGTTTGAAGCCATTTTTCAGTGTTGCCTAAGTAAACAAAAGTTTGGTGGTTTTCAGTCGGTCAACACGAATGTACCCAAAAAGAGCTAGGTTATGCCCTAATCCCGAAATAAATCACATGAGATTAATAAATACACTAGGATGACCAGTTTCGATCGTCAAGCGATCATCATCAGATCCATTACACTTAGGCTATAACATCTATGTTTGAGAATACAGGTGAAAAATATTTACAATATGTACAATTATTTAGTTGCAGTATTGGTAATGCAACTGTCGGTGTATGCTTAATGTAGTATATCTAATGTTAGGTGAAATGCTAAAATGGTGATAAAAATCCGGAGTTTGTCTGTTTGGGGTGATTATATGGTTATAAAAAATCAACTATGGTTATACTGTAATGATACAGGCTGATACTGATACCAAAACTGATGCTATAGTGAACACGAAACTGTTCGATGTTCCAGTCAGGAAGACAACCGGATAAGTATCATCCTGTATTATTACAGTATAACCATCATCATCATCTTGAGCAGTTTCCAACCGCTGGTCGGGTCTGCTTGGAACATAAGCCTCTCCATCGTTTCCTGTCCATCCACCATCTCTCGTCATTTACTGTGTCCCAGCACACTCCTCTTTCCTCCACACTCTTCTTAACTCCTTTTGTCCATCTGTCCCTTGGTCTTCCCCTTGGCCTCCTTCCCGTCATTTCCATTCCAAACATCTTCTTCGGTATCCTCTCCTCTTCCATCCTCCTCACATGTCCATACCATTGTAGCCTAGATCGCTCTATTCTATTTTGCAATGGTTCCTCTCTTACCATCTCCCTGACTCTCTCATTCCTTACTCTGTCCATTCTTGTCACTCCTACCCTACTCCTCTGGAACTTCATCTCCACTGCTCGTATTTTATTCTTGTCCCTTTCCTTCATCACCCATGTTTCTGAACCATATGTCAAAATTGGCACAAAGTAGGTCTTGTAGATGATTCCTTTACATTTTTGTGGTACATCTTTATTCCATATCATCCCCCTAACACTCTTGAAAAATCCATCTGCGCACCTTCCCCTCTCATTTATTTCCATCCTATTGCCTCCCTTTTCTTCAATTATGCTTCCCAAGTACTTGAAGCATTCTACTTTCTGCAACTGCTGTCCTCCAAGTGTTATGCCCATATCCAGTCTGTTCTTCTTCCTCGTTGTGATGACCACTTCACTCTTTTGTGCTGAGAACTTCATCCCATATGATAACACTACCTTCTCCCACTCATCTAATTGCTCTTGTACTTCTTCCTCATCCTCTCCCCATACCAAAAGGTCATCAGCAAACAACATTGCCTTCATTTTCCTTTCCCCAATGCTATTTACCACTTTTCGTATGATTTCATCCATCACCACTATAAATAACAGGGGTGAGAGGGCACTTCCCTGTTTCAGACCACTCTCCAGTTGAAACCATTCCGTTCTCTCTCTTCCCACCTTTACACAGCTTTTGCTTCCCTCGTACATTGCTTTCACTCTTGCCACTGTCTCCTTGTTCACTGCTTTTGCTCTCATTGCTTCCCATACCTTGTTTCTATTAATACTATCATATGCTTTCTCAATATCCAAGAAGGTCATCACCAGATCTTTCCCATATTCATAATGGTGTTCTTGTAGCTGTCTTACTGCAAAGATGAGGTCAACTGTTGACCTTCCTGGCCTGAATCCATACTGTTCTTCCCTCAGCCCATCTTCAACTTCTGTCCGAATTCTTCTCTCCAGTACCTTCTCAAATATTTTGGCGCAGTGGCACATGAGTGTAATTCCCCTGTAGTTCTTGCATTCCTTCCTACTTCCCTTTTTAAATATGGGTATTATTATCCCTCTTTTCCAGTCCTCTGGTATTTTCTTCTCCCTCCATATCACTTTCATTACTCGAAAGAGCCACTGTGTTCCTATCACCCCTGCTGCTCTCACCATCTCCACACTCACTTCGTCTATTCCCGGTGCCTTTCCCCCTTTCATCTTCTTTAATGCTTCCTCCACTTCTTTCCATGTCAATTCCTTCTCTGAAATGTCTTGGTCACTGTCTGTTTCTTCCTCCACAATGTCCACTACGCTGGTTTTAGTTGGATTTAGGAGTTCCTTGAAGTATTCTCTCCAGATAACCTTTACTTCTTCCATATTTTCGACCTCCTTTCCATTCCTGTCCACCATTCTGACATTTTCCCCTGTATCTCTTCTCTTTGCCTTTATCATTCCATACAACACTTTCTTACTGCCATCACAGTCCTCCTCCATCATTTCTGTCCATTTCTCCAGCCATTTCTTTTTCTCTTCCGCTCTTGGTATTCTTCTCTTGTTCTGTCTGTCCTCTGTTGGAACCATTTCCTGAATGCTTCATTTTTCTTTTTCACTGCTTCCTTAGTTCTGGGGTTCCACCATGGTGTTTCCTTCCACCTTTTCTTTCCACTAGTTCTGCCACACACGACTTCCGCTGCTTCTACCAACACGTCCTTGAACCTATTCCATTCTTCTTCACCTGTTTTCGGATCATCCTTCGGTAATTTGTTCCTCACTAATATCTGGAACTTCTCCTTATTTCCATCCTCCTTCAGCTTCCATGTCCTTATTCTTCTTTCTTGGTTCTCAGTTCTCCTCTTTTCCTTCAGTCCTCTCACCTTGGCGACCAGCAGACGGTGGTCACTGTCCAGGGCTTCTGAAGGTATTACCCTTATATCCGTGATACTCTTCTTTGTCTCCTTCCCGCATAGAATATAGTCCACCACTGATTTCCTAGTCAAATCCCTGCTGTACCAAGTAATTTTATGGCTCTCTCTCTTCTTGTACCATGTGTTTCCAACCATTAGCCCATTTATCTTGCACAGTTCCAACAATCTCTCTCCTTCCTTATTCCTGTTTCCCCATCCTTCACCACCAATCACTTCCTCAAAACCTCTTCTATCAGTTCCGACATGGGCATTTAGGTCTCCCATGACTATCAGGTCTCTCCCCACTAACTGCTTCTGCAACTCCTCTTCAAACTCGCCCTTCTCGCCTTCTGTGCATCCCACCTGTGGTGCACAGACTTGCAGAATGTCCAGGTTTCTACCTTTCACAGTGATTCTGGCTCTAATTATTCTATCACTTACCCTCTTTACTTCCTCCCTCAGCCCTTCTCTCACCACCATTCCCACTCCATTTCTCTTCCCCTCCTCATTTCCTATCCAGTATAGCTGCAAGCCATTTCTCAGTTCTTTTCTTCCTTCCCCTCTCCATCTGGTCTCTGCCAGTCCGAGTACGTCCAGTTTTCTCCTCTCCATCATATCCACAACCTCCTCCACTCTTCCCGTCAATGAAGTTATATTCAAAGTTCCGATTCGTAGTTCATTTCCATAGCCAGGTCTGCTTCCTTTAGATCTGTCCTTTCCGAGGCCCGTTCCCGTTTTAAAAGCAGTTTCATATCCACTACTGGCTTGCTAGGCCTAACGTAGCTTCACCATAACCCTGGCAAGGGGCCTGTTTTTGGTCCGCGAGAGGTATTTTATTTCCCTCAAACCCTCCGGACAAGTCCGGCGAGCCCCCCTATCCGCCACCTGGGAGGCGCCCGATAGAGGAACAGGCAAACCCCCACGGGTACAGTATAACCATAGTTGATTTTTTATAACCATATAATCACCCCAAACAGACAAACTCCGGATTTTTATCACCATTTTAGCATTTCACCTAACATTAGATATACTACATTTAGCATACACTGACAGTTGCATTACCAATACTGCAACTAAATAACTGTACATATTGTAAATATTTTTCACCTGTATTCTCAAACATAGATGTTATAGCCTAAGTGTAATGGATCTGATGATGATCGCTTGACGATCGAAACTGGTCATCCTAGTGTATTTATTAATCTCATGTAATTTATTTCAGGATTAGGGCATAACCCAGCACTTTTTGGGTACATTCGTGTTGACCGACTGTAAAGCACCAAACTTTTGTTCATTCTTTTAATTTCAATCAACGTGCGAATTTAATTTCACTCCCACCCCGAGATTGAATTTTATTCCACATTTAATTTAATTCCAACCTCACGGTCTAATTTCGTTCCACATTTCATGTATGTATGTCTACCTCTTATTATTCCCGTTTTCCAACGGGGTCGGGGATGAGATGCGATGGAAGTCTTTGTGGCGATGGTTTTTACGGCCGGATGCCCTTCCTGACGCCAACCTCATGAGAGGAGTTAATGAGAGATAAAATGATTGATGGTGAATGAAACTGGGCAAGGATGTGGAAGGAAGCAGCCGTGGCCTGTCAGAAGGTACCGTCCCAGCATTTGCCTGGTGTTGAAAGTGGGAAACCACGGAAAACCATTTCAAGGACGGCCGACGGTGGGGCTCGAACCCACGCGTCTACTGAGTCAGCAGAGAGCTTGGCCCCATGACCTAATGCTGCGCGTTAGCCAGCGTAGCCACTACTGTCGGTTCCACATTTCATATCATTCCTTATTCAACACTTAAATTCATTCCACATATAATTTTGTCCTGAGTTCAAGAATTATTTTCATTCAAGATTTAATCCACTTAAAGTTTCACTCCATGCATTTCGTTCTTCTTTATTATGAGTGGAGTTTTATTATTTACATTTCACTCCTCACATTTTATTCCTTGATTTCACTCTTAATGTAAACTCACTCCGAGTTTAATGAAAAAGTTTAATTCCAGATAATATACCTATAGTTCCTAATTTCATTCCTTTTAATTCACAAAATGGTTTTGTTTACACATTTCGCTCCTTACATTTCACTACTTGCACTTCATTCCTCACATTCTATTCCTATTTTAAATCCTCTTCGAAATTCATTCACTAAACCATTTTCACTTTAATACAGTTCTACGAATCACATTTTATTTCGTTCCTTTCATTAGGCCTACTGTTCCAATTGACATACTTTTATTTTAATTCCTCTCCACATATAATTTCATTCCAGACTTTTGTGGGTTTAAACCATCTAATTTCACTCCTTGTAACAGGTGATGGATGGGACAATATTATGAAGATTCATGTAAACAAATGTCTCTGGGGGGATAAACCTGGAAACCCCCGTCGGTACGCCACTGGGTTTGGCATAAGATGGAGCAAGCACTAGTAGGCTACTATAACATTTTACTACCTTAAAAGCCCATTTTTATGCTTGTCTAAAATGACTTTACAATACAGGTCTTAAACCAAAAGCTATTTAAGTTAGTCCATCATATGGTAAATTATTATTATTTAATTGATGGGACAGTTTTGAGATGAAAATATGAAAATAGACTAAATTAGTTCTCCATGGAACTACCTGTCTCTTGACGACATTTGATAACAGTTTTCAACAATCAACAATGTGTCTGTTCCAACGTTCATCATGGTAAAACCCGTGCATCGTGACAGTCACATATGTGTTCACAATGCTGGGATAAATGATCTCTAGACTTGACAATCATCGATGAGAAGATCAATGCTGGAGTCACTGAACAGGTTTCCCATCACTCTTTTACTGTGGTAACAAAAGATTGATCAATATAACCCACGACTCTTCCAACATCTTCATGCTGACCGAATTCATCATGAATATTGCACAATTGACTCGAACAGCTCAGAAACATAAGAGTTCTCACCATTTCAGGTCCTGCCACCAACCATTGAAGCAGGGCAATGGCATCCTACATAAAACCTTCATCAGTAAGTTGCCTGGCTTTTTCTTGATATTCATCAGTACTTATTCAGGAAATTTATCAATAAGGCCTACTCTTGTTGAGCGGTTTAAACAAACCACCGGAAGATACAAATTGGTCCATCGCGTGTCACTTTGGAGAGGTAACTTTAAAACATACTCTCCTATATTAAAATTATACTGTATTTCAACAAAATAATGTTTGGTGTCTCACAGTAATAACAGATTAAGAAGCACAGATAGCTTCCAATAAACCAAAACTATCCCTTTACAATGCCACTTGCCTTTGAGATGTAAGTGATGTGGAGAATAATTCACGTATATTCTTTTCGTAGGAATACACCATCCACACCATATTTAGTCCCTGACGTGATCGCTGCTGCGTTTGCTTCTCCAATGCATTTAAATGGGTCAAAGTCTACTGAAGCACATTATTCAAAAACTCAATTAGCAATGCTTTCTGCATTCAGTTCAGGCTATAATTATGAAACCAATGTTATGCTCCTCCACAGACTTTTGCCTTACATAGACCATCAGATGCAGACAAATATATGTTCCAGTTTACTAACATCTCTAGCTTCATCCAGGAATCTTAACCACTGCTGTATTATTTCAGCTCTGTTACAATATATTTAACAACATGAAACTCATTTTGAGAAGCTTTAGATTCACAATTTGTATTCTTCACAGTGGTTTCACTTTCCAGCTTAATAAGTTGTACAATTTGACACAATTCCCTTGATCATCATCATCATCAAAAGAGTTTTGCGATGACCTCCAAGCCCATTGTCTTGCCAAACAGAAAGTAATGTAATCAGGGACATTGTTGCCACAGCCGAGTAATTATGCAACACATCATCTATGTGCTTTAAATGATAATTTCATATCTGGTTTTGGTTCTGCCCCGACTGTCAGTGTTATCGTACAAATTACATGCAGAAACAACTATGCCTCCAGTTTACTCAACCTCTTTATTCTATTACAAACAAAAACATATCTATCAGAATCATCGACAGTTAATTATGAGTTCTGACGGTAGACCTCATCTTCTGCTACCCTTTTGTCCACCAGTTAGAATTAACAAAGAATTTTCTATTAAGAAAATAGGATTTTTTTTTGTCAATGCTTATAATTTTATAATTAATAAAAATAAAGTTTCAGATATGGACCCCCAAAAGGATTTTATTAGGCCTACAGGGGGAAGGGCACAATCATAATCAACTTTCCTGTTGCTGTAGAGAAGGTGCAATTGTTTATTATTTCATTACCTACCTACTATTTTTTAAATTTCTTACTTACTTTGCTAAATGAAATCAGATTACTTTATGGCAAGAATGGGTATACATTTTGGCTTTAGTTCGAGTTTTTGACCATAGAAGTTTGCTTTTCCTCTTCTGTGATTCATCATCAAAATTTTCAGTTCTTAAAATAGTTCATCATCATCATCTTGCAGAGTTTCCAGCCACTGGCCAGGTATGTTTGGAACACAAGCCTCTCCAACATAGTCTTCCCACCATCTCTCAGCCTCCACCCTTGTCCAGTCTTCTACTCTCTTCTTCATGCTTTCTTCCACCCCCTTCAGCCACCTATCTCTCGGTCTCTTTCCTTTCCACTTCGTCTCGTGTATCCTCCTGGGTATCCTCTTCTCCTCCATTCGTTTTACATGTCCAAAATAGTTAATAATAGTAAAATGGCCACTTTCTATTTATGAAAATAAAAATCAAGCAGTTCATTAAGATTGCAATGTTAATCCAGTTGGTCAATTTTGAATATATTTTTAGATATCCAAATTGCTAAATTAAATTGAACATCCACAGCCTGCTTCCAGTCGACCGACCGGGTCAGGGATGGAATTAATGAAGCCCCCATCTAGCGGCGAGGATATGAACTGCGCCGGCTGCCGAAGCCTGTCGCATTCCTCTGAGGTAATGATTAAATGAATGACAGATGAAATGAAATGATAGTGGAGTGTGTTGCTGGAATAAAATTTTTGACAGGGAAAACCGGAGTTCCCAGATAAAAACCTGTCTGCCTCCGTTTTGTCCAATACAGATCTCACATTGAGTCACCGGGATTTGAACCACGGATCCGGCGGTGAGAGGCCGGCGTGCTGCTGCCTAAGCCATGGAGGCTCCTGCTAAATTAAATTGAACTGTAGATATATCCCTAAATCTTAACCTGCCTAATAATTCAAATAGCACTTACAAATGAATAATTTGTCAGTTACAGACTTAAAATCATGTTCCCAAATATTCTTAAAAAAGCTAGTTAGTCGACTACTCACTATTACAGAGGATCATTAGGATTTTCCTCATCTTCACAGTCAATAAGGAATACTTTGCATTGGTCTTGTACGAAGTGACAAACTCGTATGTTAGTAGTGGAGCCCATGGGTTCAATAATAATTCATACTTGAGAGCATCAGATTTATTTCCCAGAGTTAAGAACCTGCCAATGTCTTTTCTGCCACTTTCTTCTTTCAGAAGCTTCCACTTTATTACAGCATCGATCAATATCTTGGTGAAAGCTGCACTCTTTGTTCTGTTCAACACCGTCACTTGACATACCTGCCTCAGAATTTCCAGCCCCCTCACATTTTACCAAGTTCAGACTTTTGGAAAAACTGTCCTATATCCGTAACTAACAAGAGTTGCCAAATAGTTTGATTATTACTAACCGCATAAGTAAAATAGATCAAAAAGCCACTAAATCATGCATTTCTCGCTCTTATAAATTGCTTTGATTGGAGATGATGTAACACTATCAAAGAACTGACAGTAACAATGGCAGGCTGCTATTCACCCATAAAAATATTCGCCTTGTTCACAAGAAATGAGCCACCGTACTATTACATGCCATAAAAATACCAATATACAACATCTTGCAGTAGGAATGATGACTGAGGTAAGGAGAGATGGTGTAAACTTAGGAGAGAAGATACTAAATGATCCGCTTTGTAAACACGACCTTACAGAACAAATGTCGGAGTGGGAACCCAATACCAGGTCAGTGACCAGTGACAGCAAGGGTGGTTACATTCTAGTACTCAAATTGTAAATGACAAGTGACAGACTAAACTGTGAGGGTTGTGTTCACCTTCATGTAATTAGGACAAGTAGAATTGTAATTAACTTATAATGTTACATACCTGCGTGGTTACTAGTCACATGACTTCATGGAGAATACACCATTGATTAAGCTGTGTTCAAGTGCACATCATTACCTCCAATATAATCACAGCTATAAATGAAACTGAGACTTCAGTGGAAAGCTACATTTTTCTCTAGCCTGTGACCAACAGGCAAATGTAAAAATACTGCATTCAATAAAAGAAGACAACACAGCAAATTCCATAGTATTAAGCTGTGGGAACTTACTTAACCAAGTTTACTGTATTTCATTTCCTTGGGCTCTCATTTGCCTATGTATTACCAAATTTCCAACTTGCATGTTCTTACCATTTGTCATCATTGCTTCTTACACAGGATTGTCGCAAACTAAAAGTTTCCAGATCTTAAATCAAACAGGTTCAATGTGAGGGTAAAAAAACTTAGCATTACAAATGATACATTTTTATTTAAAAATTAAACTTATATTAAAATACACACAAAAACAATATTAATCACAGATACTGAACTTAAATTACAATGTCTTTGGTCTTGTCATCACAAATAAACAGCACTTACGTTCAGTACAAAATCATCTTCAGTGAAATCAACATAATCTTTCACTCCAGGCATCCGAACTCTTAAATTCAGCAGTCCATCAGATTTCTTGCCCATATTCTTGCCCGGGGACCATACAACGCTAACATGTACTGAGCAGTTCTTACGTACTATCCCTCGCTCATGTGCTGCAGCAAGCTGATTTACAACACGTCGTTCCACTTCATACTTGATGGAACGTGCTCCAAACTGTGTTATATAACCATCAGTTAAGATGGTTTCTACATCTTGGTCCCAGGTCAATTCCACATTGTGTGTATCCTTTGCCTGGAAAATATCATTCCTATTTTATACAAGTTATGAATTGAGATGTAAGAATCTTATAACTAGAGTTTTCTCTAAACTAAATATAAATTAATCTGTTTTACCTAGGAATATCTAAACAAACCAATGCAAAAAGCAAGGATGGTTAGCAAAAGGGTGTAACAGAGTAATGCATTTTGTGTGACAGACCGAGTTTGGAAGGAAGTTCCAATTAAATGTAAATGTACTATACTCCTATGTTGTCCTATTCACCAGAGAGCTGGACAGTGACAAGAAGAGAAGAGAGTAAACTTCAGGCCAGTGAAATGAAGTTTTTACGAAGTATGATAGGAAAAACAAGACAGGATAAAGTGAGAAATGATGTAATTAGGATGGTCATTACAGTAGCAAAGTTGAATGACAGAATCGAGAGCAGCAGGTTAAAATGGTTTGGACATGTCAATCGAATGGAAGATTGAAAAATACTGAAACACATGTTGGAAGATACATGAGAAGGAAAGAGATAAAAATTAAGATCCCGAGCTCCATGGATCGACTTGATTAAGACTAGTATAAATAGATGGAGTATGAACTGGAACAGACTTCTGGAAGGAGAAGAGTGGAGGTACAGGAGAAGGTGGAGGAGTACCATAAATACCCCGATCCAGCCTTAAACTGGATAAGGGGGAAGAATGATGATGTTTTAAAATAAAATTAATGACTGTTTAGAAAAAAATTGAATATAAAATATGAATTTAAAAAAACAATTAATTTTAATATTTAAAATAAATTAAATAATACATTGATTTGTCTGCTTAGGCCAAATAATTTATTTCATTAGGGGGAGGATACATTTCACTCAGATTTAGTCATGTGGAGACCAGATAACAATGAACATAATAATAATAATGTTATTGATTTTACGTCCCTTTTAACTACCCTGGCTTTTAGAGACGCCGGGGTGCCGGAATTTTACCCCGAAGGGGATCTTTAACGTGCCAGTAAATGTACTGACACGGCTCCCTCGCATTTGCGCACCCTCAAATGCCAGCTGACTGCGCCAGGTTTCGAACCTGCAACCTTGGGCTCAGCAAGCGAGAACGTTACCCCTGAGCCACGCAGCCAGACTAACAATGAACAAAATTTAGTGATGCAAGAAAAACAAATGCATATTAACAAATAAACAAAAATACTCCTGAAATTGACCTTGCAGGCCAGCAAAAATTTAAAAAAAAAATGAAAGAGGTTGGATAGATGAATTTACGTTAAGTGCTAATGACATTTAAATTATGCAGTATGGGCTTGGCAGAGGCTTTGACACACGATCCCAACTGTTTGAAAACAAAATTTGCGCACTCCTTTCCAAAATAAGTTACTAACCACACACATAAATGAGAGAGGGCAGAAAGCAAAGGAAGGCATTCCTCAGAGCATTCCAATAACCAGACAAAAACTAGGCGTAAGATGCCAACTCAAAACATGGCACTCGCAGGCCCACGACCACACACCATGGGCATTCACAATTCCTCTGTGAATCCATGACCACAGTGTTAACACCTCCTACATAATTCTCTAGGATCGAAATAAGGAACCCCTCGAATCTATTTCTTTACACTGCACACACTACCAAACTCACCTCCTCGCAGTTGGCTCTCGCTTTGTCAAAGCCCACTGTCAAATCATAACTTTCCAAATCTTATGTCATAACGTATTTAAAATGTATTAAAAAAGTATTTAAAAAAGAAGTAAATTTAAGACAACACTGCCAAATCCATCATCACATCATGGCAAGCCTAGGCATCATCATAATCATCACACAGCATTGGTATCACCTGAAGACTATACTTGCTCAGTCCCCATGCCTCTACCCTTCCATTTCTTGGCACAGACTGCACATAAGCTACAGACCAAAACTTCCAGAAATATTCATTCCTACAACTTCATGTCCTCAGTAGAACAGCCCAGGATTAATTTATTACATTGTTTATTAGCACACAAACAGTAGACTGAAGCCAAGTTTCAATTGCTCACGAGCAGCTTGCAGTTTTTATCCTTGCATTCACCAGTTGGAGAGTGCAAGACTAGTGCTATTTGCGGCACGCACGCTCGGCAGCGAGTGTACAAGTCGTAGGAGTTAGCAAGCTGACCACTCGAGTGCAGTAGTGAATGGAAGTTAGCATGCTATCTGCTAGAGTTCAGGAGTGGGTGGTGCTCTCTGTTAAACAGCAAGAAGGTAGAGCACTATCATAATGATGGATGGGCGAGGGGATTGGAAAAATAAGTTGGAAATAGCATGCAGACACTTGTTCGTGAATCAGTAAGCATGATAAGAGTCTCTAGTTATATTGTGGTTTCATGATAATGAATATAAAAATATGGGCTCAAAGATGGTGGAATCTATACCTAATCGCATAGACGAAACTTATAAAACAGAAAGGACCTGTTAGCTATTAGTAAAAATTAAAGGTAAGGATTAGGTGGATAAGGGGGGGGGGAGGGAAATGTTATCATCATGTTCCAATCAATTTGCACAAGACTGTAATATAGGAAGAAGAGTGAAACTGCGGGACCAGCCAAGTAACTATGAAAGTAGAGACCACAGTGACAATCCCACTGAGTGATTTCAAACACACTTATATAAAATGTAAGAAAAAATGTATTTTGATTGGTTCTAATCATTTGGGCAGTTGCTGCACAACGCAGCACTGTGTAGCCTTCATCTCCAAGCGGCAATTAATCAATCTGTGGTAATGCAAGAGGGGGCTCAAGCAAATCTGCTTACATGTGCATATATCACTTTTTCTGCTTTTAAACCATGCCAACCCATGTTTTCATCTATTATACCCCAGGCCCCTATTTATGAAGTTGAAAATTAGGAGAATAAATGGGGGATATTATAAGCTGACAAGGCAGACACGATGTTTTAGGATCCGTATTGACTGATTACAATGTATTTTATTCAGAATGGATAGATAATAAACTTCTCCATCTTGTTCGTACATGAAATTATTCACTATAAATGTTTAGGATATGTTTTGAGCATGACTTCGGTTCTTCAACAGTTTTTTTTTTTTTGTGGATATATCGAACTATTTATAAATAATAAAAAGCTTTAATAAATGACAAATTACGGTAAGTTCGCCGATGTTTCTATGTTCTCACTTCCCATCTAGTTGTTGGTGATCTGTCCCGATTTATATATAAAACGGTGATGTTATAGGCGAGTTCTTTACTCTTCTTCCTTTGCACTGCCTCCTTATAGGTTGGCCCCATCAGAAGGAGGGGGCGTCACAGACTTAGCGGCTGCGTCTCCAACCTTAGGCCATTGGTTGGCATCTGCACCTCCCACGGTCGTTAGTTCTGAATCGGGTTGGTACCTACCTCACGTTCCCTCAGGGGGCCTTAGAGGAGATCCAACGGCCCGGTAGGGGGTGGGCAGGTTTGGAATGATTGCCAGCCATGCAAGAACAACTTTTGTGACAAGAACCCATTGATGCTCTAATTCTTTTCCAAGGCCCTGATGCGAGGCAAGTCGTCCCCTGGAAAATCAATTTTGAAAATAATTGAATAAAAGTAAAACTCTGAGCGGTGAATCACTCGACTCATGGGTCGATGAAGAATGCAGCGAATTGCATGTCGGCATGTGAACTGCAGGACACATGAATATCGACGTTTCAAATACAGATTGTGGTCCATGAATTCCATTCCCGAACCACGCTTGGCTGAGGGTTGGTAGCCAAAACTGAATGCACATATGTGTGTGGGAGCATCGCGGATCATGCGGCTTAATTGCCACCGCTGCATCTCCTGAAATGAACTTTTGCACTTCACGTGTGTTGGCCCTTGGATCAGTTACTGTAGAGTTGAGACCTTCAGTAGCATAAATCAGAAAAATTAATAATTAGACTCTTCTGTCACAACTGCTATCCTATAAAATTTAATCCAGTTCCTTGTGGAACATTACAGATAAGAGGAGGAAGACTGCAAACAGAAAATACAGATGAACAGATTCATGTGCTTCCGCTAGTACCTACCTTCTTGGCCCAATAATGTAACTCCTTCAGGACTAACCGGTTAAGTTCTGATCGTGAAAATGGAAGAAAAAATACTATTTCATTAATCCTTCCTAGAAACTCGTCCCTCCTGAAGTGCTTTTTCAGTACTGGGAAAACGACCTCCTGTTTAAAATTTCTCGATAGAGTGATTTTCTCGTTCAGTTCAGTCTTGTCTGAAACATAAAAATTCAACTTAGGTTTTGCACCCGCAGCTACGAATATTTCCTTACTCTTAGGAAAACACCTTTAGTGTCAGAAATCAGAATGTTACTGTAGAATGCAGACATATGGGCATTTGGTCCACACAGACCGGACATTTATTGTGGAATTGGATCTCTTTAAATCTGTAATTTCATTTCAGAAAACAATGTTAAACTTATTTTTCAACACCGTAAACTTTAATTCCATCAGTTCTTTTTCAAAATTTAAGTTGTAGTAAGTGCTTGTGAACAAGTCACCTCCGTGATCCCCTATTAGCAGTTAGTACTGCGGCCTCCCCTGTTTCAACACCTCTCACTTTGAAATCGTTCAACACTGAATCTAACCATCGCCTCCTAGATCTACCTCTGCTTCTTTTACCTCCGATAGCCAAACTCGTTAACCTCTTAGGTTATCTCCTATTCCCCCTTTCCCCTCACCTTGATTTTACAAGGTTAAGTGTCTTTTAAGACCTTAGTTGCAATATGTCACATCTACTGGACCTCAATTACTGTATTTAAGAATTCCAGAAGGGCCCAGGAGCACCCTCGCTGTATTCGCAAGATTCTTTCCTTCTGCACACTTTCAAGAAACTTACCGGTACTACATTTATATAGGTTATGAACATTCCCAAATGGGAATATGATGTTAATTTCCGTTTGATCAGATACATTATCAATTAATATGATAAAATTGGTCCGGCCAGATCAAACATAAAATGCCAGCGTTTCGCCCCAGTGTGCCATTGGGCTCGTCAGTTGGTACAGACACACCTCACCAATACGCATGGCTAGCACATACTGAGAAGGCCATCACAAGACACAAAATACAAGTAGTATTGACGTCACGAGTGATGCCAATGTGCTACGGAAGTCAAGCTCCCTTCCATAAAATAAAAACCTTACCTTGGCAATCCAAATAGGTTATGAACATTCCCAAATGGGAATATGATGTTAATTTCCGTTTGATCAGATACATTATCAATTAATATGATAAAATTGGTCCGGCCAGATCAAACATAAAATGCCAGCGTTTCGCCCCAGTGTGCCGTTGGGCTCGTCAGTTGGTACAGACACACCTCACCAATGTTCATAACCTATTTGGATTGCCAAGGTAAGGTTTTTATTTTATGGAAGGGAGCTAGACTTCCGTAGCACATTGGCATCCTTCGTGAAGTCAATACTACTTGTATTTTGTGTCTTGTGATGGCCTTCTCAGTATGTGCTAGCCATGCGTATTGGTGAGGTGTGTCTGTACCAACTGACGAGCCCAACGGCACACTGGGGCGAAACGCTGGAATTTTATGTTTGATCTGGCCGGACCAATTTTATCATATTAATTGATAATGTATCTGATCAAACGGAAACTAACATCATATTCCCATTTGGGAATGTTCATAACCTATTTGGATTGCCAAGGTAAGGTTTTTATTTTATGGAAGGGAGCTTGACTTCCGTAGCACATTGGCATCACTCGTGACGTCAATACTACTTGTATTTTGTGTCTTGTGATGGCCTTCTCAGTATGTGCTAGCCATGCGTATTGGTGAGGTGTGTCTGTACCAACTGACGAACCCAATGGCACACTGGGGCGAAACGCTGGCATTTTATGTTTGATCTGGCCGGACCAATTTTATCATATTACGGTACCGTATTTACTCGAATACGACCCGCCCCCGAATAAGACCCGCACCCTGATTTTGAAGAACAAAATTAAAAAAAAACAAAAAAAACTCAAAATTATGTACAATTGTAACTAAATAAACAGAATAGCATTTATCCAAAATAGTTTCCAACAGTTTTGAAGTCGTCCTAAAATAACACACATCAAACGATTAAAAATACAAATAAAAGTACACAAACACTTCATTCATCGTCATCAGAAGTACCAACTTCGGAACTTTTATCACCATCCCACTAAATGTCGTCATCACTGACATCCATAGCATTCGAAATACTACATTTCTTGAAGCTCTTCCGTATGAGATCTCCCGAGATACGATTCCATGCCGTCAAAATGCACGAACATAGCAGCTGAACTTCCGGGCGCTGAATACGACCAGTTGGAGTCAGTGTGAGCTTATCGGCCGCCATCTGCTCCGTATACAGCTGTTTCAAGGCTGCTTTGAACGGGCGGTTCACGCAGACATCCAGTGGTTGTAGCATAGACGTCATCCCGCTCAATCACGAATACATGGCTCGTCAATATCATACAGTGCACTCTCGTTAATTCGCGGTAATTAATGCACGAACTTCCGCGAATTATCCGCAGTTATTTTTGTTAAGCCTAGGAAAAACAAAACTATTGGTTAAAATATTAAAATAGGCTTGAACACGCGAAATAATAATTTTAACTCCTGATTGTAGTGTCTTATACGACATGCTAGGCTACTGGTAGGCCTATGTGGATTATGCCTACATTAATATATTTAAAAAAAGCCGTCATTACTTTTTGTTTCTTAGACCGTTTATTCTATTTTTCGATTGCACATTTCCGAAGAAAATATTATATGAAAACGAAAATTCATCTCGTTTTTCTATATAAAAGATAAGTGTGACTGGAGACACTAGCTTGACTGTGGGAAAGTTTCGGGATTTCCGTTGCATCACTCCCGCACTCGAAATCTACTGGATTTCCGTTTTCCTCACCAACAGTCAAATGCCATGCTATTTCTTCTTTGCTTTTCTGTAGTAAATCATAATCGTCTTTATCGACGTCTAACTTGCCCGTTCGAAATATCGTCGTTACAAAAGTCGGCAAGCGCTTGCTTTTGTACGAGCGGAGTAGCGGTACTTTCCTCCCGACTAGTTGACTGCATGAAGAGCATCGAACAAACACGCTCTCGATGTCGTGCGCGTTTGCGCCATTACGCAATAATCGCTGTTTACAATACGCTGTCCGCACATCCACCCTTCACAACTCACAGATCAGCGACCTTGGAGCGTGGCTGTTGGGAAAGGGAGGGTAGGTTCCGAGTGAAAGTGCATTCCTCTTGTATTGTTTGGGCTTCAAAGACAAAGGAAATCTGTGCTATACCACTCGCGGCAACATGCGCGTATTTTTCGAAGATTGCGCAATTAGGCCTACTGTTGCATCGCAGAGAAATGCAGTTCAGTCTTCCCTAGGCTCAATGATTTCGTCTTTACGCATTGCGTCGCATCAAAATTCTTTTAAACGACAGAGAGATTGCTTAACTTAGCGTGATGATTAGTTGCTGTGAGAATTCCCAATTTAAAAAATACTCATGGAGACCCGCGAATTAACCGCAAAACGAATTATCCACACGCGAATTATCGGGAGTGCACTGTATTTCCTGCCGGGCACGATTTCCAATAACTTCAGCTTCCCTCACAACTTTCAGCTTCTCACTCACATTAAACGACCGCAAACTCTTCGTACAACTCATGTTTACACTCGGAAAACGTGCGCGAGGAAGTATGACGCCGCCTGCTTACGGTAAAACAAAGTGATAGCCGGAAGAAGGCTAGCACCATCTAGCGGATACTCGCAACACCCGATATCGCGCGTGGCGGGCAATTTAAATCTTTAAAATCAGGATGACTCAAATAAGACCCGCACCCCAATTTTTCACGTCCGATTTTGTTTAAAAATGTGCGGGTGGTATTCGAGTATATACGGTAATTGATAATACTACATTTATAACCGAAAGCAGCCCTTCCTCCCACCTTCAATGTTTCCAAATTAAAAATTATGTTAAATCATTAGAACTGTATATTTGGACGATAGAAGAGTAACATCAGCTTACACACTATTTTCATTATAGTCAAATATTCCATGCATGCTGGACAATGAATTGGATCTCTCCACACGAATAGGCAAGAACTCCCCTCACATCAGCAAGAGCAGCAATTGTTTCCAATGTAGAGCACATCTACAGCAGAAGAAGTGGGTCAGTCCACATTATTTGTCATAAAAATGTATCTTGATGATACTGTACTAACTGAGGGGAAGAAAGAACAATGCCAAAATTTACTCTAGTGTTCAGAGTTACATAGTGACTGTGTTATTTGAGATATAAAACTCTACTAATTTTCACCCAAAACGAAAATTCATATATATTTTCATTTGAGACTGTTTTATCTTTCAGCATCCAATCTACTCTACAAGCCTCTGTTTGCGAACAAGTCGCACTGCAGCCTCCTCTGATTCTAAACCTGTCACTTTGAAATCGTTAATACTGAATCAAACCATCACCCCTCCTAGGTCTACCTCTGCTTCTCTTATCCCCTAAATACGAACTCATTAACAGATAATCTCTCCTCCCCCATCTCTTCACATGACCCCACCATCTGAGTCCGCTCATACGAACAGCTTCATCTAGAGTGTTAGTTTCCGACTTACCCTCTATCTCTTCATTACAAGTACCTTCCTGCCATTGCTCCCATCTATTTGTACCAGCAATCATTTGTGCTACCCTCAAATCAGTTACCTCTAGCTTATGTATCATATATTCTGAATCTACCCAGCTCTCACTTCCATACAGCAAGGTCAGTCTAAATACTGAGTGATGTATGGAGAGTTTTGTCTCTACATTAACTTCCTTTTGCAGAATAATGTAGATTGCAACTGAGAACTCAATGTATTGGCTTTTCTACACCTCAATCCTATTTCATTCCCCATACTACCATCCTTATGGAATATACAGGATTTAAAATGTTCTACCTGCTCCAATTTAGTTCCTCCTACCTGGCATTCTATTGTCTTGTTTCTTCCCTACTGACATAACCTTCATCTTCGAAATGCTGATCTTCATACCATACTTCCTACATTTCTGTTCAAGTTCTAACATGTTGGCTAGTAAGCTTTCGACAGAGTCCGTCATCAGCATAGGCCAGACTGCTTACCTGGGTTTCACCTAATTGAATCCTATCTAGGCAGTTTATGCTCTTCAGCAAAATGGTTCATATATAAAATAAACAGTAGTGTAGAGAGGTTACAGCCTTGCCTCACTCCTGTAACATACTTGAACCAAGAACTCATCCTACCATCAACTCTCACTGCAGCCTGATTATCAAAATAAACATGGTACTTTTGATTGCTTGTAGCAATCTTCCCTCAATACAATAATACCCAAGGATGCTCAGCATATTCTCCCTGGGTACTCTATCGTACGCCTTCTCTAGATCGACAAAACACAAACACACTTGTCTCAATAACTTGGCGTATACTAAATATTTGGTCTTGACATCCTAGTTGTGGTCTAAAGCCACACTGGTTTTCATCCATCTTACTCTCGGCCAATGATCAAATGTCCAAGAGTACACTTTGCCCAGGATACTTATCAAAGAAATGCCTCTATAATATTATAGATTGCAATTGCAATCTTTTCTGATACCTTGCTTATGAATTGGGGTGATTACTGCTTTCGTCCGGTCAGAGGATACATTTCCTAACACCCATGCCAATTTGAATACCCTATGCAACCATTTCAGCCTTGCATTTTCATTATAATTCACCATCACTGATCGAATTTCATCTCTACTGCTGCTTAGTGACAATGCAGTTTATTTACCACCCTCTCTACTTCCTCAAACGTGATCCTGTTCCCGTCCTCATTCTTCTCTGGCATAATCTCAAAATCTACCACATTGCCAGATAAGTCTCCATTAACATTTAGCAAGTTTTCGAAGTATTCCTGCCATCTTCCCAGTGCTTCCTTCATATCTACGAGTTTCCCTGAATTATCCAGAACAGTACTCATTTCTCTTCTTCCTCCAGTTCTAAGATTCTTTATAACACTCCAGAAAGGTTTTCCTGCCACTTGGCCTAACTTGTCTAATTTATCTCCAAATTCCTCCCATGATTTCCTTTTGGACTCTACTATTAGTCTATGTGTTTAGTTCTGTTCCTTTCCACTGCATATAACTCTCTGTCTGCCAGATTCCTTGTTTGGAGTGTCATTCTTTTGTAAGTCTTCTTTATAATTCTACAAGCAAACTACACTATGTCATTCCACCAGGATGTACACTTTTTCCTGTCTTTACAAACTGTTGTCCGAAGACATGCTTTTGCTACTTCTAGTACGGTACTGCATCCCTGTATCCTGACCACACCATTTCTATGTCCTGCAATTCTTTACCATCTACTCTTTGGAATTTCTCATCAATCATTTTCATATATTTCTGCCCAAGTTCCTTATCTTGGAGATTTTCAACCCTAATCAGTCTGCAAATAGACCTCACTTTCTGCACTTAAGATCCATCTGTGCTTAATTCACAGCAGATCAGTTTGTGGTCTGTTTCATAAGAAAAGCCCCTGAACACCCTACAATTCCTTATTAATGTACTAAATCAAAGTCAGTAATAATATAGTCTATTATTGACCTGGTTCTTCTAACCTCCCATGTGTATCTGTGAATCTCCTGACACTTTGAGAATAAGTTCGCAACAGAACTAGCTTTAGCTTCTAGGACTAGAAGTCCAATAAACCATTTCCCATTGGTGACCACTTCCCTATCCTCACCCCACTTACCTATTCATTACCTTCTCATACCCCTCAGTTATATATCCTATCCTAGCATTAAAATCCCCCATGAGCACTAGACTATCCTTATTATAATCTCTCACTACCACATCACTCAGTGCCTCATAAAATCTGTCTACTTTGTCCTGATCGGCCCCTTCACATGGAGCATGCACTGAATCAAGCCTGACTGCCCTAAACATAGAAATACACACAGTTATAGTAATGTAGCAAAGAGTAGAATTAATACTATAACAGGGCCGCCAATTGTCATCGATCAGACTGCGAGCCACAAGGCCAGTGGGTGGAGCGCAGTGGACAGGCGGTGCGATGAGAGAGCTGTGAGTGCTCTTGGTGAATCAGCACCAAAGGCCTGGTAGGGCAACACTCGGGGTTAATCTGGATCATTCAGTTTCTAGAAGAGTCGAGTTTGACCCCAACCAGAGGGAACCATATAGGGATGAAAGGTTCAGGATTCTTTTCTCTGATATATAAGATAGCTTGCACAGAAGAGTATGGAGAGTTTAGAGAGCTTCTCTTTTGGGCCATGACTAACAGTGCAGTCAGCAAGCAGTTTGGGGTACATATCTGTCAGCAAGGTGACCAGAGACAGTCAACTGTTGTGATAGCTTGGTGCAGTAGTATTCTAGAAGATGCGTACGAGGACCTGGGTCCGACACGGTATGGTCAGAAGTGCATGAGCTACCTCAGCAGGATTCTAGCAGAGCAACCTGAAGCGGCAAGTGTGGTAAGTGTGAACTGTAAAGACTGTATAGATAGCACAGAGAGGTGAACAGTTGATGTATTGTGGTTATCTGCATACACAGTGAAGTATAGTATAAAGTTGCACCTTTAAATACTGGTGTAAATAGTAGTTATAGAATAAATTTAGTGTAAGTCATACATGCTATTAGTTGTGCGTGTTTAATCATGGGTGGACCCTGCAATCCGTCACAATACAAAAAAAAAAATAGAAATTGCACTACATACGAGGGAAGTTCCAAGAGTAAGTTACGTCAATTTATTGCATGATCAGACGGTACACCAGGTGACACTAACAATCGCCATAAGAATCCACACCCGTGGCTGGTTCAACGACGGGAGGAACGTCAACAGAGGGTGAGAATGACGCATGCGCAGAGCGCCAACAAAGAGAAAGGAGAAGCAGACCGGCATGCCCAATATCATTCGAGTAGAACTCACGATGGTAGACAGACGTGGTCACCAATGGAAGTGCATGCTGTTATTCCGTATGAATGGGCACGTGGGACTAGTGAATCAGTCATCCATGAACGCCTACAGATGCGTATGGTGAAGCGGTCATGTCTCGTCAAATGGTCGCTGGTGTTGCATGTTCAGTGAAGGACGGCAGAGTGTGGAGGACGAAGATCGAAGTGGGCATTTCTCCACATCCACGAATGAAAACAACATTGCTTGAGTACAGGACAAGCAAATAACGGTGGCACACTGTGTATTGGTTGTGCCCAGGCCCATCACATGCTCCATGATGTGTTGGGTTACCGAAAAGTGTCTGCAAGATGGGTACCGAGAAACCTGACCCCAGAACGAAAGAGTGGGAATCAGCCTCGATCACTCGATAGGGAATGCGCGCGCGAGAGGGAAATTAGTTTCTGTTCAGGATTAGTTAATTATTGTTGTTTTAAGGGGCAGAAGAGCAAGGTTATCTGGCCCTCCTGTTCAGAATCATCATGGGCGATTGAGACATGGGTGCACCACTTCACCCCCTAAAACAAGGCTGCCTCAATGATGTGGAAGCATCCCAGTTCACTTGTAAGGAAGAAATTCATAGTGGCACCCTCTGCAGGAAAGGTGATGGCCACAGTGTTCTGGAACGCAAAAGGTGTGATTCTCCTCGATTTCCTTCATGAAGGGACCATCAATGCGCAATGCTACTGCAACACCCTCACCGACCTCAGGTCCGCCATTCAACGAAAGAGAGTTGTGCTCTTGGACAACAACGCATGACCACACACAGTAAGGCTCACACAAGATCAGATCCGTCGCTTCGGATAAGAGCGATTGGATCACTCAGCCTACAGCCCCGATCTTGTCCCATCGGACTTTCACCTGCTCCGTGCATTGAAAGCCGCACTCTCGGGACGTCACTTTCATACCAAAGCTGTGCGACAATTCCTTGCATCGCAGGGCACCGAGTTTTATCACAGTGGTTTCTTTAAACTGATTGCACGCTACGGCAAGTGTCTCAATGTTGGTTGCGACTATGTCGAAAAATAGTGCAAGGTGTATAGTTGATGCAATGGTGTATGTCAGTTCGGCAATAAAGGGTCCCTGGGAAAAAAAATTACGAAACTAATTTTTGAAACTTCCCTCGTGTATACAAAACGACCTTACATTGATCTCAAAAATCATTTTATTGCTTCATGGTCAATTTTATTCACACTACTGTATTGGCAACAGCATTGACTTAAATACCGGTACCAATAAATGTTGTGGAGACCAAATGCATTAGGATTATCAAGATTTTAAAATCAGGTACCCATTTCTTACATTACAATCAATCATTCGACAGGAAAAGGAGGATAGGATTACGTCAAAAGGACAAACATAATGACAAGCAGGTAGGGTGGAGGGTGAGATAAAAGGGAAAAGTAAATCAAGAAATAACACTAATAGGACGAGGTCAATCTCCACACCATTCTCAAAGGTAGGCAGGCATTCACACGATCAATAGCATGTTTCGACCTACGGGTCACTTTAGAAGGGCAAACCGCAATGAGCCCTTCTGTCACTCAAAATACTGCATAGTTGGGGGGCATTCTTCAATGAGATCGTATGTCTTTCTCGGCAACTTGCCAGGTAAGAGCACCATACAAACACATGCTGTACAAAATGTTGTTAGAAAAATAATAAATTGGCAACTACGATTGTTTACACAGTCAACATAATTAAATATCAATGTCTGTTAATTATGTGTATTTATTATTACAATTGGTCTCTCAGCACAACCTCTAAACATTGTCATACTTCTAATCTTTATTTCATACACTCAGTATACACGTAAAGGAACATATCGATCAGAATCAATCAACAAGTAGTGTACCGGTACATTAAGCAATAACATGCAACGCAAGAGAAAATTAGTAACTTTAAGTCACGGTGCAATCTTTAAAACCTATACAGTGTTACTTAACTCTTACAAAATTATTTCTTTATACAAAAGGAAACTTTAAGGAAGGACTAATAGTGACTTTTCAAACTGAATAATTTTTGAACCACTTGCATGCCATTTATGATAACTTTGACTCACCACCATCTACTTGTTGTTTCTCTTCATGCAAAACTTCATTTTCTCTTCGTAGTTCTAAAGCATGATTTGCTATTTCATCACTGGCTAGGTTGGATGTCATTACAAAAATGGCATCTTCGCAAATAACAGTCTTTCCTTTGCCATCCGTCAAGCGACCCTGAAGAAGGCAACAACAACATATGAAAACACAAGGATGAGACATTCTGGATTTGGGAAAATGATTAAGGAAGGTAATAGTGGGGTGAACTACTCAGTTACTGACCCCCGAAAAATTAAAACTTATTATATGAGTGTTTAATTTGAAAGAACTACTCTATATATAAAATATGGTATAGTTTGAACTGACAGGGGTCTCTCACACCCTTAAATGCTAACTGACAATCCCCAGATTCAATCCACAATCTTGTCACATTTAGTGAGTGCCTAAACCATTAAAAGGTACCACATAGCCAGTGTATACTACCAGCCAGGAAGAATACACTACCCAGATACATCAAATGGCTCACCTGCTCCAATTTAGGCAGGCAAGAAGGTAACAACTATTAAGACCAATCGCTCCGCGGAGATGAGTAACCATATACATAATAGAATTCAAGTGCATGCTCTAATTTTATTTATCATATTGTGTTGATTTAATTTGTATACACATGCATAATATCCATACGTACTTATAGAACCAGTATAAAAAACAAGGGGTAGGGAGGCAAGAAGGTGACAACTGTTACGATTAATGGCTCCGCTGAGATAAGTAACCATATACATCATAGGTGTTCAGCTGGGCGCCCGTTTACCCTGGTCTAGTGCAGCCGGGCAGGCGTGACGTAAATGCGGGCGACTTACCAGCATGCATACGTCACAGTGTAGCAAGACGAAGAGAGAGCATGCCCAGTCTCACCGGCCAGGCATTACGAGTAGTGTATCATATCTGGATTAGATAGAGATTCAGGGGCAGCAGGTTCAATCTAATACTGTTTTATTATTGACAATGAATTTACATGACAAAAATGCAGGCATTCATGTGTGTACATTATGATGTATACAGTACGTCCCATGTTTTGCTGCAAGCGAGCAAATGTCTGGACAAATACTACTACTGGTGGGCAGTTGAAGAACGGCCCTCAGACGGTTATCTGTCATTTGTGATCGATGTCTGAATTTGCAAAGCTTTATAGCAGAGAAACGTTGTTCACATATATATGTAGAACCAAACATGCACTTTATAGCTGCCACTTTCGCATGTTATGTTTTTTAGCTATCACAGAATGTCCACAAACTAAACATTTAGCCTGTTCTCCAATTGGCACAAAAAGCCACTGCCCTTCCCATTGGGATTCTTGTTGCATGCTATTTGCAGTAGAACTTGGTCTCTTCTCAGCTGACTCCATATTCGTAGCACCAGCTGTCACTGCAGTGGTTTACGCTGCCAAGACTGAACACAGCTATGCTCGCTGCCCGTGTACGGAGCTGGCGCCACTTGGCGAAATGCCCGGTTTGAGCAAGCCTGATGTACATAATAGAATACAATTGAATGCTTTAATTTTATTTATTATATTGTCTTGTACTAATTTGTATACATGTGCATAATAGTCATACGTAATTCACAAACCCATATTAAAAAAAACCTTACATAACGAGATTCAAACTGTGAATCAAAATATGAACAATTAAACGTACTACAAATTCTATGTAGTTAGACATTGTATATAAATTTAAACCTCAACTCAGATATCAGAATCTCATGATGACCGCTTGAAGGTCGAAACCCATAATCCTAAAAATTGCCCCATTATATTAGTGATCATAACTAATACATGTACGGTAATTTTTTTATTTATTTTTTATTAATACATTAGACACATTGTACCCTGCCCAGCCTTTGGGCAAATTCGTGTTGCCCGACTGAAGAGTTACGACCCACAGTTTGTATAGGCACCACGGAAACAATGGCCTCAAAACTGTGCATTTACACATAGTGTCAGGCAATGCTAGATCCTTCCAACAGCTGGACCACACAAACTACTTGAGTCCAGACTAGCTTTGCCAATACTGAAACTTTTCCTTGAAGTTCACACCTTTCAGTTTGTGATCCATGCACTTGGTCCATTAAGGAAGTCATCACACAAACTAAACTGCTTCCTTGATTCTAAAACTCACCCAGGCAATTGATTCATTCAATTTTGGCCCATGAACAGTTGTCAAAAATAAAAGTGGTGACTGATATGGACCAAAGTTCCCATCGAATGCTTTTGTTACTATTGTATTTGGAGACAGGCAATGTCATATGTTGCAAGGCCACAGACAGACATGGTCTGATACCTGTAGTTATACGGTACTTCGTATTTTGGCCTGAATTAGTATTTCCTAAACTTTCTCAAAAATCTTGGCACAATGGCTGGTTCATTGTTATTCCCTGATAGTTTTTGCACTCTTTTTTGTAACCTTTTTTGAAGATCGGGACAATTATTACCTTCTTCCAGTCATCTGGGGTCCTCCATTCTTCACAATCTTCATCATTCAATATAGCCGTTGTATCCCCGCTTCCCCTACTGCTCTCACCATCTCTACGCTCATCTCATTAAGACCTAGCACCTTTTCTCCCTTCATCTTTCTCACTGCATCTTCCACTACCCTCCACTTTAAGTCCTTTGCTGTTTGCAGCTCCTCTTTTTCCTCCTATAAGGGTCTCCATTTGGGTTCAAGAGTTCTTCAAAGTACACCCTCGACATGATCTTGAGCTCATCCTTATTGTCTACAGCTTGACCACTTTTGCTCACCATTCGAACATAGTCTGCCATATCATTCCTCCTTAAAAAGCTAACATTATATACCATAGGCCTATTATGCCTTAATGCATAATGTAGGGAAATGATGATATAATTTGATTTGAAATTGGCCTCCTCATTTGTTTATTTTTGAATATTATTCAGATTCAAACAAATGCAACTCATAGTCTTAAATCCAAAGGTACACACATATACTGTAGTTACATACAAGACAAGTCTGTACCATGACCACAGAAGAAGGGTTTTCAGCCTAAAGACTGGTTTGTACCTCTGAAAAGACACATCTGGACCAGAGATTCCTGCAATAGGATGACCTGTACCTTTCCAGTCCGTCTTCCCTTCTTTCAGCCAACAGCAAATTGTCCCCGATATGGTCACCTTTCCAAGTACTGACCATTTTGGAGATCTTTTGTGATTAAGTGGTTCAATACTACACTCATGAAAATGGAAATTGTAACAGCATGAAGGAATCGGTTGCTTATGTTGATTTCAAGATATGGAACGACACCATGTACGTATGTAAACGATAACATTTTCATGCCTATTGAATTGTTTATGCAGATCTCCCTACATGATTGGTTGTGGAGGAACCACCTCCAGTAGCCTATATGGACCATAGTGTAATATAGTTGATATGCAATCTGTGCAGTGAACTGTTACACAAGCCTCACCGACAGAGAAGAGTATGCTACCAACAACTGTAGCAGTTTGAGAGAGCTCAGATAATGGGATTGTGTGACGGTGTGTTATCATTATGGATTGTAGCTGCACATGTTGGCCAACAGGCATCTACGGTACAATGGATATAGAAGCTGTGGTCAAATGAAGGTACGCACAAGCGTAGATCCAGCACAAGCCCACCTAGATAGAAACTGTAAGGGAGGATTGCTTCATCATCCAGATGGCCCAGGTGAATCCCCCAGTAAACAGCATCACAAATTGGAACAGTGGAACTCCACGTTCACAACAAATAGATGGGATTCATATACGTGCAGGTGGCTTATGAGCCCATGTCCATGCACTGATCTCACATTTATGTAGAAGGCTGGCATGGGTCAAATAGCATAGTGTCCTCTTCAGTAATGAGTCACACTTCTGTCTTGCCCATAGTGATTGCCGCAATCGTGTGCAACGATGTGCCAGGGAGAGGGGCCACCAGGAATTTATTGCCAAGAGGCCCACACACAGCATTATGGTCTGGGAAGTTGTTGTCTTTAATATGAAATCACAATTAGTTATTGTTGAGGGCAATATGACAGCTTGCCAATAGGTTGGCAAGGTACTCGGTCCAGTGGTTGTCCCTAAGATAGTAAACATTGCAAATGGGATGCTTCAGCAGGACAATGCCCATGTTCACACTGCACAGATCTCCAGGGAAGCTCTCCATGACATTACAAGTATACAATGGCCCACCAGATCCCCGGATCTGACCTATTGAGCATGCGTAGGACATCATGGGTCGACAACTGGCCTACTTGCCACAACAATCCACAACAGCTGATCCATGCAGTGCAGCAATCATGGACCGCAATTCCTCAGGAAGTTATTCAGAGCCTTAACTCTCTTGCTCTCAGGCCATTTCGGGTGGTATGCTTGAAGTCCGTCAGCTGTTTTCTGATGAAATTACCCAATGTTTTCTAAAACGTTATAACACCTACACATTCGAAGGTATCACAATGGAAAAAAAACACAGATATAGCTGAAATGCCAAGCATATGGGAGAAAAATAGTTCAAGGTCGTATCTTACCTATGAGGTAGAACAAAAATAATTTGAAATTTTTTAAATATTTTTATGCAGAAAAATGTGATTTTAGAACTCATTATAATTAAGTTTGTCATACTTTGGGTCACATAGGCAATGATATTATAAAGACAACATAGTTGTTCACACATGTTCTTCATCTGATACCTTCCTGTGCCCTGGTTTCAGATTTATAAAAAAAAAAGAACTTTTTGAATGGTATGCAAGGAAGTAGGCGGCCATTTTCTGATGACAGTACACTATATTGTTAAGAAAATGTAAATTGTTATCTGCATTGACAGGAATCACAATGACACTAACTGTGGACATTCTATAGATACAAGACCTTCTGAGAAAAAATATTTCAATAATTTCTATAATCTACAGGGTGTACCAAAAATTATAGAAATGTGTGGTTTGTTTTCTCTTTCAGAAATAATTTTTTGTAATGCTATTATTAGGCCTACTCAGTTCTACTTTGCTCTAAACTTATAGCTTCATTCCAAAGACAACTTGATTATTCACTTATTTGACTGATTTAAATAACTGTTTCTGCAATAGTTTCAGATTTATGTGGAAAATATGTTACATTTCACTTATAAAAAATATTCACTCACCAAACTCAGCATCTGTGTTTAGATAAACGCTCTGGATGTAACCCTTTCTCACATCATTATCATCGTCATCACAACTAGATTCGGGAAGAAAATCATCATCATCACTGTCATAAGTGTCTAAATATTCGATAATATCACCGTCATTTAACCGAGAAGATGACACAGCCATAATCACACGCTAGGCTATGGTGCCCACAATACGCTACGTCACAGCTAATTTGAACCAAACCTAACAGAAAATGCTTCAAAGGAAGGAAGGAAGATTGTAGTTTTATGTGACCGTGAAACTTGTGATTATGAGCCACGGGCGAAAATGCTTCAAATTATACTTCTACACATTTACTAATGACCGACTGACTATATTCTAACAATTAACCAATAAAGACAGCACCAAAAAATGACCTCTATTATCACGACTCAATCTCAAGCTAACCTCGTCTTTGGGAACATACGGTAAACAAACCATATTTCCGCGCCAAATAAACAAGAAACGCTGCGCAAACTCTAAGAATAAATGAAGATCGGAATCCGGCTACCTTCGTTTAGCACGCTTGGGTGATCTAACTAGGAAATGTAGAACTTATTCAAGTTTTCAGCGGGTGCCGACGAGGTAACGATATATCGTTACCCTGACAGTTTTCGCACCAGGCATGGGTAACGATATATCGTTACCTTGAGAGTAAGAGGGTTAATGACACCATGCCTAAAAGAATTCGGCACTATTGTAGCTTGTGGTGGGCACATCCCATATTGAAGTTTGTCCATATTTGAGGTTATAGGGATCAGAAAGTGTATCACCATATCACAGCCAAACACTCGACTTGCACATTCAATTGCAGCACTCCTTCATCGTATAGCTATTTCCATTTTTGTGGGGGTGTACCCATAAAAGAAGCATAGATTTTTGGTAAAAATAAATTGACAATTTTGCAAAATTTGGTAGATTTCATTAAAAATTTTACAATAATATATATATTTCGTCATTCTTTTGTAGACTACGGTACAACTACAAAATAAGGAAAACACCAGTCAGAATATGCGATACATTATGTAAAGAAAATACCAAAGTTTGCATGAATTTTGAGAACATTTTGCTCATTATAGCTAAGCGCAGACTATGTTGTGATCTTGAGCAATATTTAATACTCAACTTTCTTGTCCACAACTGCAATAAGGAAGCAAGTGCAGCTTGCTGAAATAATCAAAACAATGTTGCAATCCTGCAAAAAATTAAATTTTGGTGCCTCTAATAACAAAAGATATACCGTATATACTCGAATACCACCCGCACGTTTTTAAACAAATTCGGACGTGAAAAATTGGGGTGCGGGTCTTATTTGAGTCATCCAAATTTGAAAGATCTAAATTGCCCGCCGCGCGCGATATCGGGTGTTGCGACTATCCGCTAGATGGTGCTAGCCTTCTTCCGGCTATAACTTTGTTTTACCGTAAGCACGCGGCGTCATAGTCACACGCACGTTCTCCGAGTGTAAATATGAATGCTACGAAACGTTTGCGGTCATTTACTGTGAGTGAGAAATTGAAAGTTGCGAGGGAAGCTGAAGTTATTGGAAATCGTGCCCGGTAGGAAATATGATATTGACGAGTCATGTATTCGTGATTGGGCGGGATGACGTCTATGCTGCGTCACGGCCGACTGAATACGAGCTGCGCTCTATACCGGCCTTGACATTCCCAGTCAGAACCCATGTATAACATGTAATTGGAAAGTTTCTACTCCTTGCCGGTAGAGCGCACTCCCCTCCCATTATAGGCGCGATAAGGAATCAGCTGTACAGTACGTATATTAAATGTGTAATCTCAAGAACCACTGGATGGATTTTGATGCTGCTTTCACCATTCTAATAATAATAATAATAATGTTATTGGTTTTACGTCCCTTTTAACTACACCATTCTGTAAAGGTGATCTCGAGGAAGATTTGTGTAGAAAATAATTTATTTATGACCAAAGGGAGCCAAGCAGTAACGATTTCAGTGAAAAGGTCGAAAAAATAGCCTGGCGTCCGTGCGCTTTTTAAGCTTACGCTGGGCAAACAGTTAAAAATATCATTATATTATGAGTGTAAGAATTGTTCAGCGTGAGAAATTCTACAAAAAAGTCCGCGAGAGCATATCTCTATCTTCGATACATCGCCCACTATAAGTGTTTTTAGTTTGGACGGGAGGGGGATTTGGCTTGCACCTCGCCATTCTTAAATTACATCTGACAGGAATTCCTTGCACATTCATAACTGTTCCCGGGCGAAGCCGGGGCGGGTTGCTAGTGACACTATATAATTATTATCATTATAATTTCCGCATTATCAAAATTAAAATTATATCACAAAATAAAATAGCGTGCTAATAAATCTCAGAGAAATTAGACATACCTTGCACCTTCTTCGGGTACAAGGACACAACTCCAGCACCGTCTCATCAAAAGGAAAGAGAGGATGAAAATTACAGCCGGGAACAAGTAGCAGCCAATCGTGTGTTGTGTTTTGTGCTACGAGATCTTTCGACAAATTATCAGATACCGTGTGCCTTCTTTTTCACGAAGCAGCTGTCAGGACGGGACTTACATAAACTCCTGCTGGACGTTATTCTCGAGGTTGAACAATGCGGTTTCATAATTATAATAACTGTCTCTGATAATCACAAAACTAACACTACAATGATGAGGCATTTAGGGGGAGGGAATTTGCAACCAATGGTCAATCACCCATACGACGAGTCTAGGAATGTATTCCCTAGTTTTGATCATTGGCACATTCTAAAAAAAACACATTAGAACGCAGTTTCTGTAACGAGAGATGACTGATGGTACTGGAATAATTTCAGGGAAATACTTGTCATTACTATACACAATGCAAAAGGGTGAGATCGTCAAACCGGTCAGACACCTCACTAAAAAACACATCGAACCCACTAAATTTGAAAAAATGAATGTTCGGCGTGCCAAGGAAGTGTTCTCGTCAGAAGTTATTGGTGCCATTAGTACACTGAAAGAAAATATAGGCATGTACCTGGAAGCGTACACATTCATGGACGCAGAAGCAACCATCTTTTTTTTTTGAAAAACGTTAATAAATGGTTCGCTATGCATGACGTAAGCATCACATATCATCATATTCAGTCTAGAAATCCAAATAAAGGGCATTTTTTCTCATTAAATGTCAGTCGCCTAAACTGGCTAGAGGAATATTTTCTTTCTTACCTTGAAACTTTGAAAGCTGCTAGTAACGCTGCTAGAAAGGACTTCCTGAGTTCTGAGACTTACGAAGCTACCTATACAATTAATCACGGATTCAACTGTCCAGTGCTTAAGGTATCTTCTAAAAAAGGGTAGAGGAAAGTCGCCAAATATGGGGAGTTTTTTTTATAAGGCTCACATTAGACATAAGAAGGAACGGAATAATTTTGGTTTTCTCACCAATGTAAACCTCAGGCGATATACTATGTATATTACAAATATGGGCACGTTTGATGTTGTAATGCCCTCTGATATTATTGTTAACTTTAAAAGTGCACTTTCCCCGAATTAGGCAACCGGGTTTCGTAATATGGGGAGGTGAGAAACCTCACGGTTTGTATTTATAATAGGTACACTGAATAGTATACCCTACTAATTAAAGCATTAATTCTGACATTTTCTTTCGTGTGGCCTCCTGAGAGGCCGAGTGCAGGTCTTTCTAGTCGACGCCCGTGGGCGACCTGCGCGTCAGGATGAGAGATGGAATGGATGAAGATGAATGAAACTGGGCAAGGATGTGGAAGGAAACAGCCGTGGCCTGTTAGAAGGTACCGTCCCAGCATTTGCCTGGTGTTGACAAATGGGAAACCACGGAAAAACATTTCAAGGACGGCCGACGGTTGGGCTCGAACCCACGCGTCTACCGAGTCAGCAGAGAGCTTGGCCCCATGGCCTAACGCTGCGCTTTAGCCAGCGTAGCCACTACTGTCGGTAATTCTGACAATGTAATGAAATCATGAACACAAATAGTACAAAAATACAAAAATGAATATTTTAAGTAAATAACAGTCCTAGTTTCCTGTTGCCGAACTTCCAAACCGTTCAGCAGAAAAATGCATAAACTTTAATGAAAACCGAGTGATTCTGATCGAATTCAACTGTAACGAGGTGCAAGGTATGTCCAATTTCTCTTAGATTTATTAGCACGCTATTTTATTTTGTGATATAATTTGCATTTTGATATTGTGGGAATTATAATGATAATATAATAGTCACTAGCAACCCGCCCCGGCTTCGCCCGAGAACAGTTATGAATGTGCAAGGAATTCCTGTCAGACGTAATTTAAGAATGGCGAGGTGCAAGCCAAATCCCCCTCCCGTCCAAACCAAAAACACTTATTGTGGGCGATGTATCGAAGATAGAGATATGCTCACGCGGACTTTTTTGTACAATTTTTCATGCTGAACAATTCTTACACTCATAGTATATTGATATTTTTAACGGTTTGTCCAGCGTAAGCTTAAAATGCGCACAGACGTCAAGTTCTTTCTTCGACCTATTCACTGAAAACTAAAATCGTTACTGCTTGGCTCCCTTTGATCATAAATAAATTATTTTCTACAGAAATCTTCCTCGATATTACCTGTACAGAATGGTGAAAGCCGCATCAAAATCCATCCAGTGGTTCTCGAGATTACCCGTGATATCCAGGAATCGGGGACTTGGTTTTACACTAAGTAGAGATAAGTCTTAGTCGTGCAATGCTTGGTTAACAGCGCTGTGTGAGCAGTTGAGTAACTAACAAGATTTCATGAGAAAGGTCTCATTGTCTAGGCCGGTATGAGCGCATTCAGTAGGCCGTGGCTGCGTGAACCGCCCGTTCAAAGCAGCCTTGAAACAGCTGTGTATGGAGCGGATGGCGGCCGATAAGCACGCACCGACTCCAACTGGTCGTATTCAGCGCCCGAAAGTTCAGCTGCTGTGTTCGTGGATTTTGACGGCATGGAATCGTATCTCTGGAGATCTCATACGGAAGAGCTTCAAGAAATGTAGTATTTCGAATGCTATGGATGCTGTGATGACGACATTTAGTGGGAAAGTGATGGTGATAAAAGTTCCGAAGTTGGTACTTCTGATGACGATGAATGAAGTGTTTGTGTACTTTTATTTGTATTTTTAATCGTTTGATGTGTGTTATTTTAGGACCACTTCAAAACTGTTGGAAACTATTTTGGATAAATGCTATTCTTTTTATTTAGTTAAGATAGTAAATAATTTTGAGTAAAAATTCATTTTTTAAAATTTTGTTCTTCAAAATCAGGGTGCGGGTCTTATTCGAGGGCGGGTCGTATTCGAGTAAATACGGTAAATTTTCAGCGACAAATCAAGAAGGTGAACAGGAGTACTTTTCTTTCCTAGAACACCTGTATACTGAAAATAATATATAATAAACGCCATCTACGAAGGCCAAAATATGGTCTCAGTGTATGTAGCTCTGCGTGGCTCAGCGGTAACGTTCTCGTTTGCTGTACCCAAGGTTGCAGGATCGAATCCTGGTGCGAAGGAGCCATGTCAGTAGATTTACTGGCACGTTAAAGATCCCCTTTGGGCAAAAATTCCGGCACTCCGGTGTTTCTAAAAGCCAGAGTAGATAAAAGGGACGAAAAACCAATAACATTATTATTGTATGTAGCTACTATAGTGCAGTGGTAACCATACCAGTTCTTGAAAAACTAGGGACCCAGTACAAGTGATAGTGGTGTTCATACTTTCGGCATTTCAATAAGATTAATACAATAATGATGAATATTATTATCGTATTGTGAAAAAATAATTATTTCTCCTGTATCCTTTAATAGTGGAGTAAGGTAAACTAGTTCCATACTTCCAGTAATTTCCAAGTAGACAGGCAATAGTAATTCAGACAATACCTCATCAAAAAGTTGTAAGAGTACATTAAGAACGTCTGGATGTGCCTTGTCAACCTCATCAAAGAGAACAACAGCATTCGGACACTTTTTCAGCCTTCTGGTTAGTTGACCACCTTCGTCATGACCAATATACCCAGGAGGTGCACCAATAAGCTTTGCAACCTAGAAAGAAAAAAAAAAAATATGTTACTTTAGTGCCTGAATTTATCATCTACTGAAATGGAGTAATTCATATGAGAAAGAAAACAAAAATATATTTACTAAGAGTCAAGATTTTTTACAGATTCTAGTATAGAAAGAATCTGCCTATTTCAATGACACATCTAGAATTTTAGAACATTTTAAATAGATTCAAAACTTCAATATCTAAAATTTATTATCATAATGTCATGTTTCTCAATGAATTTATGATTGGCTGAGTGGAATTACTCAATGAGACAAAGATTAGGCTAACAAGGGATATACTTGGGCTCAAACAGAATGATCCAAATGGAAACTTGTAGATAATAGAAATCGGTCACAGAAACAGTGGTGCACGTCCTTTCCATGCAAAACTATGCTTCCGATGACAGGTGGTTGCAGGCAGGAAGTGCACCAGAACATTGTTCAGTCATGTGCAAGGTGTACTAGCAGAGGGATCTCCTCCTGTGGAGAGTTGACTCCATGGGGTGCATTAATCCCATAAACACAGTAAAAATAATAGAGTGAAAGTTACAGCATGCTGATTATGGAAACCTACCTGGAATAGAGGAGACACAGTTCGCAAGACTTAATAATGCAGAAATACAATAAGGAAATGTGTGAAGTTATGTTAGATTAGTGGAGGGATTATGAAGAACAGAAACAGCATGTACCTGACATTGGTTCTTCAAGCAGTACATCACAAAGAGGGTAACAGGACACCACAACTGAAAGTATAAACCATCACCACATAGGAAGCGTAGGCCTAGTGTTATAGAGGGTATCTCTGATGTCACACCCAAGAAAATGGTGTCCGGACATAACGTACCACGGACAAAACGTACGGTACCACTTGATTTTCGAGGATATAACGTACCACCTAGGTCGTTATCTACCTAAGAACGGTTTTCCCATAATCCCCAAATATTTACGGTAGGACATAACGTACCACTTTATGTCAGAAGGGCATTCCAGTTACAGGTTCATTACCACATAAACATCACTGGTGATCCCACTGAGCGGTTTTAAACATTTTGGTATAGTAACATGGAGTTGTGTACAACGAATAAGGGCGGTTTATGTGCGCACTTCGACGGATGAAGTACGAATTGTACAATGAAAGTTCAAAGAGAAAGAAGAAATATGTCAAGTATGACGAACGGCTTGACAGAATAATGAAGCGGTATGAAGAGAATGGAAACTTAAAATCTTGCTTGAGAGCTCTCTCATATTCGCAGAACCTGGAATGAAACTTAACATGACGAACTTGCTATTCACTTAGAATGAAACATCCCATGACTAACTTGCTATTCGCTAGGATATAAAAACCACAAAAAAACATTTAAAAACTAAATATATAATTTTAAAAAAGAAGTAAAGAAAACGAAAAATGATCAGAGCTTAACCACAGCTGATTTTAAACATGCCAAAATGTTTATAAACATAAAGTGTGATGGGAATCCAAAACCTTACCATATTTTATATTATTTTATGTTATTGTCCACATATTTATTACCAGGATTAATTGAGCAATACCAAGCAAGTGGCCGTGCGGTTATGGTTTCATGCACCCTAAATACTTCCCACTCTTTCAAGTGGTACGTTATGTCCTCTTCTAAATATTTTAAGGTCATTAGCTGACTCTTCGCAGGTAATCAGCCCGCCAAGTGGTACGTTATGTCCGTGGTACGTTATGTCCCATAACCCAAGAAAATATATGACAACTATCATTATCATACCGACAGTAGTGGCTCAGCTGGCTAAAGCGCAGCGTTAGGTCATGGGACCAAGCTCTCTGCTGACTCGGTAGACGTGTGGGTTCGAGCCCCACCGTCGGCCTTCCTTGAAATGGTTTTCCGTGGTTTCCCCATTTTCAACACCAGGCAAATGCTGGGACGGTACCTTCTGATAGGCCACGGCCGATTCCTTCCACATCCTTGCCCAGTTTCATTCATCTTCATCCATTCCATCTCTCATCCCGACGCGCAGGTCGCCCACGGGCGTCGAATAGAAAGACCTGCACTCGGCCTCTGAGGAGGCCAAACGAAAAAAACAACAAAAAGAACATTTTCATGGTTTCAACTCCTATAGTAAACTGACAAGACATTACAGGTGCATTACAAGTACCGTAAATCCAATCACAACGTAGAGGATGACAGTCAAGGCACAGAAGGGATTCGGACAAGATGAAATAACCCTAGACAAACAAAAATCTATTTAATAAAGGTCCATAGCCTAGGGTTAAATACTTTTATCAACTATAGTAAGCCTCACCTACATATCTGCTCATGCTTTTACTGTAGGAAGAATATACATTACTTGGTGAAATTACGTAAACATTAACTCAAAACCTCACAATTTGGAAGAAACAAAACTATTATAAATTCCTACTACTGTGCATTCAAAAGCAATAGTGTGTTGTTTTACTTGATTATCCTGTTGTTTCATGATGAGACGTTTAAACATGTACTAGTGACAAATGAAGTCGATATGAATTGGCCATTAATCTGCCACCCATTGAGCTAGCCAAATCAGTTGTATAACTATGGGTGGAGCTTTGCACGAACTGCAACTTGACAACTCTGTTTTTTTCTCCCCTGGGAGATAGTGTGGACGATGATGACACCTCATAATGAAATTGACTCTGATCACTGTTCCACACATTGCCTTTCACCACTCTCTTCTGTGTATTGTAGCTGTTAATATCCTCAACAAACTCTCTTGCATTCCGACAACAAACTCTCCTGCATTCCGACGAATAGACTGATATTCTGTTATATCCTTACACCTCATTCAGACTGCACAGTTGTGCTCTGATTTTCTCTGATTAGCCAACAAGCTATACATACTGTATGTTTTCAAGAGACAAAAGGGAGTTATGGCCCAAATATTCAAAAACTTCAGGGAATATGTCCTCAAAACCTTTAAATGGAGACAAGTAAAAGTGCACAATAATGAAAGTAGGCTACATACAAAACGTTTTCTGACGACTGTCCTTAGTGAACATAAAGGTGATGAGAAGTGATTGTTGTTCTGCGATTTCTGGTCAGGTAATTTTTAAAAAGGAAAGTTACTCGAACAAAGATATTACGCTGAAGATAATACAACCCAAGACAAAGAAACACCGCCAACCTCTAGATGTCTACTTCCTTTAGCAATATGATCTTTATTTCAGGTAAAGCATTGATTTAGTACGAATCCAGTGACAAATTGCAGCTAAAAATACAAGATCGCTATTTCATCATCAAGCTACATTCTGCGATCTACAATCCACTTTCCACACCCACACACAAGCCTATGCTGCATATGCTTGGCAAAAGGCAGGTCAGTATGCAAATACAATGTTCTGTTTGTAAGTTATTCAGAATTGAACCACTATATTTGTATCAATGTCATCTCGAAAGCTGAAGGCGCACTTTGGTCCTTTCATATGGATTATCCCGTTCGCAAAATTTCTATATTTAAAGACTTCTTGTAATGTCATATTATCCTCATTCCTTGATGCTGGTCATGTGTTTGTAATCAGAAGTCATGTTTTCAGAACAATCATTGAACGAGGATACAATTATAAGTTTAACCTAATAGTTCATGAGAATCCCATATATGAAAGTTTGCATTCAACTTATTCAACTTATAACTGTAAGTCTAGGGCTTACGATCATTAGATTACCAATCAAAAAACTACAAGCTTGCTTATGTACTTGTTTTTAAGAATATGCATTTATAAAAATAAAGCCTTGGACTATGGTAGAAATTATAGCATTTATTTTGCATTTGCTAATTACTTGATAATGTTCCCCAAGAAAGAGGCAGTAGCAGAATATTTCCATGTAGCTAGGTATTTATTCTAGATTGTTATTGTACTAATACGTAAGTGTTGATCACTACACTCATTGGATATACTAAAAAAAAAGTAATAACAGGGTAATATGACACGATAAAATCTTCAAATTTAGAAATTGTGCTTTGCCTCATTATTGAGTAATTCCACCAAGTCAATCATAAATGCACTGAGGAATGTGATAATTATCATTCTGATAGTATTAAATTTTAAATTTAGAAGTATTGGACTTATTTAAAATGCTCTGCAATCCTAGTCAGTGTGTCAGTGTCTGAAATAGGCTAGGGACTCTTTCCAGATTGGACCTATAGCTTCCATAAAATCCGGAAGAAATCCTGACAGCAAATCTAGTGATACGGTATATCTAAAGATTAAATAAATACAGTACTGCATATGGTAGCCTACTTGTAACACTAAAATATATTCTCTAATTTTAATAAACAATGAGCTGGATGAGTGGGAAATAACACACTTCTGCCTAAGCTATTAATGAAAACTAACCATTTCTTTACAGTTGTTGTAAATGGGGATTCTGAATAAGGAACTAAAAACATAAAGACATACAACATACCTCATGTTTCTCTTGAAATTCAGACATATCAATTCTGATAAATCCACTCGATTTATCCTTATGAATATATCTGGCTAATTGCTTGGCAAGTTCAGTCTTGCCAATTCCAGAAGAACCCAAGAAGAGAAATACCAAAGGGTGTTCTCGGTCCATCCATCCATTCTCCTTCCTGCGAATGGCTGTTAACATGAGTGATAAAACACAATTTTAAAATGTAGTTACAGTAACAAAGAGAAAAGAGATACCAAAATTCTTTAGAATATAAGGACACAGAAAAGAACACCAAAGCTTGAGGAACATCAATTTCCTAAATTTGAAAAGTAAATAATTATTAAAAATGGTACTAAATCACATTATCCCATTACTATAATCAGACATAGGTCACTCACTTTCTTGTTGTTGGAATGTTCACCTTCTTTCAAACATCAATATTACTTTAAAACCAATCTCAAATTCAACAAGGTTGTAAATGACTACCAAATGCTTAAAGTAATGTTCTAAGCACATTTATGCATGTGCTAGGCAAAATCCACTTTCTTTTTATCTTCTTTAATCCTCTAAGCACCAACGTCTTTTTGAAAGCCCGTTTGGTTTTTGTCATAGAAACGGCCATATCCTTTCAAAGGTGAAGATGATAGCTTCAAAGCCATTTTTCAGTGTTGCCTTATTGACAATTGATATTGTAACTTTCAGTCAGTCAACACTGTACAGCAGAGTACTCGCATGTCATTTCCGCATATTCTACAGTAGTATAGGGCTTATTGCTTAAGTGTGTCACAGAATTAGTAGCTACACCTTTATAGATTAGTAAGGAGAAGAAGAGACTTTTGTTGATGGGATTGTCATTTCTAGGTTTTGCAACATTAAAATAAATAGTTATGTTTCAGGTGCTTAATGCCTTAATATTTATCAGTAATAATTACCACACTTGCTAAGTTTTCTGACATGATTTTTGTTTTTGGAGGGCAGACTGTCTGTGCGTGTCACTGTAGGTTTGGTAGCGTCTTGTAGATTCCGATCTGATGATGGTCGCTTGACGAGTGAAACATGTAATCCCTTAGTTTTCTCCTTCTTCGATAGCCCATAACAATATAGATGTATATATACTGCTCAAAAAAATTAGAGGGACAACATTTGAAACACCTGCATTATTTTGCCAGAAATGGATGGAGTGAAACAGCCATGTTATCAGGGAAATTAAACCTTTATTTAACGGAAATGTACATATCTTGTGCACGTCGTAGCACACATATTGGTGCTATGACCAGAAATACAACACAATGTCGTCAATGAAAGTGGAGAGTCCTTCCATGAATGCACAGAGTGCCCAAAAAGAAACAGTTCAATATCTGCTAGACCCTCGAGTCCATGTCCCCTTATAACTTTCTCACATCTTCGTGACATGCTGCTGACAAGTCTGTGAACAGTTTCTTGTGGAATTTTGTCCCACACCTCCATAAGGGCCTCTGCAAGTTGTTCCAGAGTCTGAGGCACTACAGGACGAGCCCGAAGTTGACTGTCCAGCATATCTCATAAATGCTCAATGGGATTGAGGTCAGGACTCAACGCAGGCCAGTCGAATATTTGAATTGCAATGTCCTGTAGAGTTTCCATGGATGCTGCTGCTGAATGAGCATTCGCATTGTTGAGTTGCAGGATAAACTGGGGACCCATTACAACTGCAAAGGGCATGACATGACCTAGTACAATCTCGTTTATGCACCTCTGAGCATTAAGTCAGCCTCTGATTATCTGAAGGTCCGATTGGCCATCAATTGTGATGCCACCCCACACCATGACTGAGCCGCGGCCAAAGCTGTCCCATTCCTGGACTGCTGCTTCATAATAACGTTAACCACGACGACGATAGACACGTATACGCCTGTCGCACTGTTTGACGAAAGCGGGACTTGTCCGTAAACAATACATTGCGCCAGTGACGCAGCTGCCAGTCCATATGGTCCTCAGCAAATCGAAGTCGGTCCCTCTTTTGGCGAGCAGTTAATCGAGGGACCTGATAAGGTCGTCTTAGTCTTAAACCTGCCTATTGGAGTCTGTTGCGTATTGTTTGGTCAGTGACACTGCTACCAGTTGCTTCTTAGATGATTTTGCAGGTCCCGGGCGGTCACCGAATGCCGGCGGAGAGAATAATTCACCACATATTGGTTGTCTCTGGCCGATGTTTCTTGTTTTCTCCCTTAGCCTGGCATTCGTGTGTATGAAGCAGTTTCACAAAATTGTTTCCAAACCCTTCCAACAACAGATGAAGCCATAATAAGCTCCGTAGACACTGCACGAATAGTCCAACCTTACTGCAGTACTGTAAGTGCCCGAACACATTCTGTCTCATTCAGATCCCTCATTTCGACTAATGCAACGTACACCAAGCGGACAGTAACGTACTCTTCACTTACATGCATTCGAGGACAGAGTGCGACATTGCTCGTCCATTTCACTCTGCAGCATAGCACGATACATGTGTCTACTGCCACTAAACCATAACTTTCCAACCACATGTGGACGTGTCCTCGCATTCTTAAAACATGTCGGAAGAATACGGACAACGGTATACATCGTAATTACGGAATACATACATTGTAAACGCGATCAAATTCCTGTCCCTCTAATTGTTTTGAGCAGTGTATATAACACATATAATTTATTTCAGGTTATTTTTTCACATATTCCAGTAATCGGAATTATTTTGCATTGACCAACTGAAAGTTACAATATCAATTGTCCCTTCAAAAGGACGTTTGGTATTTACTTTTTATTATTAAAAATAATAGTAATTTCCTTCCAGAATTTCCCAATATAGTTAGTTACAGACAATATATTTGCAATAATGAGCCTCTTTTATTTTTAAGGCCATAGATTCAGTATATCATTCCAATCAGCAGACATGTTTATTGGCACGCTTTTCTTGGCATGACATCAATACTAGCAGTCTCAGTGTGCATGTGCTCCACTCTGTGTCTCGTTGCTCCCTATCTTCTATTTTTTCTATATTTGCCAACTATGAAAGACCGCCGTTCACCCATTGTGCTTGACAAAACGTATGTGTATTTGAAGCCTTGGAAAGTATACTTGTACTGATGTTGGTACCTTTTACTATTGTTATTATTATTATTATTATTATTTGCAGTATTACCGTAATATATTATGATACAAGTGTTATGTAAAAGAAGTTTGTGTCATATTTTGTAAGTATTGAAATATAAATCAAACTAATCTAACTAGACTTGTATTGAATATTTGGGCCACTTAGGTTATACAAATGAATTACTTTTACTACAGATTTATTTTAGGTTAAAAATCAATGAAATTTTCAATATAGCACTTAATAAGTTGCACTATTCTATGTTTGTGATGTATAGAATATACACTGTATAACAAAAGAACAACCCACCAGGAAGGAATTGTCCGATGGCGATAAAAATAGGTGGATGGGAGGAACAGACATAGAAAATCAAATGATCAAAAGTAGGGAACAATCGAATGATTTATTGCAGAGTTAGAGCCTTACACAGTGAGGACGTCAATAAGGTGTTGGTCCACCCCTGGCCTGGATGCAAGCTGCCACTCGACGTGGCATGGACTGATAAAGATCCCGGATGATGTCCTGTGGAATTTCGTGCCAAATGATCTCCAACTGTTGGGCTCAATCGGCGACATTCCAGGATGTTCACAATCGCCTTCCCATGACGTCCCAAATGTGCTCTATGGGAGAGAGATCAGGTGACCGAGCTGGCCACGGAAGGATAGGGTGAGTTTGAAGACAGTCCATTGCAACATGTGCCGTGTGCAGCCGTGCATTATCCTGTTCCTGTTGGAAAGCAAGGCCTGGATGTCACTGAAGGAACGATAACACAACCGGCCGTAGAATGTCATCAACATACCACTCTGCTGTCAGTGCGCCAGGAATGACTACCAGAGGGGTCCGGCTATCAAAGGAGATGGCAGCCCAGACCATTACCCCCAGTTGTGGGGCTGTGTGGTGTGCGATAGTCAAGTCAGGATCCCCACGCTGGCCTAGACGTCTCCAAACACGTCTGCGGTTGTCGTCAGAGCACAGTTGGAAACGGGACTCGTCACTACAGACTATACATCCCCAGTCAGCGCAGTTCCATGTTGCTCGAGCGCGGCACCACTGTAATCTGACTGGACGGCGAACAGGCGTGAGTGGTAAGCGGTGCAACGGGTGGCGCGAGCGCAAATTCCTGTCGCTCAGGCGTCTGTTGATGGTCATGGTGGACACATGTGTACGGGTCACATGCTGGATCGTTGATAACGACGACTCCCGTGCTGTGACAGCTGTTCTGACAATCGCTCTGTCTTCCCGTGCTGTTTTGGCCCTCGGTCGACCACTGCCGTCCTGACACTGATGCCTGCCGTTGCTGACCCATGCTTGCCAGCATCGTCTGATCGCCGCATCACTTCGACCCAAATGTCTAGCGACAGCTCGATTCGACCAACCAGCTTCTTTCCATCTGATTGCACGACCTATTTCAAACTCTGTCATCTGCTTGTAATGAGCACGAATCCTTCGGCGTGGAATTCTTACAGCCAACGTTCCGATATCACAGTCAAATGCAACAGCTACTTTGAGCATACACTTCAGAATCGCGCCTTATATACCCCTGATGCATGCGCAGTTCGGATGCGCGGGAGCTCCCGCTATTCATTCATTGGACACGAAGCATTAATCAATTGAATGTTCGGTCCGAATGTCTTTGCATACGTAAATTCCTTACAACCGGACAACGCCTTCCCGGTGCGTCGTTTTTTTTTGTTCTACATACATTTTATTACTTTGTTTTGTTTAATTTTGGGGGCGCATGGTGCTCCAGCGGTCAAGCTCTTTGCCTCTCACCAAGGCGGACAGGGATCGATTCCCGGTCAAACCATGTGAGATTTTCGAAGTGAAATGCCATGTCCTGTGGTTGGGATTCCACATAAAGTGAAGGTCCCATGGCTCATGATCATGAGATTAATGGCCACGTTAAACTACAAGCCTCCTTCCTTTCTTGTTTTACTTTTAATTAATATTTTTTGGTTCTGGCCGCCAAATGTTTAAGGAAGAAGAAAAGAAGATTGTAGTTTTACGTGACCGTTAATCTTGAGATCATGAGCCACGGGACCTCAATGTTACATGGAATCTGAACCACAGGACATGGCATTTCACTTTGAAAATCTCACATGCATTGACCGGGAATCGAACCTGGTGCCGTGGTGAGAGGCCAACAGCTTGAATGCTGCACCACCATGCCTTCAGCCAAATGTTTACTAATTGTCATAAATGAAGTAAGGCTTTCTTCATACAGGCACTCATATTTTAAAAAATTACGAAAAAATCAAGTTTCTACCTGCAATAGCAGCTGAACTGTGACTGGCCAAACAAAATCTTGCAAAAAGTGAAAACTGGGCTTGGCGCTCAGTGGTAGGGAAACCGTAATATCACATGAAATAAAAGCTGAGCATTCTATTTGAGAATAGTATGTGATATGATAAGTTGTGCATGGTTATCTCGATGAGTTGCATCTGTCGATCACCCTGACTTTGCTCTCAATGCTATCTGTATTCCTGTTGCCTAGATACTTACTCAGCTATGTTCGCTCACACCTATTAGTCTGAGCTACGATAAAAGAGATTTACTTTGATTTGGCTGTAAACTCATTTTCCCATTATGATGCCACAACAAAATTAGTTGAAAATAATACCATAGATAACATTTAGTGGAAGTATATTGTATACAGTATTTATGAATAATTTATGATGCAATGATACCGAGAATTGACTGTCATTACTATTAATACTGAGGTGCCGTAATTTGGTATTTGACAAAAATGACTACAATCTATTTGTATGTGCAATGCTACACTAACTCTAGTTCACCTGCTTGAATTGAAGCCATATCTACCGTGAGGTGCAGCGAGTCAAAAATGCTGCTGTATGCATGCAACCTGTTAAGCAAAATACTCTCATCTACCGTAGTAACTGACACATGACCTATGTTGAGGAGAGTCGCGCCGGACTACCACGAAAGCAGATTGGACTCTTAACCTTGTGAATTGGTTCAATGCGAGACCTTACTGGTGGTGCTGAGTGGGCCTAGTCAGCACCTCAATCTCAATCTGTTTAGAGCACACATGTACAGACATGAGTAAAATGCAATTCACAGGGTTAGAAAGTTCTTGAAGGTTACACTGGTACCAAAGAGGTGTAATCGACCTATGTGTTTTATTTTATTTGATCAATCCTTACTCACGCCACAAACTACCTTCAAATCAGTTTGATACACTAAAATACTAACAGCCTATGTTATCAACTTTTCAAAATACAGGATGTTCCTTGACCAGCTCTAAGCATTGAAGTATTTATCATTGGCTCACTCATTCAAAAGTGCAGAGAAATCACATCCAGTAAACTTTTATTACTCAGATGTTATTCATTCAATATTAAATAACGAGCATATTATTTGTGATTTATTGAAATACTGTACTTACAACACCACTTATCATTCATATGCCATCATAAGTGAATAAGTGGTCAACATACAAAGAAGGCATTTCTATAGAATTCATGAACAATAAGAATACAATTCATTATTCATCAATGTCCACTGATTGACTATGTCTGTAAGTCCTCCCTGTTGTGGTCTTCTATGAAGTACGAGTAGGTATTGGTGCATAAAGAGTGTGTTAGTATGTAGTGTATATAAATACTTGTTTCCCGCTTAATGTAATTGGGCACAATTCGTGTTGACCGACAGAAAAGCTTTCTTTATTAGAATAAGGCAACACTGAAAAATGGCTTCTATCACTACAACTTCTATGAAGATCAATAACAATTGAAGCGTATGCGGGAACAAACATCTACAGTATGTTACATTTTGTGTAATTCGAGATATTCACGGAACAAACATCTACGATGTTTTCTGAATACATATTTGCAAGTACTTTGAGCATATCTCAACAGATGGCTTTAGGATTCCGGAAATTGTGAAGCAAAATGCACTTTAAAACAGACGTAACAAAAGTCTATGTTACAAAGCTTCCCGCTCGAATGCGACAATAATGTTATGAAGTGAATGAATATAATGAACACATTCTAGTCAAGAAACTATTCTTGTGTTATCAGCTGTGTATTGCTAGGCTTATTTGTGCAAACTATTATGTTGAAACCAAAAGCAAAAGCACCATAGTTGTATTTTGCAACTTAAATAATAATACCTTGATCATGGCAAAGAAACGAGTTCATTCGCATTTTACATTTAAAGGAATATTATTTTCATGGACTAATACATTATAAGTAGGTTCAGGCAATAACATTAAACTTAAAATAATGCTATTCTGTACGCCTCCATTATGGGAAAGTGAGTGAGCACGCGCAATGTAGTGTGTTGGTTTACGGAACAAAAGTCTGCGTCACATCTCCCGTCCATCGGAAACAGTCACCTTTATTGCTGTTTTTCTCAATAAGTAAGAAATGTAACATCGACGTTTGTTCCAGCATTGGCTTCAATTAAAAATGAGCATGTGGTTTGGTCAGGATTTAAAATGTAGTTGGGCGGCTTCGGTGGTGTAGTTGGTAGCATGCTGAGCATCTATGCCGAAGATCGAGGGTTTAAACCCGCCCAAAGTCGTCGGATTTTTGAAGAGCATTAAAAATCCCTCAGTATGCCTTCCTTCGGAAGGGGAGTAAAGCCAGTGGGCCAATGTGATAGATTTATGGCATGTAAAAGAACATTCCACTAATTACAATTGTGTGAAGCTAAATTTGTAGGTTAGATTTGAATAACGCTCTATTAGTTCCAACGTTTTCAGCCAGATGTCGTTGATGGTAGCATTTGGTAGCAAAAGTAGGAACTACTTGAAATTGATCGCCTGCCGACTTTCCCTGAATTACAGATAACACACACTAATACAGCCACCACAATTAACACCGTTTATCAGAAAGATTCTACACACACCCAAAGTACACGGGGCTACATGACCGTGTTGTCGCAGCCCCTAAACTGAGCAACCAACCGAAATGTAGTTGCATTACAGAGGTGTTCAACAGGCCTAACTGTTTAGGAATCATACTGTGCATAGAAACTCTTAAAGCTATATTACAACACAAATGAATTGACACAAAAGCAAGTGAACACTTGAAACATAAGGTCTTTTACAACAACTTTTAAAAGGCTTCTTGGGGTAGAGGCCTTGGGTCAGCACAGAGGTCACATGTTCAATCTGATGAACCTTCATCACCGTTATGATCTACTAAATCTTACCTGAGTTGCTATCACTTATATAAATAGCAATTTGATTATCCTCACAATGCTGAGTCACGTACAAGCCACATACAAGGAAACTACCAATGAGCTCATACCAATACTCAATCTCATCATCTTCACACACAAAGTGATTAAAGCTGTTGCTGCAAGAGGTGCCCTTTGTGCACAACTAGAGGGTGTGCAGTGTGAGCTGTGTTTACAAACATGATGATAATTGTTTTTTTAAGGGGCCTAACATCTAGTTTATCAGCCCTTAATGATATGGTGATAGTGAAAAAAAAAAAAAAAATGAAATTAAAAACTATCTACCACCCTACAACTAACTACTGACTTACTTGTAATTTATGTACTAGAAGAAGAATGGACAAAACAGGAATAAGGGAAACAAAAGACTGGAAATGAAATACCCTCAATCCTCAAAGAATGAGGATTAGGGGACTTGGAAGGAAATAGAGCTATGAAAGGCATATACTGAAATGTAAGACAGAGGAGAGGTTTCGCCCCAAATTCAATGAAAAAAGGGGATAAACCGGACCCGGCTCAGGCATCATTCGGTGTCACCAACTCCCGAACTCACCATGCGTGAGCTCTTGAGGGTGTAGCACTATCCAGGTTGCACCATAAGTGGTGAGGCTACACTCACCTTCCCGCCTTCAAGGCCGTGAGCAGAAGGCAGCTGATACCATGAAAAGAAAATGAAGAGAATTGACCCCTCGAAGAATGAGGGTTCCGGAAAGATGAGGCAAGGGCCAATGAAGGCGGGAAATTGAAAGACTACCTAGACCTCGGATACCCTAATACCGTCGGGGTCGGAAAAGAACAAGAGTTGATCAAGGAAGGACGACAGGAAAGATGATAGACAGGAGCACAGCACAGGTAAGTGGAAGCAATGCCATACACAGCTGGGGTCCCGTAGTCGCCAACCCACGCGCCATTTGTCGTGAGCCCCTTAGGGATATTTACAAAGTGTAAGTACCTGCTTAAGAAAATCTCTCCATCTCCCTTCCACACACTCTCCGCTTGTCTTTCAAGCTACGGGCGTCCGCTGGAAGCAGCTACAGACTCAGGCGAGCCGAACATGTCCTCGGACACTCCCGGCACTAAAAGCCATACGATAAATAAATCACTCATCCTCGTATTAAAGGATTTCACAGTTGACCCATTACTTACGGGTGGTGGCAGGGTTGGAGGGTGTCGATCTATTGTTAGCAAAACATAGTCCAGTTAGTTTTGATTTCTGTATCTATTCAGAAGTTGTGTTTCACTCTATCAAATTTTCATCAATATAATTTTGACAATAACAAGTTAAATTCTTATAACCCAATTATTTTTATTTTAAATGACGACTTCTGTTGACTTAATATTAAGAAAAAGGGACTTAGTCCTATGATAATAAAGAAGAAATTAACAGATTAGGGCCAGACTGACAGGAAATAATAATAGAAAAAGTGAAAAAAAGGAAGCAAGGAAGCTTGTAGTTTAACGTGACCATTAATCTTGAGATCATGAGCCACGGGACCTCCTTTTTACTTGGAATCCGAACCACAGGACATGGCATTTCACATCGAAAATCTCACATGCATTGACCGGGAATTGAACCCAGACTGCCTTGGTGAGGGGCATACAGCTAGACCGCTGAGCCACCACGCCCTAGAAAAAGTGACGAAGTGTGAAAAACTGTAGTATCGCTGAAGAATAAACAACTCAACTTATGGTACCTACAAGTAGCCGTGTGGACCTTCAGTTTAATGCTGTTTTGTTTTCCTTGTCTTTTGTTTAGTAGGGGCCTTGGTGGTGCAGTGGTCAAGCTGTTGGCCTCTTACCACGGCGGACCGGGTTTGATTCCTGGTCAATGCATATGAGATTTTCAAAGTGAAATGCCATGTTCTGTGGTTCGGATTCCACGTAAAAAGGAGGTTCCATGGCACATTATCGTGAGATTAACGGTCACGTAAAACTATAACTTCCTTGCTACTTCCTTCCTTTGTTTAGTAAAAAACGAGAACTGGAGTAAAGCCTTTAAGGGACCCGGACTAGAGAACATTAAAGTTCACTGACCAAAAGGCACAAACATTCTCATGCTTAAAAAATGCATTTATGTTCGACGATGTCGAAATGTAAATATTATATGTCAGAAAACTGTACTTTAATTGGGGTCATTATAGTACTGTTTTCTATTATGAGACAGTTTCTCCAGCCAATCGGAGCTCATTCATTGACCAATTAGGTAAGGATACCTTCGCGCATGCGCTCAAAATCCAACATGTCGGACATGAATTACATGATATGAAAATTGACAATGTAGCCTATATTGGATCAACTATTGTAGTTACAATACCAAACACAAAGACAAAATCAGAACAAACCTTTACGGTAACAGGAAAATACTATGAAGTATGCAAGAAATTTAGGAATCTACATCCAGAAATTTGCAACACCATACTTCTAGCCATTACCGACATGAAAAGTGTTCACCGTCCCTAATGTTTGCATAAACAAACTGGCGAATATGAGACAAGAAATAGCACTGTACCTTAATATCCCCAACTCCAATTTCTACACAGCGCATTGCTTTCAAACGACTTCGGTGACAATATTAGTGAATGCTAGAGCTGGACGGCACCAGTCATCATGCAGACTGTAAACAATAGCATTGCCCAGAAAGTAAATGGTCTCTGTTTCGAAGTGCTTTGACCCACACGCATGCGCTCTGTTCAGTCAGCAAACCACCCAGCGCGCTCTGTTCACTAACTGAAGTTACTGAACCCCACAGATATTTATGAATATTTATGTTAAAACATATAATGAAGTTATAATTATCGTCGAACATAAACAGTTGTATGCAACTCACCTATAATGGTAATTAAGAGTCTTAATTATTGCCATTATAGGCTCGTTGCATAATGTACTATTATGAATTTCCTATGAAAATAATTCAAGAACTTGAACAATCGATAGTGAGTCCTCTGAATTATTTTGTATTTTATTGAATTCTAACTGTGATTTTATTGATTTCTTTTACAAATTATTTTTTCAAAATTGACTGTAAAATTTGCCATTTTAAAAGTATAACTAATCATTCAACTTGGGCTAAGTAGCATATCATTTTGAATAATATGAACACCCATATATATGCCACTTGAATTCATTTATCTTCATTTCATTTCTCATTAACTCCTCTGATGAGATGGACATCCGAAAGGGCATCTTGCCATACAATCCATCCACTAAATTGAAAACTTGCTTTACCTCATCCCATAACAAGTAGTTCCGTGAAGAACTATACAGCCTATTTTCATACACCCAACTTATGTTAATTGCCTCTATCAACATACAAAATTTCAGTTTGATTGCTGTAATAGATTCGTAGATATTGAGAACCATCTAAATATTTTGGTTGGTCGCCATGTTGGATTTTCATATATGTAGACCATAGAGTCATGAGCAATTAGATGACTATTTTTGCATAGGTTCATTATTCAAACGCTCACTTCGATCGCATGATTAATACACAAGAAATAAAAACTTAATTTTAAAATTGTGCAAAGCTGCCATCTTGATGATGATGATAATTGTTGTTTTAAGGGGCCTAACATCTAGGCTATCGGCCCAGCTGCCATCTTGAGGTTATGTGAACAACTGAACTAAATTAGAATCCAGTGAATTACAATGTGTATAAATATTTACTGTACCATATTTCACTGCGCTCAGATGGTTAAATCGCGAGATAAGTCTATTAATATGTTTCACTTTCGCTTGGTCGACATGTTCGTTTTGTATTTTACAGGTTTTTGGAAGTCTCATAGCTGAACTTCTAGTAGTACCCCTTATCAGAGTACAAAATTTCAGGGTATATCAGTAATAGTTTCGGAGATATAGAATGCCGGTGAAATATTTTGCACAGCCGCCATCTTGAGTTTATGTAGACAATTGACCTAAATTAGATGCCAGTGCATTGCAATGTGCTTAAACATTTGCAGTACCAAGTTTCGTTGCGTTTGGATGGTTAAATCGCGAGAAAAGTCTATTTAAAAGTTTCAAATTCGCTTGGCCGCCATGTTTGTTTTGTAGTTAACAGGTTCTTGAAAATCTCATAGGTGAACGTCTAGTAGTGCCCTTTATCACTGTTCAAATTTTCAGGGTAATATCAGTAATAGTTTCCGAGATATAGAATGCCAGTGCAATATTTTGCACAGCCGCCATATTGGATTGGTGAGACACAATAAAATTTGAAGGGCACAGTCGGGGTCGGCCGTAATAATACTATGACCTTACCAAGTTTCATTGAAATCGCTCCAGCCGTTTAGATGTCATTGGGAGAGGGCACACCTACGTGCGCGCGCACACACACGCGGACAAAAGGTGATATCATAAGCCTATTTTTTCATAAAATGAAAATAGGCTAAAAATGGGAATAATAACAAGTATAAATATATAGATTCTGATTTTATGCTGTGCATGTAGCACCAAAAGTATGGATAAACTTTGGACTGGAGCAAGAGGGACAGTAGTCCGCCTTGTTGCGTAGTGGCTATTATTCTTGACTGTCACCGCGGAGAATCGTGTTCAATTCCCGGCTCTGACAAATTTAATTCTGATCTGGTCAACCTCGTAAGGCAAAACTGAGAAGAGGCGGGTTCGATTCCTACCTCAGCCATCCTTGAAGTGGTTTTCCGAGGTTTCCCACTTCCACTCCTAACTTAAGGCCATGACCACCTCCTTCCCAATCCTCATGTGAATTACAAATACATACACTAATACAGCCGTCACAATAACACAGGTTTCGGACAAATTCCACAAACACACCCAAGTACACGAGGCTACATAACCACGATGTCACAAAGCCCCTAAAGAATCAACAACAACAACAAGAGGGACAATCTATTCCATTTGGCTAATCGGTTGCACTGGCTAACGGGTCCTGTATACTCTAGATGTAGTTAAAGGTACTAGAATATAGGTAGTTATACTGTACTATGAAAGCATTAGCATTTCTCATTTCATGCCACAACAACTTCAAATTCAATTTCCCCAAGATAATTTACTATCAGGTTTTGTACCTTGTCCTTGCCAGTAAAACAGAGCAAATAATTTAATCAAGTAAGCTATAAGGCACACAGGACACTATAGCAACCAATGCCACCGGTCAGCCACACAGAAGAGACTATCTTGCTTGCTCCAGGCCAAGAAAGATCTTTTTAAATGTTGTTGTGAAGACAGATAATATACAGCTAGGTAGGGAAATGTTCAGTACACATGATATGCACCTCGATTACTCAGGCAAGGAAGCACTAGGGAGATAAGCAAAACCAATAAGAAATATTGAAGTTCAAGGAACCAAATCACAGAAGTTATATCATTACAGTGGCATCAGCAGGGAAACATGTGGAGAAACCCGGTTCAATGAGTGATTGTCTTGTAACGTGGAACCAGGTAAATGAACAAGGTGTTATGGTGTTATCGTATTTACTCGCATATAACACCCCCTCACCTATAACACCCCCGTCACCTATAACACCCCCCCCCCCTCTATTTTCTACTATTATTGGGGGGGAACCCGTGGGGGTTTGCCTGTTCCTCTATCGGGCGCGTCCCAGGTGGCGGATAGGGGGGCTCGCCGGACTTGTCCGGAGGGTTTGAGGGAAATAAAATACCTCTCGCGGACCAAAAACAGGCCCCTCGCCAGGGTTATGGTGAAGCTACGTTAGGCCTAGCAAGCCAGTAGTGGATATGAAACTGCTTTTAAAACGGGAACGGGCCTCGGAAAGGACAGATCTAAAGGAAGCAGACCTGGCTATGGAAATGGACTACGAATCGGAACTTTGAATATAACTTCATTGACGGGAAGAGTGGAGGAGGTTGTGGATATGATGGAGAGGAGAAAACTGGATGTACTCGGACTGGCAGAGACCAGATGGAGAGGGGGAGGAAGAAAAGAACTGAGAAATGGCTTGCAGCTATACTGGATAGGAAATGAGGAGGGGAAGAGAAATGGAGTGGGAATGGTGGTGAGAGAAGGGCTGAGGGAGGAAGTAAAAAGGGTAAGTGATAGAATAATTAGAGCCAGAATCACTGTGAAAGGTAGAAACCTGGACATTCTGCAAGTCTATGCACCACAGGTGGGATGCACAGAAGGCGAGAAGGACGAGTTTGAAGAGGAGTTGCAGAAGCAGTTAGTGGGGAGAGACCTGATAGTCATGGGAGACCTAAATGCCCATGTCGGAACTGATAGAAGAGGTTTTGAGGAAGTGATTGGTGGTGAAGGATGGGGAAACAGGAATAAGGAAGGAGAGAGATTGTTGGAACTGTGCAAGATAAATGGGCTAATGGTTGGAAACACATGGTACAAGAAGAGAGAGAGCCATAAAATTACTTGGTACAGCAGGGATTTGACCAGGAAATCAGTGGTGGACTATATTCTATGCGGGAAGGAGACAAAGAAGAGTATCACGGATATAAGGGTAATACCTTCAGAAGCCCTGGACAGTGACCACCGTCTGCTGGTCGCCAAGGTGAGAGGACTGAAGGAAAAGAGGAGAACTGAGAACCAAGAAAGAAGAATAAGGACATGGAAGCTGAAGGAGGATGGAAATAAGGAGAAGTTCCAGATATTAGTGAGGAACAAATTACCGAAGGATGATCCGAAAACAGGTGAAGAAGAATGGAATAGGTTCAAGGACGTGTTGGTAGAAGCAGCGGAAGTCGTGTGTGGCAGAACTAGTGGAAAGAAAAGGTGGAAGGAAACACCATGGTGGAACCCCAGAACTAAGGAAGCAGTGAAAAAGAAAAATGAAGCATTCAGGAAATGGTTCCAACAGAGGACAGACAGAACAAGAGAAGAATACCAAGAGCGGAAGAAAGAAGCAGGAGAAGTAGTGAAGGAAGAGAAAAAGAAATGGCTGGAGAAATGGACAGAAATGATGGAGGAGGACTGTGATGGCAGTAAGAAAGTGTTGTATGGAATGATAAAGGCAAAGAGAAGAGATACAGGGGAAAATGTCAGAATGGTGGACAGGAATGGAAAGGAGGTCGAAAATATGGAAGAAGTAAAGGTTATCTGGAGAGAATACTTCAAGGAACTCCTAAATCCAACTAAAACCAGCGTAGTGGACATTGTGGAGGAAGAGACAGACAGTGACCAAGACATTTCAGAGAAGGAATTGACATGGAAAGAAGTGGAGGAAGCATTAAAGAAGATGAAAGGGGGAAAGGCACCGGGAATAGACGAAGTGAGTGTGGAGATGGTGAGAGCAGCAGGGGTGATAGGAACACAGTGGCTCTTTCGAGTAATGAAAGTGATATGGAGGGAGAAGAAAATACCAGAGGACTGGAAAAGAGGGATAATAATACCCATATTTAAAAAGGGAAGTAGGAAGGAATGCAAGAACTACAGGGGAATTACACTCATGTGCCACTGCGCCAAAATATTTGAGAAGGTACTGGAGAGAAGAATTCGGACAGAAGTTGAAGATGGGCTGAGGGAAGAACAGTATGGATTCAGGCCTGGAAGGTCAACAGTTGACCTCATCTTTGCAGTAAGACAGCTACAAGAACACCATTATGAATATGGGAAAGATCTGGTGATGACCTTCTTGGATATTGAGAAAGCATATGATAGTATTAATAGAAACAAGGTATGGGAAGCAATGAGAGCAAAAGCAGTGAACAAGGAGACAGTGGCAAGAGTGAAAGCAATGTACGAGGGAAGCAAAAGCTGTGTAAAGGTGGGAAGAGAGAGAACGGAATGGTTTCAACTGGAGAGTGGTCTGAAACAGGGAAGTGCCCTCTCACCCCTGTTATTTATAGTGGTGATGGATGAAATCATACGAAAAGTGGTAAATAGCATTGGGGAAAGGAAAATGAAGGCAATGTTGTTTGCTGATGACCTTCTGGTATGGGGAGAGGATGAGGAAGAAGTACAAGAGCAATTAGATGAGTGGGAGAAGGTAGTGTTATCGTATGGGATGAAGTTCTCAGCACAAAAGAGTGAAGTGGTCATCACAACGAGGAAGAAGAACAGACTGGATATGGGCATAACACTTGGAGGACAGCAGTTGCAGAAAGTAGAATGCTTCAAGTACTTGGGAGGCATAATTGAAGAAAAGGGAGGCAATAGGATGGAAATAAATGAGAGGGGAAGGTGCGCAGATGGATTTTTCAAGAGTGTTAGGGGGATGATATGGAATAAAGATGTACCACAAAAATGTAAAGGAATCATCTACAAGACCTACTTTGTGCCAATTTTGACATATGGTTCAGAAACATGGGTGATGAAGGAAAGGGACAAGAATAAAATACGAGCAGTGGAGATGAAGTTCCAGAGGAGTAGGGTAGGAGTGACAAGAATGGACAGAGTAAGGAATGAGAGAGTCAGGGAGATGGTAAGAGAGGAACCATTGCAAAATAGAATAGAGCGATCTAGGCTACAATGGTATGGACATGTGAGGAGGATGGAAGAGGAGAGGATACCGAAGAAGATGTTTGGAATGGAAATGACGGGAAGGAGGCCAAGGGGAAGACCAAGGGACAGATGGACAAAAGGAGTTAAGAAGAGTGTGGAGGAAAGAGGAGTGTGCTGGGACACAGTAAATGACGAGAGATGGTGGATGGACAGGAAACGATGGAGAGGCTTATGTTCCAAGCAGACCCGACCAGCGGTTGGAAACTGCTCAAGATGATGATGATGATTGGGGGGGAAAAAATAATTGTTAAAAAAAAGGAATTGCGAAGGAGAAATAATCAGAAAAATGTAGCAAAAAGGCCTACAAGATTCCAGTTAACGGTAAAACCCGCGCTTTTGCCTGCACCACCTGTGCATCGTTGACCTTGACAATGAATACTCACTCCCCCCTACCCCCAGCTTATGAGTTCTGTGTCTCACGTCCCGCACGGCTTATGATATCACCTTTTGGCCGTGTGGAGTGTATAATTAAGAAGCTTGCAGTACACAAGCAGGACTGAAAATGAGCAAGAGAACAAGTTTTACGGCATACTTCAAGTTGCTGCAGAAAATGAAGTGAAAGCGGCGAGTCGTAAATACGAAGTTCAGCCGTGTATGATTCGTTATTGGCGCAACCAGAAGGTCTGATTATTGGAAAAACTTCCAAGTCCTTCCGCGGAGTGAAAAGAGGAAAGTACGAAAATGTGGTCGGTCGGTATTAGAAACAAATCTTCCGTATTTCAGGTAGGCCTAGTTGACACGTAACATATTGCAACACTGAGTAACCTTGAACTCGATGCACGCAATGCTGTGGCCAGTCAGCTGTGATGATGCAAGAGAGTGGCTATTTAAATGGGCTATTATCACTTTTATCGTAAATAAAGTCTAGGTTAAAATAACTATTTTGTGTGTTGATTTAAGGGTGCTAGGTGCTCCTTTGTGTGCCTTTATACCACGCCATCCTAACGTATATCAAGGGAAATTTTCACCTATTTTTGAAGCCGAAAATTCAGGGAAAAAAGGGGGGTGTTATAGGCGAGTAAATATGGTATATGTAATCACAAATATCATTTTGGTAACATGAAAATGAAAATCCACAGCCTGCTTCCAGTCTCCGACCGGGTCAGGAATGGAATGAATGAAGCCCCCATCTAGCGGCAAGGATTTGAACTGTGCCGGCTGCCGAGGCCTGACGCATTCCTCTGGGGCAATGATTAAATGAATGACAGATGAAATGAAATGATAGTGGAGAGTGTTGCTGGAATGAAATTTTGACAGGGAAAACCGGAGAAAAACCTGTCTGCCTCCGTTTTGTCCAGCACAGATCTCACATGGAGTGACCGGGATTTGAACCACGGACCCAGTGGTGAGAGGCCGGCGTGCTGCCGCCTAAGCCACGGAGGCTTTAGTAACATAAAAAGGAAAATTAATGTTATAGGTAAACTAAGGAGGTGAAAAGATAAAGGATAGTTAAAGGAAAACAAATCTAGTACACCTAGAGAAGGGAAAATGCTTTATATGGTATTTTTCATATCAATTTGCAGTCTACATGAAACAAACTCCATGAACTAGGGATATTTTGTGACACATTTCCTAGTCATATTCTGTGTATTAATGAACACTGGCTTACAAGGCAATAATTGGATCTGTATGTACCATCAGGATAAGAATTAGTGACAAGTTTTCGTAGAGGCAGAATTACTCATAGAAGTGTAGCTATTTTAATGAAAATCAGCTTCCACTTAGATCATGTTGTGTTAAATCTGGAAAGGTTATGTAGAGAAGTTATTTCAGGTGACACAATCTTGTTTTTCTTAATTTCTGTATACCACACTCCCAATAATGTTATAATACAGTAGATTGGGAACAGCTAACTGAATACCTAAGTACCCTAAATAAAACAATTTCAACATGATCTATATAGGAGATTGATCTATATAGGAGATATTAACATCAACATTCTATTTGATTCAAAATCACAGAACCACTTTTGTGATACATTAAGATCACACAACTCCCTCGTCATTAATGAACTGCCAACAAGGAACAATTCTTGTCTAGATAATATTATCACAAATATGCATAAAAAAATGGACGCGGTGGCCGAGAGCGTTAACAAGCTACCTCATGTCTCACTGGCATCGGGAGAGCGTGGGTTTGAATCCCACCTCGGCCGTCCTGAAAATGGTTTATGTGGTTTCTCATTTTCACTACCAGGCAAATGCCAGGACGGTTCCTTTCAATAGGTCCACGGCCGATTTCCTTTCATAATACCTTCCCTGACCCGTCCTGAAAAGAAAATGCATGGTCATTTCCTGCATTAATAAAATTATAAACGCGCATAAAAATTATTTCAAATATGGTGCTACGGATCCTATACTGTCTCATCGACGGCTCAGAACAATACTATCGTAACTAATATTTTCGGAGAAAATGATGCTACGATGTCATTTTGCCACCTAACATCATGTCCATCCAATGCAATAAGAACGTATCTGCTCCTATTACTAAAACAGCATGAAAAAAAACGGATGACCAAACATCTTAATTACATTATCAGCCAGTTGTTAGTAAAACGTAAGTGATGTTACGATATTGTTGCACTAGTATTGCCGGTATTGTCTGAGAGTTGTGTGACCTAACATCGTAACTGGTTTTACGATTATGTTTCAATGATCTGCCAAACACATGAGTCGTCTAGTATCAAAACCAGCCAAGTCACAAAATTTACAAAAATGAGTTAAGGTTATCAATTTGAAGTAGAAGTATAGCACTATCAGTCGAAACAAGAATATGCTTCAAAATCGTCCATGTCTTCATGTTACAGAGCACTGAATTCTTGGTCGTGCAACAAAATGGGCCAAGTCATGCAGGCAGTGCTTTCATAACCGGCCATGTCAAAGAACGAGTAGCAATCTTCATGTCGCAGCATTATTGTTTGGAATCTTGCGTTGTTAGATTATGCAAGAAAATGAAAATCCACAGCCTGTTTCCAGTGTCCGACCGGGTCAGGAATGGAATGAATGAAGCCCCCATCTAGCGGCGAGGATATGAACTGTGCCGGCTGCCGAGGCCTGACGCACAGATTATGCAAGAATGAGATAATATCAGTAGGCAACATTGTTCCTTATATTGTATACTCTTCGAAGTCGTAATAATTTGTAGTTTGTTCGTTTGCAACACTACTTCCGTATTCGCGGGCTTCTTACCGCATTGGCGCGAAAGCAATCGTATATCCTGTGTGCTCATATTTTCTCATTTTTGTGTAGTGTAACGTGTATATTGTTCCTATTTTAATAAGTGACTCATTTTCTTTTACTGTGTTCAAGATCTAAGTGAACTACTAACTTTTAATGATATAATACCTATTTTGTATTCTCCTCAGCTTTCTGATGTTCATCTTCATATATTACTATCCAATTTAAGCAGAATGCTTTCGTTTTTATTGCAATAAAGACAGGTAATTACAATGTCAATTTATTTTAATTTAATTGCCTTTTTTCACTGGAGTTTGGAATTTAAAAAGAAAAGTTATACAAAAAAAGACTAAAATTATACTAAATTGCAACAAAAACGGCCAAGTCAAAATTAATATTAGCAAAAAAGATGGGTTCATTATGAATCAGATTTCTCAAAATCGCAGAACTTAAATATTAAACCATTACGGATATAACTATGCAATAAAATCTTTTGTGACCACCATTGCTTTGTCTCTAGAGGTTTTTCATCCATACTGAAAAATATGCCTTCAGTGACTTGGCCGGTTTTGATACTAGACGACTCACATGTTTCTTGCAGCAAAGTTACGTTGGTATCACTGTACTCTTCATGGCTAAAATACGCGCCAGAAATGTTGATTGTCACAGGTGCTGTGTTGAGAAGTCTGTTCGGGTTAAGCTTCTGCCATATCACATCATGTACCAAATCATTTGTAAATTTAAAAAAGTAGTTCCGTGAAGAACTTCTTCTTCATCTTGCACAGTTTCCAGCCACTGGCCGGGTCTGTTTGGAACACAAGCCTCTCCAACGTCTTCTGTCTTCCCACCATCTCTCAGCCTCCACCCTTGTCCAGTCTTCTCCTCTCTTCTTCACGCTCTCTTCCACCCCCTTCAGCCACCTGTCTCTCGGTCTTCCTCTCGGTCTCTTTCCTTCCCACTTCGTCTCGTGTACTCTCCTGAGTATCCACTTCTCCTCCATTCGTTTTACATGTCCATACCATCTAAGTCTAGATTTCTCTATACCATCCTGTAATGGTTCCTCCTTCATTAATTCTCTGGTCCTCTCATTTCTTATTCTGTCCATCTTTGAAGCTCCAATACTGCTTCTCAAGAACCTCATCTCACTGGCCTGTATTTTGCTCTTCTCCCTTCCTTTCATAACCCAGGTCTCCGAGGCATACGTCAGGATAGGGACATAGTACGTCCGATATATGATCTTTTTGCTGTTCTGAGGGACATCCTTGCTCCATAACAGCTTTTCACACTCCTCCGAAATGCTTCTGCCTGACTCCCCCGCTCATTTATTTCTCTGTCGTTTCTTCCATTATCTTGTATCAGGCTTCCCAGATACTTGAAACTCTCCACTTTCTTCAGCTGTTCCCCACCAATTGTTATTCCCTTTGTGGTTCTTTCCCTCTTCCTTGTTGTGATCACCATCTCACTCTTATTTATGCTAAATTTCATCCCATATCCTTGTATTATTCCTTCCCACATGTCCAACTGTTCCTGTACCTCCTCCTCCTTGTTTCCCCAAATCATCAAATCATCTGCAAACACCATTGCTTTCATCTTTCCTTCCCCAATTACTTGTGCCACTCGGGTCATTATGCCATCCATCACCACAATGAAAAGTAAAGGTGACAGTGCACTTCCTTGTTTCAGGCCGTTTCTCTGTTCCAACCAGTCTGATCTCTCTCCTCCCACTTTCACACAGCTCACGCTTCCCTTGTACATCTCCTTTATCCTCTTTATAGTCCATTTCTCTACTCCTCTATCCTCCAGGGACTTCCATACTTTGTTTCTGCATACACTGTCATATGCTTTCTCAATGTCCAGGAAGGATATCAGTAGATCTGTTCCATACTCATAGTGCTGTTCTTGTAACTGCCTTACAGCAAAAATCAAATCCACTGTGGACCTTCCTGCTCTGAAGCCATGTTGTTCTTCCCTCATCCTTCCTTCTATCCTTGTCCTAATCTTTTCCAAAACTTTCTCGAAGATCTTTGCACAATGACTCATCAGTGTTATTCCCCGATAGTTTCTGCAATCTGTTCTACTACCTTTCTTGAAGATTGGGACAATTATTCCCTTTTTCCAGTCCTCTGGGGTCTTCCTTTCCTTCCATGCTGTCCTCATCACTCGGTACAACCACTGTATCCCCACCTCTCCTGCTGCTCTCACCATCTCCACACTCAACTCATCCACACCCGGTGCCTTCCCTCCTTTCATCTTGTTCACTGCATCTTCCACTTCTTTCCATGTTAAGTCCTCTTTTGTTTGCAGTTCATCTTCCTCTTCCCCGATTTCTTCCTCCTCACCATCTTTTCCATTTGGGTTCAGAAGTTCTTCAAAATATTCTTTCCACATTTTCTTCAGTTCTTCCCTATTTTCTATCTCTTGTCCCCTTTTGTTCACCATGTAACGAGTTTTTCGAGGGGTTTTTATGCAACTGGCATAAGTCAGTAGGAAGCCATTCTATATTTATTTACGCGGCAAATTGTTCAGCCAAGAGAAATTTTCATGTTAATTTATTATTATTATTAATTTATTATAATTATTATTAAGGTATTTTCGGAGCATTTTATAAAAATTATTAGCATTCAGATAGGTTTTCTATGTCTTAGAAAACGCTATCAAGCAAATTATTACGAACGACAATATCATAGAAAATTATGTGATTACGGAATTTTACGGAGTTTTCGTCAGTTAGGGTATATCGAGAGACGTGACTCAGTGGGAATTCAAGTACACGCTTAATCTTGTCGGAAAGCATGACGCAATCCTGAGTCGCAGCGTCCAGGAAAGGCGAATAGTTGGAACGGAAATCGACTTCATCATCGCCGCGCCGAGTGTAATGAACTAGAGGAGGGGAAGTAGCGGGGTGGCAGAGCCAATCAGTGGAGACAACGTAAGCTAGAAGTCGGCTGAAGAGTGGGGGAGCCGACAGGTGCATATATCGTTCGACGCGCCGTGGAACCTGGACAATCTGTGAAATACTTGACGAGTATGGGTGCGCGTGCGTGTGGCTCCGATGTTCGGTGGAGTTAGCGACGATCTGTATAGAATTTAACGAGTACGGTTGTACGCGGGAAACGCTCCGATGTTTCGTGGATTGGAGGACTAACTTTTGTAAAACTTAACCAGTGCGGTTGTACGAGTGTTTGGGTCCGAGGTACGGACCATAGAATTATCTAATCTACCAGAATCTCATCAAATATCGACGAAGATGACGACGTCCAGGAGACTGTGGGAAGCTCACAGCATCATCCAGTACGAGGGAAAGGCTTCGGGCATTTCCAGTGGTAAGCGCTAATGACGCAGAAATACGCAATCTCTCATTTCTCTTGGTTTTATATTTCATATTTCAGTAACTTCATAGCTTGGGAATAAGAGTAAAATCAATAATTTATCAGACTCCGTTTTCACGTAATTTTCTATCGGTAATATTAAAATCGCAACGCTCCAATTTAAATTTTAAACTTATTATTATTATTAATTTTGCTATACTTGTTTTATATAATAAATTCATTTCTTTTACAATGCAATCTTTGCTTTCAGTAGGTAGCATTAGATATAGACCAATTCCTTCTCCTGATACAATTGTTTGTTGGGTTAATGATCAAATCATACCACGATCTGAGTGAATAGAGTCTTGAATGTGTTCTGCCAGAGCTAGACGTTGTTAAATACAAATTTAGATTTCAACATTGCGTTGAGGTCTTGGCGCCCATTAAAACAACATAGCTTAGGCAAAGGTAAACAGTTACATTTCTCACCCAACAGTTAGGGGCTAGCAAAACGTTTCATTTGTCGCCGACAACTTGGGGCTGAAAACCTAACAACATTTGTGGAAGGAGAAGGGTATATATTTCTGTGCCTGTATTTTGGGGGTTATTTGTCTGTATCAGTGTATATCATTATGGGGGATGAGAAAGAAAGACAGATGAGGTTACGTAGTGGTCATCAACGGGAGAGTGATGATACGAGCAGTATGTCGAGTGATGGTAGTACCGGGGTAGCGGAGGTAAATCCCGATACTGAAACAGGGAGTGTAGGCGGCCAATCAGAATTAAAAACTTTACTTCTCGAGTTCATGTATCAGAACAAAGTTAGTAGTGATGCCTTAAATGCAAAATTAGAACAAAACAGTAGGGAAAATAAAGAAAGTACAGATGCCTTAAACGCCAAATTAGAACAAAACAGTAGGGAAAATAAAGAAAGTACAGACGCTTTAAACGCAAAACTGGAACAAAACAACGCTAAATTAGAACAAAACAGTAGGGAAAATAGAGAGAGTAATGAAACTTTAAACGCCAGATTAGAACAAAACAGTAAGGAAAATAGAGAGAGTACAGAAGCTTTAAATAAAAAATTAGAACAAAATAATGCAAAATTAGATAAGAACAACAAGGAAATTAGTGTGAAAATGGAGCAGATTAGAGGAGAAATCAGAGGAGTAATGGAAGAGAAGGTTAAAGAAATCATTGCAGATGTAGACAAGAAATTAGGAAAAGTACAGGAGGAGTTGGAAATTAGAATCAGTACACAGGCTGAAAATTTAAAAGAACTAGTGCAACTGGAAACACAGCAGGTCAAAAAGCAATTGGGGGGAGAAATTGACAAAATTCAGGTAGCTACTAAAGAGGTTAAGGAACAGCTGGGGGGTAGAATTGAGAAAGTCCACTCACAAATAGTTGCAGAAGTAAATGATTTAAGAGAGAGTAATAGAGAGAGCATTAGCAAGATTGAGGAGAAACAAGCAAAGCTATATGATAAAGTAGAAGAATCAGAAGGAAACATTAAATTAACAGTAAACAGTATTGAGAGGAAGGCTGAGGAGAAAATCGCAGAATTAGAGTTAAAATTAAAAGCTAGGATCAGGCAAGAAAATAGTCAGAATAGGCCAGTTTTTGTGAATAGCACACACAGGGAGGTAGAACTGGGTAAGTTCAGCAATCGACAGGGGTGCCCAATGGAGTTCATGAATACTATAGAAAATAAATTCGGGGAGAGGTTGGAAAATGGTAGTATTGAGTGGTGCCAGGTAGTTGAAATTTTAGAACAAGTGTTTGTGGGGGAAACGAGGAATTGGTTTGCTGTCTACAGAGACAAGTTTACTGATATGAATGATTTTAAAATGAAATTCTGTGAAAAGTTCTGGAATGAGGTTATTCAGTCGTGGCATCTTGAGGGAGTAGTGTGTGGTAAATATAACCCTAAAGGAAGCTCCACCATGACCGAATACTTTTTAGGGCAGGTATTAGTGTGTAAATATCTAGATGGGTTGAAGGAGGAAAGTGATGTGGTGAGGTTGCTACTTAGGCACTTTCCCTATAGGATCAAGGAGGCTGCTTGTATCCAGAATGTAAAGACTATACCACAAGTAGAAAATTTGTTAAGCACATTTGATGCACTAGGGAGAGGGGGTTATGAGGACAATTTCAATAGGATCCAGGGTAATAATAATAACAGACCTAATGAAGCCAGGCATCAAGAAGTTCAAGGGAACGGTGGCGAAGGGGCCAACGCTCAAAATAGAAATAATAATAATCAGCTAAATCAGAACAGAGGAAATGGCTATGGTAATCAGTATCAAGGGAGGAACAATGATTTCAGGGGAAATCAAGGGAGGAACAATGATTACAGGGGAAATCAAGGGAGAAACAATGATTTCAGGGGAAATCAAGGACGAAATTATAATGACAATAATTACAACCAGAATAGGGGTCAAGGAAGAGGACAGCCTAGTGGTAGTAATATACAGCCAAACAATGACAACACAACTCAGAACAACCAGACCAGTGCAGTAGTAACTAGTACTACGGCCAGCTGTAGCGGTTCTTTAAACGCGAACCAGGCTGCGAAGTAAGGTCAGAATCTCAGTCTGTAGCATGCCCTGTCCATACAATTATACAGGAACACTATGACCTAAATGTAAGAAATGAATTATTACATGAACTAAATGATGAAGGTATTATTCAGGAAGTGGTTAGTAAGAGCCCCATAGTTAAATTTAACGTGTCCGAGGCGTACACAGATGTTTTAATTGATAGTGGTTGTATGAAGAGTTGCATAAGTAGTGCATTTTATGATAAAATGAAAGGAACTGGAGTAAATTTTGAGGAGATGCCAATTAAAAGCACTTTTGTTATCACAGCTGTTGGGAAGAGGTCTAAAGTAATTTCTAAGCAAGTTTTGGTAGACATTAAAATTAATAATCATGTAGAGAAGCAGATTTGCCTTGTAATTCCAAATTTAGTATTCAGTGTTATCTTGGGTTCAGAGTGGCTAAGTAGAGTGTCTGGTAACTTATGTTATGATGTAGGGAGTTTGAAATTTAAATGGGGAGATTCTGAAGTAGAAGTAGCGTTCAATGACCATATTCAGAGGAGTAGTATTGTAGGTGTGATTTGTACTTTAAATGAGATATCGCCAGCCGTAGAGCGGGGTTCTCCATGTTTTGTGGGCAGTGTGATTACGAACGGAAGTCTAGAGGACTCGTTACGTGATGCTGCATTTCAGGGTAATATAGAGGTGGAACAATGTGTTTGGCTCTATGATGTGTTACTGTGTAATAGGAGAGTTTTTGAGGATCGCATTGGTATGGCCAATTGCTATACACATTCATTGAACGTTATTGATAGGTCAGTATTCACAGGACATAGATATCCTGTACCTTTCGCTTATCAAAGTGCAGTTGAGGCACAAATTAATCAGATGCTTGAAGATGGGATTATTGAGCACTCTAACAGTCCATATGTTAATTCTTTGATCACGGTACCCAAGACCGACGGCACGGTTCGTATTTGCTTAGACGCTCGTTTGGTTAACAGTAGAATTAGTTCAGATCAGCTGAAATCTATGTCAATAGAAGAATTAATGCAAACATTTGAGGGGAAGAAGTATTTCACTTGTGTAGATTTGAGTTCCAGTTTTTGGCAAGTGCCACTTATGTACGAAGATAGACCATTTACAGCTTTTAGTCATAAATATAACCTTTATCAATTTTGTAGAACACCTTATGGGTTAAAGAGTAGTTCAGCAGCTTTAATTAGGGCTTTAAACATCGCATTAGGGGATGACACAGGAGAGTTTGTAACCATTTACATAGATGATATGGTAATTAGTTCACGCAGTTTTGAGGAGCATCTACGTCATTTAGATATAGTTTTTCAGAAGTTAGATCAGGCAGGGTTCACTTTGAAGCTGTCTAAGTCGTCATTCTGTCAGTAAGAAGTGACATTTTTAGGTCATAGAGTGTCGAGTAGAGGTGTAACACCAGAAGAAAGTAGGGTTAATAAGATACTTAACGCAGAGGTGCCACAGAATGTTAAACAGTTAAAAACATACCTGGGAATTTGCAACTTTTTCAGGAGGTTCGTTCTTAAATACTCAGGGTTAGTAGAACCATTCAGGGAATTGCTTAAAAGTGGGACTCGGTGGAGATGGGAGTCCAAGCATGAACAGGCTTTTAGAGCGCTGAAGGAAGGTTTTGAGAAAGCTGTAGTGCTGAAATATCCGTTAAAAGATAAGGAATATGTGGTTATGACAGATGCTTCACATATAGGCATTGCTGGAGTATTATGTCAGAAAGATGATGAGGGTAATCTGTGCATTGTATCTTTAGCCTCGCGAGGACTGACAGCAGCAGAGAAAAGATACACGATTACTGAGTTAGAGCTTTTAGGTATCGTTTTCAGTTTAGGGAAATTTAGAATGTATTTAGTAGGGGGGAAATTTGAGATCCACACAGATCACCATGCATTACTGTATATGAGAACTTGTAAACTCAGTTCTAACAGAGTTAGTAGGTGGATTCTTGCTCTGCAGGAATACGAATTCGCAGTAAAATATATTAAAGGTAAAGATAACATTCTTGCAGACATGCTATCGAGGGACACTAATTTATGTAGGGATTATCCTGTGGTTAAAGCAGAGGACGGTATTTTAATATGTGCATGTGTGGACAGTAGCAACAGGGCATCGTTACGAACACTGAGAAATATGCTAGTGGAGCAACGTGATGACGTTAAGTTAAAGGAGCCACTGGCTAGGTTGGAAATAGGTGAAGAAGAGTATGTGAAAGTAGGACGGTTCACGTACAAGATGCAGGATGGGCTTCTTGCAAGGAAATGTAGGAATAATCGGTGGGCAATATGTGTTCCTGCCACTTTGCGGGAGGAGCTAATTTGGTTCATCCATAGGGAATTAGGACACTTTGGTGCTGCCAAGGTCTTCTATGAAATTGGTCGTGACTTCATTTGGAGTAAAATGGGAAGGGATGTTAGGAGGATTTTAGCTAAGTGTGACACCTGTCAAAGGAGTAAATATCCAGTTAAATATTTAGTGGGGGAGAGATCTGCAGTTCTCACCAGTAGTCCCGGCAAACTACTGTGTGTGGATTTATTTGGCCCGATCGTTAAAGGACAGTACGGCTACGAGTACATTTTTATAGTTATTGACGCTTTTAGTAAGTATGTCAAGCTATATCCACTAAGGAAAGCCACGGGACTAGCGTGTAGCCGTCTGATCATTAATAAGTATGTACCTGAGTTTGGCATTCCTCTCAGAATACTATCTGACAGTGGACCACAGTTTACTGCAAAGAAATGGAGAACCAGTATGCAGGAAGCTGGTATAACACACGTTCATTCCTCTGTAAGGTACCCTCAGGGTAATTCTGCAGAGCGTCCATTAAGGGAAGTGGCTCGTCTTTTTCGGACTCTAGTGCATGACAAGCATGCGGCCTGGGTTGGACATCTTCCAAGGTCGAGACTTGGCTGAATTCTGTCCAGCATGAGAGCACGAAATTGACGCCATACGAAGTTCACTTCGGAAAAAGACCACAAAATGAACTAGCGAGGGTGTTGGGATTAAATGAGGGTAAGCAACCGGGGATGGATTACATTGTCCAGTTGGCGAAACAGAATTTATCTAAGTCAGCACAAAAGAGAATTCGCCAACAAAAAGAAACTAAATTTGACCTATTCGAGCCGGGAGACAGAGTCTTACTTAGAGTGCCGAAACAGTCAAATAAGCTAGAGAAAGTCATGTCCAAGTTCTTTTATCTCTACGAGGGCCCATTTATAGTTTCCAAACGTATTGGGAAAACAGCATATGTGCTGGAGAATAGTGAGGGAAACAGATTATACGGAACGTATAATATACATAGTCTACGAAAATATGTGTCATAAAGTGAGTGTGTTTAGCTGGCGAGCCAGCCTATCAAATGAGTAAGTGTGGTGTCTGGTGCGGGGAAGATCTGGTCTTCAAGGCAGGCGTATCAGAAGTCACACGGGGGGTAGTATGTAAGTAAATGAGAGTATTTAAGGTACAGGGAAATATGACGGGATTGTCGGATGCTCTTGAGCACTAAAATGTCTCGATACACCAAGGCCAGAATTTGGTAGCGCTGGTGAATTCCCATTTGCCTCCTAGAGATGGGTGAGCGCTTGAACAGGGTATTTTTGCTTAAGGCGTCCACGAGGCAAAAGATGGGCCATCAGAATGCGAGACAGTCCTTCATGAAACTCATACAGTACATATCAGCACACGTGATTTCTGTTTACGGCCTCGCCATGTAAGATTTGTAAGTGTGTAATTTAAGGTAATTTGTACAAAGGTATTATTTCTGTGTTGAGAACTAGTATTAAGTAGAATATGGTCTACGGGAACTTAACAAGACAGGGCGATTACGGCACAGAAATATTTGGTGTTATATGTAATGCGCATTTACTGTTTGTTTTTCAGAAGTCAATATTAATTTAATCTACTTTAAAGAGAGATTAAGTATTATGGTCACGAGGCACTGCCACAATAGTGTGATCGTGTGTTCAGTGCTAAGTGAGATTAAATTTCACCATAAGGAAGGGACCTCCAGTGAAATTAGGAAGTTCTATGGTGATATAAATATATCAGAACACCTTCAATGCGTGTGATATGACATCATAAATTCATAGTGCTCACACATTAATTATGTCTATTTCTCCAACATAAAGAATTTGAGAGGCGGAAATATCCGTGGAACACTATTTTATATGAGAAACATTGGACTGGTTGCAAAGTGCAATCCATAGTGACGACAAACTTTGACGCAAAGTGCATGAAGAAAAGTTATGAGTGTATATATCTGTAATTTAGGGAGATTTCATTTATGTAATATGTATTTTGGATGGGGTTTATTAACGTGTCTGGGATAATCGGATAATGGACAGTCGTCACGGTAAATCATCCGATGATCCGAGGCGAATATGTAACGTGTTTTTCGAGGGGTTTTTATGCAACTGGCATAAGTCAGTAGGAAGCCATTCTATATTTATTTACGCGGCAAATTGTTCAGCCAAGAGAAATTTTCATGTTTATTTATTATTATTATTAATTTATTATAATTATTATTAAGGTATTTTCGGAGCATTTTATAAAAATTATTAGCATTCAGATAGGTTTTCTATGTCTTAGAAAACGCTATCAAGCAAATTATTACGAACGACAATATCATAGAAAATTATGTGATTACGGAATTTTACGGAGTTTTCGTCAGTTAGGGTATATCGAGAGACGTGACTCAGTGGGAATTCAAGTACACGCTTAATCTTGTCGGAAAGCATGACGCAATCCTGGGTCGCAGCGTCCAGGAAAGGCGAATAGTTGGAACGGAAATCGACTTCATCATCGCCGCGCCGAGTGTAATGAACTAGAGGAGGGGAAGTAGCGGGGTGGCAGAGCCAATCAGTGGAGACAACGTAAGCTAGAAGTCGGCTGAAGAGTGGGGGAGCCGACAGGTGCATATATCGTTCGACGCGCCGTGGAACCTGGACAATCTGTGAAATACTTGACGAGTATGGGTGCGCGTGCGTGTGGCTCCGATGTTCGGTGGAGTTAGCGACGATCTGTATAGAATTTAACGAGTACGGTTGTACGCGGGAATCGCTCCGATGTTCCGTGGATTGGAGGACTAACTTTTGTAAAACTTAACCAGTGCGGTTGTACGAGTGTTTGGGTCCGAGGTACGGACCATAGAATTATCTAATCTACCAGAATCTCATCAAATATCGACGAAGATGACGACGTCCAGGAGACTGTGGGAAGCTCACAGCATCATCCAGTACGAGGGAAAGGCTTCGGGCATTTCCAGTGGTAAGCGCTAATGACGCAGAAATACGCAATCTCTCATTTCTCTTGGTTTTATATTTCATATTTCAGTAACTTCATAGCTTGGGAATAAGAGTAAAATCAATAATTTATCAGACTCCGTTTTCACGTAATTTTCTATCGGTAATATTAAAATCGCAACGCTCCAATTTAAATTTTAAACTTATTATTATTAATTTTGCTATACTTGTTTTATATAATAAATTCATTTCTTTTACAATGCAATCTTTGCTTTCAGTAGGTAGCATTAGATATAGACCAATTCCTTCTCCTGATACAATTGTTTGTTGGGTTAATGATCAAATCATACCACGATCTGAGTGAATAGAGTCTTGAATGTGTTCTGCCAGAGCTAGACGTTGTTAAATACAAATTTAGATTTCAACATTGCGTTGAGGTCTTGGCGCCCATTAAAACAACATAGCTTAGGCAAAGGTAAACAGTTACATTTCTCACCCAACAGTTAGGGGCTAGCAAAACGTTTCAACCATTCCAACATAAGCCGTAGGATCCTTCCGCCTCTTATTTTTTACCATCCCATACAGGACCTTTTTTGTACCTTCACTATCCTCCTTCATCATCTTTGTCCACTCTTCCATCCACTTTCTTCTCTCCTCAGCCACTATTCTCTTCGCCTCCTTCTTTCTTTCCTGGTACTCTTCCCTTGTCTCTACCGTCCTATTTTGATACCACCTCCTAAAGGCTCTATTCTTTTCCCTTACTATATCTTTTGTCTTCTCATTCCACCATGGTGTTTCCTTCCACCTCTTCTTACTACTTGTCCTCCCACATACTGCTTCTGCTGCACCTACTAGTGTCTTCTTAAATCTAGCCCATTCCTCTACCACCCCTCTTTCTTCATCTGTTGGAATTCCTTCCTTTACCATTTTGAGGTACTCGACCCTTCTATCCCCTTCTTTCAGTTTCCATATCCTTATACGTCTTTCCTGGTTCTCAGTCCCTTTCTTCTCCTTACTCCCTCTCAGGTTCATTACCAGCAATCGATGGTCGCTATCCAGGTTTTCCGATGGTATAACCTTGATGTCCGTGATGTTCTTATTTAGTTCTTTCTCATACAGCATATAGTCAACCACCGACTTCCTGGTCAAGTCATCACTGTACCATGTGATTGTGTGGCTCTCTCTTTTCTTAAACCAGGAGTTCCCAACTAGCAGGCTGTTCCTCTGGCAGAAGTCCAACAGTCTCTTTCCTTCCTCATTTCTTCCGCCCCAACCCTCTGGTCCTAGAACACTCTCATAACCTTGTCTTTCTCTTCCTACATGGGCATTCAGGTCCCCCATAACAATCATATTTCTTCCTACCAGCTGCTTCTGCAATTCCTCTTCAAACTCCTCCTTCTCTTCAGAGGCGCAGCCTACTTGTGGAGCATACACTTGCACTATTTCTACGGTCTCACCCCTCAGTGCTACTTTCACTTTCATCATCCTATCACTTATTCTCCTCACTTCTTCTTTTAAACCATCTCGTACTACTACTCCCACTCCATTCCTCTTTCCCTCTTCGTTCCCACTCCAGTAGTCTATAGCCTTTTCTCAGTTCTCTCCTTCCTTCCCCTTTCCACTTTGTTTCTGCCAATCCCAATAAATCCAACTTCCTTCTTTCCATCATATCCACTATCTCCTCCACCTTCCCCGTCAGCGTTCTTAGGTTTAAAGTTCCGTGAAGAACTAAACAGCCTATTTTCATATATGTCACTGATCTTTTCCGTTAAAATTCTCCTGCCTATTAAAAAGATTTTCCGTGTGATAGGCCTATACTAAATAGCATTTGGCTCACAACCTACTGTATGTCTTCACCAACACAATTACAATGAACAGTTATATGCTAGAATATATAGGCTAGTTTTCAATTTCGGTGATTAGACACCTCCTGCCAGGTGACATCTTTTCGTGACGAACCAAATATCTCTTTAGAAAACCCAAATACTTGGCTTCTATGAATAACAAAAAGTAAGCTACAGAATTTAGTGCCCTTATACAAGGTGTCCTGGTTAAAGGTATAATAATATAAAATTTAATAACTTGAGAAATAATGGAGATATTTATTGGAGGTTTGTTTCTACAACTAACGTAACTCAAAATTTTTTTCTGTGTTTGCTTGCGGTGGTACCACATGCGCATGCACGTAACTGCATTGTTCACGAGAAGTGCACCAGTAACCATGTGGACTCCACAGCAGAAGGTGTTCTGTGTGCTTTCGCTTGCGGAGCTAAAATCCGTTACACTAGTACAACGTAGCTTTTGGCGAGAGTATGGACTGTTACCAACTGATGATGTTCCCACTTACGTAACCATCAAGAAATGGGACAGGTGCCTTCGAGAATCTGGGAACTTGCTGTCGATGTCGGGCCGCCACGCCAAGTACGCAGTTTCAGAGGCTACTGTTGATTTAATCCGTGAGTCCTTCAAGGGGAGCCCTCGTATGTCAATTCGACAAGCAAGTAGTCAGTTACAGTTACCTTGTTCGACTGTACACAATGACGTCCACAAAATGTTGCGCTTATGGGCGTACAAACTGCAGCTTCGTCAGAGAATCAAACCTCAGGACAGGCCGCTACGGAAGGCATTCACGGAGACAATTCTGGCAAAAATAGATGGAAACGAGGCATTCCTCGATTCGGCCTGTTTCTCGGACGAGGCTACATTCCATATTTCTGGCACGGTAAACAAGCACAATTGCCGCAAATGGGGAACTGAACCCCCCACGTAGTGATAGAGTTGGAACGGGACTCGCCGAAAGTGAATGCGTGGTGTGGATTGTTGAAGAACAGGGTTATTGGCCCATTCTTCTTCGCGGAGCCTACAGTTAACGGAGCACGTTACCTAGACATGTTGGAGCAGTATGTTGTGCCGCAACTTCCTCGTGATATGATCTTTCAGCAAGATGGTGCACCATGACATTATGCGGAACTTGTGAGGGATTTCTTGAATCATGAGTTCCCAGATCGCTGGATTGGGAGAGGTAGTCCATCAATTGCTTGGCCCCCTAGAAGCCCCGACATCACACCACTTGATTTTTTTCTGTGGGGGTTTGTCAAGAATCAAGTTTACCAGACACCAGTTCTTGATCTACCAGATCTGCATCATCGCATATGTTACGCCTACAATGCTGCAGAGCACTTGGAGAGAAGTGGAATACAGATTAGATGTCTGTCGCGCCACTAATGGTGCGCATATCGAGATGTATTAGGTATGTAAAGAAACATTTTTAGTTACCCTATTCATAGAAACAAACCGCCAATAAATAACTCCACTACTTCTCAAGTTATTCGATTTTATATTATTATACCTTTAACCCGGATACCTTGTATAATGATATCATAGCTCATCATACGAATCATCTTTTCAATCGCTTGAATACGATACGAGAAATAAAAAAGATTTTCGAACTGATATTATCATGAAGATTTGAAAACAATTAAACATCATTAAATATCTTTATAGTAAGCTCCGAATAAAGATTCGCTGTGCAGAGTTTCATTGCACTTGGGTGATTAGATCGCTAGAAATATTATTTTGAATATCTGAAAATCAATTGGCCGCCATGTTAGATTGTTCTATATGTTATGTAGCATTAGATGAAGATTATTGCTTAGGTTAATTATTAAAACGTTCACTTCGATCACTTGATTTGGACACAAAATATTAAAAAATAATGTTTAAATTTTGCAAAGTCACCACCTTGAGGTTTTTAAAACAATTCGATAAAATTAGATGCCAGTAGCTTCAATCATGTATAATAATGTGCCGTACCAAGTTTCTCTGTGTTCGGAAGATTAAATCGCGAGAAAATGCCATTTAAATACTTTAATTTTGCTTGGCAGCCATGTTGGTTTTGTGAATAACAAGATTTCTAATGTCACATAGGTAAACTAATAGTAATATTCTCTATATTCTATATTCTCTATAACCAGGGTGATATCAGTAATAGTTCCGGAGATATAGAATGCTTGAGAAATATTTCACGCGGCCGCCATGTTGGACTTTTATATACTATGTACGCCATACAGTTATGTACCATTAGATGAAGATTATTGTGTAGGCTTCATATTCAGACATTCACTTCGATCGCATAATTAGGACACAAGAAATAAGAATTAATTTTATAATTTCGCACAGCCACCATCTTGACGATATGAAAACAATTGAACTAAATTAGATGCTGGTGGATTAGAATTTTTATAAACAATTACCAAACAAAGCTTCACTGCACTCGCATGGTTAAATCGCAAGAAAAGTCCATTTAAATGTTTCAACTTCGCTTGGCCGCCATGTTGTTTTTGTACTTAGCAGATTTCTGAAAGTCACATGTGAAATTCTAGTAGTGCCCATTATCACCGTACAAAATTTCAGGGTGTTATCTTCAACTGTTGCGGAGATATATAATGCCAGTTAAATATTTTACGTAATTTTCAGGGTAATATGATCGTAAGTAACAATAATTCCATTAGTTAGTAACTTTATCAACTTCCACTTCGAGGAAATCTCACAAAGACACAATCTATACAGTACTGAAGGATGATGAAATAATAGGCAGTTTTAGCCATTACCTACAGCCATAAGTCTCCATGGTGATTTCTGGCATACATAGGAACTTTAAATTTGCTCTCCTGTAAAATTAGAAAAATGCTAGTTACGAGAGTATTGAACTGAGCTGTCGTCATCAGAGCAGTCTCTGGATTAAACTTCCAATAATAAGTAACGAGTGTGGTGATGCCAGACAAGTTAAGAATTTTCATACGTAGGTGAAGATAACATTAAAAGGTTAAAATAAAAATGAGGGGAAACTGACTGGCAAAACAGATGTTTTAAATCGCAGTATGGTTTCTGAAGCCCTTGATAGGTTTATGCTAAAATTAAAGAATACCCTGAATGAATAGTTTTGCAAAAGAACTAAGGTACTAAATAAAGTACAAGAAAAAACCCTAGGTGAAACTGGTACTCTCCACACCTTGCAGCCACCAGGAATGCAATGGTGTTCCTTTTCAAGAATGCCAAACAGTTTGCAAAGCAGATAAAGATAGGTATACAAATATGAAGAAAATACACAGAACAGAAATTAAAACAGCAAAAATATGGTCCATTGGCAAGTTTATCAAAGATTCTTCAGGGCGCCAGGAAATGTTCTCCGCAGTGACTACGGGCTTCTGCCCGAGGTAGCATCAGCAGTTTAGTTGGCAGCACGGTGTGCTTGACGGGGTGAATCCCACACATGTGGGCTGTAGGCTGTCAAAATCGTCAGTGTGTATTGCAATAAGCGAGCATGTGTGTCATCAGCACTTCTAGCATCAGTTATGAATGACTGTGGTGAATACAAAGATTACTGTTTGTTTTGATACGAGCGACAGGCGAGCTGCCAAGGTAACTACTGATGCTATTTCTCGCAGTAGCCCGTAGCCACTGCGGAGAGCATTTCCTGGCGCCCTGTATAACTAAAGGTACAGCTGCTTGGGAAGTAATAAGTAATGAAATAGACAGGAAGGAATGAAAGGAGCCAGTACCCATTGAACCTTATTTCCTGAACAAATTTTTTGTACTTACTGTTAAAAATATTGCTAGAGCTCAGCAACTTGAAGTGTGACCCTGCATGAGCGCTAGCTCTGTCAGCCACAGTGACAGAGAGTACAGCGGGCTTGTAATTCGCATTCTTTCCGGGGATTCAGTTGGAGTTGCTGCGCTCTAATCCTGATGTTGATAGTAAATGTTATGGTAGAAAGCCAAGCTACATAAGCTACACGAGTAATCATATAGTACCTTGAGTTGATGGATCACATTTTGTATAGCTACAAATGACTCCAAATGAGACCATCAAAATAGCTAAGAGAACTAAGTAACTCCAAAAGTGAAGATAACTGCAGATTGATTAACTGATTTTAAAAGACATTATTGATATCATATTCCCTTTAACTCATCTCACTAACTATATTTAAGGAAGGAATCATTCCTCAATGTCTAAAGATTACAATCCCAGTTCCCATCCATGTGAAAGGAAATAAAGAAAATATGTCCCGGTAACTATCAACCTGTACCATAAGTGCCAATGTTATCAAAAGTACTGTATTTGGGCAACTGTCTAACCACTTTGAAAATAATAACCTAAGAACATTCAATTGAGATTCAGGCCAGGACAATCAAATAGTAAAGCAGTAAGATCTTCTGTGAATGAAATAATAACCAATTTTGAGTCTCACTTAATTACTTGCATCACATATTTGGACCTTAGTAAAGCATCTGATACTTCATCTCATGACATGCCAGTTGCTAAGCTAAAAAAATCAACACCTGTGCAAGAAGACTGTCCTGAATGGCATTCCTATAAAGCAAACTAAAGAAATGGATTAGTAAGAGCCAGTTGGTATAGGCATTCTATGCTTTCTCATACACATCTACAGTACTGTATGGAATAGTAATGGGGCAATTCTTTGGAGGCTCAGGATGAATTTAAATGTTAAAAAAAAACCACTTCGGTGTATAGAGAATATCAGATATAGAATCATGTAAGCCCATCTTTCCTGAACTGGGAACCATGACTGCTGGCGTGTCGGATCGAGTCAAGTTGGGATCGCCTTTGCACCGGATGTATTGTAAACAAACAAACTGTCGGTCACATTTTTATTTTTCTTGTTTTCAATTTGTTTCAATTTGTTTTCATATTTACAATATGCTCAATGTTCGGTGCGATTGTTTGAAAAACAATCAACCGGAGGCTGTTTCGCAGGTTATCGTCAGACATCAAAGCACGATGCCGTGATTTTGTAAGTTTCAATGCAGAGAAAAGGTTTTGCAGACATACGATGCTCCAAATATTGATAACACTTGTACGGTTTCGGATATTCTTGCTGCTGTAATTTGGAATAGATGTGGTTGTTGATTCATTTAGGAGCTTTGGGACACCGTGGTCATGTAGTCCTTTGTACTTGGATGTGTGTGTGAAATGTGTATGATAACCTGTGTTATTGATTTCAATTTGTTTTCATATTTACAATATGCTCAATGTTCGGTGCGATTGTTTGAAAAACAATCAACCGGAGGCTGTTTCGCAGGTTATCGTCAGACATCAAAGCGCGATGCCGTGATTTTGTAAGTTTCAATGCAGAGAAAAAGTTTTGCAGACATACGTTGCTCCAAATATTGATAACACTTGTACAGTTTCGGATATTCTTGCTGCTGTAATTTGGAATAGATGTGGTTGTTGATTCATTTAGGAGCTTCGCGACACCGTGGTTATGTAGTCCTGTGTACTTGGATGTGTGTGTGTGAAATGTGTATGATAACCTGTGTTATTGTGATGGCTGTATTAGTGTGTGTATTTGTAATTCAAATGAGGATTGGGAAGGAGGCGGCCTTGACCGTAAGTTAGGAACCATCTCGGCATTTGCCAGGAGGAGAAGTAGGAAACCACAGAAACTATTTCCAAGATGGCCAATCCTTAAGTCGAGTGCTACATTGCAAATGGCTTGACGAACAAATAAAAAGCAGATCAAAGTTTTGTAAATTCTTGAAATCTGGTAGGAAAAACAAAAACAAAAAACAAACAGCCATAATCACGTTTCACTACATATCCCCACGATCAAATAATGTCAAGTGACGCTACATCTAGCAAAATAAGGGACACTAGTGTGCAACCGTTTGGCGTTCCATACAGTAAAGGGCTGAAGGAGAGGGAATGAGATGGGAAAGCGAGAGAGACAGACATATAGATTTTCCCCACTATCGCTGCAAGGCCGTACACGCCAGAAGCACGCCAGCGTGCCAGCGCACCCAGCGTGCTCATTGGCCACCTCTGCAGTAATGAACGAGGTGCATACATATAATACAAGAGGGAAATGTTAAATATTTACCCCTCATCGGTTAGGTCAATGAAAACTCAAACTTGCTCCAGTTGTACAGGGATGAAATTGTTTAACAGCTTCCCTAAAAATTTGAGTGAAAAGCCAATAATTTATTTTTAAATAAACCTAGAAAAAAAATCACAGTCAGTCTGAAAGACTAGACGTATCATTACAAATGACGCATGCTACAAATGTTAGAAAGGCTCAGGAGGGCTTCTCGCTTTGCTCGAAGCCCCAGGACTCTTTCAACAGACTGCATTACCCATTAACTTAGGCTTCCCGCGCGGGCACCTCTTTAAGGGTCACGGGAAGAAATGTGTTTCTTGTATTAGGGATGTGTTTGGTTGAATAAAGCGTAAATTGTGTACTTTTTGACAGCGGTTTTGTGGCCCATCATCCAAGGCAAGCCGGCGGAAACCTTTGCCTCCCTGTCAGAAGGATCATTTGGCCATAAATTTGAATTAGTGTAAGGATGTAGTATGAGTGTCCAGATTTAGACAATAGCTTACTCCATGAAGGGGTCATGACTATGCCATATATGTTTGTTTAATGAATAGTGTATTTGAAATAAGGGAAGAATACTGATTTACAGATTTGTGGAGGGAGTTTCTGATTTTTAAAAGGTCACTCGACGCCAGGCCTCTTTCAAGAGACTCCAATAATCATTAGCGTCTGGTTCTCGCTCCCCACGTGAGCATGACGTCACGTCCGTCACCGTGTCCGTAATGCATAACGATGGACCCCAACCATAACGACGAAGTCGACAAGATCATTTGAAATGATAAAAAGTTGACATTGAAAAGCATGTACAGTATAACAAATTTTGAGGAAAATTTGGTACACCTGCATGTAAAAATGAAAATGAAAATGGGTTACTTCGTGTGAATATTTTTTTTTCTTTTCACCTGATGGTCATGTATTGTTTGAGGTAGATAGACGATGCTGAAGCATTTTGTAGTAACACATGCACTCCAGATACGTACCGGTATGTGAACCACAGTGGTAATATACCAGTAACAGGTTTTCTGGTATTTGTATATATTGTTATGGTTCCATCTTATGCAGCAGACTTGGTTACACCTGAGGGTAATTTTATATTATGTTTAGCATTAACTGTATAAACCATGTGATCAACTCTGTCCATTACAACTATAGGTTGTTTAATGTCAACAAGGCATAATTCTAATTCTAAAAAATAAATGTCCTGTGTTTCAGGCTACACTCAGCATAAAAGCAGCTGTTTTGAATGCTTTTTAAGACAAATTCCAGTAGAAATATGGAGCTAAGTTTTACAAGTGGCTTCAACTGGCAAATATTTGGTGTGAGAAAAAAAATGAGATAGGGTTTCAATATAAGCTTGTATTGCTTAGGAGCAAACCATAGCCCACCTGAAGAGAAAGTAGACCAGAGCAACAGTCGGCATGAGCACTTCCACTGATAAATTACAAGTAAATTTTAAAACATAAAAATAAATCAGCTTACTTACTAGAAGCAACAACATTTATGGGGCCTTCTTGCCCCACAATGTGTTCCTTGAGCTTGCTTTCTAGTGGATAACTCCGTCTTTCTTCAGCTTCCAGTTCATGTTTTAACTCGTCATACTGAAAAAGAGGAACAGCACTTAATATTACTGAACACAAGGAATTACGTACATCTGAATCACAGTGCCTCCTTTTCCAAAAGTTTAATTCTCTACATGTGCACAAGGAAAAGTCAACTCTGCTTACTGTTTGAAGTAAAATGACTGTAATAAAACTAATCCTCCTACATTGAGATTATACACAAAGCTGTAACCCCACCTTCAAACTACCAAAACAAAGTACTGCATACAAAATCAGCAGGATGAAAGGAATCAAGAAAATGTATTATTTTTACGATGGCTTAGCAAACAAAAAATGTTGTGGTCAGAGAGGCCCTTGCCAAGTGTAACTTGAGTACCAGGTGCCCAGGATATATACTACATACACATTATGATAATAAGCCCTTGGATTCCTGCAGGGCTTAAGAGGTCTGGTATGGAGCAGGGACGTACCCCAGAAGAGCAAACGGATATTGTATCGAACATATTATGTCCCAATACTCACCTATGCATCAGAAACGTGGGTTATGAAGAAGAGACAGGTGAGCAGGATCCAGGCTGATGAAATAAAATTTCAGAGAAGCAGATTAGGAATAACAAGAAAGGATAGAGTAAGAAATGAGAGAGTGAGAGAGAGTGTGGAAGAGAATCTCTTACAAGAGATCATCCAGAAGTCAAGAATGAGTTGGTACGGACATGTTAGGAGAATGCAGGAGGGCAGGATACCAAGGAGGATGCATGAGATGGAAATGGAGGGCGAGAGACCAAGAGATAGGTGGATTGTGGGTGTGAAAGAAGGAGTGTAGAAAAGAGGAGAGGTGTGGGACAGAGTGAGGAGTGAAATGTGGTGGGAGGATAGAAAACGATGGAGAGGCTTATGTTCCAAGCAGATCCAGCCAGGGGCTGGAAACTGTAGAAGTTGATAATGATGAATACCGTAAGTTACAAGTTGCAAACTCAACAGTTGAAAGCCAGACGAAATTCATCATCATCACTATCACTACCAAGTTATTCTTGTCTCTGGATTGTCTGTCGTGCTCTTCACAGAAAAGGAGAACGTAGGGATGCCAACTGCTACTTCCATTCATTAATTTCACTACATATTTCAACTCCCACTTGAAGTACATAGGGGGCAAAGAGGGTACTGTACACCTTTTCCAATTCAATGATATCATGTCATCTAGTGGCTTTATAAGGGCCATGTGCGGTCGAGAAGATTGGACTATTCTCTTTCAGCAACATTCGATGGTTGGTCGAGAGACATTCCCTGTCTGTGTATATTTATGACTTTGCTTGTGAAATGTTGTGTGCTATAAACTTAGAAATTTACATTTACTTCAAAGTCTTGTCTGACATGAGTGTTCGTTTAATTGTCTACTATACCGCAAGTCTGATATAGAGTGAAATACGGAACTAATTTAGAGGAAGTGATGTAGGAAATTACATTGAGACATCTATATGAACTCACAAAGGCCATATTTAAGATGAAACAGTACGGTACTTGAATTAAGAAAGGACATATGTTTCTCTTAGCTATCCTGCCTACCAAAACAAGACAAATATAGGGAGTTCTACGGAAGCACTCCCAGTTATTAGGTCAACATGCCTGTCAAATAAGAAAGGTCACATGGGCCAATTCGTCGAAGTGAATACTTGATAATTAGCTACCGTCAACAAGATGACATCACAAGTTGGAGAAGAAATTTACTCATCCAGAGTGTTTTGATGTGGTGGAGACCAAGAGGGTGGAACTTTATAATTTGGATCAGGGATAGAATGGAAGATTAACCATAATTTATGTAATTTCAGTTCTAAAAAAGAAAAGAAAATCTTGATAGCAACTTATTTATTATTTTATAATGTTGATAATTTTTCATGTTTTAATTACAAATAGATATCCAAACTCAATTTAAAAATCAGTGAGTTTCAATACATAAACTTCTAATACAAGTAATTCCCATCCACTTTTCCTTTTCAGATTGATCAAGGTAATAGACCCGGTGTAGTAGGCCTAGATGCACAACGCCCTGAAAACCAAAAGCATCTTAAAAAAGTCAATCATTTATATTTATCTAATTACCAGAACATCACAAAGTCTTACTCAGTATAACAGCTTAGGCGTTTCGGCCGTCGTTCAGCATTATCAAGGATCCGCACCTTTCGATGGTCTGCAGTGGACTGAGGACCAGTGTGAGTTTGCTCTGTACTAGTCTTGTGTAGTTCGCGAACGAACTAGTTCGGAAGAGCGGGTCCCTCAGACGAACTACCGAACTAGTTCCCAGATCGCTCGCTTGTTAGTTCGTTCGCTCTTTTCCCTCTGACCGACTTGTAAGAGCGCGAGAGCGCGGGTCCGCCGTAGCTCGTCAGGTCAACACTCATTGCACAATCACATGCGCTTTGTTTTGTTGTCAGCTCAGTTGATTGAGTGTATCTATTGATAGTGGCAAGATTGTCAAGTTTTGGCGCGGCGATTGTTCAATGTTGGTTTATTATAATAACAGTATAACACACTACTAGTAGGCTTGCGCATAATAGTTCGCGGCTGGGAGAGATCAGTTTAGTTCGCAGCTCCTTAGCGAACTAACACGCTAATAGTAGTAACTACCTTATATTTGTAATGTAATACAGTGGCGGTTCATAAATATAAGTTACTGATATTTAACTGATGTAGATGTGGGGATAATTCCACAGTTTTATTTAACTTAGTCATTTTGGATTATTTGAAAATATGTCCAATTATTTAGAAAAACGGCGAACTGGATTAACATTACCATTTGAATGAACTAGTTGATATTTATTTTTCTCGATACATGGTGATACAACTACTTTTACCTGTTTTTAAGAAATGAACATTATGACGATGCTTCACAAAGAAAAGCGAACTTCTATGGACAAAAACTCTGAACTAAAAAACCCTATTCCTCCCATTCATGCCATAAAGATAATGTACCCAACGGTTTCAGAGCAGCCAAATAATGAATATCACGAAGCAAGTAAGAAATGAAAACTCCGACGGGCGGGGGGTACGTCTTATCATCACCTAGTGACAAGTAGGAAATGGAATCGGATGGTGACGCGCCGATACACGCGAAAAATGATGATGGTAATTGTTGTTTTAAGGGGCCTAACGTCTAGGTTATCGGCCCCACGCGAGAGAAAAAAATAAAGAGAATAATAAGTGTATGCTTCTACGAACACATCGTCCATACTGTTATTCTTTTAGGTACGGTACCGGTATTTCACTAATGATAAACAGTGGCGGATCCAGGCCTTGCGGGGCCCTGGGCGGTATGATAAGGTGGGGCCCACAACAATAGGAAATAATAAAAATCAAATCAAATGGAGACAGGGAAGGTGTGGTCCCAAGAGAGAAAAGAACAACACCGGAGACGAATGCGGAAACACTGGGCGGTAGTTAAAGCTCGGAAGAAGAGACAGTTGAACTGACGTGGTCCCTAGTTGGCCGAATCGAAGAAAGAAAGAAAGAAAGAAAGAAAGAAAGAAGAAGAAGAAAATAAAGAATAGTTACAATATTTTGAATACACTACAGTACATTTTTTTTTATAATATGAAAGAAACCTCTAAGTCCCATTGAAGAAGATTATGTAAACTATGAAATATTAAAATATTACTTTGCGACTTTTTTCCCGGCTGAAGTCTTCTATCATTTCACTGAAATCTAAACTTGCTACACGGGCACGGGAGGTCATAGCTGCACTGATAAAATAATATGAATTATAAATTAGTTCGAAAGTTTGAAAAGTACAAAAAATGAATCAATTAAATTTAAAACAATCCATGGCGCGGGGCCTCCAAGCCGCGGGGCCCTGGGTGGTCGCCCTCCTCGCCCTTCCCTAGATCCGCCCCTGATGATAAACAAATGACGACTTTTGGCTTTATAAACAATAAAAAGAGAAGTTTTCTCAGAAGGAGAGACATGGACCCTAATTAAAAGGATGGCCAACAATAGAGTGAGATGGAAGAAGTTTGTAGCTACCCTATGTTCCTACAAGGAATAAAAGGAAATAAGGAAGGAATAAGGAATTTCACTAATGTTTCAATACTCATATTTTTGTATTTTTTTATCTTCGAATATCAAAATGTAAACCACATTACTACACACGCAACATGTCGCTATCTAATACACGAACTGCACAGTATCTGTTACAGTAGCCTACAGTATTGCTTGAAACGAGAGCAATGTGAATGAGCAATCACTGGTGACGAGTCATCAGTGGTGACAGACTGCTATAACAAACAAAGAGCGCGTGCAGTGTCAGTAGCAAGGCGAGCGAACGATCTGTCTTACAGGGAATTCGAGATGGGACCTAACGAACTAAAAGAGCGAACTAGTTCGCTAAGGAGCTGCGAACTAAACTGATCGCTCCCAGCCGCGAACTATTATGCGCAAGCCTACTCTGTACTCAGGATGGTCTGCAGTGGACTGAGGACCAGTCTGAGTGTGCACCGTACTCGAGCCGTGCCGTTTGGATGCGAGGTTGGGCACTCTAGTTGGGCTGCGCAGAGAGCACACAGCTCATCGGGTATATATACGAGGGAGTAGCGGAGCTGGTTCTCAGTCCACTGCTGACACCCGGAATGCAGTTAATGCAACACAGTTTTCGGTGAAACATCGGGAGAAAACATCCTGCCTGAACCATGGCCTACAAGCCCGGACAACTTGTACATAGTTATCTCACTCAGTAGTTATGATAAGAGCTTTGAATGCTTTAGAAGTGTGGATCGGTGTACGGCAAGTGGTTCTCCCAAAAATCCATATTACTGCAATCACCTTGCGGGAGACCATTCTCTGAAATCAATCCAGCAACAACACAGAGTGTTGTTGTACAAGCACAAACAACGGAAATGTGGTCAGATGGGTTTCATCTGCAAGAAAGACCTACTCATGGTCTGCCTGTGTGACCTTCATCTGGATACCAGCTGGCTACACACTCATTCCTAGGTTTACCCACAGTAGTAGGTTTGCAATCGGAGTACCCAAATGCGATGAACTTTTCTTCCTGTTTTCTCCTAAACCACACACCTTTTACTATACGTTTTTTGGCACTTCCTAACCCAGCAAATCATATGTTCCTGGCTGCCTAGCAATACTCAGCCCAACCTGCATGTTATAGCAACCTTCGGAGTCAATAACCAAGCTGTTTGCTTCTGCATACACCATACTCAAGGATCCAAACAGTATACTGCTCATTGTAAGAGTGCACATGTAACAAGTCATCATCATCTTGAACAGTTTCCAGCCACTGGCCGGGTTTGTTTGGAATATAAGCCTCTCCATCATCTTCTGTCTTCCCACCATCTCTCCGTCACCACCTTGGTCCAGTCTTCTCCGTTCTTTTGCACGCAGTCCTCCACACCCTTCAGCCACTTATCTCTTGGCCTTCCTCTTGGTCCTTTTCCCTCTATTTTCATCTCGTGTATCTTCCTGGGTGTCGTCCTCACATCCATTCGCTTAACATGCCCATACCATTTAAGCCTTGATTCCATGTAACATGTCACAGAAGTTTATTTTACGAAAAGTCAAATGCATAGCGTCTATGATTTACGAAAAGTAAGCTACAGAATTTAGTGCCATTAGATTATGATAATAGCCCATCATACGAATCTTCTCTTCAAACGCTTGAATAGGATACAAGATATTTCTTTTTAAATTAGGTTTTAAAAGTCTGAACTGATGCCAACATGAATTTTTGAAAACAATTGAACTTGAGATGTCTCTTTACTAACAAGGGAACTGTCCATAGGGTCATATGGAAACCGACAATGATATTTTGTAGAGATGATGAGGAAACCATAAATTGGCGATGTACAAAAATTTAGCTGCCATTTCGAACTGAAAGGTATCGAAATCTTGATTCAAAATTCGTGTGACAACGCAACTACTGGACAACCGTTGCATCTTGCCGGCTGGTACGGCGCACAGCGGAGTGGAGTTGCAGTTGTGCTGGAGAAAGCGAGAACGAACTGGCAGGCTACCACGCACCAAGGGCACTTCATTATTAGGAAACGAATGTGAAATATAAATGAGGTTCGTTAATCGCATGATAAAAACAGAAATATTTTTGGCAGCATGCACTATGAATAGGCCTATGCACTTGGAGGCCACATTGTTCTTCACAGTTTTCCTTAATCATTTGAAGGCAATATTTCGCAGGCGCTTCGAACTGGGGAGGTCTCTGCATTGTGTAATTGGTTGGGAACCACGAATACTTAACCATGTCGTTGAAGAAATTGAAAATGAATGAAGGATTGCATTTTCAGTAAGCAGTTTCTCTGATATACATCAAACTGAACGTCCTCACAAGCCGACACAATGTCTGTTAAACGGCTATACAAAGCTTTCCATTGTCGGAAGAAAAACTTATCCAAGGGCTGTATTATCCCTGTAGTTCAGGGAGGAATCTGGAGACACTTATCTTCCGCAAATGGGAAAAAGGATTCTTTAAACCAATATTTTAATTCCTTTTTCCCCATTTTTTCTGATGTTGTGGCTGTTACAATTATATTTCTGGCAAGAAACATTTCTTTGGAAACTCTCGGGCCGAAAGTTCCAGTTGCCTCCTGTAGTACAATGAATAATTTCGGGAAAAGTGTACCGGCCATACTAATTGTAGGCATTAGTTAATGTGTACGAAAAAAAAATGGGTGAGTGCATGAACTGATTGAGCAACTGTTTCTGTATGTTTCTCACCTACAAACGATAGCGTCCTTTTCGCTTTCATTTCGCGCATGAAACAGAGCGCTCAAGGTTACACGCACGCTTCAGCTAGTCACCAGGGCTGTCCACGTTAAGCTACATATATGCTAGCGCGTGCAATCCTATTAGAAATCTCCGTGCCGATTTCAGGACCTTCCAGTTCGAAATGGCAGCTAATTTTTTGTACATCACTAATTTTTGGTTTTCTCATCATCCCTACGAAATATCATTGTCGGTTTCGATATGACCGTATGGACAATTCCCTTGTAAGCTCGGAATTAAGATTCTATGTGTTATTTTATTGCCCTAGAGTGATTAGTTCAACAGGAAATTCATTTGAAATATTTGAAAATCACTTAGTCGCCATGTTGTTTTTGTGTTTCTAAGGATTTTGAAAGTCACATATGTGTACTTCCTTAATAGTCCTCTATCACCAACTAAAAAGTCAGTTTGATTGCCTAAATAGTTTCGGAGGTGTTATGAACCGGTGAAATATATCACATGGACACCATGTAGGAACATTTTATATAAAGGCAATTGATCCTAAGGCTATAGAGTTATATGCCAGCAGATGAATATTATAATGGTGATACATTATACCAACCAACATTCAGGACACAAGAAATCAAAACGTGATTTAAGAAAGTTTGCACAGCCACCATTTCTAAGTTCTCATCAAAATTGAATAAAATTAGATGCCATTATACAGGGTCATCGAAAAAGGTTGCAGCAATTTCAAAAAATCATAGCTCAGGAACTATTTGAGATATTAAAACTAGTATTTTTTTTGTTAAATGCACCAACTCAAAAAGTATTTTTTCATACCTTATACAGTTTCGATGTGCGCTCGCTTGGTGGCTCTGCAAACATCCAGTCAATAGTCAATTTCGGCCCAAGTGCACTGGATCATCTCAGGTGTGATTGTAGCAACAGCAGTGGTGATGCGTTGTCTTAATTGTTGCAGATCTCTGACCAGTTCATTGAATACAATGTTATTTACACATCCCCATAAAAAAACGTCCAGGGGTGTCAAGTCGGGACTTCTAGGAGGCCATTGAATAGGACCGGCCCCACCAATGCAACGATCAGGGAATCTTGAGTTTAGAGAGTTCGAAATTGTAGGCAAAACTGTGGGGGCAACAATCTTGTTGCAATAATAACGTTAGGTTATTTTCTTCTTCAATTTTGTCTACTTGCGGGAAAACATACTGTTGTAGCATGTCTAAGTAAACGTGTCCTGTGATAGTTCGCTCAATAAAAAAGAAAGGGCCAAATCCTACAATTATGCTAGTTGACACAACCATTGACATGAAATGTAGCTTCATCTGTGAAGATTACACGTTTTAAAAAAGTTTCATCATCGTTAATTTAATTAAGCATGTAATTTGCGAACTCAACAAGCTTTGGTCGATCCGTAGGTTTAATGTGATGTTAAGCTGAATTTTGTGAATGTGAAGACGTAAACGCTTGTGTAACACATTTTGCATTGTTGAATTAGGTATTCCAACTTGCAAACTTCGCTATATTGATATTTTTGGACTTCGAACACAACTCTGGCTCGACTGTTTCATCACTTGTTCTAGGGCGTCTGGAGGACTTCTTCACGAAAACGCTGCCAGATTCCTGAAACTGTGCATACCACCGTCTAATGCTACTGTATTAGCATGAGGGGGATTCCTACCATAAACACGTCGGCAAGTGCGCTGAACAGTTATAAGAACAGATTTAAACTCCGCTAACCACATTACACACTGTGCTTTCTGCTGAACTGTTGCCATTGCAATCACACTCACTACTGAAACAGTAATGTGGCAGCTTCCTGTCGCGCACTCATTCTGCGCATCGGCTGAAGGTCACGGGGGGAGTACAGTCACATCTAAAACTAAAACTCGATGTGTTCCTGATTGGTTTTCAGGTCGAACTATTAATTTATCTCACTTATAACAGGAGATATGATTTTTTGAAATTGCTGCAACCTTTTTCGATGACCCTGTATTAAGCCTTGTATGAATATATAGCATGCCAAGTTTCCCTGCATCGGATGATTAATTCGTGAGAAAGATCCATTTAAATTTTGTGTCGCCGCCATGTTGGTTTTAGGCTCCTCCGATTGCTTAAAGTCCCATACGTGGACTTATTTTAATGGCCTCTATCAACATACAAAATTTCACTTTGATTGGTTCAATAGATTCGTAGATATTGAGAACCAGAAAATTATGTTGGATTATTCTATACGTAGGCCATAGAGCTACATACCAGTAGATGAAGATTATTGTGTAGGTTCATAATACAAACGTTGACTTCAATCGCATGATTAGGACACAAAAAATAGAAACTTAATTATAAAATTTTGCACAGCCACTATCTTGAGTTTATGAAGACAACTGAACTGAATTAGATGCCAGTAGATTAAATTTTGTATTAACATTTATTGTGCCAAGTTTCACTGCGCTCGGATGATTATATCGCAAAAAATTCCATTTCAATATTTTAACTTTGCATGGCCGCCATGTTGGTTAGGTACTTAACAGGTTTTTTAAAATTCAGGTTGATATGAGGAACAGTTTCGAAGATATAGAATGCAGTGAAATATTTTGCGCGGCCGCCATGTTTGATTGGTGAAACGTACTAATATTTGAAAGGTTTGGTCGAGGTCTGACTAAGTAGTAGTAGCAGTAGTAGTATGTCCTTGCCGAGCATCATTGAAATCACTCCAGCCATTTAGAGTTTATTAGGGGGAACACACACAGATAAAAGGTGATCTCGTTAGACTTGGATGAAAATATACTAAAAATCTTAGTCAGTGAGCCCCATTTTTATATCAAAATCGAGGACATGAATCCATTTGTTCACACCCAATTCAATTTGCTTTGATTCGTCAACAATCACTGTTTGGGGTATATTTTCTTTACTGACGTGTCTCTTCACATCCACACTCTGCTGTCACTCATCCTTCCTCCAGTATAACACATTCTCTAACCTTTCCCCCATATTGTTACGACAGCATTTCACATGTGGAGATTTCATTACAACCTTATTTCGTTAAAAAAGTCACCAAAATATTGACAAATCTAGTTAATTAACATTGATTTGATGATGTTTGCTTGGTGAATGAAACAAGTCATCCTTATAACGTTCAATCTGTGCATAATAGTTAATCACATTAAGTGGAAGCTTAATATAATTGGGCATAAATACGTGTTGACCAACTGAAAAGTTATTAATTAACCTTATGCCATGACGGCTGATATGCCAGTAGATATAGCACATTTATTTAGCAGTACATGAATAGCTTAACATTACATGCAAATTTTTCACTTCTTCACTAATTCAAAACTAATGAAAATCCAGATGTGGAGTTATACATGAACAGATAAGGTATGCATCCATTTTGCATATATTGCTAGTACTAAAAAACACATACACTGCTAACACTCGGTTATGAACAACATTAGTTGTTATCAAATACTGCACAAGTGTACTTTGAGATAAGAAATAAGATCTACACTACATTCTAGGTATACTCTGTATGAAGAGAAACACATTAAGAATTTGTACTATACGGTACCTTCACTGAATAGTCCTTCAATAGTTTTTTAGTGTTAGCATCCCTTGCATAAGAGATTGGTCTATGGCCCATCTCATTTTCTAGGGTTGGGTTAGCACCTGCTTCAAGCAGAACTTTAACTACATCACTATTGCCCATAAGGGCAGCATAGTGCAATGCTGTAAACCCTAGAAATACAGCATTATTGTTCAGCCGGTCACAAAACTCTTCTTCCCGCATCAACAGGACTGGCAACATAGGCATGAAAATAACCTGAATTAGACTACTTAAATCACATAAATACATTTTATTACTATAATACAATCTCAAGATCATATGTTGAATGCAGGAATATGTAAGTACATAATTTAAAACTATACCTGAATGAGATAAAATTAAGAGAACATAGAAGTTTGTTAATTAGTACCTTCAATTGGACGCATTTGTTTCTCCTCTCCTGTAGTGTATGGGTCAACAAAATTATCAATGGCATCTGGATCACATCCCGCTTCAAGAAGGGCTTTCACAACTTCTGTTCTGCCATTGACTGAAGCAACATGCAGGAGGCTCCATCCAAGGTGATGCTGCTTGTTCATATCCACTCCAAGGGCTTGCAATCTATAATTATTACAGATTAGTATGGCATCAATTGTAGTAAAACAAAGAAATGAAAAACCAATGTAAACCAAAATACATTGGCATATCATGATGCTCAAAACTGACACAAGACAGCAGAGAAATACTGAATAAATTAAGAGGTCTAACACAAAACTCTTTAGTGCCGGTACATTACTAGATTCTGGTAAAGAGTGATGACTTTTCAGAATGCAGCAATCTAAAATTCCACTAAATGAGAGGTCTGTTCTGAGATAAATTTTCCAAGAGCATAACATTCGACACATTATTTCTGCCTAAAGTGACATAATAAACCAAAAAAATGAGACAAAGGGCTTTCTGTATTCTTAGAAAGGAGGACTGATATTCACAATAAACAGGCAAGTGATGATCTCCTTCATAGAACTAACGAGTAAATTCTTGCAGAACAATGTTTGGCCATCAGAAAATTACATGAAATAATCCATGAGAAGTTTAAGAAACTGACTCGTGAAGAATTGGGGGTGAAGATGCTGAGTGCTCAAAATATTAATGGATCTCCAGTTGAATAAAACATGTGCTATTCAGAGGATAGAGATGACTGACAGGTGAGGAAAGTTCACCACAATCCATAATCAAAACACCGACATGCATGCCCCAAACCCAAATGTACAGTGTGATGTGCTGAGAGAACTTTGTGACAGGCCAATGAACATAACAACAGGGGGAATGTCGACAAACAGTATCTATCTGCTCCACATTCTGCAAATCATCACTACAATGGTGAACAGTTTCTGGAGCATTTTTGGATGATTCTGGAGACCTTCCCATAGATACTAAAGAAGCAATGGGAAAATGGATATAATACTCTCAAAACTTACTACGGGAACATAATCAAGTTTGAAGTAGTAGAGAATGTAGGGTGAATTATAGTGGGAAGGCGGGATGAAATCAGCAGGCTAACAGAAATGGCATGGAACTAATGAAAGGTACCCTCTAACTGGACAAAACCGACAGCAGTGGCTCAGCTGGCTAAAGCACAGCGTAAGGTCATGGGACCAGGCTCTCTGCTGACTCGGTAGACGCGTGGGTTCAAGCCCCACCGTCGGCCGTCCTTGAAATGGTTTTCCGTGGTTTCCCATTTTCAACACCAGGCAAATGCTGGGACGGTACCTTCAGACAGGCCAGGGCCGATTCCTTCCACATCCTTGCCCAGTTTCATTCATCTTCATCCATTCCATCTCTCATCCCGACGAGCAGGTCGCCCACGGGCGTCGAATAGAAAGACCTGCACTCGGCCTCTCAGGAGGCCACAGGATTTTAAAAAAAATTAAAAAACTGGACAAAAACAGTAATAATCCAATTCATAATGAGCCTCAACAGCTCACCTAACTGCTACACCAAAACATACTAATAAAAATTCTTAGAAACAACCCTAGCTGAGACCCTGAAAGAATCGAGGACCTAGAGGCCACCCGTATAGCCATGCCCAAACTAGGAAAAGGGATGTGGTTGCATGATTGGAGAATGATTTACCCAGAGTTTAAAAGAGAAGGAGAGACACTCATAAATTGCAAGGGGCCAGTCCCCACGATTTACTTTACAAGGAAGTACACTAACATGACTGGACTGGCGTTGTTTACAACATACAGAATTATATAATATTTATATAATCTTTCTAATCCTTGCAAGCTTTATAAAAAACAGTAAACAAGTAGAATATCACTCCCGTGATCAACAGGCAAACAACATAAACTTGCTTTTTACAAAACCATTTTACAATTTATCTTAAAGTGGAGCTTCCGTGGATTATCAAAGAGTTAACAGAATAGCTTCTCACGACATAAATAAGTCCTACTTCAGGTACAATTTTATCTTAAACAGGAGCTTCCGTAACATTTCAACATGATAACAGAATAGCTTCTGACGAAGTAAATACAGTGGAACCCCTGAAATCTCAACCTCTCAAATCCGAAATCTCGGGAGATAAAAACATCATTTTAATGGAATCACACAACAGAGAAAAGAACAAATGTATTATTAAGTAAGATTATTGTGTAACATAATTTCATTGTGTCAGAAATGAGTCAAAGGCTATTAAATTCAATGTTTTTGGTTTTATGTCCCTTTTAACTACTGTGGCTTTTAGAGACGCCGGGATGCCAGAATTTTGCCCCGAAAGGGATCTTTAACGTGCCAGTAAATCTACTGACACGGCTCCCTTGCATTTGCGCACCCTTTAATGCCAGCTGACTGCGCCAGGATACGAACGTGGAACCTTGGGTCAAGCAAGCGAGAACGTTACCGCTGAGCCACGCAGCCAGTCCTCAAAAATTATTAAAGTAGACCTACTGAATTGTTATTTAGTTTTGCCTCGATTCTCTTCCCAGTCACTGATTATCACTTTACAAACAACAAATTCAGCAGCCAGCTTCGTTGCAGTTTTGTCTAGTCGCGTTAACACTTCGAGTTTATCTTTTAATGAACACAAACAGTGTTTCCATTTGCTTGCCACAATTTTAAAAAACTGGAAATCTGTCCTTCACTGCTCACTTTAAATGCAAAAACTTTCAATAACCTTTCAACTGAAATGTTATGCAGTACACTAGTACAATATTACATATGCAAACAGCAGATGGAAATAGTAACAGGGAGACGAATGCACAACACAACAATCGCAAGGTAGCTGACTGGAACACAAGGACTAATAGGCCTGTTGTAGTACTGTAATTATTCTCAGCGCACATTTCCGCAACAGTGCGTTACGTGCAGCCAAGGACAGTAACACATGAAGCCCTTTTTTCCACCACTAGGAAACATCGGGCGGCATGTACAACATAACTAGTGTTGTGTTTAGCTAACAGGACATACCGCATATATATCATGGATTTTTTGGCAAATATGAACAGGCAACAGCCCCAATTTGTTCAGAATGGGGTGTAGATGCTACTTTAGGTACAATTTTATCTTAAAGGGGACCTTCTGTGACATTTCAACATGATAACTTCTAACGATGTAAACAAGTCCCACTTCATGCTGAATGGACAGTCCGAGTCTGGAAATAATACACGTGGCCCCGAACTCCAGGGTCCGTGAGGGGTTACATAAAATAAGATAGCACAATTCCGATAGTGAGGTGGGTCACCATACCTAACACAAATTTTACTGGGACGAAATCCAAACAAATGTCTACGACTTGGGACAACCGAAGATGAGACGGTGTAAGCAAAGCCTTTCCTCACCTTGTCAGGATGCTGAGACATATTCACACAAAATCAGGTAAGAACCCCGGCGGTGAAGGCAGATGCTTCTGTTAAATACACTCTTCACCCAACAGGTAACCAAATAAAATATTTAAGAAAGTCTCATACTTCAGGGAAGGAAAACCAATCTTGGTATCCTCCAAGCTATGGTGCCCGCTACTGTCCTCTGGGCCAGAAGTGAAGACTTACCGCATCCACCGGCAGTACAGGTCAACTTACCCTCTATGACACGGGGAGAACTCTCAGCTCGCCTCTCACCCAGAGGAGGGGAAGCACGCCGTTAAAGCACTATTAAGTACTGGAACATTCTTTTTGAATTTCCTCCTTGCACAGAAATTTTGCTATTAGTTGCTTTTTCAATCAGGGGATTGATAAAAGGGAGGAAAGTTTGTAGTTTAAATGACTGATCATCTTACAATCACAAGCCACAGGACTTCCTTTCTATGTGAAATCTGAAGTATCGGATGTGACAATCCACCTCAAAAATCCTACAAGAATTAACTACGAATCGAATCCATTCTGCCTGTAGTGGGACACCCATCATCATCATCATCATCATCATCATCTTGTACAGTTTCCAGCCCCAGGCTGGGTCTGTTTGGAACATATGCCTCGCCACTTAGTCCTTTCTTCCCACCACCTCTCCGCTGCCACTCTGGTCCAGTCCTCGCCTCTCTTCTTGACACATTCCTCCACTCCTTTAAGCCATCTATCTCTTGGTCTTCCCCTTGGTCATTTCTTCTGCATCTGCATCTCATGTATCCTCTTGGGAATCTTCTTCTCAACCATTCTCTTTAAGTGTCCATACCACCTCAGTCTTGATGTCTCAATCCTACCTTGCAAGGGCTCCTCTTTCACTATTTCCCTGACCTTTTCATTCCTCACCCTGTCTCTTCTTGTTACTCCGATCCTACTTCGCAGGAATTTCATTTCACTTGCCTGTATTCTGCTTATGTCTCTTTTCTTCATTGTCCACGTTTCTGAAGCATAGGTCAGTATCGGGATATAGTAGCTTCTGTATAACACTTCCTTGCTTTTTTGTGGGACATCTTTATTCCACACTAAGCTCCTAATGCTTCTCAGAAATGATTCTGCCTGTCTGCCACGTTCCGTAATCTCTTTGTCATTTCTCCCATTTTCCTCCACTATACTTCCCAAGTACTTGAGACTTTCCACCTTCTTCAGCTGTCCACCTGCAAGTGTTATCCCACTCATTGGTCTGTCCTTTTTCCTGGTCGTTAACAGGATCTCACATTTACTGATGTTGAACTTCCATCCGTACTCTCCCACTGTTTCTTCCCAAGCCTTCAGTTGCTCCTGAATTTCCTCCTCCTTGTTTCCCCAGACCATGAGATCATCTGCAAACACCATTGCTTTCATCTTATCTTCTCCTATCTTTCCTGCTATCCGTGTCATTACCTAGTCCATAACCACAATAAAGAGAAGGGGTGACAGCGCACTACCCTGTTTCAGACCACTCATTTGTCTGAACCAGTCTGTTCTTTCCCCTCCAACTTTCACACAACTCACACTTCCACAATACATCTCCTTCACTCTGCCTACAGTCCCTTTTTCCACTCCCATGTTTTCCATTGCTTTCCAAACCTTCTCCCTACACACACTGTCATAGGCCTTTTCGATATCCAGGAAGGCCATCAACAGAACCTCTCCAAATTCGTAGTGGTGTTCCTGGAGCTGTCTCACTGAAAATATGAGATCCACTGTTGATCTCCCAGGTCTGAATCCATACTGCTCCTCTCTCAATTTTCTCTCCACTTTGGCTTGTATTCTACTTTCTAATATCTTTTCATATATCTTGGCACAGTGAGGTATGAGTGTGACTCCCCTGTAATTTCTGCACTCCTTTCTGCTTCCTTTCTTAAATATTGGGACAATTAATCCTTTCTTCCAATCTTCTGGGGTCTTTTTCTCCTTCCATATCACCCTCATCACATGGTACAGCCACTGTTTCCCAACCTCCCCTGCTGCCTTCACAATTTCAACACTCACTTCATCCACACCCGGTGCCCTTCCTCCTTTCATCTTGTCTATAGCCATCTCCAGTTCTCTCCAAGTCAGGTCATTTTCCATCCCTGTGTTGTTTTCTCCATCTTCCAATACATTGTCTTCCTCCCTATGACCATTTGGATTCAGCAAATCCTCAAAGTACTCTTTCCACACTGTCTTGAGTTCTCTTTGTTGTGGGCCGATAACCTAGATGTTAGGCCCCTTAAAACAACAATTATCATCATCATCATCTCTTTGTTGTGTACCTCATTTCCGTTTTTGTCCATCATTACCACATCCTCTCGCAGACCTCTTCTCTTACTTTTGACCATCCCATAAAGTACTTTCTTATTTCCTCTGCTGTCTTCCTCCATCATCTCTGTCCACTTTACCATCCACTTCTTTCTCTCCTCTGCGACAATCTTGTTTGCTTCTTTCTTCTTTATCTTATAATCTTCCCTTGCCAGATCAGTTCTTTCCTGGAACCACACTCTAAAAGCCTTGTTCTTCCTTCGCACAGCTTCTTTTACTCTCTCATTCCACCATGGTGTCTCTTTACACCGCTTTCTGTTGCTTGTTCTTCCACATACTGCCACTGCAGCTTCCACCATTGTGTTTTTGAATTGCTTCCATTCCTCTTCCCCTGTTTTAGGATTGTCTGTTGGCATCCTTTCCCTTATTACCTTCTGGAATTCTTCCTTGACTTCCTTTTCCTTGAGTTTCCATACTTTGATTCTCCTTTCCTGGTACTCTGTCCTCTTGCTATCCTTAACAACTCCCAGGTTCATTACAAGTATTCTGTGGTCACTACCTAAGGCCTCTGATGGTATTACCTTTATATCTCTGACACTTCTCTTCATTTCCCAGTCGTACAGCATGTAATCTACCAAAGATTTCTTTGTTAAATCACTGCTGTACCACGTTACCTTGTGGCTTTCTTTCTTCCGGAACCAGGAGTTTCCTACCACTAAACCGTTTCTCTTGCAAAAATCCAGCAACTTTCTCCCTTCTTCATTCCTGCTACCCCATCCTTCTGCTCCCAATACATTTTCATATCCTTGCCTTTCCGTTCCTACATGTGCATTCAAATCTCCCATGACAATGATGCTCTGACCATTCAACTGCTGTTGTACCTCCTCCTCAAAATCTCCCTTCTCTTGAGCTGTACATCCAACTTGAGGGGCATATACCTGGGCTATCTCCAGGCTTCTTCCTTTTACAGTTACTCTGATCTTCATGATCCTGTCACTTATTCCCTTTACCTCTTCCTTCATTCCATCTCTCACAACTACTACTACTACTCCACTGCTCCTTCCTTCACTGTTCCCACTCCAGTACAACCGGTACCCATTCCTCAGTTCTCTGCGACCTTCTCCTTTCCATCTTGTTTCTGCCAAGCCCAGTACATCCAGTTTTCTTCTCTCCATCACATCTACAATCTCCTCCACCTTTCCTGTCAGTGTATGTATGTTTAATGTCCCAACTCGTAGTCCATTAGCATAACCGGGTCGTCGTCGTTTGCATCCGTCCTTTCCGAGGCCTGTTCCTGTTTTGAAAGCAAATATGATATCCACTACTGGCTTGCTAGGCCTATCGTAGCTTCACCAGAGCCCCGTCACTTTTCAGGGTTCCCATAGAGCCTTCACAGCTACCGCAGCGGTCCCGGGGCACACAAAGTCCCCACTGTACTTCACCCCAACAGGCAATCCCCTACTTCATGCCGTTGCCCGTCTTCCACCACGTGGAGGAGGGGTTGGATATTGAGGGGATATTGAGGTTCTGAAGACCTGCAACAAGCTGTCACAAAGTGGGCAACTTCCCTACAAGACAAGAGGACTCACCATTAATATAAATAATAATAATGTTAATGGTTTTACGTCCCTTTTAACTACACTGGCTTTTAGAGACGCTGGGGTGCCGGAATTTTGCCCCGAAGGGGATCTTTAACGTGCCAGTAAATCTACGGACACGGCTCCCTCGCATTTGCGCACCCTCAAATGCCAGCTGACTGCGCCAGGATACGAGCCTGCAGCCTTGGGCTCAGCATGCGAGAACGTTACCCCTGAGCCACGCAGCCAGCCAATATAAATAAGAGTAAGGTGATGAAGATTGGAGGAGACAGGGAAGATATGTTGATTGAGTGGCAAGGAAGGACTATGGATCAAGTCCACAGCTTTACATATCTGGGAACAATGCTGACTGAGGATGGAAGAATAGATGCAGAGGTTAATACTCGAGTAAAGAAGGCAAATAACGTATATTATCAGTTGAGCCAGTGTATTGTGGGAAAGAAGGAAGTCTCAGAGAAAACCAAGATTCAAATCTATAAGACAGTTTTTTTTTACCTACACTCGCCTACGGTGCTGAGACATGGACTATGCTGGACAAACATGAAAGTCGAGTGACTGCCTCAGAGATGAAATACCTCCAGAAGATAGTTAATAAAACTAGAAGAGATAGGGTACGAAATATAGCAATCAGAGAAGAATTAAAGGTGGAATTGGTAGTACATACTATACAGAAGAAAGCTTTACAATGGAATAGACATATCATAAGGATGGATGAAGAAAGGAAAACGAAGCAAGTATTTGAGGCAAAGACTGAAGGCACTCGAAGAAGAGGTCGTCCAAGGAAGGAATGGATCCAATATGTCGGAGAGGTGGCAGAGAAGAAGGGAAGGATTCTGCAGCAAACCAGGAGACTCGCAGGGAATAGGAATGAATACAGGATGTGGCTGGCAGACCCGACGCCGAGAGGCAAAATGGATAGATGAAGAAGAAGAAGAAGAGGTCACCAGCCTAGAGACAGCGATTTTACAGGCAAATAACTTTAATTTATTCAATTCTAAACACTAACCTTTTAATTTCTGGCACATTGCCACACTTAGCAGCGCGGAACAGTTTCATTTCTGAAATTAAAAGAAAGATGTATTATGTTCAGTCAAAGCAAGGTTTATTAAAGCAAATTAAACTTGATTTTCACACAAAAAACTAAATTACACCACAATTCCAATTAAGGTACCTTCTATACCAAAAAAAAAGAAATCATTTTCAAACATTTTCCAAGAGCAACTTGACTCTGTAAGCTATTCCACACAAAAATGACTGGAGTTAATTGGCTTAAACTATTCAGAACGTGGAGCCCAATGATATTTTAGAACAGTAGTCTTCAAGGAGCCCGTATGTGACATTGGAGCTCTCTTATATGCTGGTAAATACAGTACTAGTACGAGCTGCCTGAAGAGTTCATGTAAGTTAGCCTACATGAGTGACCAGTTGATTTTCATAAATGTCACAGAAGCCAACTGTCTGGCCTCAATCTCAAGTGTACTCTTTGATTAAGCACAACTCCAAATATTAAAAATGTTCAGTTATAATTTTCTTCTTTGTTTCTCTTATGACATCAAGAGTCAGGGCAACCTCCTTCAATCCATTTCTGCCACTCTGATCTATTCTTGCAAGATTTCTTCCTTCCCACCACTGTTTTATCATGCTTCTAATCTGTACCCTCAACATAAGATTCACCTTTGACTACGAACTAAACAACACATTCTTATCCAGAAAAACCTCTATCAGAGACCTTGAAGTTAGGATGAGGCCTTCTTATTCTCTTAAGGAACATGAGCAAGAAACTTGCAATAAAGCCAATAAGATGCTCAAATTTGTTATGTGGATGTGTAGAAGATTGCTTTGTACACACACGATAACAATATTTACAAGGCTTTGGTGCACCTAATAATGGACTAAGCTTCAACCATATGGTCCCCACATATCAACAGAGACATTAACAACAATTGCACACAATACAGAATAAATTTGTTTACATTGTTGGTTATAAAGATGTGGTACATCTGATGATGATAATTGTTGTTTTAAGGGGCCTAACATCCAGGTTATCGGCCCCTAATGGTCTGTGTGATAGCGAAAATGTCAATGAATTGGAAACCAGTAAGTGAGCAGGAAAATACTTACAAAAAGGAACTCAGATTGAAACTACTCACAAAATGGAGAATGGTAATACTTACAAAAGGGAATTTCGAACGAAAATACTCACAAAAGGAATAGATTGAAAAATACGCACAAAATGTAGGTTAAGTTCAATACACCGGTACGTACAAAATGCAACGTACAGTCGAAATACTTACAAAATGCAAGTGAAATCAAAATACTTACAAAATGCAAATGAGATTGAAAATATGCACAAAATGTAATTTAGATTCAAAACACCCACAAAATGCAATTGAGAATTAACTATTTTAACAAAGCGGGATAGGTTGAAAATACAAAATGTAATTGAAATTGCTTACAAAATGTATGGTAGATTCAAACTTCTCATTCGGATGGACAATACTTACAAAATGCAATTTAGATTGAAAATACTTACAAAATGTAATTTAGATTCAAAATACCCACAAAAATGCAATTGAGAATTAACTACTTGCAAAAAGCGGTGTAGGTTGAAAATACAAAATGCAATTGAAATTCAAAAAACTCACAAAAGCCCTGGCCCGGATATTGAAAGACTTACTAAAAAGCAATTTAGATTGTCAATCCTTACAAAATGCAATTGAGATTGAAAAACACTCACAAAATGCAATTTAGATCGAAAAGACTTCCAAATGCAACGGAGATTGAAAACACCCACGAAATCTTAAAGGGAATCTTAAAGGCGAAAGGAAATAGAATGAAAAGAAAACAAGAGGTCGGACCCCTCGAAGAAGGAGGGAGCAGGAAGAAGGAAGGAGAGCCATGAAAGGCAGGTAGGAAAGGGAAAGAGGAGAGGGTCCGTCCCACAGGTAAGGGACAAAAGGGGGAAACCGGACCCAGCTCAGGAATCCCTCGGGGTCGCCAACTCCCGAACTCAACAGCCGTGAGCCCCTGAGTGTGTAGCATTATCTAGGGTGCACCAAAAGTGGTGGGGCTACATACACCCGGCCTCCTTGAGGGCCTTAAGCAGAAGGCAGGAGATAACAGGAAAAGAAAAAGAAGGCTGACCCCTCGCTGAAGGAGGGTATCAGAAAAGATGAGACAAGGGCCAATTAAGGCGGGAAAGGAAGAGACTCCCTAGGCCTCGGATACCCTAATACCGTCGGGGTCGGAAGAGAACAAGAGTTGACCAAGTGAGGTCGACAGGAAAGAAGACAGAGAGGAGCCCTGCACAAGTAAGTGGAAGCAATGCCGGACTAAGCTGGGGCCCCGTGGTCGCCAACCCACATCCCACTAGATGTGAGCCCCTGGGGGGGGGGGGGGGACGACGACATCTACCTAGTGCCTGATTTGAGAGGGAGCTTGGTCTTGGCTCCTCTCAAGTGATGAAGAAAGCAGTTTGCTGTTCAAGATAGTGAATAGTCTTCCACTATGAAACAAAAAGTAGGGAACTTGATATAAAAGAGGCCATAGAGATTCATTTAGCTAAGGTAAACAACCCATCCAACTTAAATGAACACACAATTTTAGGAAAACTCACCTCTTTCACATTATTAGACAGCCTTCCCAAAGACAAACAGGAATCAACATAACAAATGATGGCAAGCTAAGAGAAATACAGGAGGAAACCAATGATAAAGGGAAAAATGCCAAGCAGGAAGGATGTACATTAAACCATATTCCCAATAAACCAAGGCCTATAATAACGTTATTGGTTTAACGTCCTTTTAACTACTGCGGCTTTTAGAGACTCAAACCAAGGCCTAATTTAGGCAGTATTATAGAGTCCAAAATCATATTCAAAAGTTGGGTGCCCGATAAATGGGCGATGTGTTTTATAACTGATGAACGATAGAGATTGGTCTAAAATAATTGAGAAGGTCCAAAACCATTGCCATATACCACCATAAGTTAGGACTCTAATCCTGCTCTACACACATATGAAAGTAAGTTGCATGATTCAACAACAGATAAAGTACGTATCGCCCAGTATAGTTCAAACTATACTATACTATACGTCTGTTGGCGTCAGAGAGTGCCAACAACCAAGAAGTAGGTATTATGGGATTAGACGCACCAGTCTACAGTGGCAATTGACATGAAGAGGACGCGAGTACAGGAACATCCGGAAATCAGTTAAGTCTACAAAACCACATTGTCAACTTAGTTACTTTTAAGTGTTTGTTTAAGTGATTTACCATAGCTAACCAACTACTAAAGCTCATTACATAAATGACAAACTTAACTAGTAACTAGCAAAACTGTCTAGAACACTATCATTTCAAAAGCTAGCTACGATAGAAGTTGGGGTTTTCATACTTATACACATAAAAAGTAGGCTACTAACAAAAATGCAACGCCTATATAAGTATAATTGACTAATGGAATAAAAAAGAATTAGTTTAAAAAAATCTGACTCGTTACAAAGTTTAATTAAAAACTTCTGCAGCTTAATAATAATTGTAAATACTGTTGTACATAACTGTTATACACACAATCCACTGAACCTAAATTAAGCCTAAGTGAGCAGGATCTGATGAAGTTCGCTTGACGAACAAAACTAGCTATCCAATTAAGCCCCATTTGTGGGAGAAGTGCTTTATTAAGTGTAAAAATAAGTCATGTATTTTATTTCAGGTGCTAGAAATTAATTGTAACTCCCTGCCCAATGTAATTCAGCACACTCGTGTTGTCCGACTCAAAAGCTTCTACTAATTGATTACTCAGGCAACACTGGAAAATGGCTTCTAATATTTCAGAACTTCAAGGGGCCAGGGAACTTCAGTTTTCACATTTGGAAACACTGGAAACATATTCCACCTGCCAGATGTCATTTCCCTCTGTACTAGTAGTCATCAAGTCAAGGTCGAACGATCTTATTGTGAAATATTTCATTATGAGTAGTTTTCATTTATTATAAGTATAGTTATTATTGTAGAATGTCTTCTTCTTCTTCCAATCAAGTGTTAGGCCAGGTGGCCTGTTACAGTCTCGTTCAATCTCTTTGTAGGTCGACCTACGTCTCTTCTGCCTCTAGGTTGGTATTTGAGGACTCGTCTGGTGATCCGGTCGGTCTTCATACATAGTACATGGTCCTTCCAAGCTAATCTGTAATTCTGCACTGTGTTGATAATTGGCTTTACTTTTAGTTCATTAAGGATATCTTCAGATCTTTTCCTATCCCATAGTGTGTATCCAGCTGTTCTCCTCATGAACCGCACTAGTTAGTCTCCGTTCATCCCCTTTGTGAAGGGTCCAAGCTTCGCTGCAATATAGAAGGGTAGGTTTGGCTAGGATGTTGTATAGTTCGAGTCGTGTGTGCCTCTGGGCTAAAGATGGCCTGAAGATGTTAGTTATTAGTCCTGTGACCTTAGTGAAGTTGATGATTTTGTGCTGCATATCGGTTTCTTGGATGTAACTGAGGTTATAGCCGAGATATTTGAATGTTGATACCTACTCAAGGGTTGTATTTTCTATTGCAATTTTTGTTCTCTAATGGTTTTTCCCGATGAAGGCCATAACTTTAGTTTTGGTAAGGGAAATCTCCATGTTGTAATTTCTTGCTATTGTGTGAAGATTATATACTGATCTCTGTAAATCATCTTCAGATTCTGCAAAAAGTACCAAGTCATCTGCAAACAGTAGAGTCTATATCAGGTTGCCTATCTATCTTAATGTGACCATGGTTTTTTTTTTGTCTCCATTCACTGATGATTTTATTTATGTATATGTTGAACAAAAGTGGTGAGAGACAACAGCCTTATCTAACTCCCTGGTCAATGGGTTTCCATCCCGTCTGCTGTTGTCCAATTCTGACAGCAACACATTTTTACTGTAGATATTTTGAATTGCTTTTATTACTTTCTGCTAAAATGTTCCAAATTATCCCTCTGTCCATTTTATCGAACGGCTTCACAAAATCAGATTAAATCAGATTAAACCAGATTAAATTCTTTCCTTTTCTCAATGAGTATCTTCAGTGTGAAATATCCATCGGCGCATGATCTGCCTAAGTTCCGGAATCTATTTTGTTCTTCTCCCAGGAGTGGTTCATAGAAGGTTTGTAGTCTTAGTCTTATAATACTGGAATAGATTTATAACCAGTGTTGAGGAAACTGATTCCTCTGTAATTATTGCAGTCTTTAACATCACCTTTTTTATGGATGGGAATGACAATTGTTCTATGCCATCTATGGGGTGGAGTTTCTCCCTTCCAAATTCTGTTCAAAAAGTTTAGAAGTCCTTCCTTGAATCTTTTGTCACTGAATTTGAACAGTTCCATATTAATATCGTCCTCTCCAGGGGATCTGTTACTTTTACTGGTCTTCAGTACTGATTCTAGCTCGTTAAATCGGATGTCATCTGGTCTGTTATTGTCAATGGGGTGTATCTCCTCTGATGGATGGTCATTTTGCTTCTGGGTCCACAGCTCTTGAAAATAAGTTAACCAAGTTTCCTTGTTTATCACTGGAATATCCGAGTCACATCGTACTTCTCTGTTTAATTTCTTAATAATGTAGAAGGTTTTATCATTAATTTATATAGTAGAAGTTAGTAAATCACATGCTTTTATACACACAATCATCCACATGTTATCGATATGATTGATTTCATCTATTCATATCTATTTGTTTTCATAATAACGGTACAATGCTATCTTATTAAAGAATAATATTATTATTATTGGTGGCTCTTATTCTTGAATATTTTCCAAGTGCGAAACTGTATTATTTGGAAGAAGAGATCAGGCGAGTTCATAAGCAGTTCGAAGACAAGCAGGGATATGTTCAAAGGACACAGAACATAGGAGAGGACATTGACAGCTCAGGTGTTGGGTTTCAAGTAGACCTATAGCCTATACCACTATATGTACGTGCTTAGGGGAATTGTTTCGTGCAGTCGATGACATCATGGATGAAGTGTGGACGTTGATGTTCGTTTGTTTTATGTTGTGTCTAGAATTACCGCTATTTTACTCAGCAGTATGAGGTTTCTAACAGTGCGTCGTTACATGCAGATGCAGTTACATGTGTTCAAGTGTGAGGTATGGACGTGAGTTACAAGTGCACATAAATTACTTTAAGTTTTTCAATTTAATTAAAAAGTTGCACTGTACTCCTCAAAGCAATGGTGAGTCAAAACCATTGGTCGCTACTTGGTTAGACAACTGTCTGAACGAAAATTAATGCTTGTACTACAAGTTAGGGGATCTGGGGCGTAAGCTCCAGGTTAGGTTTGTGTGTGTATGTAAAGACTTATTAACAGATAGAATTTAACTTGTATGCTTCGTTTAAATCTTTAGTGTTGTCCATGACGTCATGGATGCCGCCATTTTGTGTCTAGGGGAATTTTGTAGTGTAAGGTCTCGCGATCAATGCTACTCCCTAGGTGTTGGTGGTGAAGAAGAAGTTGTTGAAGAAAATGAGTATAACAGCAGTTCAGAAGTTTCAGAAGGCCAAGCACTTGTTGATAATTGTTTAATCAAAATACCATACAGAAAAATCAAAATTTCTGACGATAACTTCTTTGACAATACTATGTACACAAATCGAAGTTACTGGTGCCCTAAAAAGAAAAGAAGTTCATAAAAATTTCGTATTTCTTGTAACAACAAGAGAAGGTTTCAGTAATAATTAAGAACCTTACCGATACGTCACGTCTCGCAACCACCACATTTGCAAAGGGAAGTGCAAGGAAGACCTGCTTTTGCTCAACCGCACCGAGTTGTACTGCACGTCGCTCTGCATGAACAGGTCACAATTTCCTGGCACACTTTTGCTGCAGGCGGAATTAGGGTCCATTTTACCTAAAAATCAGGGTTTTTTGTTGCGGTTACTTGGTATTCTTATAAAGTAAAACAAAAGCCCTTTATACGAATGCTTGCCTACCTTCCAAGTTACTGGAGTTTCGCTTGTTCGCATCCATCCGTAATCTTGGGGATCCGGAAGAGACGATGTTTTGTTCAGGCTCCTGATCCATACGTGCCCTGCTTGCAGAGATGCTCACAGAGCATGTTGGATGAGAGCGTCGTGGGTTGGGAGGGATGTTCTCAATCTCCCGTCCTTTTAAACAGAACAAAGTTTTCCTCACCGCGTTGACGCTGTCTTCGTCGCTGCATAGGTCGTAAGGATCATGACGTACTTCTCCAGTGCAGGTACAATTTTCTGTATTTCTGCTGGAGTGAGGGGTTGAGACATGGATTTGAAAACTTTGTCGACCTCTGGGAAAGCTTTCCAGGCTGCCCAGGAAGATCGCTTTCCCTTGCTCCTGAAGGACGACGTCGTATCGCAACCTGTGAAGGCGTGAAACGCTAGCAGCCCAGCACACTTCTTCGGTCCTATGTGATGTGCAATAGCACGGATGTCCAGCAATCGACATGGTTCCCCCGTGTCCAATCCAATGCACAGCTGTTCACATCCATGGAGATTATCCAGCAAGGTAGTAACCAACACGACGACGTCGGTGTCTCCTGTCCTGATCAAGATTCTACTGCATCTTTGTCTTGCGCCGTCTGCGGCATGTAGAAGCATTCCTGCAGTCAGCTTCTTCGTGATTGCAAGGCATCAATCCTGATAAATCGCGTTGGACATTGCAAAGAACTCTTTCTTGAAGCGTGACGACAACTTTTCGGGAAAATGCTGTCGTGCTGATGTAATTAGCAAGATACGCGAAAAACTCTTGTTTATTCGCATTGCATCTCAAAAGTCTGACCATTTTTTTTTTTGGAACTTGATTTGTTGGCTCAATTCTTTTTAACCTGTCCTCTTTTCATTCGTAAAGCAGACTTCAATGATGTACTGACGTATTCATCGAACACTACATCAATCCTTCGCGCTTTCAAATACCCAGGACTGTTCATGTAAGAAAGGAACTTCCTCCCATAATCGGCAAAGGTGCTTCCAGGATTTGGAAGGATGTACTTGACTGCGGCGGCACCACCATGTCGAAGACGAGGCACTGCTGCGCTGGATTTTCTTCGTCAGGTACCAAGCATGGCAAGAGGTCTACTTTCTTTGCAAATCGAAGTTTACCATTTTCAGAGAGTGCTGAAGGGTAAGTGTGATTTTAGTGGCTGAATAAGACTTCTAGATTGCCCTGACGAGTCTGACATGCTATGTACAGTCTTGAAAATAGGCTACGATCTTCTTTAACCGAGACAAGCTGTCGTTCCTTCGAAGATGAAGTCTTTGCGGGAATCCTGCAGTACAACTTGGTGCGGTTGTGCAAAAGGAGGTCTTCCTCGCACTTCCCTTTGCAAATGTGGTGGCTGCGAGACGTGACCTATCGGTAAGGTTCTTACTTATTACTGAAACCTTCTCTTGTTCTTTTAAGAAATACGGAACTTTTATAAGCTTCTTCTCAGGGCACCAGTAACTTCGATTTGTGTACATAGTATTTTCAAAGAAGAAGTTATCATCAGAAATTTTGATTTTACTATATGGTATTTTGATTAAACAAATTATCTAAAGAATAAATAATTCTTAACAACACTACTGTCAAGCATAATATTTTTGCAACAGCATCCTTTAAACCACCGCCCTTGATCACCGAAATACAAAATGACTCGGGTATGAATTCTACACCCCTAAAACTTCGGAAATGAGTCGTTATAAGCAGATGTTTGCTGTCATTGTCTGCACCGCCCCCGTAGTTCCACCCCGGGGGATTCACTGGCCCCACCCCATACCTCCTATATCAAAACCAAACCCAGAAATGAATTCTGCACCCCAAAATACTTTGAAAATGATATGCATCAACCATGTTTTACGGTTTTTGACCCCCGCCCCCTGTAGCACCGCCCCAATATTGACAGCCCCCAACCCTACCCCAGAAATAAATTCTACACCCCCGAAAACCTTGGGAATGAATCGTTATAAACACCAGTTTGCTCTCATTGAGTGCACCGCCCCCGTAGTTCCGCCTCTCATGATTCACTGCCTCCACCCCTTACCCCCCCTAGAACAAAAACTTACCCAGAAATGAATTCTATGCCCCAAAATACAGTACCTTGAAAGTGATATGCATCAACCAAGTTTTACGGCTTTTGACCTCCCGCCCCCTGTAGCGTCACCCCCTGCCCCCGACAAGAAAATGACCCCAAATAGAATTCCTTGCCCTCAAAAACATCGGAAATGATACTAATTTTATTAATTTTGCCCATACAAAAATAATTACGAATTTTTAACCCATAACATAAGGGTACGCACCCCATCACATGTTTGGGGGGCAGTAAAAAATTAACCAGGGGGTGTACAGAATGCCTCCGTGGCTGAAAACGTTCCTTAGGGATCCCTTAATGTAACTAAAAATTAAAATCGCTTTTACCTCAATTTGCACAATACTACCCTTAAAACGCCAGACTAATACATTAATTAAAAACAATGTTAAAAAACTTGTTAAAGATACAGTATAAATATCTCATTTAATGTTCGAGCATTCAATGTCTGTGGTGATGACTGTTACAAATTATTCCTGTTGCTTCTTTTCATATCAAATGGTTCGATTAACGGACTCATTTAATGCTTCATTGTCAATGGTGATGTCTGTTGGAATTTCACTTTGAACTGCATACAAATGACTCCTGTTGCTTCTTTTGCAAATCAAGTGGCTCAATAATGGGAATAGTATGCATTTCATTTCATTTTGTAATTTTCAACGTCAATATGAACCAAAAATGGAGGCAAATATTCCCGAGTCTATAATTCTTAGGTAGCACGGTCCGCGTTAGCCATTAGTTATATACACCCCTGAATTTTGTCACGCACAGTGGGGTAGTCACACATCAATCATCCTTAATTAGTGTGGTGTATTTTTTATCCCACATGTTGGCAACTAGTGACATCAATGTGTGCGCTTTGGTGACAGTTGAAAAAAAACACATATGTTGTCGAACATGGCTGCCGTTGTAAAATGACTAATAAATAAAAACACATATTTACGTAATTTAACACATATATCCGGTGCAGAAGTGACCAAGGTTAGTAATTTCAATTGGTCCCCCCCCCCCCAAGAAGATGAAATAAGGTATGAAAATCTTATATTATCGAAATGAAAGTGAAAAAGAAAGGAGTGATGTCTCATTCCGAATTAATCATTTTGCCATTTATGCGATTAGCCTAAGTTACTCGGACACACACAATAGGAAATCTTGTTTACAAATATTAAATAAGTTAAAACTAACTAAACAAATGTTACTATATTATCGATTTCCATGATTTAACTTAACACATGGTAAGGCAGACAAGAAAATAGTACCTACCGGTATAAACAAATTGGTCAAGGGTTAAGTATGGAGAGGTGGAGAGAAGAGGGCCGTATGCTAACCACAGCATACCAGGGAGAAGTGGACACATGGAGAGGAATCCAGACGTCTTGTTTCCAAGTTTGCTTGTAAGTACAGTAAGTAAGAGTGCCCATGTTCACACATGCAGCTTCTGCATGGGTCTGGATTAGAATATGAAGAGAAATACCTCACAAGTCAAAAATAAAAAAATGTCTTGCTCAGATATTCCCCCTGATGACCAAAAAAAATACCACTTATGGTCACATTCATTAAACTGGTGAACTTCCTTACAATTAACCAAATAACTGGTTGAAACCTCAACATGCTGGGGAAGAAGATGGCAACTCCATGACATTTTCTTGCTCTCCTTCAAAATAATTTAAAATGGGACATCTGAAGATTAATTGTGAATGTAAGTGGAATGCGAATTATACACTTGCAGCAGACATGAATGTGGTTTTTACTTACCTTGTGTCCTCGTTTCATCTTCGGGCGATATTGCATATTGAAATTAGGAACCCTGGTCACTACTGTTAAATTCTTTATCCTAACCCTTGGTATGTTCAAACCATAAACGCAACACTTTTGTTTGGCTTACGAATGGCTAGGCCTACCATGGTCCAACTAACAATATCATCACCTTGTAGCAACCTTAGTAACTTAGGGTGACTGGTATGGTTGAACGGTTACCAGTGGATGAACAGTATCCATTTAGGTAAAGTTGATACGGTTCAGTAGGAAGGCAAACCTGAACATGAAACGGGCCTTGTGCCAAGATGCCGTAAGACATCTTCTGTAGTTGAAGAGTCTTACTGCATTTGGCACAAGGCCCGTTTCATGTTCAGGTTTGCCTTCCTACTGAACCTTATCAACTGTACCTAAATTGATACTATTCATCCACTGGTAACTGTTCAACCATAGGTGCAGTCACCCTATATTTAAAACATCCATACATTACAATGACATTTTATGATTATAGAGTGGTTTCGTTTCCCTTGCAACTAGGCCTAGCAACAAACGAACATGGTTTGACCCTCTAAGTAATAGGAAGACTTTACGGAATAGCCTTCACGGATAGCAAATTTTATGGCTGGAGGGTGTTCATAATCATTAACCTCTCAACCCCCATGTATGCTTACTGAGACTGGCCATCTAGTCCGATTTTGTCATTAATGGCAAGCCATGAAAATTCTTAATACAACATGTGATGCAATAACTTGTACCATGAAGACATAGGCAGTGGATATTCTCAATCATACGTCTTTAAACAAGACTGTGTTCTCTTGAAAATGATTAAGCAATCACATAGCAGATCTTTGCATTGTCCTTCCTAAATTATGGATACAATATCTTGGTACTTGCTAGAGAATGAAATTCAACGAGCACGAAATAAAGAGAAAATACTTGCCATCTTCGCGATGATTCAAACAGAACACTCCAATAAGAGCTGCTCTCCATAGGACAGAGAAATCATAGTAATTTCCTCCACTGTGATGTTCATGGTGTTCGTGAAAATCAGCTACAACAATATGAGTAGAGCTAGCTCGGCACTGTGTTAATCTTCGGCTGCAACACCTCAATACAGTTGATAGCATGCGAACATCACGTAATATTTCACTGTCAGCATGAACACCTCGTAAAATATTGGCCAATACGGGATTGCACCAAGCACTACGAGATTTGATAACAAGTTTAGTGACACTCATTCTTAGGTTATAGACAGAGATACCTTCCAACTGTATTAAACAACTACACGCCGTCAGTTTCAACAGATATCTCTGCAAAGAGAAATCTAAATTCAGCAAGACATGTAACCCCTACACGCACCGAAGTATACGAGGCAACATGATCACGATGTCGGGAAGCCCTTAAGAATCAACAAGAACATCTCCAGTTGCCATGACAACGTCAATGAGAAAATGCTCGCTACCTAGGAATCTCTATAACTACTTACCTTATGCAAGCAAAGACAAATTTCTCTCACTGAGTATAGTGAAATGTGAACTAAATTACAGGGTTTATGATATTTATGTATTTTGTGAATGCACTTTCGTGCGCAATTATACTATTATTATTATTATAACTACTTACAGGTTAATCGGATAAGTGAAAATGCAAAGCAAGGAAAGTGTCCTACCTTCAATGTTGCTCTTCATTCTTTAGTGACTGAGTAAAGTGCTATGCTATGCCCAAATAATCTGACAAGTTGAAGAAGAAGCTCTTCATTCTAAACTTGACGTCTAAAGTCTGTCCAACGCAGTCCAACGAGAGAAGGGCAGTGGCGTCTGGTAATAAGAAACTTGGTGGTACCACGAAATTCAAAATTTGCAACAATAAAACTTTATTGCAGTCGAACGACCATAGAGTATAACAGTTTGGATTACATGTGCATGTAAATATCATTGTTCTTTGCTATATTCCTTTAGTGATTTTGTGCGCTTTTGGCACACAGTGAACTGGTAGCGCTCACAGGCCTTCCCGCAGAGGCTGCATACACACACTGGTGAGGGATCGTGAAAACTGTTTCTCGTGCATATTTCGTGATGGAAACCGTGCACTGAGAGCCTAGTTATGGCGCTCCTTAGGTCCTTGTTTGCTCCCGTCCAGTTCCTATCCAGCATCGCATCTGTTGTATAGAAATCGAGCCAGATGTCCGATCTCTTTCTTTGTCTGTCCCGAAGTATGTCTAACTCTTGTTTGGTCGCTGGTAGCTGTTGTCGGAACCTCAAGTCTTCTATGAGGAAGCACGTTTTTCCAAGCTCATAAGCCAGTCTTGAAGGAGTGTATTTTGATAGGCCTAAAATTCTCTTCAGGTATCTTGCTTTAACACATTCGAGGGTCAATAGGTCTCTATTTGTCAGGTTGTTCCATACGAGCTCAATGCCATAGGTCAAGACAGGCATTATCTTTGCGTAGAAAAGCAAACTACACGGAAGCAGATGCTCAAAGACAAGCGGAAGAAGCCCTAAATGACCCCTTTATTGGGATCAAGAGGAGATCCAGAGCAGGAGTGACAGGAATCCCAATAGATGTTTGGGAGCAACACTTCACCCAGATTTACAACAAGAACAATTTAGCTCAGGGGTAACGTTCTCGCTTGCTGATCCCAAGGTTGCAGGTTCGAAACCTGGCGCAGTCAGCTGGCATTTGAGGGTGCGCAAATGCGAGGGAGCCGTGTCAGTAGATTTACTGGCACGTTAAAGATCCCCTTCGGGGCAAAATTCCGGCACCCCGGCGTCTCTAAAAGCCAGTGTAGTTAAAAGGGACGTAAAACCAATAACATTATTATTATTATTAAGAACAATTTAGAACAAGCTTAAGAAAAAGACGAGACATCAAACTTAGAATTCGAACCAATAACCAAGGACGAAGTAAGATGCACAATCCTTGAAACTAAAAAAAAGGAAAGCTACAGAACCAGACGAGGTGTTCAACGAAAACCTCCAAGACACTCTTGAAAAACTCGCCCAGCTGTGGACGAAGATGTTTAACAAATGTCTTACGTCCGGAAAAATACCAGAGGACCGGAGAAAGTCGAACATCATCATCTTATACAAAGGAAAGGGAGACATAGAGGACCTCAACGCATACAGAGGAATCGCACTCGAGAACAACATCTTTAAGATATTCTCCAAACTCCTGACGAAAAGACTCTACTCACTCACAGACGCCTTCATACCGGAAACACAGGTTGGTTTCAGGAAGGGAAGAGGAACCCTTCATGCTGTTGGCAACCTCCTGGAAGATATTCAAAACGCTCTAAGACACCCTTCTAGAATATTCTACGCAGTTTTCGCAGATTTTACAAAAGCCTTTGATGTACTGAGAAGACAGATACTCAATAAAAAAAACTTGAAAATATGACAGGAAAGGATAACCCAACAACAGCTGCTATCAAAACCCTGCTAACTTACAATGAAATTATAATCAAAGATGGCGCATCGACCTCAGGAAACATTATACAGACCAACGGTGTTTTACAAGGAGACCCGATTAGCCCTACCTTATTCAACATCATCATGTCTGACGGCACTGACATATTACAAAAGGATTCAGTAAAAAGTTTACCTCTATGCAGATGACATCGTACTAGGCTCGCATGATAGGAAGGCCCTGCAAGACACTCTAGATAGGTTTCAGGAATGGGTCGAGAATAACCGACTCCAGCTGAATGCCGACAAGACAGTGAAAATGATTTTCAGAAGGGGAGGAAGATCATCTGTAAAAGACAAAATATACTACAGAGCGGATGAGCTAAAGATTGTTAATTCCTTCAGGTATCTGGGAATCACTCTACAACCATCAGGTTCATCGTACAGAATTCACATACAAGAGAGGGCAGCAGCTGCCATCAAAGCCATCTACGACATTAAGAATCCGACAAGACTAGCACAAGACACTGCAAAATTAGCAATCAAATCGTTCAAACTTTGCAAGTATAGACACTGCATATTTTATGCTACAGTCCTGAGTTTCAGAATCACAGTATTTAACTGTGTAAATGTACAAGACCCGCAATACATCTTTGACAAAATTTCAGCTGCCATTGCGAAATAAACAGGTAAAATAAAATATCAAGATGCCGTACCGTCAAGACTACCGTACATGCAGATATAAACTTGGTAAGGATATCCGCTGTACCCGATATAATTAAACACAAAAATAATTTAACGACGCTTCTATTAAAGACTTGCAATGCCACCAGAAAAGTTAACCAACCCGAGATATTGTATCAGCGTTCTGGTAAGCGTAACTGTGTCACCAACTTAAACCAACGAAACAAAGCAAAACTTACTGCAAAAGTCCGAATTGTTACATTATAAACAGAGAAATGTGTCACCTCCGTAGCGTAGCGATCAGCATGGTTAGCTGCCGCCCCGGAGGTCCTGGGTTTGATTCCCGGCTCTGCCACGAAATTTGAAAAGTGGTATGAGGACTGGAACGGGGTTTACTCAGCCTCGGGTGTTCCAAATGAGTAGAGGGGGTTTGATTCCCACCTCAGCCATCCTCGAAGTGGTTTTCAGTGGTTTCCCACTTCGTCCTCGGGCAAATGCCGGGATGGAACTGTACCCGAAAATCCGGAAAGGAGCCTGTTCGAATATCCATTGCCCCAGCTGGATTGCCTATTTCTAACAGCACCGGCAAATTACTACTTTAGAAATCGCTCCCAACATGGCCTTTAGGGATTTACATACAGCAGTTACAAGAATGTTGTGGATCAACAACCAACTACACGGGGCACACCTACCTTTACTTACCTTCTCGGGGACTGTGAATTCAGCTTCGCCTACAATACATCCACAATACTCTAGTTCTTATATTTAAAATGAATCACACGCCAACAACAACAAATAACGAACTGAATAAAATGTATTAACAATGGTGTAAACTAACCTAGTATAAATAAAATGACAATAAACTAATTTAACAATCAAATTAAAATAAAAACACGCAATCATTCACACTTCCTTTCTACTCCACATCTTACTACAATGCTGTTTTAAAAAAAATTATGAGCATAACAATCTTGGCTTGTTTTAGGCCTACATTGCGTAAAAATAAAACCGTTTAATGAAGGCTCTTACATTCGTGGCATTCCTAACACCTGATTTCATTCACTAGCCTGCGTTTGTAGAACGCACGTGCGCTAGCTTGTTTCATCAATGAAACACCAGCACCACGCTGCACTCGGAACTAGTTACAATTTACACAAGCCGGTGAGTCTACACCTGTTCATTATGTCACACTCCCCAACTCTAACGGTGAATCATTCTAGCCAACCCACATTGAGACTGCTTTTGAGTGCGTTTATAATACGCGTAAATTTAACATTTAGATCTTACAAAAATGCACATAACTTCTATGTTTCTTTAACAATAATCCTGAAAAATTTTATACACTCTTTCATTCGCACCCCGCAATTGTTCATGACCAATTCTGTTCCACATTTACTCTTAACAGTGAACAATCATTCATACCAAAAACATCCGCTCATAAAACACACGCTATTCCAAAACAATTGATTAATAAATCCTACTAAATTATTTTACCTAATTAAATCATTTCCAAAGAAAATATTTACATGTAATATGTTCATTATAATATACATTATTTAGTGTTGCTAACACGTTACGTTCGAGATTCTGGCTTCTCGATTACAATACAATTCTCAACTAATTATGTACACTGGTTTTCCACATAATCATTCTAACATTCCGTAGTTTTGATATACTGCTTACACATCGTCTTATATAGGTTTCATTACATTTTCGGTATAATACAGTCGACTAATTAAGGTTAACTGTACGTAATTACGTAACTTCGGGTTTAATAAAATACAATAATTGTATTATAGACATGAGTAGACAATCTTTCTCTAGTTGTATTTCCGCTAAAACCCTCCTGTCATCACAGCTAAATCGTTACTTCACATGAACTGGACTACTTGTATACAACGGTTCTTATCATGATCCATGCCTTCTTATCAAAGAACAATAATACTTTGACTTCCCTTTAAAATGCGAAACCTTCTTCGCACGAGCCTTCTTCATAGCTCTGCAAATCCTCATATAACAGTATATATGGCATAAACAATTATCATCCACTATGTTAAACAATAACCAAAAAGGATTAATTGCTATTAATATGTCTTCTGTAGGAACTTCTCTCAAATAATGGCATGACCCTCAGTATCATTCCACATGACTACTGAACTATAATTATACATGCTTAAGTTCTTCAATCGACACTTCCAATTGTAACGAAAGATATTAGACAGTCGTGATTAACCTCCTAAAGTTTACTCCACAACAAGATAATTAACTGTTAACTAGTCTGTCGCAAATACATGTAATAAAAATAATACTCCTGTCTCACCTCACTTATCAAGTTTTAAATTGTTTATCGTTGTAATATCAGGTCGACAAAATGACGTGATGTTACACAAATAGTGTATAATAACACACATGTTATTTATAGTGTCAAATAGAATTCAATCTTGACCGGGATAAACTAGCTTTGAATTCCTAGCCAAAGAATTGAATAATCATCTATCAAAAGGTATTTCCTCTAACATATTAAATGAACAAAACTCTCAGCTTTACAAATAAAGAAGGTTTGTCAATATCGTAATTTTTTCCACTCTACACAAATAATGTTCATAGGGATTAAGACTTCGGTCTTATCAAACGACTAGTATTTCTTAGATCGTCGACAGTTTATGTACAATAATGATATAACAATAGCATTCGATGTTTCTTCTGTTCTTGAAGTTAGATGTTGTTACATTAAAGTGCTCAAATTAAATTTAATAAGAATTTAATTTGAAGCTATGACACAATGTCAGAATACTTGAATTAAATAAAATTATAAAATTCGAGAGTCGAAACGACTAGTCTTCTATGAGGCAATATGATTCCTCAAACAACATTTTTAATGTTAGTTCCACAACTGATCCGTAGAATAAAATTGAAAAATAGATGAAAGGCAATCATCTCCTAAATAATCTTGAAGTATAAAAAACTTAACACACATCTGAAGTGTAAACTACATGAGAACACAGAAATACATGTAATGTGAAAATATGGAGAAATGAAAATATGGAGTAAGATCGTTGGCTCAGAATGTCACTAATCAAGCTCTATACTATAAATGAGATACACTGCTACCTTATTTGGACGAAAACTTGAAGATATATGTGAGTATTCCCACAATACCTTAGATGTTTCCTCAGTTCAAGATACTGAGATGGATCTGCATTCGAACCTCGGATCTGCGACCTCAGAGATAGGAAACGTCCCTCTCTGGAATTCACCAACATTCGCCTGGGCTCGAACGACATCCGTCTGGCAAATTCTTCTGTGTTGCTGGGCTACCCCTAGCATCTTGACAAATCTCTTCTGTAGAGTCTTCATTCTCCATCGTAAATATGTATCAGCCTCATCATTGGAATATATTATAGAAATATTCATATAAATGGTGAAGTAAATATTTCCATTGCTAATTGATGTTACATTAGTGTTCGTAGACTGACGAAAATGTACAAGATGGACCGTACACTACGTCTGTATTCAAGAATACGTTGTCTAACGAAGCTCCATCGTTGTATCTTAACTCCTGTTATCGAATATGTCTCTGGCGCATGACTATTTAGTTCATCATATCAACAATGTTAATTATGTTGAATGAAAACACTTGAAGAATAATGATAGTCATTCTGATATTATAATTAAATACAAGTTTTTCGGGCTTGTAGGCCGTGGTCCAGACAGGATATCTCCCGACGTTTCACCGGAAACTGCGTCCGGCACTATCAAGGGTTCCGCTCCTTTCCTTGGTCTGCAGTGGAATGAGGAAGATGCTTGAAATAATGGGTAACGGCTAGTAGTGGAGTATTGTTGTTTGAATATGACTGTTGGTTGGGTGGATCTTGGCGATGAACTAACGGCTGGAAGGTAGTTTGGATCTTCAAATTAGCATGGTGAGCCGAGTGTTCTCTTCGCATTCCGGCTGGATCGTCTGATCACACGTACATGTTGCGGGGTGCGGTGCGTGCTCCGGCTTCGGCGAAGGTTCTTCCCGCTACAGCCCGGCAGTCGACCAGGGAACACCTGACCCTCACAAGCTCGTTCGCCGAAGCCGGAGCACGCACCGCACCCCGCAACATGTACGTGAGATCAGACGATCCAGCCGGAATGCGAAGTGAACACTCGGCTCACCATGCTAATTTGAAGATCCAAACTACCTTCCAGCCGTTAGTTCATCGCCAAGATCCACCCAACCAACAGTCATATTCAAACAACAATACTCCACTACTAGCCGTTACCCATTATTTCAAGCCTCTTCCTCATTCCACTGCAGACCAAGGAAAGGAGCGGAACCCTTGATAATGCCGGACGCAGTTTCCGGTGAAACGTCGGGAGATATCCTGTCTGGACCACGGCCTACAAGCCCTAAAAACTTGTATTTAATTATGAACGCAAGCCGTGAAAGCCTAAGCTGTTATATCATTCTGATATTGTTTGTGTGTTGCGCCAATGTTACAAGTTCTCCGCTACTGTTCACTTGAACTGCGTTCTCCAACTTCACGTTGCAATTTAAAATGATATTCAGCTTTATTTCCAACACATTTGAAAATCTGTCTTAACAGGCTTATATTGTCGATACGGTAAGTTTTACAACGCTCGACTTTCACCAAAATGTAATATTCAACCAGTTCTTTATATATATTCCCTTAGTTAAATTCAGATCTCAATTATATAAGAGATATAATTAATTCAATGTTCCTCACAACTTCACGTAAAATGGAAGTGCGGCAAACTCCTACGCTCTACCTAGCTATCCTCGCGTCTCCACAAGTCGACAGTCGTCGCACTCGGACAAAGCCTTGGGATCTCCGTTAACCCAGTAAAAACACTTCCTCACCCTTCCAAGACTGCTGGAATAAGAACATCGATCCTTGGATCTCCCCCTCCAAGTCGAAATTTTGGCGGCCATATCAATCTCCCACCATAATTTTAGCGCGTAGATTACTAATGCTTATTACTGCGTAGATTAACCGATCTGCGGTTTTTAAAGTATCAGACATAATTTCTTTTAATTTTCTCTTCATTACCAAATAAGAAAATCTTCTTCTAAGGGCCTAAATGCATAATTTCATCATATTATGCAATTGAAGTTGATCCCGTCTTCAATAAGACCTCTTCTCATTGGCTCTGGGCTGGGATCCAATAGCATAATTTATAACAATATTTATAATATTAATTTCCAAACTCGCTGTTGCTATGCCAATTATAGCCTTCTAGAAGCGTCTATTGTGCAATATATCACGTGATCGGGCTCTCCCACAGCCTCGAGCTTGTAACACTACCCTCCTGTGCCACACTTCCAGAAATTATATTTTCTGGTTAAATTTTATCATGGGGACGGAAAATACTCTCATTTTGTCCCAAAATAATTCAATTTCCGGGGGCAGTACCTTCTTCAAGGCCACGGCCGCCTCCTTCCCTCTTCCTTGCCTATCCATCCTGACCATCCATTACCTTCCTTCCTGAGGCCCCTGTTCGCTTTGCTGGTGAGGCCGCCTGGGCGAGGTGCCAATCACACCTCACCAGTTGTATCCACTCCGATTAGATGTTCCCAGCTCTAGGACACTGCTCGTAGAGGCAGTAGTGGTGAGTTCCCTCGCTGTGTCCGTGGGATCCATGTTCCACCAACCTGGAGGGTAAACGACTAAGAAAAGAAGAAGAAATAAGTGTTACTGCCACCAATATGAGTGTGAAAAAGTCACTAAATGTCTAACAAGAAATAATTAAAAGCATCTTTTATATATTTAATAGTCGTCACCAGATATAGTGACAAAGCATGAAAATGGGAACCCTGGAGCTTCGTCCTCTGCATTGTGCTGCCATATGGTGGTTGAAATATAAATCATTTCAAGGAATTCTAGCTTGCGCTAGCATGCTGCACTCTGGTGAATGCGCCACGTGGCTGTTGGCTCTACCTAGGGCAGGGCCATCCAGTCATTGCGCTCTTAGAGCGCGGCCGCGCTCGGGGAGCACTGGGCAGTCAGACTAGCGCTCCTTCCCCTACCTCCACTACACTGTGGCAGCGAGGAGACGGACGATGTTCGGACCACGCTGACTAGATATTGTAACCGTTTTGTGGGGTCTGTGATGAAAACCACAACAAGTCCCACGTTTTGCTGCCACAGGTGTAACGGCTTCCCTGACGGGTGCTCACCATTAACTACTAAGTCTAAGAATGATCTATTGATTGGGCGCCAAGGTGCCAACACTAAGTTGAACCCTAAATTTATATTTCTATCAATCCCTAGCTTGCATAGAACACATATAATACTCATTACACTCAGACCGTGGTATGATGGAATCATTAACCCAGATAACATTTGCATTGGGAGAAGGAGGTTGTTTTATATCTAATGCTACCTACTGGAATCAAAGATTGCATTATGTAATGTACCCGATACCTAGTTGAGGCTATCGGCTACGCCAGCAGACATTAAGCCGTAGTTGAGATTTTGGGAAGAGTTAAGAAAAGATAGCGCTCAAATCGAGTCAAGAGGAATGTCAAGATGACGTAGAAGGTCTAGGATTAAGAAGGCACTGACCGCAGTCAGGCAGATGGAATTATGGATGGAAATATGAAGCTTTATTAAGATCTATATGGAACATGGTATTTAAACATCTCAGAAGAGAAGATATAACAAGCATTATACATGGTAATAATTTGAAGGAAGTCAGATAACCCTTAAGTTATTTTATAACTTAATAGCCGAGATGATGGGGGTTCGAGATTATATTTGTGACGCAAGAGCACAGAGGTGGGGAGAACGTCACGTGACTGCGCCAGGGAGGTTCAGGTCAATGCAGTCTAGAGACAGTCAGTTGAGCTCAGTGAGCCACGCAGTCGAGCTCTGTAAGCAGAGGAGTCAAGTACAGTTAGCACGGCAGTCGAGGTCAGACAGCGAGCTGAGTAGGACATATGCCGAGCGCATGGTAAAGGTCGCGCAACGAACAGCTTTTATCACGGATAGTGAAAGCGACAAGTTTAACTTCACCAAGCAGCGAACGAAAAGTAGGTCAGTGAGCCGGACGGAAACCCGCAGTAGGCAGCGTGAAGACCGGTTACAGAACCAGCTGTACGGACCAGGCAAGCATGAGGAGGCCGGGGTTCAGAACGGTACTGTAAAACGAGTTGGAGAACTTATTTCAAGCTGCAATTTGGTAACGCAGAACAGCATAGCAGAGTGGCATGGCGAGGCCAGCTTTATGTGGAGATTATTCTAGCATTGCAGTAGGGGCGAGCGGGTTGTTTCCAATCTTATACGCAAGCATTATGACAGAAGCTGAACTTCATTACAACATTGAGTTGGAACGTTTATTCAGCATTTGAATTGTACAGGCAGATAGTTACGAGATACTGCAACTGTGAACTTCGAATGAACATAGTTTTTCTTAATGACATTACGACTATGCATTTCATAACGCATTCCAAGTAACATTAACGATTTTATGCAAATGAAATGTTTCAGGCATATGCACTTATGAACTTTGGCACGTGCATTAATGCAATTCTTTCTTATGAAGTGTTATAAATTACCGAGTATGAACACAGGTACAGGGTGTTTCATAAACTTAGACACTCATATAAAATTTTATTTTATGAAAGTGAGACTTAGCAGTTATTGGAGATTGAACTTTCAACACTCAAACCGAACATTGTATGGAACAGTGGCGTAACGTAGAAGAAGAATAGGGGGTCCGCTGTTTCTATGAACTTTTTCGGGAGGATTTGGACAGTATCCGCTATGGATAACCAGCAGTTTATCATGTCGGAGTAAACGCAGACAGAGACGCGATGGCACCACAGAGCGATGGATTCGATTCCTGACGAGGAGGAGGTCCACCAGCTGATTCACTTGGGATTTGAAGGCAATCGTCATTGCGTGGGTGGAATGATATTCACGCCGATCTTTCGAGAAATTCATTACATAAGGAAAATCGACGATCTTTGAAATTTAATAACAGCTGATTATGAGAAGGTACTGTAAGAGTTATAACTTCCTGATACGATTATTTTCATGAATACTGGGCACACATGTATATTTTTCTAATAGCAGATACGATTATTTAGACATGGCTTTGACTTTATATGCTTCGAATTTTTTCTAGAATATGGCGTGACCATATGATATGGCAGGCATCATTATACGATATTCTCACCATTGGTTGGCTTTATTAAGCAGATGTTTGGTCTTTTAGACATTTTTTTTCAGTAAGGATAGTTTTCATGAAGAGTTTTTTTGTGTGACGAGTATTTCGAACTCGTGATCTGCAATTGATTATCTAAATTACTTCGTCAGTTCATTGCATACTAGCGAGTGTGTATTATTCATCAGTAGGGATTTTTTCCATTGGATTGTTTGGAGATATTAAGATGTTATTCACTGTAGTGAATGAATATCGCTTTTATATGACAACTAGAGACTTGTTGATTCCTATCTGGTACATTCACTCATTTAGTCTTCGAGATGGGGTCTTTCGTATTTATACGATTGTATGGTGGTTACTCATCTTACCCATCGTTCAGGGCACTATCATGTTAGTCGACGGGGCGAGGTCTTTCGTATTTATACGATTGTACGGTGGTTACTCATCTTACTTGCCATTGAGGGACTCATTTTTATCATCCGAGTGTACATGAGATTGTAAGAGAATCAAACAAGGAACTACTAGTCACATATCAGTCGAAATTTTGTTAAATAAAGTAAAGATAAATGTCAACAGGGTTACATTTGTAATTCTTGTTTGCCAGTCCAATATTTTGTTGCTATACTCTTTTGAGAGTACTTTCAGTTTAACAGCTGGTACAGCTGATGCTTTTGATGATTTTTATAATTGTGTTTGATACCTTTGAGAAGGATTTAAAGTAATTGAATCTTGTAAGATGAATCATTAATGGTCAGATTTATTTTAAGGCAGATTAGTATTGCAGATTTTGATATGAGAGATTATAGCACATTGGTGTTTTTCTGTGATGTGAATTATGAGAATTGTAAGAGAATTTATGCTATTTGAAAGCAGATCTTGAATTACTAAGGTAATCTTTTTTCCAATTGTGTAAGAAGTTGTCTAGATGTGATCAGAGTAATTACAGTTATTGGAGATTGTGTGCGTTGATAATTTGAAGCCAGTTATATATTTTTTGTAGATCATGCAACATGGTTAAGTGAAGTTTGTGATAGGCATTTTGTGGAAGTTGCCAAGTGATAGTTGCAATGTTGCTAATGTATTTTGAGGCAGACATGAGGTTGTCGAACCCAGTCTAGCGTAATTGTTGAGATTCAGGCTGTATGCTGAATATTTATGGAGTTTTGTGGAATAATTGTGGTATTCAAATGTGATATTTGAAGAAATGATGATATATAATGTCGTTGTGGATAGTCAGATCCAACGTGATGTCGTGATGGCAATAATATATTTTGGCATGATAAGTAAATACGAGATATAATTTGGAAGTGATAAAACTGTAAGACAACGTTCTATAACCCATATTAAACAATTTGTTAGGAAATTAAACAAATAAATAAAGTTGATGATACAAGATTTTCTGAGAATAATAATTAATGAAATAATAATCTGAAATTCAAGCATATTAATGATCTGACCTAATGAAATAAAAATCAGAATGACTAAATGAAATAATGAAAATCTAAATAACCAGAAGAATAAAATTTAAATAATTTGATAATACAAATTTTGGAATAAATCAACGAATTAAATAAATGGATGAATTAAAGATTGGATAAATAAACTGACTTAAGTAAATTAATAGATGTTTGGATAGATGATGAATAACTGAATTAGAAGGTGATAATTAATTAAAGAAGCTGATGATTAATGAATTTATATGGAATTAAAAATAAATTTAATTGAGATATATTTTGAGAAATTGCAACTTGAGTTGAGGAATTAAACAATTTGTATTGATGATTTAAGATGATTTAATCTGAAGTAGATGATAAAATAAGAGTGTGTGAATAATTAGAAAGTATAATGAAGTAATAATAATAATAATTTTCATTTCAATGATTTAATGGTGATGAGTTAATGATTCTGACAGGAATATGTTGAATTTTGAAATGAGAATTAATGAGAGAAATATTTAACTTTGATGATGATGATGATGATGATGATGACCAGTGAGCAGTGGATTTTCTGTAATTCACGAACAAGCAATTATTAATGACAATGTAAATAGTGTAAATTAATTATTCGATGTTTAGGAGCATTTTCTAACGTATTTAACATTTGAATTATGCCATGCAAGCCATAAATTACGTGATGTTTAAAATATGTGATTATAATGTGTATGTTTAGACAGATTAATAATTTTTCAAATCCACATTCATGATGTTGATTTAAAGAGAAATTAGGTCTCAGGTATCACAAATGTCAGTGACGAAAGACATAGTGCTACAGTGATCCTGAGAACCCAAGAGAACTTTAGAGATTTTTCCTGTTCTATGTGGATGAAATATTTTTGATTAGAAAAGAGATGGTTCGATTTTTGGACAATGACAATTTAACGTTGGCATTCGACCATGCTCTCAGGTAGGATGAATATTTAAAATGTCTGTCTGACTATCAAAGTGAAATAAATTTGTTTTTATCTTAGTTGTGATCTGATGATGGTGTGATTTACCTTTTTCTTTCCTTGTCTTGATTAAGGCTTAACCGGAAAGGATGTGGTTTGCTAGGAATTCAGTTGATGGCGCCCATTTATATTTGCATTTTTTTATTAAACTTAAGCCCGTAACGACCCTAGAGATACTTTGTCTCGTGTTACCCACTGCTTTTTCGAAAACTCAGCTGAATTTCCGACACATTCCTTATTTGACTAGAGGTTCATTTAACTCCGCTCTGTCCTGGAACTCCAGGAATGCGATGTAATGGCAGATGGGTCATCGCATCCCCAGGACGAACGGGTACAGAGAGAGAGGGAGAATTGGCTTTACCCACCTGTGGGGCTTCGATTTTGTTTATTCTATGGAATCACATCAGATTTAGGTTACTGAGAGATTGATCTCAAAATTAATTTAATGGTGTTATAAAATTTATTAAACTTAGTCAGACATTATACTTGTGTGCCCATTCCAGTGTTCATGTTAATCGTATTAGTATTATATCATGTTAGTTATAAGTCACATTTTTCCTATACCCAAGTGAATGCAGGAATTGAGACATTGTGATGTGTTGTTGTCTAACGTCTCTGAATAAAACGTCTATTGAAAATATAATTATGTTGCCGGAAGATTTAGCTAAGGTGTTAGGAGAGTTACAGAGTGGTATGTCTGGTATTGCAGAAACTATTTCTAAAATGGAAACGGAAGTTAAAGAACAGATAAATAGTTCAGAAGCTAGATTAGAAGCTAGATGTAAAGAAAATGTGCAAGCATTACAGACTAGCAATGAAGAAAATTTAAAATTATTACAGTCAACTAGTGAAGCAAATTTAAAGTCATTAGAGACTAGGTTACAGTCAAATAGTGAAGCTAACTTGAAGGATAGTTTTAAATCATTAGAAGAAAGATTACAATCAAATAGTGAGGATAATTTTAAATCATTGGAAGAGAAATTACAAGCTCGTAGTGAAGAAACTAACACTGAGTTAGAAAACAAGTTAACTAGATTGGAGAATAGATTAACTTTAAAGAATAATGAAATGCTTAAGACTTTACAATTAGATATAATTGCAGTAAATATGAAAGGAGAGGAAAATGTTCAAATATTAAGAAAGAATATTATTGAATTAGAAAGTAGAGGAGAAGAAAACATTCTTACTTTAGGAACAGACGTTATGTCTATACAGAAAGACATTAAATCGGATGTATCGAAGTTGAGATTCGACATTGATGGTTTAGTGGCAGATGTAGGCAAAATTCAAGAGTGGTCTACCGAAGTATCTTTCGAAACTAAAATCAAAGGTCTAGAGATGAATCTAGGTAATGAGATTAAAGATTTAAAGTCAGTAATTGGAACCATTAAAGAGGAAGTCTTAGGAGAGGTTAATTCTAATTTAAAATCATTAGAGAATCAATTGCAGAAAGATATTAGGAAGATGGATGATGATATAGAGCAAAAGGTTAATGAAAACTTAGCTTTATTCAAAAATAGAGTCGGTGCAATCGTGGAAGAACGGTATAGTGAGGTCGATGCCGAAGCAAAAGAAAAACGTGCAGGATTAGATGAGAAATTAATCGCAGGTATGGCGAACTTAGAAGCGAGATTTACGGAGAACAAGGAAGCGATGAAGATAGATTCAACTCTATTTAGGACAGATGTTGATCTGTTAAAGGAACAAGTCGCGTCAGTAAAGAATACATGCGAAGACAAGATAGACAAGCTGAAAAACGATTTAGAAGAGAGTAACAAAACGCAGAATGTTACGTCGTTAGATGAGTTGAAGACTCAGGTCAAGACCGTAGAGAAACTGGCAGAAGATAGGATAACTAAACTAGAATCTATGATTAATAGTTTCTCAAGTCAAAATATTACATCAGGGGAAATATCGATAAATCAGACAGCGATAGACCGCAGTATGAGTAATCAAGAAGTTAGCATGGGAGAAGACCGTCAAACGCAACAGAATGTGACATTCGAAAGGGCAAGTTCAACCCCTCAGGATAATCCGAGTTCGAATAGGAGTACGTTGGGTACAAGTGAACGATACTCAGGTCCAGTTACCATTATCAGAAATCTGGATGACAAGCCGAGGAAGTTTTCAGGAAACACAGGAGTCACACCAGTCGAATTTCTGCGAGATATTCGAGACTACATGGCGGAACATAGAGTAGCCAAGGAAAGAGAACTAAGGATAGTCGAACGCGCCTTAGACGGGTCTGCGTTAACTTGGTTTAGAGCATTCAGAAGTAATTTTGCGAATATGGAGCAATTTGCAATAGCATTCTTAAGGAGATTTTGGAGTGCAGAGGATCAGCTGAACGTAAGAGCAGAAATGTACTCGAAGCGTTATTCTACGTCACATCCGACGCATTATGCCAATTATTTTACTTCACAATTGGCTAAATTACAGTTTCTGATTCCTCCATTGCCAGAAGAAGAGCTTTTGCAAGCTATAGCGAGACAGTTACCGATTGAGGTACAGCGATCACTCATAGCGTCGGGAGCAAACACACTTGAGCACTATGACGACATTTTACGGCGATGCGATTAGACTATACAAGCGCTCAAGTTACACCTAGAAATGCAAGAAACGACAATCGAATCACGCAAGAGGTGAATGCGGTAGTCGTTGATAACGCAGCTCAGACGGACAGAAGAGATTCCTGGGAAAACAGAAGGAACGAAGGAAATCGAGGAAACATCCGTAACGTTCGTGGAAATGATCGATATAGAGGACCATATGAGAGGCCATACGATCAGGAAGCAAGAGACAGCCGATACAGAAATTATAATCAGAATTCCAGATATCAAGATAGGAATCGATACAACAATAGATATCGTGGTAGAAACAACTGGAGCCAAGGTCAACAGTCTAATAGGAACGACAGGCAAGATGGCCGAAGAAATGAGCCAAATGAAAGACGAGATAATCGTGAATATGAGAGATCGAGGCAAGAAAGTAGACAGCCTAATACACCACCCGAGGAGACAGTCAGAGATGTCAATCGAGCAAGCACGAGTAATGAAGGAAGAAACAGACGTCAAAGTAATACAGAATCAAGATGCTAATCATTGGAAGTCAATCATCATTGATGAGAGTCAGAAAGTACCATCATGCTGAATAAGAGGATTGTAGAGCTATCGTGTACATGTGTTATATATAGAATGCCTGAGAGTGTATTTTTTTTTCTCAATCCTGATAAAAAAGGAGATGTACGGGAGAGATGTACCCGATACCTAGTTGAGGCTATCGGCTACGCCAGCAGACATTAAGCCGTAGTTGAGATTTTGGGAAGAGTTAAGAAAAGATAGCGCTCAAATCGAGTCAAGAGGAATGTCAAGATGACGTAGAAGGTCTAGGATTAAGAAGGCACTGACCGCAGTCAGGCAGATGGAATTATAGATGGAAATATGAAGCTTTATTAAGATCTATATGGAACATGGTATTTAAACATCTCAGAAGAGAAGATATAACAAGCATTATACATGGTAATAATTTGAAGGAAGTCAGATAACCCTTAAGTTATTTTATAACTTAATAGCCGAGATGATGGGGGTTCGAGATTATATTTGTGACGCAAGAGCACAGAGGTGGGGAGAACGTCACGTGACTGCGCCAGGGAGGTTCAGGTCAATGCAGTCTAGAGACAGTCAGTTGAGCTCAGTGAGCCACGCAGTCGAGCTCTGTAAGCAGAGGAGTCAAGTACAGTTAGCACGGCAGTCGAGGTCAGACAGCGAGCTGAGTAGGACATATGCCGAGCGCATGGTAAAGGTCGCGCAGCGAACAGCTTTTATCACGGATAGTGAAAGCGACAAGTTTAACTTCACCAAGCAGCGAACGAAAAGTAGGTCAGTGAGCCGGGCGGAAACCCGCAGTAGGCAGCGTGAAGACCGGTTACAGAACCAGCTGTACGGGCCAGGCAAGCATGAGGAGGCCGGGGTTCAGAACGGTACTGTAAAACGAGTTGGAGAACTTATTTCAAGCTGCAATTTGGTAACGCAGAACAGCATAGCAGAGTGGCATGGCGAGGCCAGCTTTATGTGGAGATTATTCTAGCATTGCAGTAGGGGCGAGCGGGTTGTTTCCAATCTTATACGCAAGCATTATGACAGAAGCTGAACTTCATTACAACATTGAGTTGGAACGTTTATTCAGCATTTGAATTGTACAGGCAGATAGTTACGAGATACTGCAACTGTGAACTTCGAATGAACATAGTTTTTCTTAATGACATTACGACTATGCATTTCATAACGCATTCCAAGTAACATTAACGATTTTATGCAAATGAAATGTTTCAGGCATATGCACTTATGAACTTTGGCACGTGCATTAATGCAATTCTTTCTTATGAAGTGTTATAAATTACCGAGTATGAACACAGCTACAGGGTGTTTCATAAACTTAGACACTCATACAAAATTTTATTTTATGAAAGTGAGACTTAGCAGTTATTGGAGATTGAACTTTCAACACTCAAACCGAACATTGTATGGAACAGTGGCGTAACGTAGAAGAAGAATAGGGGGTCCGCTGTTTCTATGAACTTTTTCGGGAGGATTTGGACAGTATCCGCTATGGATAACCAGCAGTTTATCATGTCGGAGTAAACGCAGACAGAGACGCGATGGCACCACAGAGCGATGGATTCGATTCCTGACGAGGAGGAGGTCCACCAGCTGATTCACTTGGGATTTGAAGGCAATCGTCATTGCGTGGGTGGAATGATATTCACGCCGATCTTTCGAGAAATTCATTACATAAGGAAAATCGACGATCTTTGAAATTTAATAACAGCTGATTATGAGAAGGTACTGTAAGAGTTATAACTTCCTGATACGATTATTTTCATGAATACTGGGCACACATGTATATTTTTCTAATAGCAGATACGATTATTTAGACATGGCTTTGACTTTATATGCTTCGAATTTTTTCTAGAATATGGCGTGACCATATGATATGGCAGGCATCATTATACGATATTCTCACCATTGGTTGGCTTTATTAAGCAGATGTTTGGTCTTTTAGACATTTTTTTTTTCAGTAAGGATAGTTTTCATGAAGAGTTTTTTTGTGTGACGAGTATTTCGAACTCGTGATCTGCAATTGATTATCTAAATTACTTCGTCAGTTCATTGCATACTAGCGAGTGTGTATTATTCATCAGTAGGGATTTTTTCCATTGGATTGTTTGGAGATATTAAGATGTTATTCACTGTAGTGAATGAATATCGCTTTTATATGACAACTAGAGACTTGTTGATTCCTATCTGGTACATTCACTCATTTAGTCTTCGAGATGGGGTCTTTCGTATTTATACGATTGTATGGTGGTTACTCATCTTACCCATCGTTCAGGGCACTATCATGTTAGTCGACGGGGCGAGGTCTTTCGTATTTATACGATTGTACGGTGGTTACTCATCTTACTTGCCATTGAGGGACTCATTTTTATCATCCGAGTGTACATGAGATTGTAAGAGAATCAAACAAGGAACTACTAGTCACATATCAGTCGAAATTTTGTTAAATAAAGTAAAGATAAATGTCAACAGGGTTACATTTGTAATTCTTGTTTGCCAGTCCAATATTTTGTTGCTATACTCTTTTGAGAGTACTTTCAGTTTAACAGCTGGTACAGCTGATGCTTTTGATGATTTTTATAATTGTGTTTGATACCTTTGAGAAGGATTTAAAGTAATTGAATCTTGTAAGATGAATCATTAATGGTCAGATTTATTTTAAGGCAGATTAGTATTGCAGATTTTGATATGAGAGATTATAGCACATTGGTATTTTTCTTTGATGTGAATTATGAGAATTGTAAGAGAATTTATGCTATTTGAAAGCAGATCTTGAATTACTAAGGTAATCTTTTTTCCAATTGTGTAAGAAGTTGTCTAGATGTGATCAGAGTAATTACAGTTATTGGAGATTGTGTGCGTTGATAATTTGAAGCCAGTTATATATTTTTTGTAGATCATGCAACATGGTTAAGTGAAGTTTGTGATAGGCATTTTGTGGAAGTTGCCAAGTGATAGTTGCAATGTTGCTAATGTATTTTGAGGCAGACATGAGGTTGTCGAACCCAGTCTAGCGTAATTGTTGAGATTCAGGCTGTATGCTGAATATTTATGGAGTTTTGTGGAATAATTGTGGTATTCAAATGTGATATTTGAAGAAATGATGATATATAATGTCGTTGTGGATAGTCAGATCCAACGTGATGTCGTGATGGCAATAATATATTTTGGCATGATAAGTAAATACGAGATATAACTTGGAAGTGATAAAACTGTAAGACAACGTTCTATAACCCATATTAAACAATTTGTTAGGAAATTAAACAAATAAATAAAGTTGATGATACAAGATTTTCTGAGAATAATAATTAATGAAATAATAATCTGAAATTCAAGCATATTAATGATCTGACCTAATGAAATAAAAATCAGAATGACTAAATGAAATAATGAAAATCTAAATAACCAGAAGAATAAAATTTAAATAATTTGATAATATAAATTTTGGAATAAATCAACGAATTAAATAAATGGATGAATTAAAGATTGGATAAATAAACTGACTTAAGTAAATTAATAGATGTTTGGATAGATGATGAATAACTGAATTAGAAGGTGATAATTAATTAAAGAAGCTGATGATTAATGAATTTATATGGAATTAAAAATAAATTTAATTGAGATATATTTTGAGAAATTGCAACTTGAGTTGAGGAATTAAACAATTTGTATTGATGATTTAAGATGATTTAATCTGAAGTAGATGATAAAATAAGAGTGTGTGAATAATTAGAAAGTATAATGAAGTAATAATAATAATAATTTTCATTTCAATGATTTAATGGTGATGAGTTAATGATTCTGACAGGAATATGTTGAATTTTGAAATGAGAATTAATGAGAGAAATATTTAACTTTGATGATGATGATGATGATGATGATGACCAGTGAGGAGTGGATTTTCTGTAATTCACGAACAAGCAATTATTAATGACAATGTAAATAGTGTAAATTAATTATTCGATGTTTAGGAGCATTTTCTAACGTATTTAACATTTGAATTATGCCATGCAAGCCATAAATTACGTGATGTTTAAAATATGTGATTATAATGTGTATGTTTAGACAGATTAATAATTTTTCAAATCCACATTCATGATGTTGATTTAAAGAGAAATTAGGTCTCAGGTATCACAAATGTCAGTGACGAAAGACATAGTGCTACAGTGATCCTGAGAACCCAAGAGAACTTTAGAGATTTTTCCTGTTCTATGTGGTTGAAATATTTTTGATTAGAAAAGAGATGGTTCGGTTTTTTGACAATGACAATTTAACGTTGGCATTCGACCATGCTCTCAGGTAGGATGAATATTTAAAATGTCTGTCTGACTATCAAAGTGAAATAAATTTGTTTTTATCTTAGTTGTGATCTGATGATGGTGTGATTTACCTTTTTCTTTCCTTGTCTTGATTAAGGCTTAACCGGAAAGGATGTGGTTTGCTAGGAATTCAGTTGATGGCGCCCATTTATATTTGCATTTTTTTTATTAAACTTAAGCCCGTAACGACCCTAGAGATACTTTGTCTCGTGTTACCCACTGCTTTTTCGAAAACTCAGCTGAATTTCCGACACATTCCTTATTTGACTAGAGGTTCATTTAACTCCGCTCTGTCCTGGAACTCCAGGAATGCGATGTAATGGCAGATGGGTCATCGAATCCCCAGGACGAACGGGTACAGAGAGAGAGGGAGAATTGGCTTTACCCACCTGTGGGGCTTCGATTTTGTTTATTCTATGGAATCACATCAGATTTAGGTTACTGAGAGATTGATCTCAAAATTAATTTAATGGTGTTATATAATTTATTAAACTTAGTCAGACAATATACTTGTGTGCCCATTCCAGTGTTCATGTTAATCGTATTAGTATTATATCATGTTAGTTATAAGTCACATTTTTCCTATACCCAAGTGAATGCAGGAATTGAGACATTGTGATGTGTTGTTGTCTAACGTCTCTGAATAAAACGTCTATTGAAAATATAATTATGTTGCCGGAAGATTTAGCTAAGGTGTTAGGAGAGTTACAGAGTGGTATGTCTGGTATTGCAGAAACTATTTCTAAAATGGAAACGGAAGGTAAAGAACAGATAAATAGTTCAGAAGCTAGATTAGAAGCTAGATGTAAAGAAAATGTGCAAGCATTACAGACTAGCAATGAAGAAAATTTAAAATTATTACAGTCAACTAGTGAAGCAAATTTAAAGTCATTAGAGACTAGGTTACAGTCAAATAGTGAAGCTAACTTGAAGGATAGTTTTAAATCATTAGAAGAAAGATTACAATCAAATAGTGAGGATAATTTTAAATCATTGGAAGAGAAATTACAAGCTCGTAGTGAAGAAACTAACACTGAGTTAGAAAACAAGTTAACTAGATTGGAGAATAGATTAACTTTAAAGAATAATGAAATGCTTAAGACTTTACAATTAGATATAATTGCAGTAAATATGAAAGGAGAGGAAAATGTTCAAATATTAAGAAAGAATATTATTGAATTAGAAAGTAGAGGAGAAGAAAACATTCTTACTTTAGGAACAGACGTTATGTCTATACAGAAAGACATTAAATCGGATGTATCGAAGTTGAGATTCGACATTGATGGTTTAGTGGCAGATGTAGGCAAAATTCAAGAGTGGTCTACCGAAGTATCTTTCGAAACTAAAATCAAAGGTCTAGAGATGAATCTAGGTAATGAGATTAAAGATTTAAAGTCAGTAATTGGAACCATTAAAGAGGAAGTCTTAGGAGAGGTTAATTCTAATTTAAAATCATTAGAGAATCAATTGCAGAAAGATATTAGGAAGATGGATGATGATATAGAGCAAAAGGTTAATGAAAACTTAGCTTTATTCAAAAATAGAGTCGGTGCAATCGTGGAAGAACGGTATAGTGAGGTCGATGCCGAAGCAAAAGAAAAACGTGCAGGATTAGATGAGAAATTAATCGCAGGTATGGCGAACTTAGAAGCGAGATTTACGGAGAACAAGGAAGCGATGAAGATAGATTCAACTCTATTTAGGACAGATGTTGATCTGTTAAAGGAACAAGTCGCGTCAGTAAAGAATACATGCGAAGACAAGATAGACAAGCTGAAAAACGATTTAGAAGAGAGTAACAAAACGCAGAATGTTACGTCGTTAGATGAGTTGAAGACTCAGGTCAAGACCGTAGAGAAACTGGCAGAAGATAGGATAACTAAACTAGAATCTATGATTAATAGTTTCTCAAGTCAAAATATTACATCAGGGGAAATATCGATAAATCAGACAGCGATAGACCGCAGTATGAGTAATCAAGAAGTTAGCATGGGAGAAGACCGTCAAACGCAACAGAATGTGACATTCGAAAGGGCAAGTTCAACCCCTCAGGATAATCCGAGTTCGAATAGGAGTACGTTGGGTACAAGTGAACGATACTCAGGTCCAGTTACCATTATCAGAAATCTGGATGACAAGCCGAGGAAGTTTTCAGGAAACACAGGAGTCACACCAGTCGAATTTCTGCGAGATATTCGAGACTACATGGCGGAACATAGAGTAGCCAAGGAAAGAGAACTAAGGATAGTCGAACGCGCCTTAGACGGGTCTGCGTTAACTTGGTTTAGAGCATTCAGAAGTAATTTTGCGAATATGGAGCAATTTGCAATAGCATTCTTAAGGAGATTTTGGAGTGCAGAGGATCAGCTGAACGTAAGAGCAGAAATGTACTCGAAGCGTTATTCTACGTCACATCCGACGCATTATGCCAATTATTTTACTTCACAATTGGCTAAATTACAGTTTCTGATTCCTCCATTGCCAGAAGAAGAGCTTTTGCAAGCTATAGCGAGACAGTTACCGATTGAGGTACAGCGATCACTCATAGCGTCGGGAGCAAACACACTTGAGCACTATGACGACATTTTACGGCGATGCGATTAGACTATACAAGCGCTCAAGTTACACCTAGAAATGCAAGAAACGACAATCGAATCACGCAAGAGGTGAATGCGGTAGTCGTTGATAACGCAGCTCAGACGGACAGAAGAGATTCCTGGGAAAACAGAAGGAACGAAGGAAATCGAGGAAACATCCGTAACGTTCGTGGAAATGATCGATATAGAGGACCATATGAGAGGCCATACGATCAGGAAGCAAGAGACAGCCGATACAGAAATTATAATCAGAATTCCACATATCAAGATAGGAATCGATACAACAATAGATATCGTGGTAGAAACAACTGGAGCCAAGGTCAACAGTCTAATAGGAACGACAGGCAAGATGGCCGAAGAAATGAGCCAAATGAAAGACGAGATAATCGTGAATATGAGAGATCGAGGCAAGAAAGTAGACAGCCTAATACACCACCCGAGGAGACAGTCAGAGATGTCAATCGAGCAAGCACGAGTAATGAAGGAAGAAACAGACGTCAAAGTAATACAGAATCAAGATGCTAATCATTGGAAGTCAATCATCATTGATGAGAGTCAGAAAGTACCATCATGCTGAATAAGAGGATTGTAGAGCTATCGTGTACATGTGTTATATATAGAATGCCTGAGAGTGTATTTTTTTCTCAATCCTGATAAAAAAGGAGATGTACGGGAGAGATGTACCCGATACCTAGTTGAGGCTATCGGCTACGCCAGCAGACATTAAGCCGTAGTTGAGATTTTGGGAAGAGTTAAGAAAAGATAGCGCTCAAATCGAGTCAAGAGGAATGTCAAGATGACGTAGAAGGTCTAGGATTAAGAAGGCACTGACCGCAGTCAGGCAGATGGAATTATGGATGGAAATATGAAGCTTTATTAAGATCTATATGGAACATGGTATTTAAACATCTCAGAAGAGAAGATATAACAAGCATTATACATGGTAATAATTTGAAGGAAGTCAGATAACCCTTAAGTTATTTTATAACTTAATAGCCGAGATGATGGGGGTTCGAGATTATATTTGTGACGCAAGAGCACAGAGGTGGGGAGAACGTCACGTGACTGCGCCAGGGAGGTTCAGGTCAATGCAGTCTAGAGACAGTCAGTTGAGCTCAGTGAGCCACGCAGTCGAGCTCTGTAAGCAGAGGAGTCAAGTACAGTTAGCACGGCAGTCGAGGTCAGACAGCGAGCTGAGTAGGACATATGCCGAGCGCATGGTAAAGGTCGCGCAGCGAACAGCTTTTATCACGGATAGTGAAAGCGACAAGTTTAACTTCACCAAGCAGCGAACGAAAAGTAGGTCAGTGAGCCGGGCGGAAACCCGCAGTAGGCAGCGTGAAGACCGGTTACAGAACCAGCTGTACGGGCCAGGCAAGCATGAGGAGGCCGGGGTTCAGAACGGTACTGTAAAACGAGTTGGAGAACTTATTTCAAGCTGCAATTTGGTAACGCAGAACATCATAGCAGAGTGGCATGGCGAGGCCAGCTTTATGTGGAGATTATTCTAGCATTGCAGTAGGGGCGAGCGGGTTGTTTCCAATCTTATACGCAAGCATTATGACAGAAGCTGAACTTCATTACAACATTGAGTTGGAACGTTTATTCAGCATTTGAATTGTACAGGCAGATAGTTACGAGATACTGCAACTGTGAACTTCGAATGAACATAGTTTTTCTTAATGACATTACGACTATGCATTTCATAACACATTCCAAGTAACATTAACGATTTTATGCAAATGAAATGTTTCAGGCATATGCACTTATGAACTTTGGCACGTGCATTAATGCAATTCTTTCTTATGAAGTGTTATAAATTACCGAGTATGAACACAGCTACAGGGTGTTTCATAAACTTAGACACTCATATAAAATTTTATTTTATGAAAGTGAGACTTAGCAGTTATTGGAGATTGAACTTTCAACACTCAAACCGAACATTGTATGGAACAGTGGCGTAACGTAGAAGAGGAATAGGGGGTCCGCTGTTTCTATGAACTTTTTCGGGAGGATTTGGACAGTATCCGCTATGGATAACCAGCAGTTTATCATGTCGGAGTAAACGCAGACAGAGACGCGATGGCACCACAGAGCGATGGATTCGATTCCTGACGAGGAGGAGGTCCACCAGCTGATTCACTTGGGATTTGAAGGCAATCGTCATTGCGTGGGTGGAATGATATTCACGCCGATCTTTCGAGAAATTCATTACATAAGGAAAATCGACGATCTTTGAAATTTAATAACAGCTGATTATGAGAAGGTACTGTAAGAGTTATAACTTCCTGATACGATTATTTTCATGAATACTGGGCACACATGTATATTTTTCTAATAGCAGATACGATTATTTAGACATGGCTTTGACTTTATATGCTTCGAATTTTTTCTAGAATATGGCGTGACCATATGATATGGCAGGCATCATTATACGATATTCTCACCATTGGTTGGCTTTATTAAGCAGATGTTTGGTCTTTTAGACATTTTTTTTTCAGTAAGGATAGTTTTCATGAAGAGTTTTTTTGTGTGACGAGTATTTCGAACTCGTGATCTGCAATTGATTATCTAAATTACTTCGTCAGTTCATTGCATACTAGCGAGTGTGTATTATTCATCAGTAGGGATTTTTTCCATTGGATTGTTTGGAGATATTAAGATGTTATTCACTGTAGTGAATGAATATCGCTTTTATATGACAACTAGAGACTTGCTGATTCCTATCTGGTACATTCACTCATTTAGTCTTCGAGATGGGGTCTTTCGTATTTATACGATTGTATGGTGGTTACTCATCTTACCCATCGTTCAGGGCACTATCATGTTAGTCGACGGGGCGAGGTCTTTCGTATTTATACGATTGTACGGTGGTTACTCATCTTACTTGCCATTGAGGGACTCATTTTTATCATCCGAGTGTACATGAGATTGTAAGAGAATCAAACAAGGAACTACTAGTCACATATCAGTCGAAATTTTGTTAAATAAAGTAAAGATAAATGTCAACAGGGTTACATTTGTAATTCTTGTTTGCCAGTCCAATATTTTGTTGCTATACTCTTTTGAGAGTACTTTCAGTTTAACAGCTGGTACAGCTGATGCTTTTGATGATTTTTATAATTGTGTTTGATACCTTTGAGAAGGATTTAAAGTAATTGAATCTTGTAAGATGAATCATTAATGGTCAGATTTATTTTAAGGCAGATTAGTATTGCAGATTTTGATATGAGAGATTATAGCACATTGGTATTTTTCTTTGATGTGAATTATGAGAATTGTAAGAGAATTTATGCTATTTGAAAGCAGATCTTGAATTACTAAGGTAATCTTTTTTCCAATTGTGTAAGAAGTTGTCTAGATGTGATCAGAGTAATTACAGTTATTGGAGATTGTGTGCGTTGATAATTTGAAGCCAGTTATATATTTTTTGTAGATCATGCAACATGGTTAAGTGAAGTTTGTGATAGGCATTTTGTGGAAGTTGCCAAGTGATAGTTGCAATGTTGCTAATGTATTTTGAGGCAGACATGAGGTTGTCGAACCCAGTCTAGCGTAATTGTTGAGATTCAGGCTGTATGCTGAATATTTATGGAGTTTTGTGGAATAATTGTGGTATTCAAATGTGATATTTGAAGAAATGAGGATATATAATGTCGTTGTGGATAGTCAGATCCAACGTGATGTCGTGATGGCAATAATATTTTTTGGCATGATAATTAAATACGAGATATAACTTGGAAGTGATAAAACTGTAAGACAACGTTCTATAACCCATATTAAACAATTTGTTAGGAAATTAAACAAATAAATAAAGTTGATGATACAAGATTTTCTGAGAATAATAATTAATGAAATAATAATCTGAAATTCAAGCATATTAATGATCTGACCTAATGAAATAAAAATCAGAATGACTAGATGAAATAATGAAAATCTAAATAACCAGAAGAATAAAATTTAAATAATTTGATAAATTAAATTTTGGAATAAATCAACGAATTAAATAAATGGATGAATTAAAGATTGGATAAATAAACTGACTTAAGTAAATTAATAGATGTTTGGATAGATGATGAATAACTGAATTAGAAGGTGATAATTAATTAAAGAAGCTGATGATTAATGAATTTATATGGAATTAAAAATAAATTTAATTGAGATATATTTTGAGAAATTGCAACTTGAGTTGAGGAATTAAACAATTTGTATTGATGATTTAAGATGATTTAATCTGAAGTAGATGATAAAATAAGAGTGTGTGAATAATTAGAAAGTATAATGAAGTAATAATAATAATAATTTTCATTTCAATGATTTAATGGTGATGAGTTAATGATTCTGACAGGAATATGTTGAATTTTGAAATGAGAATTAATGAGAGAAATATTTAACTTTGATGATGATGATGATGATGATGATGACCAGTGAGCAGTGGATTTTCTGTAATTCACGAACAAGCAATTATTAATGACAATGTAAATAGTGTAAATTAATTATTCGATGTTTAGGAGCATTTTCTAACGTATTTAACATTTGAATTATGCCATGCAAGCCATAAATTACGTGATGTTTAAAATATGTGATTATAATGTGTATGTTTAGACAGATTAATAATTTTTCAAATCCACATTCATGATGTTGATTTAAAGAGAAATTAGGTCTCAGGTATCACAAATGTCAGTGACGAAAGACATAGTGCTACAGTGATCCTGAGAACCCAAGAGAACTTTAGAGATTTTTCCTGTTCTATGTGGATGAAATATTTTTTATTAGAAAAGAGATGGTTCGATTTTTGGACAATGACAATTTAACGTTGGCATTCGACCATGCTCTCAGGTAGGATGAATATTTATAATGTCTGTCTGACTATCAAAGTGAAATAAATTTGTTTTTATCTTAGTTGTGATCTGATGATGGTGTGATTTTCCTTTTTCTTTCCTTGTCTTGATTAAGGCTTAACCGGAAAGGATGTGGTTTGCTAGGAATTCAGTTGATGGCGCCCATTTATATTTGCATTTTTTTAATTAAACTTAAGCCCGTAACGACCCTAGAGATACTTTGTCTCGTGTTACCCACTGCTTTTTCGATAACTCAGCTGAATTTCCGACACATTCCTTATTTGACTAGAGGTTCATTTAACTCCGCTCTGTCCTGGAACTCCAGGAATGCGATGTAATGGCAGATGGGTCATCGCATCCCCAGGACGAACGGGTACAGTAAGGAATTAATTTAATTGCCAGACAAAACATATCAGTGGTAATTTGAATAATAATAATAAAATGGAGCATAAAGAATGTATCATTACCACGAGCAAAGTATTTGAATTTGGAGGTTGGATGAATTTACAGAAGTTAAGATTATTTCCAAGCTTGAATTTACTGAATTAACGGAGAGAATTAAACAAAACGAAACAGTTATCAGTTGGCAGTCAAAGTGAAAGGTCGTGTTTTTCCCGAGCTCTCAGGTGTGCTGAAATGGGTTGTTCTCTGGAGTGTTATCGGGCGAGGATCGGACTGTGGTATGCGAAGGGTAGTCGGGATTTCCGGTGATTGTGTGTGCGTACGGGACCTAGCAACTTGTGGTTCATAGCCCTAGTGATAGCTGCATTGCTAGTTATTGGTGGAGTGGAAGTGAATCCAGGGCCTGTTACTCCAAATGTGAATCAGGCAAATGATCCAGTGGCAGCTTTAAAGTGTTCGACGTGCAGTAAAACATTGAAGAATGGTGTTGAGTGTGGACTATGTGAGAAGTGGTTTCACTTCGGCTGTATTAAGGTCAAGAAGGAGGATTGTGATGTCGGAAATTAGTTTTGTAAAGTATGTGATACGCCGGACTGTTTGAGGGTGCAATTCAAAGCAAGGGATCAAATAATACAGGAACTTGGAGCAAAGCTTCGTGAATCAGAAAAAAACGGTGAAGGATGTGACTGAACGGCTTTCTACGGGGATCAGTGTGGAAGAGGGCGTGCAGGAGCAAACTGAGGATGACGTTATCATAATGGGTGATTCAATGATACGATGGAGTGCGAATATCTCGAGGAAATCAGGTGCGAAAGTGCGGTGTTATCCGGGGATTAAAATTGACCAGCTTGCCCAACAAGTGGAACAATCAAATGTAGAGGACTGTGACAAAGTTAAAGTGTTGGTGCTACATGTTGGGACGAACGATTTGAAGAAGAGGGCTACAGCTGATTACATCATGGGGGAGCTCTACGAACTAGGCAGAAAAGCTAAAAGCAAGTTTAGAAATGCAAAAATTATAATGAGTGGCATTGTTCGGTGGGGAGATGTTCCGTTAAGGCGAGTTAAGACTGTAAATGACCGCATGGACTGGGTATGTGCACAACTGGGATTAGTGTACGTAGAAGCGGACTGCTGGATTGGTGGCCGTGACTTCGCCCGAGACGGGCTGCATCTAAATCGACGGGGCGCTTTTAACCTAGGGAGCCTACATGACAGGGTCATCGGTTCGAGCCGGCTTTTGTGAGGAGGAGCAGGTCCAGAGGTTGCCAGCCGATGGGAACAGAAGGGGCTATTTCGAGATATTTGCTGCGGAGGTAAGACTCTAAGATTACTGCAGGTTAATTGTCAGAGTTTAGGAAATTAATTAATTGAATTTTGGAATCTTGTAGAGACGTATTCTCCGGACATTGTCATTGCAACTGAATCTTGGTTATATGCGGACATAAATAGTAGCGAAATAATTCAAGGGACCTACGAAATGTACAGAAGGGATCGGGGGAAGCGAGGTGGTGGGCTATTTATTTGTGTGCGCAAAAATATAGGTAGTTTCTTAAAGTGGGCTGATATGGATCATGAAATGTTATGTGTACAAATTTCGGATAAAGGAAATAAATTCCCTCTTCAGGTTATAGGGGCGTATAGAGCACCGAAAGATAACTTTTCTCTCCTCGAAACACTGTATGATAAAACTTGTACGGGTAATGCTATGAAAAAGAGCATAATAATTGCTGGAGATTTAAACCTCCCCAAAGTAGACTGGTCTGGTGAGTCAACTAGCTGTAGTCAAGCCCAAAGCGCTGCAAATAAATTCTTAAGGGAGGGGGGATTTTCCCAAGTAGTTGACTTCCCAACTAGAGACAATAATACCTTAGATGTTTATCTCGTAAGGCCTGTAGAGCTGTATATTAACTGTCTGAAAGTACCAGGAATTAGTGACCATTCTGGGGTTGAATTAAATATTAGATATGGTGACATTACAAAATTAGACTCTGATGTAGCAAAAAAGATCATATTCCAGTATCGCAGGGCGGATCAGGGCAAGCTTCAGGGGTATTTGGATGAGCTATTTGTAGGATGGGCATCGGAAGGAAATCACATTAATATCCTGTGGACTAACTTTTTGAAAATTTTAAATAGCGCTGTTGATAAATTTGTCCCATTTAAATTGCTGAAACAAAACCCAGATCCTGAGTATTACACACGAGAAATTAGGAGTCTAAAACGGAAAATTAGGAAATTATACAATAAAAGACATGATAGTGACAAGTATATGTTGAAATTTAAGTCCTTATCAAGAGAGCTCGTCTTAAAAAAGAGGGGTGCTCATGACAGTTATATGCAAGGTTTACTTGGTTCGGGAGGTGATGGGTGGAAAAAAAATACAGTTATGTTAGGAGAAGAAAGGGAAATACAAATAATTTGTCGATGATAATGTCCGGTGACGGTAAATTAATTACTGAGAAACCGGCCATTGCTAATGAATTAAATGTCTTTTACGGTAGTGTGTTCAATAAATCCAATAGCTGTGTGTTGGACCTTAACGACGAATCAGGGGCTCCCCTGTTCCAAATAAACCAGTCAGCAATTGTAAAGCTAATACAAAAACTGCGTTTCAATGTATCAAAGGGTCCTGATAATATTGTTAGTGAAGTACTTAAACTAGGAGGTAGGGCCGTGGCACGATACTTGGAGGTGATGTTTAATGTGTCCATAAACAATGCGCAAATCCCAGATGACTGGAAAAGAGCTACGGTGGTTCCAATATTTAAGGGAGGGAGCAGACTTGAATTGGGCAACTACAGGCCGGTTAGCCTTACGTCCATCGTTTGTAAACAGATCGAGCATCTCATTTGCGACTACTTGAGGGAACAGTGGGAAACATTATCATGGTTTAATGATAGGCAACATGGATTTCGGAAAGGTTACTCATGCGAGAGTCAGATCCTATCACTTTTTCAAGACATTAGCGAATCGTTAGACCATAGAGTTTCTGTCGACGCCGCGGTTATAGATTTTGCGAAGGCATTTGATATCGTGCCGCATGACATGCTACTCCATAAATTAGCTTCGACGAAGATTGATAGAAGAGTAATTTTATGGAGCCAAGAATTTTTCACGGGTCGTTCACAGAAAGTGAAAGTCGAAGGCATATTCTCGGATGAAATTACCGTAACGTCGGGTATCCCTCAGAGCAGCGTAATCGGAACTTTGTTATTTTTGGCGTTTATAAATGACTTACCAAATGGGATTCGCAGTGACTGTCGATTGTTTGCGGACGATTGTGTAATATATCGAAAGATACATGACTCACAAGACAATGCAGTGCTTCAAGAGGACCTGAACCTGGTCTATAAGTGGGCGATTGAAAATAAACACAAGAAAATGTAGTCTCTTAAAAATAGAGAAAGTGTGGAGGCAGGATTTTCAATATAACATTGGCTCGGAAATACTTGTAGAAGAAGATTCTTGCAAATATTAGGGCGTTCACGTAAGGAATGATATGAAATGGAGTAGTCATGTAGGATGTGTAGTTTCAAAAGCTTACAAATCCCTGCACTTTGTAATGAGGGTATTAAAAGGAAGTAGTACCTCTGCTAAAGAATTAGGCTATTTGTCACTTGTAAGACCTATTCTGGAATATGCCTCGGCGGTTTGGGATCCATATCAAGTAGGGCTCATCAATGAGCTGGAAATGGTACAAAGAAAGGCCGCTAGATTTGTGTTCAGTGACTTTAATCCCAGGAGCAGTGTGAGCCGTATGTTAAAGAAACTTGGGTGGGAATCACTGGAGGCTAGGAGGATGAAGTCTAGACTCTGCGCTATGTACAACACGTATACAAATCAACCAGCATGGGGTGAGCTCAGCAAACGATTGGGAAAGCCCACTTACATGGATAGGAGCTAGGAGTTAAGGGCCGATCACAGCGAACAAATTATGGTAAATATTATTTTGTAAACCGTGCCATTGATAACTGGAACTCTCTACCTGCCGCAGTCTTAGAGCCTTTTCCCAAACATATAGGTGTGTTTAAGAAAAGACTGACTATTTGTGTAAATACTCCAGTTTAATTGTTGTATAATTGTTATTGAATTGTTATGTATAATTATTTATTTGTTATGTATATCCAATTTGCCACTGGGGGACACTCCCCCCATTGCAAATAAATGAATGAATGAATGGATGAAAATAGAGAGAGTGCGTTTAGGCCAGTACCGCTCACCCTTGGAGATGCTTTCTCCCACGTGCTAGTTGATTCTGTTGAGAATGTTGTTGAATGTAGATCGTCATCTTCTGCGTTGGTTGATGCGTTGCGAATATAATTGGAGTTATACTGTTTTAGTGGCGGATCTAAATCCTAGAGCCACGATACACAGCTTGCCAAAACACTGCAGCACGTGCAATACCCATGACGATCGGTCAGTGTATACAGATTTGACGATGTCCACCATGTAACGTAATAAATGTTTGTCCGCTCGGAACAGAATTTGTCACAAGAATAGTCCTCTCTTCTCGGCGCGCGAACACTATATCAACAAGCCACGGCTCCCCTCCAGAGTTCCACTTGCTGTCTCTCCTCTCGCCGGCTTGACCAATCCCCGTGGGTCTCCATGACGTAGCATTCACCCCGCTATAGCCCGCTCTCCTCTTGATTGGCTGGGCGCCCAAGCGCTCTTTCCCGCCAACAAAGTTCATTCTTCTCCCCAGGATGCTTGCTTGCAGATTTTCCGTTTGAATCAATTCGCCTTTTCTTAAAACTGTACAGTTGGAAATGTTGCCTCGGTTTCGAAATCATGTCGATGCCCTCGATTTCAACATCGCTTATTGACAAGAATATTCCTGTAGCCGTAATTTCCGATGACGCATCCCTCTCTCCTGTCCTAACTGATTTAATAAAAGGTTCTAACTCTCCGCAATCAAATAATTTGCCGTGTAATGGATTTCGGAATAATCCGATTGATAGTGTTTTCTAGAAATAGAAAACCTATCTGTATGCGTACTAATTTAAAATGCTCCAAAATAAAATACGACATGAATAATAATAATAATAATAATAATAATAATAATAATAATAATAATAATAAACAAATATAAATTAAATAAATTAAATTCAATTAACTAGGCCAAATAATTGCCGCGTTTACACAAACATTAAATATTCCCATCTGACTTATGTCAGTGGCGTAAAAACCCTACGAAAAACATGTTACAATATGTACAGTACGTACAAACGTGCGGCCGACGGCTCATGTGGTATGGTTGACATCATGTTAATAGGGCTGTTTTGCCATAACAAATATACCGCATATACACATTGAATGGTACTCCGATGTATGGACTGTGCATGAAACGAACGCAACTGTTAAGAATATTGTGATATATTCAAAACTGAAATGTGAACATATTAGAGAGGAAAATTCAACAACAAATTGTGTTCTTTTTAACACATTAAATCTCTGTGGCACACTAAACATTTGGCATGCCCTTTATAAGCTGTACAGAAAAATGAAAATTCCCATTCTGCTTTAGGCTGCTGCTTCACCACTCTTCCCTTTTTGTATGATGTTCAGTCATGACCACTGCGAAACTGATTTACTTACACGCTGTCAACAAAGCGCATTGGACTAGACTAGCGACTGCGACTAGCTCACTTCGGCGTGGCGGACAGACCACGCACTTAGCCAGCCTAGCTCTTCCCACCACTACCTTCCACCAAAGCGCTCGGAGCACTGACGTGGAGCGCGGCTGGAGCGATAGCGCTCGGGGAGCGCTGTGTGGTTGGCCCTGACCTAGGGTAATTTGTGGTCCAACACAATACAACACATGCAATGCCAAGCCAAACTAGCCCTTATTGGTGCTGAGTCTTATTTTCGGAGCTGGAGCCCGTGTGGCTTGGCTCACTCATTCAGGAAAGCACCGCCAGAGCGTATGTCAGTTCGCACGCTCGTTAAAATGAGTCGACTATTCTACGCGAATATTCAAAACGCTATTGTGCAGGTCACTTCCAAAATGGACTCTGTTCAGATTGGGTGTATTACGGGACTTTTAATTGAAGAAATTCGTAAAGAAAAAAATCGTGAAAAGAGACGTTGGTGGATTCACCCCACATTATCTAATCGCCTTTCTACAGGACAGTTTCATATCATGTTCGAGGGACACAGAACATATCCAGACGAATTCTTTCAGTTCTATAGAATGTCAGATTCCTCATTCGATGAACATTATATATAGGTGTGCGTTGTTCGATTTCACAAATAAATTTCTCGGTGACAAACATAGTGAGTTATACACAAGCGATTTATTCATTGAGAAACTATACACAGCACGCAGACGGTAGATAATCTGGACGCTGTTCAACAGATTGCTACTTCCTTGAGTAGAATAGATCGCATTCCTACCGCTAGCTGTTGCAACGCCTCCGGAGGCGTTGTCGCCACCTGTAGCTTTTAAAACGCCAACAAAGCCTGCCATGAGAACGCTCGTGTAGACGCAACGGAATGTTGCCGTCTTAATACCCAGGGGATGTTCAACGCTGCGGTTGCAGGCGGCCAAACAGCGGCTTTTAAACAGCTCGTGTAGAATGGGCCTTAGGCATCTCCATCTATAATTCTCAAGCCGCGCTGTTGGTAAAATTGGTAACGTTTAGAAGAGTCCGTAAGTTCTATAAACACGTAAGACCACATGCTAAGTTTTATTCATAAATATTGTTTATTTTGATGTGACAGCATCTAAAAGCAGTTTGTACTATCTATTTCAACACCCGCAAAATTCCTCGTGGTAAATCAGACCTGCTGAAAGTTGTAGAAGTGAGTATTTCCCGTATTAAGTTGCATGTGTAACCAATACCTACCAATGAATTTAACCAACAGATTCTTCACTAATATTTCATTAAACTGTTTCACATGCCTAGGAAGTGTTGTGTGCCTGACTGTAAGCCAAATTATGGCAGCACTATTAAAATAACTGGTTATATTACTACGTTTTGATCACTACCGCGAGGTGGACTTTCAGTGCCTAGTACCGGTAATTTAGTTTTGGTATATATCTTCATGTGGCCTCTATATTAGGAACACTACTCAGTTGGCAAATGCCTTTATGAAGAAAGCTACCTAGTTTTAAATTAAGTGACCAGTGCAGCATTATTGCTAGACTGTCAGCATTAAGATTGGAGGCCTATTGTGACTATGATGAGTGCATGTGTAGGCAAAAAGTGTAGAATTTATTATCAAAGGCAGTCTCTAAGTTCGTAAGAATAGTCTTAAATATTTTTCTGAGCTCGTCAATGACAGCAGTGAGCATAGTAGCAATAAAAGGAAACTTCAGACATTGGGGCATTGAGGTAGGCCTACAGTACAGCCTTTTATTATTACCTTATCGGCAATCGACAGTACATAACAAGATAATATGTATCCTTTATTTGTGATATTTTTGTGTAGATTTAGCAGACGCTCTATTGTATTTTTGGAAACATTTGGCGTCAAAATCTATTTGTTTACACAGTTTTAACAATTACCATGTGCTTGCGCTAGGCCTCCCAGATGACAGATGGGCGATGTTGCCAAACCTTATAACACGGCTTGAGAATTGTAGACGGCGATGGCCTTAGGCCTATATGACGTTTCGTATCTCCAATATGATGCATAACAAATAATTGTGGTTCAGTTGCTTAAGTAACTGGTTAAGGAATGAAAATGACAGTAGGTAGACATCATGTCACGTAGTAACTTACTCATTATTTAGAAGCAGATTGTGAACAAGTAGTGAAAGTGTTCTGAATGACAGGAGCAGCGAATGAGAGTGTGGCAACGCCGAGAACTAATATAAGACATCGCTGCATGACGTCATACTCCAACTCTCGTTGGATAGACTTTAATCACAGCATTGAAATCGCAAACACCTGCCAGAAAACGCTTTGTATCAGTTCACGGATGTCTCATGTTTCCCACGTGGAGCGGACCACTCACGGCACATGAAACGCAGGCGAATTCTAGCGCATTCTATTTAATCGGGTGATAAGTTACAAGGAACAAGCAGTATACAACGCATGGGCTGGCAACAGTGCTTCCAACCTCCATCCGAGGGTCACTTGCTCAAGAGCGTACACGGATAACTCTAATATTTACGTGTCTCCTTAGCATTTCCGAATGTAGTCATAATTTCTTTGATAGGAATATTGCTAAATGTAACAGGCAATTAATTTCTAGATCGATTCTATCGTCTACAAATAAACGCCTGTAGCTCTTAATAGCCATGTTAAGTTAGGTCTAATTAAATTAAATTAAATTAAATTAAATTAAATTTTCATACGACACACGAACATGAGGGGATGATCGAATAAAACAGAACTATTAATTTATGAAAAACTTAGTGTCAGAGTCGTGCCCAGAAAATATTATCATTTGCGGATATAAGTAGGCCTATATGAGTGCGGATATGTAGTGACTGGTTCCAGGCCTTTCCCCCATGGGTACGCATCTGTTCCGTTTGTATATTCAGTACTTTATTTAGCTAATCATGATTCTTTTTCAATTAGGAATTACTTTAAGACAATATCTTCGACAAAACAAGTAAAACTTCCCACACATCTTCATTTTATATACTGCTGTGGCCCTGTGGTTGCTTAATGAAATAATTCATTTATCTTGGCATCCAACATGTTTATTAATGCTACATCTACATAAAATCATACAAGTACACAGTCACATGGTTTGCCATTCATTAAGGAAGCACAAAGATGCTCCCATTATGCTACACAAGGATATATACAATTTTACAAGGAGTACCGTACACACTTTTTACTTCACTCTTTGGTCAACAGTCACCAGTCGCCACATTCTCCCTCCCAGTGACAGCGGAGAGATACTTAGTTGGAAAGCGAACAGTTCGTCCAGAGCGGGTACGGTGGTTTTCAGACTTAGGAAATGGAAGAATTGATCCATCATCTTGATGGTGATGAGTGGTTTGCTGTTTGGTAGTCTGGGATGGGTACATTTCACGTAAGAGGAAGGCAGGCTTAAGTCTGTCAATTGATATGCTCTGGTCACTTGTAGGCATCTCAATCACAAAATGTTTATTGGTTCGAGAAAGCACTTTGAAGTTCCATCATAGGTAGGCTGTAAGGGTTTGCGAACTGCATCGTGGCGGATGAATACATGAGAACACGTTGCGAGTTCGGGATGGACGAATGTCTTTGTTGCTGAATGGTGACCTGGGTGAACTGGGCGTAGGGATTTGATATGTTTCTTGAGCTTCAGAGTTAATAAAGGTACAACTGTCACTGGTGTTTCTTCAATGAACTCTGCTGGTAATCTCACAGGTTCTCCATAAAGGAGTGTGGCAGGAGTTGAGTCCAAGTGAGCAATATCTAGGGATTGCATTCCAAGGAGCACTGTTGGGAGTTGAGGCATCCATTTGATGGAGAGTTGTGTCCAGTGTGCAGCTTTCAGTTGACGGTGCCAACGTTCAATTTTCCCATTAGCCGCAGGATGGTAGGCTGTTGTTTTAATATGGTGGATGCCGAGAAGTTTCATTAAGTTACTGAAGAGTGAACAGACGAACTGTCTGCCTTGATCAGTAGTTATGGTGGGTGGTACACCAAAGCGATCTATCCACGAGTGCAATAGAGCATAAACCACTGTTTCAACCGCAATGTCCTTCAGGGAAGTAGCTTCAGGCCAAATAGAAAAGCGGTCAATGATTGTGAGAAGGTATGAGTGTCCTTCGGACGGAGGGAGTGGTCCAACGATGTCCAGGTTGATGTGGGAAAAGCGTCGGTCCGCTGGTTCGTAAGTTCCAATTGAGCTGGCAGTGTGACCTTGGATCGTTTTCAAGCCACACAAGTTTTTGTCCAAAGCTTGACATCTTGTTTGAGAGATTCTCAAATGATGCTCGTGATCCTCTTCATTCTGGGATGCAACGAGAATGTAATCCAGGTGGCAAAACACAAACTCCAAATCTCTACAAATAGAGTCAATGTACCTTTGAAATGACTGCGCAGCATTCCTCAGGCCAAATGGGAGTTTAACAATCTCAAATAAACCAAATGGGGTGATAACAGCTGTTTTAGGCACATCTTCTTCTGCAATTGGAATTTGATGGAAAGCTCGTATCAGATCAATCTTGAAGAAAATAGTTTTACCTTACGACCGACTATTGAAGTCTTGTAGGTGTGGTATCGGGTACCGGTCTGGAACTGGATGTCCTACTGTGGTGATACTATGAAAAAATTGTATATCTTGGGCACAGAACGTTGGGTTGTCACGAAACAAGCTTGGGTAATCCTTCAGTGAACTTGAGTACTTGTTCTGGGGATTAAGTAAATGAACACTTTCTAAAGGTGTGTGAGTTGCTGGAGTTGCAAGGATTGATAAGTTAGTTGTGCCATCAATGAGACGTATATGCTTGATATCGACTAATAGTCCATAATTATTCAGAAAGTCAGCTCCAAGTAGCGGCTGTTGGACATCAGCAACTGTGAATGGCCACAAAGTACTCTTCTCAGACCTAAGTTGATTTGTACTAAGCGCTCGCCGTACGTCTTGTTTGGTGTCCCGTTAGCAGCATAGAGATGTCGTTTATATGTACGCTTTTTATCTTCAGCTGTGGGAGGAACCACTGATATATCTGCCCCTGTGTCGATTAGGAATTTCTTACCAGAGGTAGGGTCGGTAATGAACAAATGGCGAGAAGTTACTAGGCCCACATCACTTTGTGCCGCCTCTAGCGAGGGGCCTGAGCATTTCCCGAAGCAGGAGAGGCTGTGTTATATGAGCATGGGTTGACACACTTCCTTGCTTTGTCCTGGTATGTGAAATGGTACCAACATAATGAACCATCTGGTCGATATGGTTTGTGATAAGGTGAGCGCGACCTGGAGTGAGTACGAGTTGGAGTTCGACTTCTGGAGTCGAGAACACTATTAATCGATAATGTAAGTTGTTCGATTTGCGCTTCAAGTCGAGAAAGTTTATCGGAAGAGTCTGATGTAGCTGGCTGTGTAGTCGATTGTTGGGGATGAATAGAAGATATATTTTGCATGGGGCTTGAGTAATCCAAGATCCGATCTGCCATTATTGCTAGGTTGTCCAAGGTATCATTAGAAGATGCTAGTATTGTTCTTAAGTTCATCGGTAGCCATTGCATGAACATAGTGCACATAAAGTCATCCTTAATCTGTGTTCCAGTGAGAGCACGCATTTCCCTAAGCAACTGACTGGGTTTCTTGTCTCCAAGGTCGAGCTCAGTTAAAAGTTTGGTTACTTTCTGCCCTTCCGATTCCTCCAATTCGTCAATTAACCGCGTGTTGAGGTCCGAAAAAGGAGCACATGATAGTGGGTGGTTTAGTAAATCGCTTAAAAGTTCAGCAACATCCGGTTCTAGCGATCCTATAATATGATGGAATTTTGTTACGTCAGCTGTGATCCCGGCGGTAGCAAACTGCGCTTCAATTTGCATAAACCATATCTTAACATTTTTAAGCCATATCGGCGGTATTTTCACAGAAACTCGCATTATTTGTGCAGGACTGTTCTCGGACATACCTGATGGCGTCGCGTGGGGTTGTGTGTTATCCATGCGAGGCATGGTCATGTCGCTGTTTTATCACACGGTAATTTAACACTCACTCACTCACTCACTCACTCACTGTATGCACTGTTCTATCGGGGTCACCACTGTGGATGCTTAATGAAATAATTAATTTATCTTGGCATCCAACATGTTTATTAATGCTACATCTACATAAAATCATACAAGTAGGCCTACACAGTCACATGGTTTGCAATTATTGAAGGAAGCACAAAGATGCTCCCATGATGGTACACAAGGATATATACATTGTTACATGGAGTAAACACTTTTCACTTCACTCTTTGGTCAACAGTCACCAGTCGCCACACTGCCATACCTTTCAGAGTTATGTCTGCAGGTCTTCATTTACATTCTTAAGCACCCTAAATGAGGCACATCCAAGCAGTGCAGGTCCAGGATTGAACCTATTCTTTCCATTCCAAACACACCTAGATGCTTAAAGGTCGATCAAATGTAAAATAATTTAATTAATACATTTCTCAACAACCTTAGTTACTCACATAAACAATCGAAATGGTATTTAAGGTATAATTTGCCCGTAGAATGACACGAATCGATTCATCTGGACGAACTGGCTCTTTCGACAATTGGAAACATTGAATACCGTATAACCCTCTACCATTAGCGAACGCATGTAGTTGCTTTCGCACCAAGTCATTGCACACATCCAAGGCATGGTGATGTCATTAAAACTACCAGAAAATAGTGAATCTGATGATAATAATTATCTAGGTTATCGGGTCCTATAAAACCAGTAAAAACACGACTGCTACCAACTATTTCCAACTTAAAGAAATGTGTCAGGTAACACCAAGTAAACCTCTCAGCCAGTGTTGCTATATTTCAACCGTCGTGGCCTTGTATGAAGTTTTTTATGCTACACTCCACCATGATTTTTTTTAAATATTTATTTACTTATTTATTTATTTTTGTTGATGTGAATACAGTATACATGTCTCCAAACCAATTAAAAAAGGCATTTCTTCAACTATTTTTTGAAACGTCATTGCCTTATTGCCATATCAAACTATAATGTATTGTGTCACCAACACATGTGGACTTATTCTTTATAATTGCGTAAAGTTGCTAGTTGGCAGGACATTTTGGAGTTTTAATGTTCATACATACATAGGCCTACATACATACTGCAACCGTCAAATCGTGGTGAGATCCGAAATCACATTGAGTATGATGATTTCTCATAGTCTACAGTAATAATTGATCAGCATAAGCAATGAGGTAGGAGCCTTTGTTTCGTACAGGAGGTAGTCCGCCGAGAGCCAAGAAGACAGATACCTCACACATTCATAAACAAGGGTGAGCCTCGAACAGGCAGACAGGGAAACCACTCTGACCACAGCCCGAGTACTATTCCATAATCTGAAGACAAACAGTATGCAGTTGAAAGGAAGAATTAGCTGGTAACCTCACTCCTTGAAAACTAAGGATTTCAGATAACCTAAATATAAGGAAAAAAGATCATTATTTTAAGGACATTCAGTGCATACATTAACATGTAAGCAGATGTTTTCTAAAGTGGACATGAAATAAATTACGTCGTAACCTTTGAAAATCAACGCTTTCAGCCAATTACCGAGCCAATTAGGAGACATCGCCGCAGTGAATCCCCTAATCGCAGTGTAGGGGTAAATGACTCCAAGGCATATTCATGATCAAATTTTGGAATCCAGTACAGATTTGAAACATGCATAATTTTCTCCATTTCGAAATTAGTCTTGCCTGGGAAAAACAATGGCCGTAGCAAAAGCAATTCACACCAATCATATTTAAGGAGTAGGGTTGGAGACCCAACACACAGTATATTTGTCATTGCAGAAGGTGAACCGATGCCGCTCTAAATCTCGAAACTGCGCGCTATTGTCTTAAATTACAGTCTTTGAACATTACACAATCTGCTTGTCACGGCGAAGGGAGAATCTATGCTGCTTTGAATCGCGAAAGTTCACGCTACTGTTTCAAAAATAGGACATTACATAGTGAACTAGTCATAGCGAATGTGCGCTATTGTTATAAACATAAGATGATTACGGTTGTTAATGATAGTCTTTTCGTTACAGACAATTTTTGTGAAATTATTGCAGTGACAGTTTACGAAGATCAGCAGTCCGGTAACACAAAAGGACCCAGTTGAAGACAGGATTTAGTACCATATGTATAGCCCTGCTAGTGCACAATAGAAAGAGCCCAGTTAGTAAGGACTGTTCGCGTATAGACATAGCGAACGAATATACAGTAAAGCAATACAATCGTTTAAAATAAGGTAGTAACAGCTTAGATTATGAGGCTTGAACTTGATATCAATGGAACCGGATTTGTTGTTGATGCCGAGTTGGAAAGCGAATAATTTAACTGACGGGTAATATGATATTGGAATTATGACCAAATTTTGAAAAATGTGGTTAATAATAAATGTTGTTAATATATCGTTAATATTCACACATGATAAATAAGGATAAATACTACAGGATCAATAATGATCACGATAAATACTGTATATTGGTAATGTTAAATACAATCATAATACGTAATAATAATAACAGCTGGGTAGGTTATTAGCTAAGAAATAACTCTCCCTAAGGGAAGATGATGAAAAAAGGGAAAGGGAAGAAATGGGTTTCGGAATGGAGAAAAAGTATGGATAGATAGGACGAGAGTCCAAATACTAAGCTAACAGAATAAATTTGAATGAGTATTTAGTGACGAGTGTCACCGCAAAGCCCGTGAAGCACCTAAAGTGAGTATGGACTTGGACGCAGCTAACGGGAAATGCGGCTGGAGCTTGGGCTATTTGCAAGCAAGCAGTGATCGTACCTTCCCTTCCAAGCCTACATTTGGCTATTATAGGGAAGGGTGGTAGTCTGGCAAGACAAAGAATGACAGATTTACTGTATATCCTTTCAAAGGAGTTAAGTTTGAACGAATGTTTTGAAAGGCGCAAATAATTTGAATTTGCCGTTATAATTTTAGTTCTTGGAACTGTAGGATCTCCCACGACTGATCGAGTACTCCCAGGAAAGGTAGTGGTGAAACAGGTATAGTGATTTTGGGAACACTTGTGTTGATTTCTTTGAAATTTTGGTAAGAAAGATAATAGTTGCATTTAAAAATAGCTAAGCTTTTACCCAGCAAAGTGCCGACTAAAGGTTTAGACCGGAAGAAAAAATTAAAATTTGAAAACGAACCACAAGTTTTAGAGAAAATCTCAACAAGCAGGAAGCTTGCGGAGCTAGCTTTACTTGCCTTACTGGCTCATTAGAATTAGCTATAGCAGCTCAAAGATGCTTTGGAAAAGATGATACTAGAAGTTTTCTTTCAAATGCAACAAGAAGCAAAACTTTTATTATTTGGGTGGTTGATTTTATTAAAGAGGGCATAAACCGATGGGAAGAGTCAGGGAAACCAGGGTCCTACCTAAGCGTTATTCTGTTGTAATGTATAAAGCGAAAAGTAGAAATTTTGTTTATTTAACAATAAAAAAGAGTTGACGTAGCAAACAATATAAAGTTGATTTAGATTCAAATTAATAACAATAAACAATTTTAACATACAAAAGTCTGAGACTTAATGCTAACAAATTGTAAATTTTTTGACCATGTTAAATAGGACGCAAGTTTAAAACTTGCTTCGAGCACAAAATCTGAATAAGATTATAAAAGTTGTGCTAAAAATTGAAAACTTTAAAGTTGATAACGAGAATTACAAATAATTAAAGCTTTAACAAGGAATCAGGTACAATGTAGGCACTTGAAGAATTCCTATTAGAGATCTTAAAGGCTATGAAAAACATTTAATATGAGATTATGACAAAAAAGGAGAGGAAAATTAAGAAGAAGTTTCTATAACTTCTTATATTTAAACAGGGATCACGAGAAAAAATGGGGCCAGTTGCCCTTTCTTGAAACCTGGGAAAGAAAAGTTAAAAAACTCACTTGTGAGTAGAAATGATTGAATTCCCTAATAAAGGAGGAAAACAATAGTTTAAAGAGTGTGCTAGGCACAGATTATACGGAAATTACGGTGTTAAACAGCACAAAGATGGGAAGGCACTGCCATTGAGTGACACCTCATTGAAGGAAATCCAAATTTTATAATTTAATTATAATATGTTCGTAAGGTATTTGAGAGGAGGAAAATAGGAGGTTTAGGAAAATGTCTTGGCCATGTTTATTGCTCTCTTTCGAACGCGACACGGTTGGTAGTTTAACGGGCACTGTTTCACTATAGTCTATTGGTGTGTTTGGAAAGTTCACTATTGCAGCACAGAATGTTCACAAGAAGAAAAGTAATTGCAATTATGTAAATCACTAGTTGAATTTTAACTTGAGAGAGTTTATTTCTTTAGAAATCCGTAGGTAGCAGCTGAATGCAACGGAAAATCCCACGAAGGAAGACAAATTATGTTGATTAGAGGTTCATGCAACATAAATTTCTCAGTGAGGAAACTGTATTCTCATATTTGAAGAAATGCTAGGCTATTTTACTTGTAGAAAGATAGTTCGATGTCGAAAGTTCTGGAGTTATGGTAACAGTTGAATTGGGCGATAGGTCCCACGGAGAAAAAGCTAAGTTTTATAGACAGTATTTCGTTTAATATGAATACCGCGGTGCGAGAACTCAATCTCAGTTAATTTGTGCAAGAAGCACTAAATTTATAAATGGAAAGTCAGCTTACATAGTTAGAGCATGACTAGAAAAATCGCTCGAAGGTAGTTGTTGCTTTACATTTAACAATTTCGAACTGTCTATAAAACAAGAAGTAGAAAGCATTTCGCTGTATAAAACCAATTTAAATGCGGTGAAAACCATTAGAGCTTGGTACTTAGCTTATTGTTTGTAGAGTAGATGATCCATGGCGACCGTTGGCTTAAATCCACAACATGGCGTACATATTTAGAAATGTCTCAAGTAGACAGGGGACAAGCCTGAGGTAGGCTTCAACTGTATGTGTTGACGACTGACGAAGAAGTGAGAGCTGCTCGACGAAGCACGGAGGTACCAAGGAAAGAAAGGGGGGGGGGAAGGGACAAAGGAACATACATAAAAATTACCAACCTAACAATGATACATTGCTTTCTTAGATATTAATTTTCTTGATGGAGTGATCTTCAAGGAGAAGCTAGCAGGCGATGATGTCAACGTCTGGAGGATTGGAATGATGAAGAAGTCCTCTTGAGCATGGAGATGTTAGCTGGAGATAGCGACGACATCTTGTGGCTGGATTGGGAAGGAAGTCCTCTTGAGAGTTGAGATATTGAGAAACTTCAGTAGTTAGCTGCTAGATGCCGCTAGGTTGATCATGGAAGATATATATCTATAACAGACTTACAAAGGAAGTAAGCAAGGTACACAAATAAAAGAAAAAGTGAGAAATCACTGTTGGTGTTTGCGAATAAGGAAGGAATGAATTAAGCAAAGAGGAGCAAAAGCTAACTCTGTCTTACCGTGTATTCCAAAGAATACACCAAGCTGGGAGGGATAAAAACACCAACAGAGAACAAGATACACAATGTTAAATATTTAAAGGATGGGGGGCAATTAAAGACAGGGGTCTTGTAATATGCCCATTTGTGGTCAAGATTCTGGCCACCCTGACCCTTCCATCTTTTCTCGGGTGACACTCGGTCACTCTACCGGAGATCCAGACCAAGGGAGGGGAAGCTTCTCTAACAAGGACCAAGTCCCCCACTTTAATGTCAGGATTAGGAAGAAACCACTTCTGTCTCCGTTGTAAAGAAGTTATGTATTCCAATTTCCTCCTCTTCCAGAAAGAATTACGGAGGACTTCAAGTTTACGCCAAACAATAGGTAAATTAGAATCTCTGTAAGAGCTAGGAAGGGGAGGATGGACAGAAAGAGAAGTGCCTATAAGGAAGTGACCAGGTGTAAGTGGAAGCAGGTCATCAGGATCATTGGAAAACGGAGTTAAAGGGCGAGAGTTAACAACGCCGTCAATCAAAATGTATCTAGTAGCTGCGAGAAACAAAGCTTCAATAAAGGTCGCAAAAAGACACGAAAAGAGGAGAGGCAAATGTAAACAAAGCGTGTAAGAGCAAGTAGATTGATTAAGGCTAATAATATACCAAATAAGCGAAGAAACTATGCGATTAGAAGGCAAGAACGCCATAGGTAACAACAATCTAAGAGCCATAAACAATGACCTTAAGTTATAATGCGCTCCAAAAGGGTTAACTAGAAAAGTACTTAAGTCAGCAAGAAACGTGACGTAACAAGAATAGATACAAAAACTTATCAAATGTAACAAGAAGAAAAGATAAGTTTGTTTGACAACAAACCACAAAAGTGCGAAATAGTTGCGCAGGTTACAATACATGCGCGCAGTAAAGATATGTAACGATGTTATGAAACGATGATCAAAACAACCATAGTGTACGAGTGTGAGCGAGTGAGGGAAGTAAATAAACAAATCCTTGACCCACATAGTACAGCAAGATAACGAGTATGAATAGCTGGAAAAGTCAGTGACCTGAACCAGTTTATCTGAGGGGGGGAAGTGAACGACTTCCTGAACTACGGTAGCAACTCGCATAACAATAGTTGGCAGACAGCCCGAGTTGAGATAAGAAGAACCCGTCATGAACTTTGTCACATATAGAGGAAGTACGCAACGGCTTGGCCCTGCCCGAGTTTGTGTACAAACAAAATTGCCAAACAAGTAGTTGAAAATAACTACAAGGGGTGGTGGAGTTTGCCCCAGAAAACACCAACTCATAGAGGGAGAACAGCAACAAGCATTAGCTTGGATTCAATATCATTAGGGTGAAGCAATAAGACTGAACTATGCGTTAATATAAGGGGCTGAAGAATTTCACAATTAAACATAATAGGTAACAAATATGCAATTTATTAATATACTGTTTAAGCAAACAAAACATCAATTAATAACCACTGAAGAAAATACTTGAGCTTCTTATTAAAAAGTTCATGGCAAAGATCAACTTTGTCTTCTTAAAATAGAAGAGGCAATAAAAATGTTCTATAAATGAGTGCTAAAAAACTTATCTTTGGCGACACTTTAGTGGAGGGTATGTCCGGAGTTAATCATCCCTCAAGCGAAGAAATGTAAACAAACACAGTCACGTATGAACATTTGTCTGTCCCAGTAGGCAACCCACTCCACACATTTGAGAGGTATCACTGCTGTTGTTGTGCACTGGAGAGATTGGAGTATGTTTACAAACTTGGATGGTCCTGGCTGATCACGGCGCGTAGCAACTACTGTTGACATTCCTTCCTTGTGCCTTTCCTCACTGCGAGATAGTGCACCATGAAGATTATTATTATTAGTCGTAGATGATGACTCTCACTGCGGTACTTGAAAAGTCTTGGCGAGAATATTTGAAGTTTATTGGTCTCAGAGTGGTGACCAAAAAGCAGATTGTCACATGTTGACAGTAGAATGTTGGCCGTACAGGAAGCCCGAAGAATAGCGGCCCAGAGTGGCCCGTAGAGTCGTGGCCGAAGAATGGATGAAGAGTGGCACCACAGTGGCCCGTAGAGTCGTGGCCGAAGAATGGATGAAGAGTGGCACGTCACCCAGAAGATGACTCGAGGTTTTATAGCGGCGAAAACCCGCCGAGGAGGGCAGCTGACCAAAAACACCGCTGCTATTGGTTGGCCAAGGAAATGACGTCACGAGCTCGTGGCGACAGCAGGCAAGCAGCAGACAGGCTCAGTGTAGTCGTTGTAGTGATGTGTTGTGGAAGCCTTAAACACTAGGTGAGTAACTATAATATCTATGAATTAGGTGATTAATAACAAGGTTATGCATATTGTTTAAGCAATTAATACATTTCCAAAGAAAAAAATATCATTCGGGGATCTCGGTAACAAGAAACAAATTTGACCGACAGATGGGTCAAGCTAAACATTGAAAGTATCACGAAAAGTGATCATGCTCCGAGAACTCCGAATGAAAACAAACAAAAGAATCAGTCAAAACAAACATGGATAACAGACGAGGAGTAAACTAAGACTCGAAAGGCAAAACAGATATAGTAGAGATAGGTCTGGTGTAAAGACCTTTATTAGTTAAAACATCAACAACTCTGACGCGTTTGTCACGGCCAAAGTGGCAGTGAATAACTCTGCCTAGGTTCCACACGAGAGGCGGAGATGGGTCTCGAAGAAAAACCATGTCCCCCACTCGTACATCTGGTTGAGGAAGCCGCCACTTCTCATGCCTATTTAGCAAGCTGAGATATTCTAACTTCCATCGGCGCCAAAAAGAACAGCGCAAAGATTCTACTTTTCTCTAAAAGATAGGTAGGCTAGCATCACAGCGTCGAACCAGCAAAGGCGGAGTAGCAGCAAGCGAACAGCCAATCAGGAAGTGACTGGGTGTCAAAGGTAAAAGATCCTTAGGATCGTTTGAAAGAGGAGTCAGAGGTGTGGAATTTACGATACCTTCGACTTGAATAATTAAAGAGTTGAATTCCTCATAAGAAAGTATGGTAGGACCAAGAGTTTTCTTAAGCTGTCTTTTAGTAAGTTTGATGCAGGACTCCCATCGGCCCCCATGATGGGGAGCATAAGGCGGGGTGAAATGCCATTTGAACCCTTTAGAATAGGAAAAGTTGGAAATTCTTTCTTTAGCAGAAGGGGAGCTTAACACTTTTTTCCAGAGATCAGAAGCACTTACAAAAATTTTTTGCATTGTCTGAAAAGACTTCAGATGGAACACCCCTTCTAGCAGCAAATCTAGGAAAGGCGGCCAAAAAATAAGATACAGAAGCGTTCGTAACCAACTCGAGGTGGATGGCTCCCGTCACCATACATACAAATAACGAGATGTAAATTTTACCTAAGATTTTGCGCTTAGATGAAGGGGGATTGGTCTGATATACGTAAGGACCGGCGTAATCGATCCCAGTAAGAGCGAAGGGCTTACTATGTTCTGAACGAAATGGAGGTAAATTACCCATAATCTGCGTGGCGGGGCGTGGTTTAACCTTAAAGCAAGGTATACACTTTTTGACAACAGAAGAAACCTCATGAACGCCATTAATGATCCAGTAGAGTTAACGAATTAGACAGAGCAAGGTGCGAGTGCCAGCATGAAGGTGTTTATAATGAAACTTTTTTTATTATAAGTGTAGTGATAGGATGCCTTGAAGGAAGGATAATGGGATGTTTTTTCCCATCCTCACAACTAGACATAGCTAATCTTCCACCCACACGTATTATGCCGTCCTGGTCTAGAAAAGGAGTGAGTGGTGAAAGCCTGCTAGACTTGGGTAAATCTTTGCCACTTATAAGAGCTTGCTTTTCTGGAGCAAATACTTCCTGCTGAACAAGCAACAAAATTTTGCGAGTAGCAAATTCTAACTCTACTCTGGTGAGAAAGGGTTGGGGCTTCAATGGTTGATCAATTACTAAATATTTCCACCAGAATATATAAGACACTACACGAATCAATTTATCAAATGAAAAGTATCTCTGAAAAAGACTAGTAGAATTAGAAGTAAGATGCGACATGACAGGGTCAGTGCGGGCATCAGGTACTTCTTCTGCAAATTGATTAGCTAAGCGAGGCCAGCAAGATGATTCCTGACTTAGCCAAGGAGGACCATTCCAGTACAGGTCTGAAGAAATCAATTTTTTAGGCGTGCAACCACGTGATATTATATCCACGGGGTTTTCACGGCTAGGAACATGTCTCCATTGTTCAGAATGAGAAACTTCATGAATCTTAGAAACGCGATTTGCCACAATGGTATTCCAATGAGAAGAAGGCTTGGAAATCCAAGCTAGTACAATAGAGGAATCGCTCCAAAAAATGTGCGGGAAAATTTTAACTTGAAACTGACATTTAGTTTAGTAGCTAATTCTGTTGCCATTAAAGCAGAGCATAATTCTAATCTCGGCAATGATACCGTTTTAAGTGGAGCAACTTTCGATTTAGCGCACACTAATTTAGAAAATCCAGGGAAAGTGGCTGAGGAACGTCCTACTATGTATGCACAACAGCCATAAGCCCGTTCTGAACTATCAGAAAATACATGCAGGTCATACTGCTGGCATAAGGGATTAGAAATTAAAAGGCGGGGTATAGAAACCTTGGAGAGATCCAGCAAACTACTGCGATACTCTAACCATTCTTCTAAAAGAGGAAATGGGAGATTTTCATCCCAGTCAGATTTTAATGACCAAAGCTTTCGCAGGAAAATTTTTGCAACAATAACTATAGGAGCAATATATTGCAAAGGGTCAAAGGTCTTTGCGATTTCTGACAGAACTTGTATCTTAGTTACAGGGGGAGATTCCGACAAATGTACCTGATAAGAGAAGGTATCAGAAGGACACCAAAAAAACACCCAATGCTTTTACGGCTGCTTCATCAGTAGGAATAGCAACAAATTCATCAACTGGGACCTCTGATGAAAATTTTGATATAAATTCAGTAGAATTTGAAGTCCATTTATGGAGCGGAAAACCACCTCCTAGGAGCAGGGATTTCAAATCTTCGCACACAAGGAGTGCTTCAGAAATATTAGGGAAAGAATACAAGAAATCGTCAACATAAAATGCCTTTTTTAATGCCTCAGAGGCCAAAGGATGATACAGATGACCATCTTGCTCGGCTAACATGTGGAGAGACCGAATCGCAAGAAAGGCTGAAGGCTTCAGGCAATATGTCACAGTCTTCAATCTAAATATCTTTATGGGTTTGGAACTCTCATCGCGCCACAATATTCTTTGCAGATCTTGCTGCTCAGAATTTACGAGAATCTGCCGGTACATCTGCTTAATATCTGAGATTACAGCAATAGGAAACCGTCGAAAATGAAGCAAGACAGAGGTGAGATCTGTTTGAATAGCGGGACCACATTGCAAGGTATCATTTAAAGAGACTCCATTGGAATCTGGTGATGAGCCATTAAAAACTACTCTTATATTGTCTTGTGTTAAAGAATTTTTCCATACCGGGTGATGATTTAGATAAACTATTTCCTTAAAAGGATGGCCAATTTCTTCTGATTTAGAAATTACCTCCATGTGATTGGATGATTCGTATTCCTCCATAAAGGAAGCATACTGAGTTTTAACAGAAGCATCTCGTCTGAACCGATTTTCAATAGCAAATAGTGCCCTGAGTGCTCTGGAATGCGAGCCCGTAATGGCGGGAGGATTAGGAATACGTGGAAGAGATACTATAAATCTGCCTTCAGCAGTACGAACAATGGTTTCCTTGTATAACTTTTCACAAATTTTGTTAGAAGAGGAAGAAGAAGAAGAAGTAGCCTGAACATTTTCAAGATCCCAGAACTTGGTCAGCTCTTGACTCAAATCGGCACCAACAAAATAACAATTCGATACAGTTTGAATAGGATTACGGTATATTTGACCAGTAGCGATCCAACCAAAATCAGTTTCGCGGAAGAAAACATTAGGAGCAATTTTTACTTTATTGGGATGAAGACATTGCCAAAATACGCTTGAGCTGAAAAGAAGCTCTACGGGCGAAGCTCTGTTGAAATGAGGGTCAGCTAGCTGGACAAAATTCGGGATATTCCAACTTTGAATAGGATAAGAAGTGCCGGGAATATTGTTGCCTATAGACTTGATAATCAAACAATCTAATTGCAACTGCGTACCAAGATTATTAGAGTCCTTCAGATCCACTTTAGCAAAGCTTAAGGATTGCGATTTAGAGCAGTTTATTCCTGTAACCTCTATTGAGGTAGGATGTTTTGGGAGGCCTAACTTTTGTACCAAAGATTCACTAATAAAATTGTTAGTAGCGGCATTGTCTAATAATCCTCTGACAGATACCCATTTCCCGTAAGCATTTTTCAATAGAACCTGCACGGTAGATAATAAAACCTGAACTTTGCCAAGCGAGGTAGAACTTTGAGCATACGACTGCGCAGTATTTTGAGAAGTCTCAGAATTAGACTTGGTATTGGGACTGCTTGGTCCTGATAACCGTGATCTTTCATGTCTGTGCAAAAGGGAATGGTGTCTAGCTTTACAATGAAAGCATAAACGTTGTGAACGGCAATTGTTTAACATATGCGTTCCTGACAAACAGTTAAAACAATGTTTTTTATTCGTAATTAACTTTCGTCTTTCGTTGTTGTTGTTTGAGTCTTCAGTCTTTTGACTGGTTTGATGCAGCTCTCCATGCCTCCCTGTCCTGAGCTAATCGTTTCATCTCTACATAGCTCCGACACCCTACATCGGAGGCAATCTGTTTAACATATTCTAACCTTGGTCTACCCCTACAGTTTTTGTCCTCGATCCTTCCTTCCATAACTAAGCTTGCTATTCCTGGGTGTCTTAGTATGTGTCCTACTAACCTATCTCTTCTCTTCATTAGCAGTCGCCAGAAACATCTCTCCTCTCCCACTCGTCTTAATACCTCTTTGTTTGTAACCCTATCTACCCATCTGATCTTCATCATTCTCCTGTAACACCACATTTCAAATGCTTCAATTCTCCTCTTTTCTGCTGCACCAATAGTCCAAGTTTCACTTCCATAGAGCGCCACGCTCCAGACAAAGGCTTTCAAAAATGACTTCCTAATACCTAAATCTATATTCGATGTCAACAGATTCCTTTTTTGTAGAAATGCTTTCCTTGCCTGAGCCAACCTACTTTTTATATCCTCTTTGCTTCGTCCATCACTGGTTATTTTGCTTCCTAAGTAACAGAAGTCTCCTACTTCCTTCAGCTTTTCACCTGCCAATTTGAGGTTCTAGGGATTTCTGATTTATTTCGGCTGCATTCCAGTATTTTTGTTTTACATTTATTAATTTTCATCATGTATTCTTTCCGTAAGACGGAGTCCATACCATTCAAAAACTCATTCAAATCCTCAGGCGTTTCGGCCAAGATGACGATGTCATCAGCAAATCTCAGAGTTGAAATTATTTCTCCTTGAATCTTCACTCCCACTTTAAATTTTTCTCTAATTTCCTTCATTGCTTGTTCAATGTAAAGATTGAAAAGTATGGGTGATAAGTTGCAGCCTTGCCTTACACCTTTCTGAATACCAGCTTCTCTCTCATGTCCTTCAACTCGAATGACTGCTGTCTGGTTTCTGTACAGATTGTATATCACCCTCCTATCCCTGTACTTTATTCCAATTGATTTCAAAATGTCAAACAATTTAGTCCAATCAACGTTATCAAAAGCCTTTTCTAAGTCTACAAAAGCCATGAATGTTCTCTTATCTTTCCTTATTCTACCTTCTAAAATCAGCCTAAGACTTAGGCTGATTCGTCTTTCATCTACTGATAAAGATTTAAATTCATCACAATTGTATAAATTATGCGATTGCTGACACAAACCGCACGTTTGCAATTGGTTAGGTGACCGAGCATCAACAGGAAGAGCATGTGATCTTAAAATTCTTTGATTAGAACTGTTAACCTTGTCTTTTGAGAAGGTTTTGAATCTGAAATACTAGATTTTTGATTAGCTATGGCGGAAAAGATTTGGCTTCTAGCCTTCAAAAGGTTAATAATAGCCTCATAAGTGCATTGCAAATGCTGGGAAAGTTCTGTTTCCCAGGCTTTTAATGTACTCGCATCCAATCTTGCAGAAATGAGGTGAACTAGAAATAAATCCCAGTGATTTGCAGGTTGGTTTAAATTGGACAATGCTCTGACGTGTAGTTCTGCAGTGTCAATCAACTTACGAAGTGATAAGCTGTTGTCTGCTTGCATGTTAGGTAACTCGAATAAGCATTGTATATGGCGTTGAATAGATAAAACGAATGTTCCCATATCTATCCTTAAGAAAATTCAGAGCAACTTCATAATTATCACTGGTCAAAGAAAGTGCTTGAATCAGGTTAAGTGCGTTGCCTTGAACTGCCAGACGAAAGTAGTGAAATTTTTGAATTACTGGGATAGAAGTATTCTCATGTACTAAAGAATTAAATAATTCAAAAACTGGCTCCCATTCTATGTCCTTACCAGTGAATTTGGGTATTTCTAATTTGGGTAATATAATGCGTGAAGAAGATGTAGAAGATGCTGCAGAATTTGATCTTCTTGTTTTTCTTTTAAAGTTAAAGCTCTAATAAGCTGTTTAGCTTCAGCAAATCCCTGATAGTATAATTTTTCAACTTCCAAACTATCACTTTGCTGGTCCGGGTGCTGAGTTTCTATACTGCATTGTATCTCATCATATTTCTCAAAGGCTTGTTCATAATTCTTAAGCCTCTGCGAAATTATGTCAAGATTACGCTCTTGGGGTTCAAGCTCCGTTAAAAAAGTACGAAACTGTGTGAGCTTGCCCTTACAAGAGGCTCTGGCGTTGCTGAGTTTTTCATCAAGGTTAGGCATGTTAAAAGTTGTTTGTTACTCACCTCAATATTGTGACTCGAGTACTGGAAGCCAGAGGATGACAGCTTGCTAGGTAGTAAGATTTGGTCTGATGCGGAAGAAACCGGCTTAGCTTAAGTTTCTCTCCTCCTCTGCTGAACATGCGCCTCAGGCTGAAACTTACAATTTGAATTAATGTTGAAACTCAATAAACAAAAATTGTTAAGGTTTAATGTGAAATCCAAGATATGAAACTTGTAACATTCCCAGGGTGCAACATAAATATGTTTCCCGGGGGTGAGGCACCATAAATATGGTGGAGTTTGCCCCAGAAAACACCAACTCATAGAGGGAGAACAGCAACAAGCATTAGCTTGGATTCAATATCATTAGGGTGAAGCAATAAGACTGAACTATGCGTTAATATAAGGGGCTGAATGATTTCACAATTAAACATAATAGGTAACAAATATGCAATTCATTAATATACTGTTTAAGCAAACAAAACATCAATTAATAACCACTGAAGAAAATTCTTGAGCTTCTTATTAAAAAGTTCATGGCAAAGATCAACTTTCTTCTTCTTCTTCATCTTTTCCCGCTCATGCGGGGTCAACGTTTTTGGCAAGTCTTTTCCATTTCCCTCGGTCCCAAATGGTGTTTTCGGTTAACTGCTTTTCTGCGAAGTCTTCCCGCACGCAGTCCATCCATCTTCTTCTAGGTCTGCCTCTCTCCCTCCTGCCCTCCAGCTCAAGATCCAGCACTCTTCTTCCCACATAGGTCTCATCCCTGCGCTTAATGTGACCATACCAGAGCAACCGCCTTTCTTGAACTTTCCTTGATGCTTGGGTTACCTTGACACTTCCTCGTATGAAGCTGTTCTCGATGTGGTCTTTCCTAGTAACACCACACATCCATCTCAGCATTTTCATTTTGGCTACATCCAGCCGTTTATTTTGCGACTGTACTATTGGCCAAGTTTCTGCTCCATATAGCATGGCAGGTCTCACCACACTTTTATAGGCTCTTCCCTTTACTTGGACATTTAGTCTCCAGTCACAGAGGACACCAGACAACCTTTTCCAGTTTAACCAGGCAGCCTGAATTCGTAGGGTAATTTCCAGGTCTAGATTGCCATCGTCAGATACCGTTGATCCAAGGTACTTGAAACTATTACTTGCTTGGAGCTGATTTCCGTCCATCTTCACACTGTCATTTCCCTTTCCACCGAGGCACATGTATTCAGTCTTATTCCGGCTGATTTTAAGACCCCTGTCCTCTAATGCTTTTCTCCAGTATTCTAGTTTAAGTTCGAGTTGTTCTTGATTAGTGCTACATAGTACAATGTCATCTGCAAATAGCATGCACCAAGGAGCAGGTTCTCTAAGGCTTTCAGAGATAACATCCATTATCAGATCAAAGATATAGGGACTCAGTGCAGATCCTTGATGGAGACCAACTTCAACTGGTATGGTTCCCGTTAGCCCTACACTGCTTCTAACTTGCGTCTTTGCCCCATGGTACATGTCCTGGATAATGCGCACATACTTCTCTGGTACTCCCTTGAATCTCATGCATCTCCATACTTCTTGACGGGGGACACGATCATAAGCCTTCTCTAAATCTATGAACACCATATGCAATTCTTTCTTCTTTTCCCTGTGTTTTTCCATGAGCTGTCTCAGAGAAAAAATGGCATCTGTGGTTCCTTTCCCTGGCATAAATCCAAACTGTTCTTCTGCTATTGTTGTCTCTTGCCTAAGCCTACCTTCAATGACTTTTTCGCAGATCTTCATAGTGTGCGACATGAGTTTTATTCCTCTGTAATTTGCACAATCCTGAATGTCCCCCTTTTCTTTATAGATGGGAATTATGGTACTCTTCCGCCATTCGTTGGGCATTATTTCCTCTTGAAATATTTGTTGGAATAGGCTCAGCAACATATCTATTCCCTCTTCTCCCAGGCATTTCCAGGCCTCTACGGGGATTTCATCGGGGCCCGTTGCTTTTCCACTTTTCATTTCCTTCATAGCAGTTACAATCTCTACCCTGCAAATGTTAGTTTTTAAATTATAATTTTGAATACCATCTTCAAACACAAGCCTTTTATTCTCCTCATTAAGCAGCTTTTCGAAGTACTCCTCCCATCTCTTCTTAATTTGGTTCTCATCTCGAATTACCATTCCTTGTTCATTCTTTATTTGCTTGATGTGGGTAAGATCTTTTGATGCTCTGTCCCGTGCCTTAGCAATTCTGAAGAGCTTTGCCTCGCCTTCTTTGGTCTCTAGATTTTCGTAGACTTCATTCCATGCCATTGCCTTTGCTCTTCCAACTGCTCTTTTCGCAGCTTTGTTTGCTTGTCTGTAGTGTTCTCTGTCTTTGGTCATTCCAGATTCTTCCCAGGCCTTCTTGGCTTGATTTTTCGCCTTGATCGTATCCTGGACCTCATCATTCCACCACCATGTTTCTTTATCAAGTGGAGCGCCTTTCCCAGACGTCTTACCCAGAACTTCCACACCAACTTTCCTGATAGCCTCAGCATTTACTGTCCACCATTTCTGAACTCCCTCCACTAAATGTGTTTCTTCGAGCACCTTGTCCTTGAATTCACTTCCCAAAATTGGATCTTTTAATCTCCACCATTTGATTCTTGGAGTCATTTTCCGCACTGCTCTTTTCTTCATGCCTGTGCATTCATAGTCCAGCACCATCACTCTGTGCTGTGGAGTCACGTCTTCCCCTAGTATGACTTTGCAGTTCAAAGATCAACTTTGTCTTCTTAAAATAGAAGAGGCAATAAAAATGTTCAATAAATGAGGGCTAAAAAACTTATCTTTGACGACACCTTAGTGGAGGGTATGTCCGGAGTTAATCATCCCTCAAGCGAAGAAATGTATACAAACACAGTCACGTATGAACATTTGTCTGTCCCAGTAGGCAACCCACTCCACACATTTGAGAGGTATCACTGCTGTTGTTGTGCACTGGAGAGATTGGAGTATGTTTACAAACTTGGTTGGTCCTGGCTGATCACGGCGCGTAGCAACTACTGTTGACATTCCTTCCTTGTGCCTTTCCTCACTGCGAGATAGTGCACCATGAAGATTATTATTATTAGTCGTAGATGATGACTCTCACTGCGGTACTTGAAAAGTCTTGGCGAGAATATTTGAAGTTTATTGGTCTCAGAGTGGTGACCAAAAAGCAGATTGTCACATGTTGACAGTAGAATGTTGGCCGTACAGTAAGCCCGAAGAATAGCGGCCCAGAGTGGCCCGTAGAGTCGTGGCCGAAGAGTGGATGAAGAGTGGCACCACAGTGGCCCATAGAGTCGTGGCCGAAGAATGGATGAAGAATGGCACGTCACCCAGAAGATGACTCGAGGTTATATAGCGGCGAAAACCCGCCGAGGAGGGCAGCTGACCAAAAACACCGCTGCTATTGGTTGGCCAAGGAAATGACGTCACGAGCTCGTGGCGACAGCAGGCAAGCAGCAGACAGGCTCAGTGTAGTAGTTGTAGTGATGTGTTGCGGAAGCCTTAAACACTAGGTGAGTAACTATAATATCTATGAATTAGATGATTAATAACAAGGTTATGCATATACATAGTTTAATCAATTAATACATTTCCAAAGAAAAATTATCATTCGGGGATCTCGGTAACAAGAAACAAATTTGACCGACAGATGGGCCAAGCTAAACATTGAAAGTATCACGAAAAGTGATCAAGGGGTAGACGCAACCAGCTCAATATTGAAGAGGAACTTCCAGTAACGCGGCATGCAGTCATACGTAGCTAGGACATGAATACCCAATTTAAGGACATGTGAAACAAAGCAATTAAATAATTTTACATAATTTTGAGGATCACGGAATCCAACATATGCCAACAGGAAGAAGCTTAATTCTTCTAAACAACGAAGAAAAGCTAGGAAATTGAGGGGGAAATTATGCGTAAGAATTGTTATTCTTGATGCTAGAGAACTCAGATTGACAAGTACTTTCAAATGCTCCTTCCGCGTGTGAGTAAGTGGGAAGGAGGCGGCTGTGGCCATCCTACTAAACAGCGAGCGAAGTGAAACACAGCTTACAGCAAAGTGTTGGTGACTGATAGCCGTGGTTTGACGCAAGGCAAAGATGGTTTTCGATAAAAGGTTTAACCAATTACCGGCTACAAGGAATGAAAAAGACAATAAACCAAGCGACTCAAGGCGAGGCGAAATTGAACTGCCATTTTGTGCGAAAATGGAGCAAAACACATGGAGTGGCTTACGGCAGTGGCGTAGTTGCTGACACCAAGACATTGTTTCGACAAGCTGCTTTGAAACGTGCTGAGATCGGAAACATAAGTGTTCTCTTTTTTAGAAAATGAATTTGAATCAGCGTTAAAAAAATTACATTGCAAGTTGGTTTAAAGACTGGGATGTTTGATTTGACCAGTAACGATCCACCCAAAATCGGTATCTCTAGCGACCACGTTTGAAGATAGTTTGCGAACTTGTTTACGAAGGCAATTCCAAAAAACGTTGGCACTGAAGAGTATGTCAATGGGATTTTGAACATTAAACTGAGGATCAGCTAACCTTAAATGCGAAGGAATCTTTAAACCGGAAGTGGTAATAGAGTTGCTGGGGGTGATTTACCAATACTGTTAAGAATGAGACAGTTTAAGTTAAGATTGGTGTTTCTTTGACAGATGTCTCTAATTTTTAATTTTGAAGACTGCAAAGCTTGAGTTTTCAGATTTTCAATGCCGGATACATTGATCGAAGTAGGGTTTACAGGTAGGACTAGTTTTTTGATTAATGATTGCGAAACAAAGTTGTGAGTTGAAGCTGAGTCTAGAAGACCATGGGTTCGAACGCAATTTCCTAATTTATCCTGAATTTCGAATTGTACAGTGGACAACAGGACTTGTGCACTGTGAGAAGTCCGGGCATTAGAAATGCAGGAAGAAGCACAAGTTTGTTCGGAGCTGCTCTGCATGGAGTTTGAAGAAGCAGGTACTAATGACCTTGATTGATCATGGCCGTGCAGTAAACTGTGATGCGGTCTTTCACAGTGGAAACAAAGTCTGGCGGACGTACAATTTGAAGCTGAATGCTTTGATGACAGGCAGTTAAAGCAATATTTATTATTGGAGACAAACTTCCTTCTGTCTTCAACAGACAATTCTTTAAAGGATTTACATGAATATAAAGCGTGAGAAACCTTACAGAATGTGCACTTTACGAACTTGTTGAGCGGCCTAGTATTCACTCCTGGACGGTTGAAGGTGGTAGAACGAGTTTGCTTGTTCTCGACAGATGGGGAAGAGACAAGTTTGGTATCCAAGATATTATGACACAGGGGATTAATTTTAGCACTTTCGCACTGAAATGATAGTGCTATAAGGAATTGGCACCGACTGTTAAGAAACGAGATGAGATGCTCGTAGGAATATTCGATTTTGTGAGCTAATTCTAGTTCCCAGGCTTTAAGAGTTGAATAATCAACTCTGGATGTAGCTAGATGAATTAAGACAGTGTCCCAAGTTTGAACCGGTTGTTCAAGCTGATATAAGGTTCTGACATGTAGTTGCATTGTGTCAACCAAGTTTCTTAAAGAAGAAACGTCATTAGGCTTTACGGCTGGCATGTCATACAAACAGCAGGTGTGGCGAGCGACACACAGACGTAGATTGCCATATCTCTCTTTAAGGAGATTAAAAGCAATGTTGTAGTTCTCTGCGCTCAAAGGAAGTGTTTCCACGAGCGTAAGCGCTTGCTCTTTAAGACAAGATCTCAGATAGAACAATTTGTGGATAGCTGGAATAACTTTGTTATTATGTATGAGAGAGGTGAATAACTCGTAAAAGAATTCCATTCACATTCCTGGCCTGAAAGAACAGGCAGGCTTATCTTCGGAAGCGAAGGTTTCGGTTGATGCGGGTCATCACGGACTGAAGCGGGTGCGAACTGGGCCGGATTGATGACTCTAGTGTCCGGTTCTGCGATACTGCGAATCAGTTGGTGGGCTTTTGCAATCCCTTCAAAATACAAGGGTTCGACTTCATCTCGATCGTATTGAAGTTCGGGGCAAGCGGATTCAATATCGGTTTGTATTTGGTCATAGTAGTCATAAGAACGTTCGTTCAACTTTAAGCGTTGAGTCAAGACATCTAGATCACAATCGGCGGGAGTTATTTTATTAATGAAATTTCTAAATCTGGTAAGTTGTTCTTTATATGAAGAACGCCTAGCAATGAGAGTTTCATTCTTTTCAGTTGGCATGATGAAATGGGTAAATTGAAGTATAACTTACGGATTTGTAGAATGATTTTGAAAATGCTGTAAGGTTGGCAGCAGAAGACAGGTTGCAAGTAAGACAGGCTGAAGAAGACAGGAACGACCTCTATCACCTTCACCAGCTTTGCACAGTGAAGTTATAGCTGAAAAATTCAAAGTAGATATTAATAATTTGCAAAATATTGACAAATGGACTCTCCTGGGTTTCTGGGACCAAATTTTGGGTAGGTTATTAGCTAAGGAATAACTCCCCCTAAAGGAAGATGATGAAAAAAAGGGAAAGGGAAGCAATGGCTTTTGGAATGGAGAAAAAGTATGGATAGATAGGACGAGAGTCCAAATACTAAGCTAACAGAATACATTTGAATGAGTATTTAGTGACGAGTGTCACCGCAAAGCCCGTGAAGCACCTAAAGTGAGTATGGACTTGGACGCAGCTAACGGGAAATGCGGCTGGAGCTTGGGCTATTTGCCAGCAAGCAGCGATCGTAGCTTCCCTTCCAAGCCTACATTTGGCTATTATAGGGAAGGGTGGTAGTCTGGCAAGACAAAGAATGACAGATTTACTGTATATCCTTTCAAAGGAGTTAAGTTTGAACGAATGTTTTGAAAGGCGCAAATAATTTGAATTTTGCCGTTATGATTTTAGTTCTTGGAACTGTAGGATCTCCGAAGACTGATCGAGTACTCCCAGGAGAGGTAGTGGTGAAACAGTTATAGTGATTTTGGGAACAATTGTGTTGATTTCTTTGAAAATTTTGGTAAGAAAGATAATAGTTGCATTTAAAAATAGCTAAGCTTTTACCCAGCAAAGTGCCGACTAAAAGTTTAGACCGGAAGAAAAACTTAAAATTTGAAAACGAACCACAAGTTTTAGAGGAAATCTCAACATGCTGGAAGCTTGCGGAGCTAGCTTTACTTGCCTTACTGGCTCATTAGAATTAGCTATAGCAGTTAAAAGATGCTTTGGTAAAGATGATACTAGAAGTTTTCTTTCAAATGCAACAATAAGCAAAACTTTTATTATTTGGGTGGTTGATTTTATTAAGAGGGCATAAAACGATGGGAAGAGACAGGGAAACCAGGGTCCTACCTAAGCGTTATTCTGTTGTAATGTATAAAGCGAAAAGTTGAAATTTTGTTTGTTTAATAATAAAAAAGAGTTGACGTAGCAAACGATATAATGTTGATTTAGATTCAAATTAATAACAATAAACAATTTTAACATAAAAAAGTCTGAGACTTAATGCTAACAAATTGTAAATTTTTTGACAATGTTAAATAGGACGCAAGTTTAAAATTTGCTTCCAGCACAAAATCTGAATAAGATTGTAAAAGTTGTCCTAAAAATTGAAAACTTTAAAGTTTATAACGAGAATTACAAATAATTAAAGCTTTAACAAGGAATCAGGTACAATGTAGGCACTTGAAGAATTCCTATTAGAGATCTTAAAGGCTATGAAAAACATTTAATATGAGATAATGACAAAAAAGGAGAGGAAAATTAAGAAGAAGTTTCTATAACTTCTTATATTTAAACAGGGATCACGAGATAAAATGGGGCCAGTTGCCCTTTCGTGGAACCTGGGAAAGAAAAGTTAGAAAACTCACTTGTGAGTAGAAATGATTGAATTCCCTAATAAAGGAGGAAAACAATAGTTTAAAGAGTGTGCTAGGCACAGATTATACAGAAATTACGGTGTTAAACAGCACAAAGATGGGAGGGCACTGCAACACCTCATTGAAGGAAATCCAAATTTTATAATTTAATTATAATATGTTCGTAAGGTATTTGAGAGGAGGAAAATAGGAGGTTTAGGAAAATGTCTTGGCCATGTTTATTGCTCTCTTTCGAACGCGACACGGTTGGTAGTTTCACTATAGTCTATTGGTGTGTTTGGAAAGTTCATTATTGCAGCACAGGATGTTCACAAGAAGAAAAGTAATTGCAATTATTTAAATCACTAGTTGAATTTTAACTTGAGAGAGTTTATTTCTTTAGAAATCCGTAGGTTGCAGCTGAATGCAACGGAAAATCCCACGAAGGAAGACAAATTATGTTGATTAGAGGTTCATGCAACATAAATTTCTCAGTGAGGAAAATGTATTCTCATATTTGAAGAAATGCTAGGCTATTTTACTTGTAGAAAGATAGTTCGATGTCGAAAGTTCTGGAGTTATGGTAACAGTTGAATTAGGCGATAGGTCCCACGGAGAAAAAGCTAAGTTTTTATAGACAGTATTTCGTTTAATATGAATCCCGCGATGCGAGAACTCAATCTCAGTTAATTTGTGCAAGACGCACTAATTTTTAAATGGAAAGTCAGCTTAGATAGTTAGAGCATGACTAGAAAAATCCCTCGAGCGTTACATTTAGGAATTTCAAACTGTCTATAAAACGAGAATTAAAGAGCATTTAGCTGTTTAAAACCAATTAAAATGCAGTGAAAACCATTAGAGCTTGGTACTTAGCTTATTGTTTGCAGAGTAGATGATCCATGGCGACCGTTGGCTTAAATCCACAACATGGCGTAGATATTTAGAAATGTCTCAAGTAGACAGGAGACAAGCCTGAGGTAGGCTCCAACTGTATGTGTTGATGACTGACGAAGAAGTAAGAGCTGCTCGACGAAGCACGGAGGTACCAAGGAAAGAAAGGGGGGGGGGGGGAGGGACAAAGGAACATACATAAAAATTACCAACCTAACAATGATACATTGCTTTCTTAGATATTAATTTTCTTGATGGAGTGATCTTCAAGGAGAAGCTAGCAGGCGATGATGACAACGTCTGGAGGATTGGAATGATGAAGAAGTCCTCTTGAGCATGGAGATGTTAGCTGGAGATAGCGACGACATCTTGTGGCTGGATTGGGAAGGAAGTCCTCTTGAGAGTTGAGATATTGAGAAACTTCAGTAGTTAGCTGCTAGATGCCGCTAGGTTGATCATGGAATATATATATCTATAACAGACTTACAAAGGAAGTAAGCAAGGTGCACAAATAAAAGAAAAAGTGAGAAATCACTGTTGGTGTTTGCGAAAAAGGAAGGAATGAATTAAGCAAAGAGGAGCAAAAGCTAACTCTGTCTTACCGTGTATTCCAAAGAATACACCAACAGTAATGGCAGGATAATTGACAAATGCAATAATTATAGTGGCAACTATAAATCATTATAACAATGATAATAATAAACATTATTGATAATGAAAATATACGATGGTGTTCAACAGTAAGGATACAATTGATTATGTAAACGATCAACGTTGAGTGAGATAATGACACGCAGTTTAATTTCCTTTGAGAATAGCAAGATCATCAGTGCCTAGATCTGGTGTAAGTTAGGTATAATTTTATAGTGGCTGTGATTTTGAGGAAATTGTTGTTGTGTAACCAACATCTGATGGAGAATATGCAGTACTAGTCTATAGGACGTGTTGTAGTTAGAGGTTAGTACATGCAGAGTGTGTGTCTGTCAGCCATTGAAGATTGAGATAAAGTTACCTTGGATAGGTAATCCTACAATGATTGCATGCTCAGTGTGCAACTAGGAAGTCTACGTGCTCACGCGTGGTTAATACCTGGAGGTTTATGGTATTTAAATATGCCAGGGAATTTGTATTCCCCTAAGGTGAGTGTTACAATGTGTCTTTACTACCATGTAGAATTATAATGTTTCCAGAATCATCCCTGATACCACCAGTAACATATTGGAAAAGATAGTCGTTATCAATATCACCTCTGCTTGTGATTTCTTTCATTACGATAAAGTACTCTAATAACGATTCGTTTTTCTGTTTCTTACGCTAAGTAATTTGTGAAGCTCCGCACTGGTCATCTTTGTATGAAATTCTTTGTTCAGTGTTTGCCAATGCTTATCAAAAGATGAAATTCCTGTTTCACTCTGAATGAAGAGGTTAGTTATTGATTTCTTGGTAAACATTAGCATCTGCATTTCATCCCAGCCCATTAAAGCAGAAATTTCCTCGAATTCCGCTATCCACTTCCCAATGGGTTAACCTCCATTGCCATCAAAAGGTCGTATGGAACTTTCAAATTCAATATTTCAATATTTCTAAACGTTAAGGCAAGTGAATGATGATCAACACTAGACCTTTGCTGATGTGGTGTGTACCTAGTAGTGTGTAACTTACGGAATGCCTGCCACGTACATTTCTCAATACATTTTCCTTCACAGCAGAACGTTCGTAGACAGCATGATCGACACTCCCTCATTTTCCTCTTATTTTTCTCCTTCATCCTCGTTGTCGTCGTCGTCACATTCTCTTATACCATCTTCAAACAAACTCAAGTCCGAGAGATGATCAAGGATTCGTTGCATTAACTCGTCACAAGCTCCTTCATTACTAAGGCGTAGCAAGTTACTGTGCACTGGTGTGGCTTAACAGTCCATATGTGAAGCAGATTGATGTCCAATTGAGTTCGGCGATGAGGATAATATTAGGTTGCATCAAGACCACTCCTCTGTACTGGCTTTCACCTCTAAGTCACATTGCACCACCTGACTTACGTAGACAAAACTCTCTCCTGAGGGAATATCTGAAGATAATCTCCACTCCACAGATTCCTATTCATTCTGACATACATACGGTAAAAATAAGTCGCTTGAAATCCCGTCGACCACCCATCCTAACAGCGGAATCTCTACAATTAAATAATTCTTAGATTGACAACAAGTGGTCTGGGGTATGGAATAATGTATTTCATGAGAAATATAGAAACTACATTGATCCTATCAAGAAACCAGCTGGCATGGAACTACCACGCTATACATGGAAATCACTCAACAGGATTCGAACGGGAAATGGGGTCTGCACAGACAACTTATACAATAGCCCAGTAGAGATAGCATTTTGGCTTGAAAAAGGTATGTTGCATGTATTGCTGCTCTCATGAAAAACCCAAGTTTTCGACCTCCCCCTCCTTATGCGTTGTCCTTCATCATGAAATTACCGCCAAGAAAAAGCATTTTTTTTTCCAGGTATTCCTCCGTAACTCTCTTCCAGTGCATTTTAGGCAAAGTATTGTCATTACCAATTGTAAAGAACGCTACATTTCCTGCATGTTTCTTATGTAACACGTTGGGAAATTCGTAACAAGTACTGAGATACGGGGACGTGAACATATGCAAACATGTCAAAATAAACGCAAAAAGTTAGATATGTCAGTGGTTCGCCGTAATAACTTTCTTTTAGTGAAGTTTAGTGCAAAATGCATAATAATCAATCTTGTAGAGGTACGTGGACTGGAAACTGATAACATAAACAGATTATATCTACTGAAAATACACTACTACCTCTGTTGAAATCAGCATTCCTGAAAGTAATAGCAACTTTAATCCATTATGTATGTACTATATGCGTGTAGTTCATGGGTTTCCTGCAACTTCTGAGCAATAACGAATTTTTTGAAAAAGAAAAAGACAAAATTTTAACAAATTTTTAATACTTATATTTCAACGAAATTCAATTTGAAAATGGATCTTAAATTTTATTTCAATGATATATATATATATATATATATATATATAAAATCAGTTAAAATTCATCAGTTTTTGTTGTTTAGGCTTAGATTTGGTTGATGCATATAATTCATTACTTCGACCAAAGATCGTCTAACTCGTCTTCTTTCATGTTTAGTTCAACCTCTGTTGCATTACTGCAGGATTCGAATATACAATGAAGACATACAATAGTGCATCGAAGTCCTGCTTTTTTGTAGCTGAATTTGTTGCCACAAGCCTTTTTGCATTAGCACGAAATCGTATTCAGCAATGCCAGTGGAGCTGGTTTATTAATATGCACTGGAGTTAGGCCACCAATATCCTTCTGCAGTCCCAGTTGAGAGCGTTTTTTTCACACCCCATCCATGTTTGAACATGCAGATAATTTCTATATGCATTTTATTGATCTGCATCCCTTGTTGGAGGTCGGCGTGCCAAATCGAATTTGGTGTTTGTTGTAGCTTTAGCAAAGCGAAGATACAGAGATGTTCGAGTCACATCCATAAAGGGCCGCAAGGAAAGTTGCAGTTGCTTCCGCGATCTGCTCTTTTTCTGCAGCTGATCTTTGAAAATGGCAACACATTTGTTGTGGGAAGCATCACTCTTAAGTGTGATACAAAAGTTAATTTTCCCCTGCCCAAAAAGTGTGTAATAATAATGTTATTGATTTTACGTCCCTTTTAACAACTGCGGCTTTTAGAGACGCCGGGGTGCCGGAATTTTGCCCCGAAGGGGATCTTTAACGTGCCAGTAAATCTACGGACACGGCTCCCTCGCATTTGCGCACTCTCAAATGCCAGCTGACTGCGCCAGGATACGAACCTGCAACCTCGGGCTCAGCAAGCGAGAACGTTACCCCTGAGCCACGCAGCCAGCCTGCCCAAAAAGGGTGGAGATGGTATCTCAACCACTTATCGCGTGGAGAAATAGAATAGACACCATAATATCTTTCAAATATAAAGATATTATGGTGTACAACGGATCTCCCATGTTACCCCCCTCCAGATTTGCAAGATAGCACATTGCGTGGTGCTAAAACTATCACAAAAGATAAAGGATCAATGTCTTCTCCAATAACAACAGAATCATGTTCGGAAGACAACGAAATGACAGTTTTTACAATTAACACATCTCCATCTTTTGTTGCCTGCTTGGTGACCATTTGTGCTCGCAGAAATTCCTACCGAAGCAATGAGATGAAGCGTGATTTTTATTTTCCATTTTTCATTTCAATTTATCCTTTGACATCTGCGGAAAGATTGTACCATCAAAGAGAACGTCTGCTCAAGATTGTAGCCTGCAACGACCAGCTCTTTCAGTGCTTTTCGTGCTTCTTTTATTTTCTTCAATGGGGTTACCATGATGTTGCTGTACGTAGTGTGCCCGTTTGACGAGAATTTCGGGGAGCCATAGACCTTAAATGATCCTTCCGAAACTCCCATCTCCCAGGAAGACATAGGACGGGATGGAATGCATTCTTGGACTGGGAAAGCACTCAAGAATCTGTACTCGGGGGTGTCGGGTGTAATAAGAGGTGAAACTACCAGTCCAGAGAAATACAAACTCAACAAATACAATAAAGAGGCAGGACTTACATTTAAATCGCACTCAGTTGATTCAAAAAAGTGGCAGACCCCTAACTACTTCAGAGAGGTGAAAACGGCTAATCCGTGCTAAACAATGTTGAGAATACTGTAACTCGTCTCCGTGCGAAAATCCTAATAATTTAAGCCTCTCGAAGTCCTACGCAAAAATGGAAAATCAAAGAATTCAATCTAAGAGAATGACACGTAGTTCTTCCCTATACAATTACTTCAGAGATTCAATAATAATGATAATACAACCATGACTCTACAGCAAAGGAAGTTATTTACTTATTTACAATGCAAGGTTTCAGTTAAATTTACAGCATAATAAGTTTACAACTACGCTATGATGGTGTCATCTCCAACATTTAACGTTACAGTCATTTAATCTAATACCTATCGTACGTTAATAATAACAATGATGTAAACGAGAAGCGTTTCATCCTAAATTTATTTCCAAGCTAAAGCTATGCACATTCTGAACCTAACAGAACGCATGAAAATCTATTCTAATTAACAACACTAATGCGTAACATGTAACCCTCTTAAATTACTGCGCAATGGGCACCACTGATCCTGCCTACCTACATCGCAAATTCACTGTTTGTGAAATTGGGTCATGATTTGTGTGGGGAGAGAGAAGTTAGGTCGGCGACTGCATGAGTAAAACATGTCTAACGTCGCATTATCAGGTTAGCTACCGTGTTTAAACACGTAACTAACTGATTGTCGTCTCTCAATAGGAATAGCTATATTTGTATTTAAGTGTATCGAAGAATCAAGTCTAAGTAATGTTCATCAAAGTTCATTTAAGTTTATAGGTTTATTTACGTTTTATTAGACTTCCTAGTTCTTTGTTTATGTTCATTTTTAAATAGAAAATACTGATATTTGATTATTACTTTCTTATTTATCAGATTAGTTCAGTCCTATCAGTTTCGTTGTATTGTTTAGTGACCATGTTAATTTCGTAAAGTGTGAACAATTGGTGTAACAAAGCATCCGATATCAAACTCATCATTGGAAGAAAAATCAATTCCAAACATCAAATAGCATCTCTGTGTGCTGATCCACTGATCCATCGATCATCTGCTGCAATAACGAGACAAAAGTCGTTCACGTTATCAGCTCATATAGTACCAAAACTTGTACTAGGCAACTAAGGGTAATCGTATCCTACCTCTGTAGTGCGTTTTAACATAATATGGGTTTTACTAAATTTATACAATCCAAGCCTGTGGACAAGATTTAACTCTGCTGTAATGACAGCTGTGCAATCTGAACTTACAGAAAGGTGCATTATTTGCTCATATATCAGACATCTAAAGTCTGGGAAAACTTGTATTAATAAACCTGGGTCTTTTGTTTACAGTCCTAAAATGACCCCTCACTTCGAACTCAAGATAGCCTGCTCAGCTCATCTTACAGAATTACAGTTCATAGCTTGTTTGGTAGTCGTCTGAATGTCGAATTTTATAAAGTTACTCTTTCACTTCTCCACATATCGTAAACAGGTTTTGATGCAGTAATGTCTAGTGTTCACTCCACTCACAGCCTTCTAAATGAATTATTTTAAGAAAAGAGTGCGCTGTAGTCGCATTTACAAGGTAAATAAAAAAACAAAAATGTGACATTGGCTTGTTTCACGGCCAACAGGTGGTCGCTGGGTTTACTGTCCCAGTAAAAATCCAGTTATTCAGACATGATTATATAACAAAAATCCTACACGTTAAAGAGTGTGGGTTCGATGCACTGTCGAACTAGAAAATGTTTATTTACAAAAAATTGGCAAAAGCGTTTGTCCCAAGCTATTGCAAATGATACGACATAACTTGTGGTTGCTTCACCACTAGGAATACATGTTAATAATTAATCCTACCTTAGAATGTGCGGCGTAAGGTCTTACTAAATCTAATCCCCATTACGAGATCGTACATAAAGATGTTTCGGCTTTCAGCCAGACTCACGTGCGTGCTTCACATTTCCTCAGTGAAATGACTTGCCTGGTTTTAGTAGCAAGTAAGGCATGGTGGTAAGGTGCCTAAGATACACGTGACTTCCTTCATAGTGTAATCCTGCAATCACTGAACTCCGCCATCCTGGGGTTTCTACTCCATTCCAAATTCCATTATAAAAGGAATAATTGGCATTTCGTCGGCATGAAAAATGTGTATGAATAATGCCATGATGACGTCGTATCCGTTGGTTTGCACTGAATTTATAATTAGATTGTAATTAGCAATTTCACACTGAAGCTACACTTGTATCAGCGGGTAAGCAAATAATAATGGCCATGGATTTTCTCCGCTCACAGATTTTAATCTCAGCAGCTTGTGCTACTGTGCACACTAAAAACTTGGTGGATTAAATCACACGTGATTTGTTCATTACCGTATTGCACTGTACCTGGTAATATCGTAGCACTTTTAGAAAAACGTGGTTGGCGGCGTGTTCGATGCCAGCGTGGAAAAATTACCAAAATATCACAAATATCCACAATTTGCCTTCACTAATTATTTCAATTCCACTTAACAGCTTTGCTGCACGCAAAAGCGTATCACAGTTCGTCGGATTAAGTTAGCTTCCACAGATATTTGTCGATTTTTACGAGCACAATTTTTACGTTGTCACAGGACCATGCCTGCAGTAAGAGTCGTACGTTATATCAAGACCATGCTTGCGGTAAGAGAGTCGCTCAGCAAGAAGCCGGATACACTATCTAGCCAAGAGTCAAATGTTCGACTGTGAAATATTTATGGCATTATTTGCGGGTTTTAACATTCATGTTTCCTTTACATAATAAATCAAATCTCTCTCCGGTACATCAAAAATATGTACAATATTGGTTAATAAATACAGTCTTATGAAATACACAAAATAATATACATCGACGGCGCGGCAACTCATATAAATCAAATGAGCGCTATTTGTGCCCTCTCCTTGGAAGTCTCCGCTTCTCTCAAGGATGGTAAACTCCTCAAGAGAGAATTTTAAGTAGTGTAAGTAGTGTAAGTCTTTATACAAAGCTTAATATATTGGCGCCTAATTTAATTCAATTTCTTTGAAACTTCAAAATGGTGGCTGTTTGAAATGTTCAAATCATGTTTTTATTTCTCGTGTCCTAGGAAAAGCGATCGAAATGAAAGTTTGTATAATGAATTACCATAACAATCGTCATTTGCTGGAATCGATAAAAAAAAACAATCCAACATGGCATCCATGCGAAATATTTCACAAGCTCTGAATATCACCGAAACTATTATAAGAATCAAACTGAAATTTTGTATGATGTTAGAAGACTACTGAGTTAGTATAAGTATGTGATTTTGAAAAACCTGACGAACAAACAAACAACATGGCGGCAAAGTAATTTCCGTATATTTAAAATGACTTTTCTGATGATCTAATCACCCGAGAGCAGTGTAACTTGGTACAGAAAACCTTGGTTGAGAGCTTAGTATATAGACGTCAAACGATGTTCAATTGTTTAAATAAACTCAAGAAGATATTAGTTCGAAATTTTACAACCTTATTTTTATTTCTCGTATCCTATTCAAGAGAAGATTCCCATGATAGGCTATTATACTAATCATTGGCATATGACACTGAATTGTGTAGCTTACGTTTCGAAAATTATAGATGTCGTGCATTTGAATTTCCTTTAAATTAACTTCCGTGACTAGTTACAGGAATATGCTATCACGTTGGAGGAGTCATAATTATCGTTACCGTTACTGAACTTCATGTCATATTCTAGCATGTACTCGTAATTTGGCATGGTAGTGGTGGTGGAGAATATTTTGAGGGAAGAAATACCGAGATCGTCTACTCCAATTCTCGATTATAGGTACCGTATCATAAACGTTTGTTCATTTCTGAAAAGGAACATATCTTACTGATGTTCTTTTGACCGGCCTCTCGGGATGTTAATGATCCAGTACCTTAAGCCATATGCATTGGTGTTGTATTCATGTATTGTAGATAAGTCTCATAGTGTAACATTGGACACATGTTCCAGAGGGAATTATTGCTTTTCATTCAGTCAACACGATTGTAGTCCACCTAATTGTAATCGGTATTTCCCTAAACCTGAAAGAAATGTACTTGATATTATTAAATAAATTCACTTGGATGGCCAGTTTCAATCGTCAAACGATCATCATCAGATCCTTTACACTTACTGTAGGTTGTTAAATCCATATCTACAAGTATATGGATGATGGTATTTACAACACATACATTTATTTAGTTAAATCAGTTATTATCAAATAGCGCAACTTGCCAAGATTTGTTGGTTGTATGTGATGTTTTTGTTAAGATATTGTTAGTGGTTATCGACCTTCAAGTTTGCTTTGATATCAGTGTTTGTTAGTGAATGGTCAGGTTGGTATTTAATATGAACTTAACTTATTGTTTGAGCGATGTGGAATCCACTCTCGTGCAACTGCTACCGCGTCCACTGATTCCAGTGTAGCTAGTGAAAGTGGTAGCTTGATGATATTGATGATAATTGTTGACTAGTTACAGGAAGATGCCATCTCGTTGGAGGAGTCATAATTATCGTTACCGTCACTGAAATGTATGTCATATTCTAGCTTGTACTCGTAATTTGGCATGGTAGTGGTGTTGGAGAATGTTTTAAGGGAAGAAATACCGAGATCGTCTACTCCAATTCTCGATTATAGGTACCTTATCATAAACGTAATTTGGCATCTAGGTTATCGGCCCCTACTGGAAGTGGTAGCAGTTAAAGGAGAACGGATCCCACATGAGGATTACTTGACGATCAAACCCGGTCACTTATTTACTAATTTATTTACATATCTCATGTAAATTTCTTTCATGTTAAGGGAAACACCTTTGGGTACAATCGTATTGACCGACTGAAACGCATTAATTTCGATTACTAAGGCAACACTGAAAAAAATGGCTTCCAGCATGGTAATATTTTCCAGTGCTGGATGTGTGTTGATGTGAGTTATCTTGCGTAACGATGAAGGCTTTGATAGAAGACAGGGCAAGCGTTAGTAGCATAGTAAAATCATTTGGCTGTCTGTATAGCATTATTTTTATATTTATTGTCTGAAATGACTACAGCGTATGGATATTGAGTTTTGAACTTGAAATTGTTGCTCTATACTTTATCACAATGTAGGTCGTGTACCAAAAGCTGTTTAGTACATTACATAGTCTCCATCGACATACAAAATTACACTTTGATTGCAGCGTATGAATCTTCTGGTGACTCGGAAGGTGTTGGCAGAGGACATCATCGCACATAACACTGCAAGATGGTTCCAGGCCATTCTGAGTGGAAAAGGGGGCGGCAGACATCATCATGTATTCTAGAAAAGGTTAATTGGACGACGTATTGAATTCATTCCGGCTCCACTCCCGAGTTATTGTACTCGACACGTGGACAGAGACTCTCAGGCTGATTTTTGTTTGCAAATTATCTTTTGAAAGAGAGGTGTGAAAGTTTTCATTAGCGTATCCTAGAATCAGAATATAAGTTTTATTTAACTACTCTAGGCTATATGATTAATTTAGATAGCATACCTGTAGGGAACACTTCAACATTTTCAGAGGGTGAGGTAAGCCAGAGCTCTCAGTGATTCTGTACTCATCCTGAGATTCAGAAAAGTTTTGTCCACTTTCAACAAATGTATTTACCTGTAATTCTTTCAATTTCACTGTCGGTCCAATATTGGGATTTTCATTAAAATTTTATTTTTAATATGCTTATTCTTATTGAAACCAACACTCGACTATGAGGCTATTTCGAATGGAGACTTATTATTATTATTACAGTAACTAGTATCTAGAGATTCATGTGCGTAAGTATCTTTAGCCTATTATCATTTATGAAGAAATAGATTTATGAGATCACCTTTTGTCCGTGTGTGTGTATGTGTGTGTGCGTATGCGTGGGTGTCCCCCTAATAAAATCTAAATGGCTGGAGCGATTTCAATGAAACTCGGTAAAGTCATAGTACTATTTTTTCCGACTCCGACCGTGCCCTTCAAATTTTGTTACGTCTCACCAATCCAACATGGTGGCTGTGCGAAATAATTCAACGGCATTCTATATCTCCGAAACTATTACTGAAATCACCCTGAATATTTGTACGGTGATAAACACCATTACTAAAATTTCACCTAGGCCTATGTGATTTTCAAGAACCTGTTAAGTACAAAACGAACATGGCGGCCAAGCGAAGTGGATACATTAAAATAGACTTTTATTGTGATTTAACCATCCGATTGCAGAGAGACATAGTACAGCAAATGTTTATACACATTGCAATGCACTGACATCTAATTTTGTTCAATTGTTTAAATAACCTCAAGATGGCAGCTGTGCGAAATTTAATTATTAAGTTTTTATTTCTTGTGTCCTAATCACGCGATTGAAGTTTGAATAATACACATATGCAGTAATCTTTATGTAATAGTGCATAACTCTATGGCCTACATAATATAAAAATCCAACATGGCGATCATCCGAAATATTTAGACGGTTCTTAATATCTACGAATCTATTACAGCAATCAAACTGAAATTTTGTATGTTGATAGAGACAATTAACATACGTAGGATATATGCAAATAGGCTATTTAGTTCTTCACGGAACTACTTTTTATGTATGTAAGTATGAATGTACGTCAAATAATAAAAGTATTTCTTCACATTCATCTGACTAATATTCTCTTAAGTATAGGTTCCGGCGCCAATTGATCACAGGTGTTTAGCGGGTACATGTAGGGAGAAAATAATTACACGGGTGAATGAAAGGCACAGAACCAATCTGTTGAGGACCACAGTCGACAAATGTAATTTCCGGCCTACAGTGTCTCCGGCACCTGCGTCAGCATTAGCCAACTCGAGCTACTCCACTTGTCATCTTGGAGTTAGGGCCTAGGACACTTCCAAAAGCGCATATCAACTTAAATCCTATTTCAATCCTCTGAAGTGTAGCAATGTGCATTGAGGCGCACATCACGACTGCAAGAGGAAGGTAAAATTCCCGAGATCGAAGGTTCGAATCCTTACACTGACAACGGCCATCCTGAGAATGGTTTTCCTCAGCATTTTCCACACTCTTACAGTTAAATGCCGGGATGGTACCGTACTTCAAATTCCTAATGAAGACAGTCACACGCACAGCAACACAAATTATTATCAGACAAATTCAACACACACCAAGTACACGGGGCTACATGACCACGCTGTCGCAAAGCCCAAAATGAATCTACACCAAAAATTGAGAGTATTCGTCTTATTTTTAACCTTCTTTTCACATTTTTCAAAAATGATGAATAAGTTGACTTGTGAGATCACCCAGGCAGATGTGCGTCTGTCTGCGTGTGCCCCTATCGTTTCATCAACGACTCCAGCTATCAAAACCAAGCTTGGTATGGGTGAAGATCTATACCGGGATATCTGAAGGCCACGTTTGAAAGTGTCGTGAGTGCTACCAACTGCTAAGTAATAATAATAATAATTATTATTATAATGAATTATCGTGTGGCCTCCTGAGAGGCCGAGTGCAGGTCTTTCTAGTTGTCGCCCGTGGACGACCTGCGCGTCGTAATGAGTATGAAGTGATGATGAAGACGGCACATACACCCAGTCCCCGAGCCACGGGAATTAACCCAAGGAGATTAAAATTCCTGATGGCCCTAATGGGAATCGAACCCGGGACACGTCGGGCCAAAGCCTAGCGTTTTAACCATTTAGCCACGGAGCCGGGCATAATAATAATAATAATAATAATAATAATAATCTATCTAATAACTATCTATATATATAATACGCTACGGTGTATCTTTCACAAAACACAAGCTCCTAAACCAGAGGGAGTTAGAAGGTGTGGTTTGTACCAAAATCTTCCAAATCGTCTCAATAGCACGGGAAAAATATTGCATTTCTTGAAAAGTCGAAGGAAATATATTTATTTGTTTATAAAGTGCTTCTAAACCAATAAACAAGACGATAGGCCCTGGCAGAACTGTTTCGCATACAGCCCGTATAGCACTATGCCGGGCGGGTAGTCTGTACACACGGGGTGCGCACAACCCACAATTTGTTTAAAAGGTGCGTTTAAACTAATAAACATATTTATAGAAGCCTGCATAACATTAATGCCAGGCGGGTGGTTTATACACATGCAAGAGTTCCCGCACGGGTCCGTTAGTTTTATATATTCCGAATAACCGCATATGCGGTTATTGCACTACTGCGTGGCTCAGCGGTAACGTTCTCGCTTGCTGAGCCCAAGGTTGCAGGTTCATACCCTGGCGCAGTCAGCTGACATTTGAGGGTGCGCAAATGCGAGGGAGCCGTGTCAGTAGATTTACTGGCACGTTAAAGATCCCCTTCGGGGCAAAATTCCGGCACCCCGGCGTCTCTAAAAGCCAGAGTAGTTAAAAGGGACGTAAAACCAATAACATTATAATACATTTGAAAACATGGTGTACACAGTACGGGATGCGACCACCAGATGACGTCTGAGTGCAATGGTGTCAAGTAAACAACACATGCAAACGTTAGTATCCTAGAGACTGTGTTCCGAGTTGGATGCCACTAAAGTTGAACAGCGCGCATATGTAAATGTTGCATGTCTGCGTGGTAGAAATGCTCGTGAGTGTCATGCCGAGCTACGAGAAGCATTGAGTGATGGGGCGTTGCCCTATCGAACTGTTGCACGTTGGGTGGAGGCCATCAAACGTGGACGGGTAGCAACGGTTGACCTGCCGCGCAATGGACGTCCAGCGTCTGCTCACACAGAGGTGCAAGTGGCTGTCATCGAAAACTGTTTTGCAGATGAAAGGCGTTGGACCGTGGCAGAATTAGCCGCACATACGGGTATGTCTGCATCAACAGTGTTCCGCATTTGACGGACTGACTTGCAGATGTGCAAGGCAAAGTGGCTACATGCTTTAACTGAGGTGCGAAAATGGACTCAATACGAGACATGCCGTATCCATCTGGAGAGATTCCAACATGAAGGACATGAGATGTTGAATCGCATTATTGCAATAATGAAACGTGGGCACGAGCGAATGAACCAGAACTGAAGAGACAATCAAATGAATGGTGTCGACGCGGTTCACCACGAAGACACAAGGTTCGACAAACTCCATCATCCATGAAGGTCATGCTTATTTTGGCTTATGACAGCCAGGGTATTCTCGTGTAATTCTGTTCGTGAGGGCCACGTACTTCAGATCTGCTGCACACTCTGCGTCGTACACTGCGGAGGAAACGTCCAGAGCTTCTCAACAATGCAATACTCCTCCATGATAATGCAACAAGCCACACTGCAGCCTGTATCCAGAACCTTGTGTGGCGGTGGGGAGATCTTGGTACACCCTCCGTATTCCCCTGATTTCAGTCCGTGTGACTTTGATCTCATTGCCAAATTGAAGACGCCGCTGCGAGGGCAGCGGTTTGCAAACAGGGAGGACATCGTACCAGCGCATCGACGAGAAGGTATTCAGTGCATTCCTCACCGTTGCCAACGATGCACAGTGTGTCGAATCCCATATCTAGGGGGAAAAAAATCACTGCCGCAAATGAAAGCGAAAACTGGCTCATTCGATAGTGAACAAACCAGATGGTTACCTTCGGTCTTCCCTTCCGCTGGCTGGTGCGTAGGAGGGAGGGTATAGGTGCTGAAACGACTTCCTGGCAGTAATCAGGTCTTTTCATAGGAGGTGTCGTAGTGAACCGAACGTTGTGATTCTAGTGAGTTCAACGAGGTGTTGTCTTCTGCGACTCATGGAATAGTGAAAAGAAGTATGTGTTCTCACTTTTATGCGTAATACAAGCTTTTGCACTAAATAAATTATTTACTTTATGAGTGCCTCATAGTGCCATTTTACTTTAAACGTCATTCGATAGGAAATTTAATGTAGATTCAGGATCTGTAGTGGTTTGGTTGCGCACGAATGTGCATGATGGTTGATTTTCTTATTTTCAGTGACTATGCGGGCATTACCGCGAAAAGAATTTTTCAACGCGTGGTGGTCGTGTCGTAAAGAGGGGCGTACAGACGTCATATTTCAATATTTTATGATTAAATGTGATCCTACAACTCCTACTGACACTCAGGTTCAGGAGCTAAGAAATAAAATTAAGTTCATATCCCATAATATTAACAAAAATGGGAGAGTGCAGGAAGAACAATGCTACGTAAAACTCCTGGTTATCTACCTATGGAAGCTATTGAGTTACTTAATGACACCCAAGGAACGTTGACATGAAATTATGAAGACCAGTATAGCAATGACTACGATGCTCTGGACTCTACAGAAGAATCAGGTGACGAATGAACATTAGACATTTTGTTATTATTAACGGGAATGAGATTAATGAGAACATTACTTGACGAATAGACGTTTTCTTTTTATTTGCAATGGGAGAAATAGGCCAATATTCAATATATGTTGTCTTTATTTCCATGATTTTCTAGAGAAATAATTTTGTTTTCGTGTGTGAAATATGTTTACTAAAACTACGTCATTAACAGGACTGTAAAATGACATTTTGTTTTAAAGAAATTGTTTGTATGATTTTGACGAATTTTTATTTTTTATTTTTAGAAAATAAATGTTATTTTTGTGCTATTTCGTTGTTCTATGTTTAATAAAAATGTAATATACGTTTTTAATCTGGATGATTTTATATTTGTCTATTCCCTTAAATAAGGTGTAACAAGAATACTTGACTGAAAGTCTCATTGTTATTCATATTTTATCCAGTTATGAATAGTATGTTTACCACTGTCATAAACTATCATATACACATACAAATCGTGATTTTTACTACCAAAAATGGATGATTCTTTTGTTGCTTTCGGTCATTTTTTACACCTCCCCTTACCCCTCTATATTTACCCCCGAAGATCGTACACTTGAGACGATGTCAGAAATGAATTCAGCAACCTCGAAAACGGTATATTGCCAACTTTTAATAGAATCCCAGCACTATTAACGAAGTTATTAATTTTTTCCACCTAGAATTGGGATTCGACACACTGTGCGATGTGTGGACGCCTTGGGGGATTATTTTGAAGGTTGTTTGCTCGTATGAGTGCGAGTATTATGCGTACTGTTTTGTTGTGTGCATAATTATGTAATACGAATAAATCAATGATCTCTAAAAAAGGAAGCTTGTAGTTTAACGTGACCATTAATCTCGCGATCATAAGCCACGGGACCTCCGTTTTACGTGGTATCCGAACCACAGGACATGGCATTTCACATCGAAAATCTCACATGCATTGACCAGGAATCGAACCCGGTCCGCCTTGGTGAGAGGCATACAGCTTGACCGCTGCGCCACCACGGCCCCAATGATCTCTATTTACGCATATTTCAATGTCTCATACCCATAGCCCCTTATACCCGGATTCCAATGTAGTACTGGCATTGCGAAAAACATTCCAGCGACTTTCCAACGTATATCCTGATTTTTGTTTCCGGCAGCTTTATTGCTGGTTAAGAAATAGTTGCCATGAATTCTGAAATGACCCTCGTATAAGTAGGATATCTCGGAAAATATGCAAGGAATCCGTTCCGATATTGGCACACATATAGAGCATGATATTTCAAATTACTTTTCATGAGTCCGTACACAACAAATTTACCGACATGATTCTACGCGTCCTGATAGGTAAAGCCCTGCGCGGATGCGGATATCTGCGGATAAACCCGCGGATATCCTCAACATTTTTCTCCATGCGGATATAGTTAGCATGGCTGTGTGGATAGCGGATAAGCTGCAGATAATGTTTGGAGTAAGTTTGCGGATAGTTTTTGGAATACAATCCGAAAGAGTATGCTTTCTTGTGGGTACGAAATGGACATATTAAAATACGCAAATATGAAGGTTCTCGGATCATCGTAATTCGAAATGAGGATGACCTGAACACACTCTAATGGTATCAAAACCTAGATTATCCATTTATTATCAAAATGTAGGAGGAATGAATACAAAATTAGATTTATTCAATGAAAACCTGATCACCAAACAGTATGACTTAATTCTAATTACAGAAACTTGGTTATCTAGTAAAATTGCTGACAGTGAGGTCTGTTCTGATATATACAGAGTGTACAGGGCTGAGAGGTTTGCCAGAGCAGGGGGTGGGGTGGCTGTCTTGGTCAGGAGCGGATTAACGGTACTCAAGGTCGACAGAATGACTGGCACATTGGAATGTCTATTAGTGAAACTGGTCATTAGGGGAAATATTTGGTACGTCTGTAATATGTACATTCCACCAGCTTCAAAAGTAGAAACATACAGGGAACTATATCAGTGGTTGGAATCCAGAACAGAAATATATGATCAAAATTTAATAATCTTCGGCGATTTCAACATCCCAAAAATACAAAGTACACTAATTAAAGACGACAACATTCAAACAAGAGAACTCGTAAATTTTATTAATTATCTTCAGCTTAAGTCTTATAATTCAGTACTAAACCGTAACGGGAGGACGCTGGACTTAGTTTTATCCAACAAAACCAACATAAATGTAACTGAAAACACTGATCCACTCTTACCGCTGGATCGCCAACACCCTGCTCTGGATGTGGAAATATCTCTAATAATATGTCGACACCAAGTACATATCCAGCCTAATGATACCTTTAACTTCCGGGAAGCCAATTTTGAGCAGCTGTACACTCGGTTGAGGAATGGCGCTTGGGGTCAAATATACGAGTGCACTGATGTAAATACTGCAGTAGACCTGTTTTATCAAATTTTTAACGCAGTACTTGTCGAAACCGTTCCTATATGTAAACGACAAACGGGCAGAAAATATCCTGTCTGGTTTTCTAAGGAAACAAAAAGTAAATTGAAGGAGAAGGAATACCATAGGAAGAGAAAAAATACTCTGATCATCATAGACTACGTTTTGAAGAATTAAGATCAGAAATTAAAAAGGACATTCAATTATCTTATAAGAAGTATATCCGTAATATTGAACAAAACATTAGCCGGGACTCAAGGAAATTTTGGAAGTTCATTAAAAACAAGAAAAAAAAATAGGAACACATGCGACACCTTTAAATATAATAATGAAGAATTGGACAGGGGTGATTCCATTGTTGAAGGTTTTGCGACATATTTCAAATCAGTTTATGACTCTCAGTCAGCCCAATACAAAGTCCCAGCCTGCAATTCGAATACTCCCAACATCCTTCACATAAAACTTGTCTCAAAGGAAGAGGTTGGAAATGCATTAAAAAAATTAAAACTTAAGTCGTCGGCTGGTCCTGATAATATTCCACCGTATGTAGTGAAGGGATGTGCTGAAAGTCTCAGGGACCCGTTGCATTTTATATTTAACTTAGCCATACAAACTTCTACGTTCCCTGACGCCTGGAAAATCACTCGCGTCTGCCCTATACTAAAATCGGGAGATCCATCACTAATTAATAACTACCGTCCTATATCTATTTTATCTGCAGTAGCCAAGGTATTTGAATTCATATTGCACGGAAGAATATCAGTATTTCTCAGACCGCTCGTAACAGATAACCAACATGGTTTCCTATCCAGGAAATCTACGGTGACGAATGCAATTAATTTTACTCAAATTATATCTAAAGAGTTAGATAAAGGAGGACAAATAGATGTCATATTTACAGATTTTGAGAAAGCGTTCGACACAATAAATCATGATATCCTTCTTAACAAATTGTGTATTTTGGGATTCTCCCACCCATTACTCAAATTATTCAGCTCCTATCTCAGAGACAGGAAACAATTTGTTTTGTTCCAGAAAATTGTCTCAAAGGAATACATAGTTCATTCTGGAATACCCCAAGGCTCGAACCTTGGACCTCTGATTTTTCTAGCAATGATAAACTATTTGCCACGTTGTATAGTACACTCAAATAGTCTTTTATACGCAGATGACTTCAAAATTTTTAAACCAATTTCTTCCGCTAATGACTGCACTCTACTACAAAATGACCTAAATAATATACACAAATGGAGTATAGAAAACAAATTATACTTAAATGTACCGAAGTGTGTTGTTATGACCTTTACACGTAAGAAGAACCCAATCACATTTGTTTATGGAATTGGACCTCAGTCATTGCAAACAGTAAGCGAGAAGAAAGATCTAGGAATCTTGTTTGACCGAGAGCTTGCTTTCACTTGTCATGTGCAAAAGACAGTCGGGGATGCTTATCGCATGTTAGGGTTTGTAATAAGAAACACTAAGCCATTCATTAGGACCAGTACCTGCATAAACCTTTATATTGCCATGGTGAGATCCAAGCTCGAGTACGCCAGCCAAGTATGGAGTCCCTGGCAGAAAACATGCATTAAATCCATTGAGCAAGTTCAAAAGAAATTCCTCAGATATTTACACCTCAAAATAACGGGCAATTACCCACACATGGTACCCTACGGTGAACTTTTGTTGAATTTCGGTATGACTAGTTTGGAGTCTCGAAGGCAAGTGAATGATATGAAATTCCTTTATTAAGTTATTAACGGTCAAATTGATAACTCATTTTTCCTATCGCTCCTAAATTTCAACATCCCTCGCTTTACTACAAGATCAACTATAACATTCAAAAATGATATAACCAATACTACTTCACATAATAATTCACCTGTATGGAGGCTTTGCAGAATTTACAACGATGCGGTTCGTGTAAACTGGAAACTAGATTTCTGTCTATCAATTAGACCGTTCTTGGAAATTATAACCCAGTCACTCTAATTCATACTTGAAATAAAATTATCACACAAAACAGAATCAACAATGTATATATGTGGATAGGCCTGTACCCAAGTTATCAATGTTACCTTTTAGTTTACGATGTAATAATTTAAAACCTGCTTTTTATATATTTGACATTAGGTAAAATTTAGATTTAGTATTTATATTACCTTTAGATTAAGCTTTTTACTACTATGCATTTCATTCTGTGTTAACTTCCTAGTTTTAATAATTACATTTAGATATTAATACTTTATGTAGAAATATCAGAAAGTGTATTTTACTGTGTAGGTGCACTGTTATTGGGGCGCACACTGAGCCCTGTTGTGTACCGTCAAGAAATAAATAAGTAAATAAATAAACTCGTTGAATATCATTGCTAGGACCCGGTCGTTTATGATTTATCATATTTTTTCCTTTATGTTCTTTCAACGACAACTGTAAGATGATGATTTAAGTTAATCTCATTCAAATTATGTCATTAGGCATAATTAACACTCCGAACTGAAAAGGGTTGCAATTCTGGCTGTATAACATAGCACATGACATACATAGCCTTGGGCAGTGGTTCTGAACCCGTAGAAGTCTGCGGACCACTCAGCCTGATATTGAATCATGTACGGACCACCCCTCCTCTCCCCCCATCCGCCGATACACCTTATCAGTTGTAACTCTTCCTCAGCGCCTTCGCCATAATCAAGCAACGTTTTTAGAACACATTATTTATTATTGCTATTAATTAGTGTACAGTACAACTAAATTACAAATTATGTAATAGAACAAAATTACTTTTTTTAATAATAGACCCCTTCTGAATATAGCCCATATAATATGAAAAGTCTCAATAACAAATTTATGTTCAAGCAACAATTTTGTTTGAAAAGAACATTGCAAAATAATAATAACCATAATATTTTTAATTTTACCCTGTGACTTTCTGGTTGTTTAATGTTGGTGAAAGTTTATTTGCCACAATTAAACATATGTTATGAAAATTATTTTGTATCATATTCTAATAACACTTATTTTACAGATATTTCAATTCAAAACTTGTTAGTCATCACCGCGGATACATTCGAACGATTCTTGTTCAACACACATCGTTTTCGAAATCTCCATTTATTGGCCACTTTTTGTTAAGCGTGCTGGTGGACCATTTTCTCCCGCGGACCACCTGTGGTCCGTGGACCACCGGTTAAGAACCAGTGGACTTAGGGAACGACTTTCTCCTCAAATGTCTAAATGTGTTGCTTTAATACGTTATGCTTTATCTAACTAAAATGTTATTGTAATGCCAGTAGATTCGGATAACAAATGTGCAGATGCGGATAAAAATCATGTGGATGCAGATAACAGTCGTGCGGATGCGGGCAGATTCGGATAACAGTCGTGCGGATGTGGGGCGGATAACGTTTTGCTTATCCGCGCAGAACTCTACTGATAGGTTCAATGTCTAATTGCATGTTACTTCTATACTATCGAATGGATTTCTTCCAATGTTGGCGCATATATAGATAATAACATTTGAAGTTAATTTTGAGTAACCCATATAAGGCAGTATTTCCATCACGATTCTACTCTTGCTGATAGGTTCAATGTCTAACTGCACGTTACGTCCAGTGAATACCTTACTGCTTGAGAGCTGCTTGCAACTTGGATACCTTACCGAATGCTTGAAAGCTGCTTGCTGCTTGAATACCTGCTTGAAAACCTAAGAACTGCTTGCTGCTTGCTTGTATATCCACAGCGACCATATATCTCCCACGACTGTAGATGTTCTTGAACTAGTAGGCCTGCACACATTTATACCAGGACACGCAGAAAAATCTCCTTCATTTTCTGGTAATACCAAACCAAAAGTTTCATGAAGAATATTAATTAATTCATCTGGCAATATAACGTCAGAGGTATAACCAGCCATTATCGGCGGTCAACTGCCACCCATTCAAGTCAATATGCGATGATTGCGTCAGAGTCTAGTGCAGCAGTCACTTGACTTCCACACATGGTTCGTGGTGTACGCGCGTTGCTTTTGAAACCACTTGACGTGCTCAGATAAATAAAAATCAATATATGCACCCAATAACCTGGCTACAATGGGTACAGTAGGAACGGCAACAGTATTGGTTGGATTTATCCTGCACTGTTCAGTGTTATTTCAACAAACACTAAAGGTGTACGATATGGCTTTACACACCATGATGCTAGGATTTGGTCATGAATATCGCTGCCGTTCTCGTGGTTGGTGCCACACTTGCTAACGACCATCAGTGACGCCGAGGCAATGGCTACTCGTCTGGTGCGGTGGTCCAGACAACACCACCTAGAGAGAAAGCCTTGTGATATTGAATTGACAAGTGAGTGACGTCACGGAGGACCGGCCATGGAAATTGAGACATAACATTCGAGTTATGGAGGTTATGGTGTGGTTTTCGCATGTTGTGTCTCGTGTTTACAGTTCCAGGTACTGATTTTCTGCGAATTCCTACCCGGTTATACTTAATGGTTATCAGTGCAGTGTAAAGTTATGCTTTATAAGTGCAGTGTACCAAATTGTATATGCAATTATGCCAATGGACCGAAAGTAAACGTTTTCTCTTTCCCTAATGATGAAGGTAGAGACGAAATGGATTCGAGCCATTCACCGCAAGGATTTTATTCCTACGAAATATTCCATGGTACGTGTTACATCAATTATGCTCCAATTCTCACCAATTTAGTGTAATGGGAGGAAGGAACCTTGTAGGTGTGTGGGCTCCATTTCAAGCCACATGAGATTGAATTGAGCTCTAGTATGTATGATGAAAAGAATGCAAAGCTAGTTACTGCACCGTTGTATAAATCGAGACGTATTAAATCTTAGTAAGCAGATAGTCCTACCCTTAAATTTTAGCATAGGCTAGCTCCTCTGTTCGAAAATTCATTTAGATGTAGAAATCAGAATATTCTAACCTAAATTATGTGCTACAGGCTACTGTTGTAGGTTAGGTTTATTTGTTTTATGGGGGCTATCAATTTCAAGTGGGATGTGTAAGTGGGTAGTATTCTCATTTCTATTGGAGTTTAAATTGCAAGAACTGCACGAGGTTAGAGACCGATAACCTGTAGCAGGTCCTGATTAATCTGTTTTTTATCTATTGCAGTAATCTCATTCATTACATTTCTTATTGGGATGGGGAAAGTGGTGTGTGAGAGTCAGGTTGGTGATTGAATAGCCTACATTTAGAATAAGTAGTGTAATTAATGTAATGCAAAGTGATAAAATGATTGTATCGCAACTTAAATGCCTTAGGAGTCCTCCTCAGGAACCAATAATGACCAACTCGCCTCATAGTTTTTAACAACAATTATACATCCGCCTTAGTCAATACATAAACGAAAGAAAATATAATTAGATTTGCTCCTGGTAGGCCTGCATGATTCAGGGATTAATTGCTTTTATCCCCTTCACCTGAAGAAAATTATAAAATAGCATAGCACTCAAAAAAACAAATGGCTATTAGACTTAATATGGTGCACCATATAAGTAGGCCTAGGTCACAGAAAAATATTTTAAAGCATAGAGCAAAACTAAAAAAATATGAGACGGTGATGATATTCAGCCATCAAACACAAGCTAACATACACGTAGAGAACCAGTGGACAGTTCATTCACATATCCGCTCCAAAACACAAGTCAACTTGACTTGGCTAGATAGGTGGAAAACAATCGACGGTAGCAGTGAATGAAGGTAGAACGGGCGATAAAATTCTCCACAATACATGAATTAGCCAAAATACCATATGAAACGCTGGGAAATAAATCAGGGAGCGATGTTTTAGTAGATATTCCCTCCTCCGATGTCTGTGACCCACCCAGCCATCCCAAATAGGTACACGTCTTACATAGCGAAAATTGCAGCTGTCAGCGCCATTCTTCTTCTCATCGAACGTTATCAAAACAGTACCATGACAGTACTGCCAACCTCGCGCTTACGGTAGTATGAAAAACAAAGAAGGGCCCAATTCAGTCGCTAGTGCGCATCATTCGGGCGCACCACTCAATTCATAGATAGTGCGCCCATTTGAATTGTTTATTGATCATGGATTGTGGAAATTGCCTCCTAAAGGCCGCACCTGCCCCCGACCTTCTAACCTTCGTTTTGTCCAATCCAATGGTTTTTGACAATGGTTACAGCCTAACGCGTCCAGATCAATTGTTTTGAGTCCACCGTGCCCTGCCAGCTGCGCATGGCCGCACCTGCCCCCGCCCTTCTAACCTTCGTTTTGTCCAATCCAATGGTCTTTGACAATGGTTACAGCCTAATGCGCCGAGATCAATGAGTTTTGAGTCAGCCGTGCCCCGCCAGCTGCGCGCGGCCACACCCACCCCCGACCTTCTAATCTTAGTTTTGTCCAATCCAATGGTCTTTGACAATGGTTACAGCCTAATGCGCCGAGATCAATGAGTTTTGAGTCAGCCGTGCCCCACCAGCTGCGCGCGGCCACACCCACCCCCGACCTTCTAATCTTAGTTTTGTCCAATCCAATGGTCTTTGACAATGGTTACAGCCTAGCGCGGCCTGATCAATGAGTTTTGAGTCAGCCGTGCCCCGCCAGCTGCGCGCGGCCACACCCACCCCCGACCTTCTAATCTTAGTTTTGTCCAATCCAATGGTCTTTGACAATGATTACAGCCTAACGCGCCCAGATCAATAAGTTTTGAGTCAATCGTGCCCCGCCAGCTGCGCGCGTCCACACCTACCCCCGACCTTCTAATCTTCGATTTGTCCAATCCAATGGTTTTTGACAATGATTACAGCCTAACGCGCCCAGATCAATGAGTTTTGAGTCAACCGTGACACTACATCAGTGGTTATTGCTCGTATGGTTTTTTAAAGTGAACTGTTTAGTCGGAGGTTGGCACACACTTGAACACTTTTACCAACCATGTTCAATAATATGTACTTGCAGTGCTCATAGTCGATGATGAAAATGTCCTCCCTCTCTTGTAACACACACATGACATCTTCCGATGAAAGAATGGACAACAATCTCATCTAAAAAGTTGGTATATGGGCTTTCACAGCCAGTGAATTAAAACTCAGCAATTCTTCTAGGTTTGTGCCGTGTCTTGTGTGGTGTTTCCCCTAGGACACCAAGCTGGCTCATCAGCAGGCTCTTGGTGTCCCCGTTCTGTAAGAACACAGCGTTGTCTGTTAAAATGCTTATTATTTACAGAGCCTGTTTTCTTGAATCGATTAGCGAGCCTCCTAATTGTACTGGTATTAGGCACAGGTCTTCCTGGAAACTTGATTCGAAATTTTCATCTTGTTTCAGAACAAGACTTTCTGCTTTTCATTTACGAATTATGGATATACCCACTTCCGTGCAATGCGAATTGGTGTCTAGGCATGACCAACAATCACAGTAATCACAATACTAACGCCTAAACTTTGCAGATACACATCCATATGAATGACAAAACACGTGTGAACTAACGATATGAGTCAGCGGAGTGGGGTATTGCGAGGTCCACTCGCTCCACATCTGACCAGCCAAATGACGCCACAGTTTGTCGCGATTTTCGGGGCGCACCAAGATAATGACCATGTAGTTCAATTAATATTGTGTTACTTGATCCAATTCTGTACATGGCTAATTCCTAATCAATAAGTATAACAGTGGCGGCTGGCGGGTAATTGTTATGGATTTTGTCCTTTTTCATTAGGGGGGGGGGGGGGGGGTAAAAGACTGCTTGATATCAAAGAAAACTGTATTCAATTGCGCGGTAAAACGGATGTACCTCATTCATCCCGAATGCCGCAGTTCAGAGAACATCACATTGTCACTGGATCACCGGATTAAATAGTTAGGCTACATGAAAACCTTCACAAGAACATAACAACGTAAGTTATAATACGAGGGCGAGAAAGAATCGTGAGTGTCACAAGTATGCGCAACATTGCAAGACATAGTATCGGCAGTTGACGGAGCATCTCAGATGTCTCCATCCACTCCTCGGCTCCCTTGTTGCAATCAGCGGACAACGACCAGCCGAGTTAACTGTTGGGTTAGGACCTACTCGGTCTAGCATCTCAGCCATACCCTTCACTATTGTGGCCTGGTCGGTGCTCGGGCCTGGCTCCTAGCCGGTTGGCGCGTTTTGCTTTCTCAGACATTTCACAGTAACTTTCTATAAGATTTCCTGAATTATTGAAGAACAGAATTATGAAATCCTATACATATAAAAGGAAACGTACAGCTTTTATTACTAAAAATATTATTGCGGTATTAATTGTTTTTCTTGAATTAATCTGCTCGTTGTGCAATACTGCAACCTTATTACTGACCACCACTGAAGTATAGGAAGAATGTTGCACTGAACAAATTTTTATTTGAACAGATTTTTAACAATGGACTGAATGAAGTCTTGCAAGTTTCTTTAAGAATTTTACATCTAGTTTCATTGGATGAACGTTAATGTAGGCCTATTTTAAAAGTTTTAATCTAATGTAGCATGATACGTGCTAGAGAGTATTTTTAGAAAGTGTTCGCATAAGGACTGTTGAAGGTGCAAATGCCGAAAAATTTATCCACCCTGTAAATAATATAATATTAATTCTAAATGAAGCGGCTTCGGTGGCGTAGTTGGCAGCATGCTGAGCTTCTATGCCCAAGATCGCGGGTTCAAACCCGGCCGAAGCCGTCGGATTTTTTAAGAGCGTTAAAATCCCTCAGTATGCCTTCCTTCGGAGGGGAAGTAAAGCCGGCGGTCCCATGTCATAGATTTATGGCATGTTAAAGATCTTTCCACTAATTACACCTGTGTGAAACTAAATTGTATAGGTTAAGAATGTAAACAACGCTCTTAGGTTGCTACGTTCGTTGCCAAGAGCCGACTGCGGTGGCGTCTAGAAGCTAGTTCTGAACTAGGCCTAGTAGTCGTTGACAGTGGCGTTTGGCGGCAAAAGTAGGAACTATTTGAAAAATTCAATGTTGCAGTCCCTACTTGAATTTAAAAAAAAAAACAGATACACACACTAATACAGTCATCACAATCAACACTGGTTATCAGACAGATTCTACACACACCCAAAGTACACGGGGCTACATGACCGCGTTGTCGCAGCCCCTAAACTAAGGAACCAACCAACCAATTCTAAATGAAAGTAGAACGCGGTTTATACACTTGCATCAGCATTGAAATGAGGAAACCTGGTCAATACTGCACCTCATATAAGTTATGTGCTAAAGTACATAAATGTGTGTTTTTATTTATTGCTCTTTTTATAAACGGTTGCTATGTTCTGACAGTGCTTGCATCTCGTTGAACTGTCAACAAGGCGTACCCGAGCGGCACACACTGTTGATAAAAAAAAAAACATTCATCGGGACGTGTTATGCTGTAACCATTGTAAAAAAAACCATTGATCTGGATGCGTTAGGCTATAATCATTGTCAAAAACCATTGGATTAGACAAAAGGAAGGTTAGAATGGTCGGGTGTAGGTGCGGCCTAGGCGCGCGCAGCTAGCGGGGCACGGTCGATACAAAACCAATTGATCTGGGTGAGTTAGGCTGTAAACATTTTCAAAACCACAGTTATGCAGGGGAAAAACAAATATTTATTACAGTTGATTATAGAACCGCCGATTGAAATTACAGATCGTTATGAGCCAATTTCCGCAATCCATGGTGAAAACACGATTCAATTCGGTGCACGATGTAATGAACTGAGTGGTGCGCACGAATGATGCGCACTAGAGACAACTGGGCGCTTCTTTGATTTTCATAGTACCATAAGGGCGAGGATGGCAGAACTGTCATTTATTATTGATTGGTGCCTTTATTGTGGCGAAGTTAGGGCTCTAGGCCCTCTCTTACACTTAACCACACACAGTGCAACTTACATGAATACTCACGATATTCTTAACCTACCAAACTTAAATACTAGGAAAACTTAAATACTAGAATTAAATTAAACTGGTGACTGCGTGATATTAACTAAGCTATACAATTTAAATGACATACATTTTTAACAAAATTATACTATGGTCATTCACTCACACATTCATACACAAATTGTTCTAGTTGGCCTACGAATTCAAGAGGAAATCTTTACATGCACGTTTTGAAAGTTGTTAGGGATGTACAATTTCTAACGTCACGAGGACAATTATTCCAAATTCGAGTTCCCGACATGAGGAAAGAGTTACTGCAGGCAGATGAATGATGTAGAGGAATTGCAATTATAGATCCAGATCGTGTGTGACGATCATGAAAGGAAGAAAGAAAACTAAAATTACAAGAGAGATAGTGAGGTGTACTTTCATTGAGAAGTCGATAGATGAGGGTACATATGTGCAGGTTTCTTTGTTGTTCTACTTTTAGCCAGGAAAGTAGATCATAAAAAGGAGACACGTGTGAGGAAAATTTAAAGGAGAAAATAAACCTAATGCAGGAATTTAAAGCTCTGTTTTGATGACGATTGATTTGAACAATAGCGCTGACAGCTGTAATTTTCGCTATATAAGTCGTGATCCTATTTGGGATGGCTGGGTGGATCACAGACAGCGGAGGAAGAAATATCTATTGAAACATCGCTCCCTGATTTATTTCTCATCGTTTCATAAGGTATTTTGGCTGATTCATGTATTGTAGAGAATTTTATCGTTCGTTCTATCTTCATTCAGAGCTACCGTTGATTTCAATTTGAATCGTCACTACTGAACCTCATATGCGTGCTCAAGTTCGTAAATATGTGTTTTTATTTATTGCTACTGTATTTTAAAAACGGCTGCCATGTTTCGACAGCGCTTGCATCTCATTCAACTGTCATCAAGGCTAACTCTAGCGGCACGTGCTGGGGTGCACATATTGTTCCCAACGTGTGAGATACAAAATCACTGTTGATAAAAAGAAGTGGGATACAAAATCACTGTTGATCAAAACAAAATCATCGGGATGCGTTAGGCTGTAACCATTGTCAAAACTCATTGATCTGGGCGCGTTAAGCTGTAACCATTGTCAAAAATCATTGGATTGGACAAAACGAAGGTTAGAGTGGTCGCGTGCAGCTAGCGGGGCACGGTTCACACAAAACCATTGATCTGGACGTGTTAGGCTGTAACCATTCTCAAAAACCATTGGTTAGGACGAAACGAAGGTTAGAATGGTCGGGGGTAGGTGCGGCCTTGGCCACAGATTACCTACTACTAGGCCTTGGCCGAGCGCAACCAGTGGGGTACGGTTGACACAAAACCATTGGTCTGGGCGCGTTAGGCTGTAACCATTGTCTTGAACCATTGGATTGGACAAAACGATGGTTAGAAGGGAGGGTGTAGGTGCGACCTTGGCAGCGCGTGGTTCACACACAACCATTGATCTGGACGCGTTAGGCTGTAACCATTGTCAAAAACCATTGGATAGGACAAAACGAAGGTTAGAATGGTCGGGGGTAGGTGCGGCCATGGCCGAGCGCAGGCGGTGGGGTACGGTTGACACAAAACCATTGATCTGGACGCGTCAAAAACCATTGGATTGGACAAATCGAAGGGTGTTGGTGCGGCATTGTACCATAAGGGCGAGGTTGGCAATACCGGTTTGATGATGATTGATGTGGACAATGCCGGCCACAGCTGGAATTTTTGCCTATATAAGACGTGATCCTATTTGGGATGGCTGGGTGGGTCACAGACAGTGGAGGAGGAAACACCTTTTAAAACATAATTCCCTGATTTATTTCTCATTGTTTGATACGGTATTTTGGCTAATTCATGTACTACCGTATAGAAAATGTTATCGCTCGTTCTACTTTCATTCAGTGCTACCAATATAATAGGGAATACAACAATTTTGTATTGAAAAGTGGAAAGGATCTTTTGAAAAGGCTATATTTATTTAACTAGTGAAGGATAGATATGGTCATCTTTTTTTTTTTTTTTTTACAAAACAGCACAGTTTGTGTAACATAGAAAATATGAGAACAACATGTTTTAGCAGATGACTCACTGTATTCTGTTCAAAACAAACTGGGAATTAGCATGTTTTATGTATTGTCGGGTATGCCATGCCTGATATTGTAAATATTGCAATATGAAAACTACTGTAGGGTTACTCTATATCAAGTGTTTGTTTCTAAATTATTACCACATCATCATGCCCCTATATGAATCATCAACAACAACAAGTTTCCTCTTTTGTAAATGTCTCATGACTGCTGCTCTGTTCCTTTTCAGTAGGTAACCTTTTCTGTCATAGGCATGCCATTACTAGCCTGTTTTCTTATCACGGTTGAAAACTTTCTGTGGCTAGTTGTTGTTGTTGCTGTTGTTGTTATGTTAGTGGGTTAGGACATCACTGTCATCAGCCATGTGTACTTGGATATGGGTAGAATTTGTATGTGTGTATTGTTATGCTAGAATTGGGAAGGTTAGGTAATGTAGTTTTAAGGGGAGGAACTACGAGGTCATGTGCCCTTGGGAAGGAGGTGACCATGGTCTTCTGCTAGGAACAATCCCGGCATTTACCTGGAGGAGAAAGGAGAAATCGAACCCACTTCTTCTCAGTTCAGTTTTAACTCATGAGGCTGAGTGAATTCCATTTCATACTCAAATCAGAATTATATTTTAGGGGCAGATGACCTCGTAATTGCGCCCCTTAAAACAACAATAATCAACAATAACTAACTAGAATTATAATTCTCGGCGGAAATGGGAATCAAACCTGGACCTTTGGACAGATATAATTGACTATACTGTAGATATTAATTTCTGTTTTAACTGTTACAGATTAATTGGTTAATTGTGTATGCGTCTTTTCTTCTCGTTGTGTAATCGACATCTCACGTTAAAATGGGGTGAATATTTTTCAAGTTTTCTATTGAATTCTTCTATAAATCGCATTTATTGAGACATCAGTGTTTTCGGTCAAGTCCACACTCGCAAGGCTCGAAATGCACACTTATCGATTATGATCGAAAACGTCGATTTATTAGCTAGTGTAATGTATCGATCGCATAAACTTCTGTCCATATGTTTCATTTATGGTTACGTTATTTATTTATTTATTTATTTATTTTCGTGTGTAGAACGTAATTTGATACATCAACACTCAGTCGCGTTTCCTCACAGCTTGTTCATAGCAGCAGCGCTGGGTAGCGCGCTCGCTGTCGGCCGGAAGGCTATGACGTCATCAATCGTATTGCAAGGCTTTCTCTCTAGGTGGTGTTGGTCCAGACGAGAATCTGCTTGCCGCTGCCGTCCGGAACCAGGATGACCAGTATGTGCATCTTTCGTGCATCACTGACACCAACATTGGTTTGATACACAGCATACACCTCTTGTACAGCGTGTCTCCCAAAGGCTCAGCATGCCGTTGATTACATGAATTGTGCTCGTTGATGTCAATTTGGCATGTCTACACAGCATGATGTTCGAAACAACAGACCACTCGTTCAGCAAGTCAAATATACAGTAGGTGTTATGATTTTAGAGCTTTCATGCTCATTACGTGGTTCCTACTTCCTTCAAAGCACGGAGCTCATATTCAATGCCTATGCTGCCCTCTCTCAGTGCCCCATACAACTTAGGTGTTTTTATGTAACTTCTTTAGAGGTGTTCATTTTTCATTTTACATTGGTGTATTGCAGGAAATTATTTACCATTGTTGTAATAACTTCAGAATGGCTTGACAGAGCTCCCTTAAACTCTACAAAAAGCTTTATATTTACTCGGGATAGAACGTAGGCTATACTTTGTATCTAATTGAGACAGGGGCCGATGTTAGGCCCCTTAAAACAACAATTATTGTCATCATCATCATCATCATCATCATCATCATCATCATATAATTGAGAGGGTGCAGGGAGGCCAAATACCAATTTACATCTGATTTACTCGTGCTCTGTCATATGATAAGAATTGTATTCGTTGCAACAACGGGATATGTTTTCCCGAACTAAATACTACAGCAAACGCTATAGTAGGATAGAAATATGTTTTTTCTAATTTAACTCAAGCATACTTTTGATATGACTTATCGCATGAGTAAATTTAATGAATATATACATTTATCCCCCTTGTACCCCTGAACTAGGCTACATTGATCCTATGTGCAACTATATTTTTCTCTGAATGCACATAAAGCTATTCAAAAAGTTTCAAGGAAGCCTCTCGAACCGTTCTTGAGTCAGAAGTAAACAGACAGAATGACAGCAGGTAGTGGCGTATCGATAGGGGGGGGGGGGAGGGGGTTAGGCTTCATACCCCCCCCCCCTCCAAGACATTTGTTCACCTTAATACATATATTGTTCTATCTATCAACTGGTAAATATATTACACTACCGCCAGTGAGACTTCTTTACTCCTGTATATATTTTAAACTAGCAGTAGTGCCCGGCTTCGCCCGGTGGATTTGTTTGTTTTATGGATGATAATGAATACTACTACAGAACTGGCACATGCTACTTAACTAACAGAAACCAATATTTTAAAAATATATATTTTTGTGGTGGTGGTTGTAGTGGGGGTGATAAGTAGTACAGTATAATGGACGTAACATTCAGGTCAATTTCCCGTAATGATAATTATGAATAGGGAAACAGATATTTACTAACTACAGCACTGACACATGGAATTTACAAACAATTTTACAAAAAAATAGAAAGAACAGTAAGTGAAACAATAGACACTGCCTAGGGCCTACATCTCATTGGCTGTTAGAAATGTAGAGACCAATAGTGTCGTCTTTTGTCGCATAGCGCCGTAGGAAAATAATCAGAACTCTTTGGCAAACTTCGGCTGTCCCGAGCTACTGAGGTACCAATAGTATCATTTATCGCCACAAAGCGCTTAACGATAAGTTTCAGAATAAATGAAGGTAAATTTGAAAGCACCAACGCTTATTGCAGCTGATAACCTCAATGTACTGCACCAACACCATTGCACTTATACAGAGACATAATATTTTCATGATAACTGTTTAAAGGGGCCTAAGAAATCTTTTTGAACTAATTACTCCCCGTGACTGCAATTTATAAACAGCGCAAGATGCAACAATTTTCGCAATTCTGCACCAGAACACTGGTAGGGGTGACGTGATGCAGCCTGAACTGCCCGTCAACAACAGACTTATTAAAATACTCTTACAGTTACACTACTACGGACATTAATGGTTCTAGGGCCTTAATACGTGGTTTTCAAGTTCATTTTGTCTGTTATTCTAAATGTAGGGAATGGGGAGCGTTGTCCAAAATATCAAGTGAACAGTGTTACCAGCAGGGTTTCAAAGTGTATGTAAAATTTGGTGCAATCAAGAGAAACGGTGTAGATTTGTGATGAAGGGCCTAAATGCAGGGAAAGGAGGGGTCTGTCCAAAATTCCATGCAGTCAGTGTTACTCGCAGGGTTCCAAAGGGTAAGTATACAAATTGCCGTTCAGATCGGTGAAACGGTATAGATGTGTGTTGAAGGGCCTAAATGCAGGGAGTGGAGTGGTCTGTCCGAAATTTCATGTTAACAGTGTTACTCGAAGGGTTCCAAAGGGTAAGTATTCCACTTTTGGTTCAGATTGGTGAAAGGGTGTAGATTTGTGCCAAAAGGCCAAAATGCGGGGAATGGACTGGTCTGTCATAAATTTCATGTAGGCAGTGTTACTCGCAGGGTTCCAAAGGGTAAGTATACAAATTTTGGTTCAGATCGGTGAAACAGAGTAGATTTGTGTCAAAGGGCCTAAATGCAGGGAATGGAGTGGTCTGTCTGAAATTTCATGCAGACTGTGTTACTCGCAGGGTCCCAAAGGGTAAGTATACAAATTTTGTTTCAGATTGGTGAAACGGTGTACATTTGTGCCAAAGGGCCTAAATGCAAGGAATGGAGTGGTCTGTCCGAAATTTCATGTAAACAGTGTTACTCGCAGGGTTCCAAAGGGTAAGTATACAAATTTTGGTTCAGATCGGGGAAAAGTTGTAGATTTGAACCAAAGGGCCTAAATGCAGGGAATGGACTGGTCTGTCATAAATTTCACGTAGACAGTGTTACCATCAGGGTTCCAAAGGGTAAGTATACAAATTTTGGTTCAGAGAGGTGAAACGGTGTACGTATCACTAACCATAACGCCAGCGCTTGCGGATAGAGCTGTTCGGGAGCACTTGTTCTACCGACTTACTGAACAAAAATCAATCTTGAAGGTTACCTGAGAGGTGTAGCCTAATGCTACATAGCCTAAACTATTCCTCTTGAATCAGGCTATCATAAAAAAAGAATTTTTCGAATCGGACTGGTAGTTCCAGAGATTAGCGCGTTTAAACACATAGACACACAAACTCTTCAGCTTTATTATATTAGTATAGATGTGATCACGTTTTTCACTGCCCTACACTCTACTCGTTTAGACATTCCGTTTTGTTCGTTTGGTGCCAGTGTGGATTACGGACTTACGTGCTTTCCAGTAATTTTCATTTGAAGTAGTGTTGTGTTTCTAATTTGTGTACAGCTAGTGTGACTGAACTATGCTAAACCGTGAGTTTTGTGTTCATCAGAAGGAGCCCACTTCGTTCGCCGTGTACACTTATTCAGTTAATTGTAAGGATTGTATGCAGACAAAGCCATTAAGATGGCAGATTTTGAGAGTCAATAGTAATGGCAGTGTGAACATGAAGAGCACATAATATGAACATTACAGTACCGTAAAAGCAGTCACGTAAGGACCAATGCATCATTTTAATTTTAATATTTAGGATATAAAAAGTAGGTTGGCTCAGGCATGGAAAGCATTTCTACAAAAAAGGAATCTGTTGACAACGAATATAGATTTATATATTAGGAAGTCATTTTTGAAAGCCTCTGTCTGGAGCGTGGCACTCTATGGAAGTGAAACTTGGACTATTGGTGCAGCAGAAAAGAGGAGAATTGAAGCATTTGAAATGTGATGTTACAGGAGAATGATGAAGATCAGATGGGTAGATAGGGTTACAAATGAAGAGATTGGGAGACGAGAGATGTATCTGGCGACTGCTAATGAAGAGAAGAGATAGGTTGGTAGGACACGTACTAAGACACCCAGGAATAGCAAGCTTAGTTATGGAAGGAAGGGTCGAGGACAAGAACTGTAGGGGTAGACCAAGGCTAGAATATGTTAAACAGATTGCCTCGGATGTAGGGTGTGGTAGCTATGTAGAGGTGAAACGATTAGCTCAGGACAGGGAGGCATGGAGAGCTGCATCAAACCAGGCAATAGACTGAAGACTCAAACAACAACTCTTTTCCTTGTTTCTTTTAAATTAATTTTGCATGTTTACAATAGCGTTTGCACTTTTGTTTATTGTGCTGGAAAATAGTTTTCATGCAAAGAGAATGTTTATTTAAGTATGGATTTTTATTAATAATAGAAATATCATCTTTAATAATGTACACAACCATGATCGAAATCCTCCCTCCCCCCCCCCCCCTCCCCAGGAAGAAATCATGCGTACGCCACTACAGATATCCAACTTTATATGCATACTGAGCCCGATCGAGTCCATCCGCTCATGGTTGGTTATTATTATCATCGAAGACGGAGATCGATTGAGCAAAGCTCTACTCGTAGCGTGAGCGGATCCCATGATAGCTGTAGAATGACGGAAGAGCGGAAGAGCAGATCTATGACAAGGCCATGGAAGGGTCTGGAAATTTATTTAAAATGAACACCCCAGAAACTCCTTATTTGAAATTGGAACAACATTTTATTGTTATTATTATTATTTGAGATTATTTACATAATTATTTTCCACCGCGGGACGGGCATATAATGGATGAAGATTTATTAATTGAGAAGGTCGCTTGAACCGAGAGTCCAAACTGACGTCTGGGATGGACTGATAGTTTGGTGACGGACAGTTGTCGTTGGGAGCTGTTGCTCTACAGTGGTCGTGAGTTGTTCTTGACATTAATTCCAGTCACGAGTGCGTGGAAAGTAGTCGCTTTTGACGAGAGCGTGATCTAAGAATGCACAAGGAAATCGTAAGTTTTCGCATTACAGTGACTGTGATCTATATTAGAACAGTGTGTATGATTAACGTAGCCGAACATACTGTGCCCAACTCTAGGAATGGGTATTCCAAGATTCAGACACCTAGATATCAGGGGAAAGGCTACAGCCGCTTTTGAAAGTTGAGATATTTGAATATCGCGCTCCATTACTTCTAGAATGGAATGGAAACTTTGTGCAGCCAAGAGCATGTTAAGTGACGTAGCGAGTAGTAGCAGAGGTCGAGACTATTTGTTGATTAAATAGTTAGCCATGGAGTAGAGACTTGAGACTTGGATCAGATTACTGGCACGGCCAAATGAAAGAGAATGCACTTAGTCTCAAGTGAATCGGACCAGAGACACCGGAGATATGAGGATTTCCAGATTTCAGCGTGATCCAGCGTGGACCCGACCGTTTTGAATAAAAGCCGACCGGCCCAAGCATCATCAGCTCACTTTGAACCAAGCTCTTGCATGACAAGGTGCTGCTGCTACGTTGAGCCACGGCACATGGTTGCCGGATCTACGCAGAAGATATCTTTAAATTGTGATAGTCACAAAAGTGCTGCGACACGTGTGGAACATAGTAAGTTTCCGGCAGAGGGAATCACTAAGGTGATTGTTATTTTTCTACAGACACTGGTGAAATACTTTATTTCTATATGGACACATGCTAGACTTTGTCTAGAAAGTACTTTGTCACAGTCCAGTAATAACAATTCAATACTTGGATATTTTAATCCAATTAGTCAGTTTCATAAATTGTAACTTGATAACCACTCCGATCTTTCAGTATATTGAAGGCCAGTCTATCTCGGTGTTGTTCATTAGCCGACAAAGGGAAACTATAAGTTGCTTCGCGCATGATAGATGGTGATAAACCATGCCCAGGGAACGATCTTCAGAACAGCCGTTGATTGATTTAGACTGTCAGTGTTTTCTTGTACTGAAAAGATTACCGTGAGTTATGTTACAACTGACGTATTTGAGAATAGATCATTTAGATCTGACCCCATTTAAGCGAACTGCTATGGATTTAATTGAAGCCAATATTAAAATGGATCAGCAGTTACTTCAAACTTCAAGAAATATTTCCACTATATCGTGCTAGACAGATTGTGGGTATATAATGGCGGCCGATACAAGGATTAGACGTGCGTGTCCAATAGGGCATGTATCTGGATAAATCTGGTACAGACCAGGTTCACTACGCTTCAAGATCAACGAGAAATGTAAGCCACATTTGATTTTTATATTATGCCTAGCTAATTGGAACAAACTCATTTTCTGCAGATGACCAACACATTTGTTTTTCTTCGTATTTAAATCTTGCAATGATTTACGCAAGACATATTAGAGTTATTCTGAGTATTTTCAGCACTCAGAACAGTTTAGGATCAATGACCGAGCATAACGAGCATTTATTTGAATGTTTCATATTTTTTTGATAATCACGGTAATCAGCCGAGGTAACTGTAAAAGTTAATAATTATTTTTGTTGAGAAATGGATATTTTATCCATATTCGAAGAATCGAACATGTGGATTCTCACATAATGAAATAATAATTAAACACATTTACAATAATATAACTAATAATAATAATAATAATAATAATAATAATCCACTAATAATAATAATAATAATAATGATTTTCATAACTTTTCTAAATAATTCTTGGATCTTATATTTTCTAATAATCACATTCATTGAGGGAGAGCTTATGAAGTAGTTTAATCATTTCTAGTTTGGAACAGGTGATTTTCCGAAGGATAGTGGTTAGCGCAAGCCCGCATTCAACCAACATTACAGTTCTGGTTGAACAGTTAATATTTGCAATGAGCAAAGTATATTTTTCAGATAACACGAAGAGGCATGAAACGGGAAGCAAATGATATTTGTATCAATTAGGATATTTTTGTATTTATGTAAAATCATGACGTAGATACACATTCGAAAGTGAAATAGAGAGTATCATAAGTGTGGTAACTTCACGATTTGAACTGAATGGTAAAATAAAATAAACTTGTAAGTTTATAAATCTTCCAGTGTTGATAATAAGCAGAGGCTTGATTTATTGTATAAATTTTGGGAAGAAAATTTATGTGTGTGGAGTAGTTGAAATGCCATTCCCAGGTGCGCATGTTTAAGTCGCAGGAATGAGGAGGTTTTTATTTGAGCATCAATCAAATAGCAGGTTCGATGACTCAGTGTTAAAGAAGGAGTATTGGAACTACACATTGCGTCGTATGAATGACCCAAAGGTTATTTCTTAAAAACCACCAGTTCTTATTTCAACCTTGTTTACGGATTCCATTAAGACTTTGATTTTTCTAGAACCCGGATTTGTCATGATAGTTTTTTATTCTTCTTCAGAGGAAGACCTTTGCCGTTGTTGTTGGAATATTGTGTTCTTATAAAAATAATTGAATGGGCCACTGCCAATTAAAAATAATTCTATAACCACGAATAATTTGAAGGATGTTTTCAATCCTAGTGTCATGAACTAAATGAATTTATTATGAAGCTACAATTCTTATTTCCGCATTCTGTTCAAGAATTGCAAGTTGTGAAAGTTACTAAAATGGCCACAAATATAAATATTTTTCTTAATAATGATTCCAAGTGGAAAATCGAATAGTTGAATGGTCCAACAATTTATTGATCAAGTTGATGATTCAGAAATCATATATTTTGTTAGGAACTTGAAGTTCATAATCGAGTCACTTCTCGAAACGTTTAATGTCAGAAGAACAATTAATTCTGTTGTGCTTCGCACAGTTCTTCGATGCTATGCTCAAGGGTCAGATACTTTTCAGATGTTGTTATTAATATGTGTACATAATTTGTGTTGATTCAGAGATAATAATATTTTTTGACAATATTTTTTGAAACTGGAAAAATAAGCGAAAGTTAAAAATTCTATGAACAATTATTCTACGAGTGTTAATATTATGTAAAAATTCAACCAGTGAACTACAGTATTTCCAGTAAAGACAATTAAATTTGAACTGGATTTAATCATAAATAATGGATATAATTTTGGAACACAGTCTACAGGACTGATAATCAGACTTGTGTCTCCAAAGATAATTGTCCAATGTGTTGGAAAATTTCTGTACATTGTGTAAATAGTAATGTGGGTCGCCACACATGAATGATGCTGCTTTGAGCATTTTATTTTGCAGTCAATTTTAAATTCAGAATAAAATGAGATAATTTTACATGATGTGTTATGCCCAGTTGAATCTCCTTCTATCCTTATTGTTGCATTGAGCCAAAAATCAGTAAAGCATTTTTTTCATTTGATGTCGTTTTTGCGATTAGCTTTAACCCATCTGGCGCCCCGGGATATTTTGACTCTCGTGCTGACTGATTCTTGGTAAAATGCATATGTGGTCGTGCGGACTCCGGTCTAAACGGGCACAATACAGCGGACGAAAAATCCACAAGTGAGAACAAGTAGTTCCGTAAAGAACTATACAGCCTATTTTCATATGTCTTACTTATGTTTATTACATCTATCAACATACAAAATTTCAGATTGATTGCTGCAAAACATTCGTAGATATTGAGAACCGTCAAAATATTTTGGATGGTCGCCATATTGGATTTTTATATATGTAGGTCTTTGAGTTATGTGTAGGTGTAGTCTTTGGGTATAGTATTCAAACTTCAATCACATGATTAGGACGCAAGAAATGAAAATCTGATTCTAAAATTTCGCACAGGTGCCACCTTGAAATAAATCAGACGGCAGTGGATTAAAATTTGTATAAGCATTTACCGTACGAAGTTTTACTGCGCTCGGATGGTTAAATCGCGACAAACGTCCATTTAAATATTTATATTTCGCGTCGCCGCTATGATAGATTGTGCTCACCAGGTTATTGAAAGTCCCATAGGTGAACTTATGTTCATAGCCTCTATCAACATACAATATTTCAGTTCGATTGTTATCATAAATTAAAGTCAGCGAGAGCATATGTCTATCTTCCATACAACGCCCACTAAAAGTGCTTTTACGTTTTAATTTCTTCCAAAATGCCATGTCCTGTGATTCGGATTCCACGTAAAACGGAGGTCCCGTGGCTCATGATCGCATGATTAACGGTCACGTCAAACTAAAAGCTTCCTTCCTTGATTAGTTATAAGGGACCGAACGATATGCACAATTTACATTAGCTAGGTAGTGAGGAATTGTTTTATTTGTTAATTATTTGAGTACAGAATTAATTTAGCGTATCATTTCACGTCCGGCAGAAGACTTTATATCATTGGTTTGGTTAAATCGTGCACGGTTGTTTGTTTGAGTCTTCAGTCTTTTGACTGGTTTGATGCAGCTCTCCATGCCTTCCTGTCCTGTCCTGAGATAATCGTTCAGTGGTGGTTAATAAGTGTGATTATTATTGATTCAAGGATGATGACTGTTTCTGTTTCACATACGATTAGATAAATTCCTAGATCATATTTACGATGAAGTTGTGTAAAAGTAGGGCTACGTGGAGATGATGTCTGTTTAGTGCAATATTTTTGGAGCACAGTGAAGGTGACAGATAATGGTTGAGCTGTTTTAGCAGCTTTAAGGTTTATTCCACCTTTATTGGGTGATGATGTTATTGTTTCCGTGTAAGCAGGGGCTACACGTGATTGAAGCGTATGCTTTTACTCTATTTGGAGAGTGAGAATTTTAATGTGTGAGCGAGGGCTACACATGTCTGTTTATAGTTGTATTATGTGATGCTTACTACGAGATTCTACGATCTAATAATCATGAAACTAGGAATAAATAAGAGCAAATAATATAGCGATTTAATAATAATGATTGAATATAGAATTTTGCATTAAAAGGAACCTTAATGATCACGTGACTTAACTAGAACGCTGGATAAATTAGTTTCTTTCTTTTGAGATAAAAGCGTCACGAGGGGAATGGATGTGAATTCCTCGCATTTCTATGCTACTCTAGACTAGGTTTTCCACAATTTTTGAGACGATAGTTACCACAACGTAAGATTTGTGTAGAACCACTGTTGTGTGTAATAATGTGATATTAGACATGAAAGGTAACTTCATGCTTTCAGCGACCTAACTTTTCCTCCAGGAACAGATGACAGTGTATCGTAAACAGTGATATTCCTGAGTACGCAGGGCTCAAATGGAGCAATCATAGGAGGGTATTCTTGTTGTGCATATTTGTGTTGTTATATTCTCTTTCTATGGGTCAAGTTTGACTTGTGCATAGCGTAGACTGTGCATACCATTAGTTTTGAATTTTATTTTCTTGCTCGACGCTTATCGTAAACTTAGCGTAAAACTTAACTTCATGTCAGGACTTAGCTTAGATGCTCGTAACGAAAATAGTAAATGTTGGACGTGACACCGCCCTAAATTCGTATACTTATCCATGCTATGATCAAATGTAACTTGATTTATTTTAGAAGTGAGATATTTTATTTGCAGTAGGACCAGGTGTGACTATTATTATTATTAGTCAATGGGATTGTATTTTGCGTTTGAAATAATATTTTTGTGTCACGATTCTTAGCTTGATTTTTGATTTCTTCTGTAAGTTGGATTTCTTGAAGGAGTTTGTAGGGAATAGTCAGCCGATGCGTCATCATGGATTTAGATTAGATTAAAGTAGGCTGGAATAGCCACCGGAACCCTTCAACGAATTAGGTTGGGGATCAGATTTCTGGATAAACTCAAATAAATTTTACTTAAGCCTAGGAACTTGTGATTTCTAGATTTTTTTTCCTTCGGACGTGTTCTTGGGGCTAGTTCAAACACCCCGTACCCGTTCTCCTAACCTGATACTCCCTGGGACAGCAGTCTCGTGCCGAGCTGGTCAAAAGAACACATCTTAGGCTATCTAACCTATGCGTCTTTTGAAAAGGGGCCTCGTGCGGGCTGGATTCGGTCCCCAGTCCTCACGATATCCCAGCCCAACGGGCACAATACCTAGGGGTTACAACCATATTACGATCCCCCTAATAAAATTAAATATTGAGAAAAACAACAAATCCTTTTTATCTACACTATACCTCTGACATACAATTGAAAATTACGTCACACGAAGGTACAGAGCTGAGGAATAAACATTGTCCCTCTCCTATTTAGATAAACAATGTTCCAATGGAGCCTCAGTCAATAATAAAGCTATTAAGAGTGTATAACTAATATAGCTCATTGGGTTAATTGCATAGTTAGGCTCGTTACAATAACTTCCTAAACTAAGTGGGCATTGGTCCCACTGTCCAATATATCACTGACGATTGATGCCAACCATGCTGTACGTCTAATTATGGAAAGGTACCATGAGAGGAAGAAAACGATCCGTATGGATTTCTTGGATCATGAAAAAGTGCTCGAACGAGTACCAAAAGAACTCATCTGGCACGCTCTAAGGTTACACGATGTATCTGAAATTCACGATTGATGGGTTCAGCTCCTATACGTCACCAATTTTATGCGATTCGTAATAGGAACATCAAAGCCATTCAACATTTATATTGGTGTGCATCAAGGATCGGCATTGTCCCCTCTCCTGTTCAATCTCTGTCTCAAGAGCATCATTACCGAGCTGCAAAATTCCAAATCCCTGAACATTGATCTTCTCTGACGATGTCTTGATTGCTAGTGATACTCGTCAAGATTTGAAACAGTTGGTCCAACGCCTAAAAACCAGACAAGATGACATCAAGAGAACGGAATACCTTGAGTGTGAAAATAGAATGATGGATCAATTGTAATTGTTGGCAATAGAACAACTGAATTCAAGTACTTGGGATTGGTCATCTCTTCAGACTGTGACACTCTTTAAGATGCGAAGCACCTTAAAAGACATTGTTCGCTCAGTGGAATTGTGCGGAACGAATTCCTGGCCAGCTACAGAAAGACTTGAACAATTACTGCATGTAACGGAGATGAAGATGATTCGATGGTCATTAGGACTTAGTACGATGGATCACTTCAGAAACCAGGAAGTGCTAAAGATTTTCGAGGTAGCACTAATCGCTGATGAAATGTCTGAACGCAGGCTGTGATGGTATGGGTTTGTACTGCGGAGCCCTGGAGTTGACACCTATTGGCCACCAACAACGAGGATGACAAAAGCAATGACCGCTACGAGACAACATGTCTATGGTGGGAGTCACCTCTGAAGATGCTACTAATCGTACAAATTGGAAGTCAAAGTGCAAAAAAGTGGACTCTGCACCGTGGCCTATGTTATAAGACAAGGCCTGGAAATGAGGCGCCAGATAACATTGCGAGCGATGGTTCAAACTCGTTACGCATTTTGCCGCTAGGTTCGCTTTTTGGTGCCCTTAATCGTTTGCATTACGTACAATGCGATTTGTATCTCTGTATTTGGCGGTAAAAGGTATCTTAATGAGTGTGAAAGCTTAGGTGTTTAAAATTGACTGGTGAAGTGTGTCGTATTATAGATGCAATTTCGTTAAGGGCAGTAAACTGCTGTTTGACTGATATTGAGATGGGTGCTAAGTGGTCTTTATGAGCAACACGTAGTGAAAGGCAAGATTTATTCGAGTGAAATAGTGTAAATGTGGCATGCATATGGGGTAAACACCTAAGATATAATTCACGGAATATTTTTGTATACGGTAGTAACTTATGTGTAGGCTAATTAGTAGTGTTATGGTTGTGTTTGTGAGTAATGGTGTATTGTAGCGTGCCGTATTGTAAATCTCGTCAAATTAAAGGCAATGGACTTTCATTTCATAAATTTTCATTGAACGATGACATACGGATACAATGGGTTCTATCTGCTTCTCGTGAGAGGGCAAACCCAGGGTCTTTGCGGACTCCAAAACCGTCTTCTACAATCTGTAAGAAGCATTTCAAGGATTCTGATTATAGCATAAGTTCTGTAAAGAGAACGCTCTTACCAAACGCATTTCCGACAGTTTTTGAGGACTAATCCGAACATAAACAAGTACAAATAAACGGAAATACACGCAAAAGAGCAAGCGTTGATAAAGGCAACCATATAAACAATAAAAGCAAATGTTCAGGTAATGTATATATTATGGAAGACTTATGATGAACGAATTGAGGAAAATTATGATCAACCACGTGTTATTGTAGGAACGCGATGTTCTACAACCAAGCCAACTCATGGGAAGTCAACATAAATAGAATTAAAATTAAGTCGGGCATTAAGAAAAATGCAGAACTGCAATTGAGTCATTGTACCGGAAGATAATTTCATTAAAACAAAATTTATATTCAATGCAACGTCAGGACAAATTCGATGTTCAAATATCGAAGCTCAAGAATGAAGTGGATCGTTAGGGACTTGAAAGCTAATTTTCTACTTCAAATTCGAACTTTCACGAAATTAAAGTGTAAACACAATGAAACAACAATCAAAATAAGTGCATTGCTCTCTAATAAATCACCGCCCACTTACCGCCTACTGAGAGATATAAGTATAGTACCCGTTTGGACCGAGATCCAACGACCACATTTTGTAAAATACCGACATCAGATTAGCACGAGAAAATATATCTCAGGGTCTATCTAGGTGAATACTTGGGTCTAATCTGGCATCCCTGATCTCGGTAATTCACAAGTAAGGTAAGGTGAGAAATTATTTTGAATTAGCACATTCCTTAAAATCTCAATTTATTTATAGATAAAAATATGATTTGAATGGCAAAAACCTCAACAAAGATAAAACAAATCACACATGAGAAATCAACTGTCCCTAAAATTATTACTAGAATGTCGCAGATATGATAATCAGAAAATTAATTAGTCCATTCTGATAAAAAATACACTGGTAATCACTGTTCAATAAAGAGTTCTGAGTGATCCGTTATATTTACATGTTCGTAGTTCACTTTTCGAAAGATTGCATTTGATTGTTCAAATATTCGTAGCAAAACATATCCCAAAAAAATAGTCACTTGATTCATTCGGTGTTATTCCAAAATTAGACTTATTTGGAAAAATTATCATATCACTGATTCGTTGTTTCATAACAATATAAATACTCGACTAACATAAAGTCGAATGTTAATAATTGTTCATAAAGATTTTCAATTTCAAAAACAAAATTTGTTCAAAAAACTTTTCATAATATTTTGAAAAATTAACTTTCTTCTCTTCTCACTTTCATTTGTTTAAATGTCACCAAAAATTTAAAATTATTTTCATGTGTTATTAAAATTACAAAAAATTGTTGTAAACAATATAAATTGTTGCTATCCACCATCAGCGGATTAAATCATTAACTCTTCACCAAATTTTTATATCATCAACATTTTCTATCACCAAAATTTTCATATAATCTCAAAAAAAAAATTATCAAAAGATTTATTATTATTATTAATTAATAAATTTCAAAATTTCCCTTCACTTTATTTATAACAAGTTTTCTCAACCTCTCACATGATGAATATTATATTTGCTCCTTTCCATTGTTATTATTATTATTATTATTATTATTCCAAAAATAAAAATTCATTAATTATTTATTTTAATTTATTTGCACTTTTCATCTTATTATTTTTTTTCCTCGGCCAGGTTCAAAAATCTAAATTCATGTTCTTCAATTATTTATTTAGGCATACCATCGGAACTTCGAGTTGATCCAGAAAAACAAAAATTATTTAATATTTGGATTGACAGAATTGTGAAATCTGACAAGAATATGGGGCGGTCCACATTGCCTAACCCTTCTTTTACATTTTAGCCCACATGCTCTTTCAAAAACATACGCACATCCTTGTGTGCCCACAACTACGGGACCAAAAGCCCTCTTGGATGACCCCCAAGTGTCTCCACAACTTTATGTGTCGTCAAACGCACACTAAAATCATCACCAAAATATTCTGCACATAACATCATATTTTTTTTTATCATATATATTTATTTTTCTTGTAATATTCTGTCAATTACTAGACTGTGTTCTTCAGTGTTATTTTACCAATAAAATAAGTTCTGGTCAATCTCTCCTTGCCTCCCATTTACATAAATTCTCCCTGATTTGATACATTAAATACCTGCCGTTTCCTTTCTTTTCATCTGAATATATATTTTTTTAAGTGCTTTTGGAAAAAATAATTCTGAGCTCAAAAATCTCACTACTTCATTCTCTTCATCCATAAACTCATTTAATTTTTTTTTAAACTTCCAAACTTTTATTCACAAATAAACAAATTATTTAATTTATGTCCTTCCAACTAATTACATTCATCCACAAATTATTATTATTATTATTATTATTACAAAAAATATTTAGGCATCATCAATGTCATAAATGATTATTATCGCCCTATTTTTAATAAATAAATATTTAAATCTCATCTGTAAGTGATTATTATTAACATCTTCTATTATTTTTATTTAATGCACTAATTATTTAATCACAATAAACAATTGTCAAAGCTCGCAATCCTTCACTAAGGCACTTCGCCAAATCCGATATTCTAAACCAGCTCAATGTACTCGACCTGAGAAGCCGTCTACAATTTACTGATCTGTGTTTCTTACATAAAATTATGAATGGTTACACAAAATGTAACATGCTCTTAAGCTACTTCCCACTTCATGTTCCTTCCCGTTCAACACGCCAGAACCATTTACACCACGTACCTCGCCCACGTCTTGAAGTACAGAAGCGCTCTATTTTCCACCGTCTACCTACCCTTAGCAACTCCCTTCCAAACATTGACATATTCTCTCCCTATCGAACATTCAAACATAACATTAGAAGATCCCTTTCACCCTCTTTTCCTAACCCCTCGCCCTCCTAATCACTCACTACCCCAATCACTCCCTGCGTCCTTCCCGAGATTTATCCTTTCTGACGTCACTGCCAATTGTTACCTGTTATTGTTGTTGTTGTTGTTTTTGTTATTATTATTTGAAATTGTTAAATTATTAGTGTAAAATGACCTTTTCATGGTTGTATCTAATAATTGTTAAATAAATAAATAAATAAATAAAAAATAATTTAATTTAGTTCCTAATGTTCAGTATTATCACTCCCTAATTATTTATAACTTTAAATAGCATCGTTATTATTTATAATATTATTAACTTATTCACTTCACACTTGATTATTATTATTATTATTATTATTATTATTATTAAATAAATCAAATTATTTAAATAATCCAAGTTGCAATTACTTCTGCTCTCATAATAAGAATTAAAGAAAAATACTCCTATCCCTTGGTATAATCGAAATACTTCATGTCGGAACATGAACTAATGCCTGTCCTGACAAATCGTAGATCGAAAAATAAATTGTCAGAGAGCAGTTCCATTTGTCATCCAGACAAATACAATCGAAAATCTAGCTACGGTGAAAAATGTGTGTTGATTTCTGATCGTGACTGTTCAAAAATATGGAATTCTCTAATACTACAGGTTAGTGGATTGTATATGAATAGTTGTCTTACTTCATTCTTGATGTGTAGGAGGAGCGTGTCCTGCGGTGGACACTATTCCAACAGTGTCGCCCCATGGCCATCTGCTGTATCCGTATACCTCGTTTGTCTCCATGTCCTATCAATCCTACGAGTAGTTTAACGGCGCATGTTGATATTCGCAGTCACTCGTTCTAAATAACTCCCGCTATCACCAGTACCGTGTAACATGACGAAAAGTTGCTCAGTCATAGACTGGTACAGTACTCTTGTAGATTTGAGAATAAATCTCATATTCAAATAATGCGGTTTCGTTTGCACGCTAAGATAGGAACACCTATTAGCTGCATAAACGCTCTGATGAAATAAATAACTTCTGATGAAATTCGAAGTGCCTGTTATATAGTCACCACAAAAAATACATCGTTCTGTAGGCTAATTTCTGTGAATGGTTTCGACTCTACCATCACCTGACTGTAGAATATGTGACCTGAAAGTCAGTGGATATTCTAAGTCCATTCGCTGCCAAAAGTTAAGTTTGTTCACTCGAACAAACACTAAGTCTTGCTGACCACTGGTACAGCGACTAAGTCCTTCGACCGTCAGAATCTCGGCGTGTATACTGTCACTTCACGTTACGAAGTTCCTCACATGAGCAAATGCTCCGTTGTAATGATGTAACTATCTTGAGAATCGTGCCCTTTATATAGTCCAGCGAGCAAATGTTCCAGAAACTTCCATCTCGTATCTCAGCTTCTACTGGACCGATTTTAACGCTTAATAGCTCAAATTCATTCTCATGTAATTGCCAGTAAAGTGTGCTAATTTCCTAGCGTCCATCTCTTCTCTTAAAGGTAATTCCAGAAAAAAAATCGTGACGTATGCGGGCTCACGTCACAAACTCACGTCACTCGCCCCTGCGATGCATGCTTCCCTCAGCACTCTTGAGTCTCCTCCGCGCGCGCTATTCCAACCATCCATTCCCTCAATCTCTTCAATTAATAACTCTTCTTTCCAAAATAATAATGTCAACAATGTCAGGGACGTGTGAACGATCCGGGTATAGTATTTTGCAACCTCCTCATCCACGAACCCTGAAAACTTACATTGGGTACACGAACGGAGAGGCGGGTGTCACATCACTTACAAAAGCTAGGTAGACAGCTGAAGAACAGTCGCTGACTAACGATAATGAGAAGGTTGGTTCATTAATCATTGGTGAAATGGCCTATAAAGTATGAACTATTGTATTACAAGAAGTTAGACTCTTTCTCGGCATTAGTAATATTGAGAAAAATGGAATTGGAATCGAACATAATCTGGCTAATAAATTATAACGCATACTGTACTATTCAGGGGCCTGTCATCCTTTTACAGGATACCAGGATACAGATTCAAAGTTATCCCTATAATACTTACTTTACTTTACTTACTTTCCGTGTCCGGGAGACACACTAAATTCTTCCTCTCCAGAACTCAGCAGCTCTTATCCCTCGGTCTGTGGCCAACATTAGGTCTTCCTGGCTGCAGGTTTCATTAAGATGTTTGCACGTGAGCAGGTGTTGTGGAGTCTGGATTTCTCCACAGGCACATCGTGGATCTTCTGCATAACCCCACTTCACAAGGTTGCTACGACACTTAGGAACTCCTGTTCTCATCCGGTTTAAGGACCTCCAGGTGGTATAAGACAAATGACTACCATTGCTCAGTTCTTCTTTAGGGGTAAATCCCTCTGGTACTATTTGTTTCCAGAGTGATACACGCCGGACGTCTGGCTTGGTATGGAGGGGTACTGTTCTCTTAATAAAACTCTTCCTGGATCTTAGGCGAGGAGTGGTCACCTTGTGGTTGAACATAGAATGTCTGGGATCTGTTTCAAGCTTTTGTCTCTCTTTCTCTGCTGCCACCCTGCGTCGAATAACTGGAGGTGCAATGCCAGCGAGAGGGTAGATCTTCTGCACTGGAGTAGGTCTCAGACATCCAGTGACAATACGTGTGGACTCGTTAAGAGCTATGTCCACTTGCTTGGTATGGGCAGATGCTCTCCACACTGATGATCCGTACTCTCCTGCTGCGAAGCAAAGTCCCAATGCTGTTGAACGTAGAACCTGAGGGTTCGCTCCCCATGTTGAACCTATCAACTTCCACATTATGCTATTTCTTGAGCTGATCTTGCACTTCAATTCTCTACAATGTTTCCTGAAGCTGAGGGTACGATCAAGCTTGATTCCCAAATATCAAGGCGTTTCACAGCTTTCGAGTGTCACTCCTTTCCAGACAACATTCAACTTTCTCCGGGCCTCTTTGTTGCGAAGATGAAATGCGCATACTTGTGTCTTTCCAGGGTTAGGTTTCAGGTGATTCTGGGTGTAATAATTGTCTAATCTCTCAAGAGCATTGGACAGTTTTCCCTCCACCTCCTCGAAGCTCCTACCCTGTACAGCAATAGCGGTGTCATCCACATAAATAAATCGCCTGGCCTCTAAATATTCTGACTGGTCATTTGTATAAATGTTGAATAGTAATGGGGATAACACACTGCCTTGAGGTAACCCGTTTTTCTGGTTCCTCCATCGACTTTTATTCCCTTGAAGTGTAACATAAAACCTTCTGTTCTGGAGCATCCCACGTATGACATTTGTTTGATTCATGTCCTTAGTGATGTTGTACAGCTTGGCTATGAGCTTCTTATGATTCACTGTATCATATGCAGCACTCAGATCCATAAAGGCGACACCAGTGATACGTTTATTCTCATAGCCATCCTCGATATGCTGTGTCAGGTTCAGAATTTGGCTGGAACATGATTTCCCTGGTCTAAATCCAGCTTGATCTTGAATTAGCCGGTTATCAATGAATGTTGCAATTCATTCAAGGATCAACCTTTCAAATGCCTTGTATAGGTGGCAAAGAAGAGAGACAGGACGGAAGTGCTTTGCATCCGTTGGTTCCTTGCCTGGTTTTAGCAGTGCGACCACATGAGATTTCCTCCACAGCTTTGGTAAGTGCAGGGTCTCGATACATCAATTCAACATATTCACCAGCCACTGGATTGTTCCTGGTCCAAAGTTCTTGATTTGTTCTGTCCTGATGTCATCCGGGCCCGCAGCTTTGTTGACTATCATCAGCTTGATGGCATGTTCTAATTCTGCTGATGTGAAAGGACGACCGAGAAAATTATTCTCATCTTCACTAGGCTTCAGCTTCACAGGCTGAGTCTTCGTGATGGTTTTCCCTTTACGGAGCAGCTGATGAGCTATTTGATTTGGTGTAACCTTGGTGAGATCCACTGGTGGTCTCTTAGGGTCGTTGCTCAAGTTTTTGGCCAGCTTCCATGCTCTTCTACTGTTCTGGGCCATGTCAAGGTTTGCTAGTAAGTTCATCCATCTTTCCTTTCTTCCGTCAGCGATGCTCCTCATGAATTCTTCATCCGTCCGAATGGTGTCATCTGCAAAAGGGTCTGTCTCGTATTTCTCCTGGTAATCTTTTAACAGATCCTTAGAATCAGCATTGAGGCCAGAAAAGAACTGGGTACGGCAGCCTCAGGGAATATGTCTACGAGAGATCTTCTTCACAAGGTCAACAAAGCATTCATAATGACTTGGTTCTGATCCCTATAGTAAGACGAGACGTACGAAGGAAACGTATAAAGCTTTGGAGCTAACATTTCATCAACCGTGTCCAACATATAATTTCCGTTACATGATTACGTGGAATCTCACAAGTGACGATGTAGAAGTGATCTTCAGTCACCTGAGAAATAAGGGAGGTACTGAACTCGAATTCTAAATGATTCAAGATGGACAGGATGCTATTTAGGACGTTTTGGTGAAAATTGGAGAAGATTGCAGTATTTTTGGAGGAATTACGATATTTTTAAAATTTTATTATGAGAGGAAGCTTCAGATTGTGTTTGACCACAGCAAAATGGCGAAGGAAACCTCCGTTGGGCAATGCTGCGTTGTATTTTCGCTTGGCCGCTCATAGCATCTTGCAGAGTTCGAAGAGAAATGCGTTGATTGGCTAATCCAATTTTTAGAAACAAGGAGGAAGGAGAAAATGAGCGCGCTTGATGAGAAGCTTCGTCGAATTATAAACTGCCATTTATTAAAGAAGAGAGAATCTACACATTTCAAACTATTGAGAAAGGATCTAAATTAAAAGGATTTATGATAGTCACCCAGAGAAGGAAGTTTGATAATCCTGTAAAAAGATATAAGTAATGAATGATTTACCGCTCTTTTCTCATGAGGCGCCAGTCGATTGGTTTTGAGGAGCGTGGTGACGCGCATCAGATCGAGGTCTTTGTGTTGAAGCAGTCCTGGGGAACGGACCTGCGACACTTGAGTTTCTGAAACTAGCGTGTGTAAGATAGGGGTCTCACGCGAACATAGTTTGTCGGCGAGGAGGGCAGTCCCGTCGGTCAAAACTTACCACGAGAAGTCCGCTGAAGATGTGGGAAACAGAAAATCGTCATAATATCAGTTCTCGTGTGAAATTAGTATCGAGAGTTTGACTAAACTTAAGAGTAACATCGTGTGTACATTTCGTGAAATTTTCAAGACGACATTTGAAAGAATAAGATAGTTTTCTTTGTTGAAAGCATTCACATTATATAAGCACGTTTCACTCCGTGCGTGCCAGCTTTACAAGCGTGAAGGGGATGGCCCGTTAGATGTCTGTTCCAATATATTTGAAGGACAGCAGCACGACAGTATAGCAAGTCTCTGTTTAGTGACAATTTTTTTTTAAATCGAAATGTTTGACATGCAAGCGTTAAGGGGAATAGTTGACATTGTGTTTAACGCATTTGTGATCATGGACTAAGCCAAGTTATGCGTAGGGAACGTGATGTTACATTGTCAGTCTAGAATATCAGGCAACCGACATTAATCTTAAAATTATAAGATGTGATGTAACGATCGCGCAGCTACAATCCAACATTTCGAGATGGAACTTGATTATCGCGTCATGGCTAGATACTATCAAACCCGAAATGAAGCAGTTCATCGTACTTCGAGACTGGGAGGTTCATGCGGTATTGCTGATCGAGGCGAGGTCCGTGTTCGAAGCCAGCCAGGGATATTAACGATCGGAGATCAGGGTTCGAGTCGTGACATGGCCATTTTCCGAAGAAAGAGGATGAAGATTATTAAGTGTGGAATTACTGGTGCCGTCAGTAATTTTTTTCACACTACTTCTACAAGATGTCATCGCAAGGTAGAGACAGAAATCCTCGTTCGTAGTTGTTGGTTCTTTTTGTAGTTAGTTGTAGAGTAGAATATCAGAGAGCATGGCACCATTTCAACGCTAAACTATTTTTGTTGTGTGTGATATAGTTTAAGCCCAGAAATTATTTTTCAACGTTGGATATTTAAATATTAACTTCCTTTTAGTAAGATTTCGGATATTAACATTTGGATTTTTGACTTATAGGTTTCGAGATTTAGGCTCATTTTATAAATAATTTCGTTTTTCGAATTTATTTCGATCCACGTATATTTAAGAATGTTATTGGAATTTTATTGGAATTTTATAGGAATTTTATTGAATTTTATTGAATTTTATTGTATTTTATCGAATTTTATTGAATTTTATTCAGTATTTTGGAATATGATATTAATTTACCCAAGCAACTTAGACTATGAAAAGGATATTTATTTGGAAATGAATTATTATGTGGACATTTCCAAGATTTTATTGCAAATCTTAGCAACAGTTATCATTCATTTTGGAAATATAGTTATTGTGTTATAGTTATCTTCGAGTCTGACACTGCTCAAGTAATTATTTAATCAAACATTTTGAATTGGTGGAAGGATGAAATATTATTTGGACATTCCACTTTAGCCAGTCATTATTAATAATAATTTATCAGTGGATAAATTATTTTTATTTGAGAGATCTTATCTGCTTAGACAAATCAACACATTTGAGTATTCTACGAAATTTTTGCAACACTCTTAGAGATTGTTATTGACTTCTGATTGCATTAACGCAATATTTTGGAAAGACCAGAGAGAAGTAACGAATGTTTATATTTATTAAATGTTAACAACAATTATTTGAAATCTAGAGTAACTTATACTAGTAAACCATTACGTCATCACTGTTTATTAGAGTCGACTACTATGTATTATCACAACATCTGAAAGAGTTATACGCTGTAATTCTTATATATAAATATATCCTGAAAGCAAGGCATGATATGCAATTTAAATAAGTTGTTACGGCAGAATACTGTATTAAGAGATCGAAGTGAAGAATTATAGCAGCTATATTTGTTTGATAACAAGCTGAGGAAACTGTTATACGGAATTTACCTATGTAATTGAGAGAAGTTGTTGTTTACGTATTATATGGATATTTGTTCAGTATATCAGAGAAGGGAAGGTCATTATACGCGTTGTGAGCGTTTATTTGGAAATTATAAGTAAATATATTACAGTAAAGAATTAAGTAAGACCTTTGTTGTCCAGTATTATTGTGAAACGACTCTCAGTTGAATTGATTAGTTTTATTGGCGGAAAATATTTGGGAAACGGATTGAAAGTAACAATGTTGTTAATTATTTTTAAGATATTATCAAGGATAAGACATCAATTATATAAGCTAAGCTTAACTTAACCGTTCGGCTATGTATGTATGCCCAATTATGAAACGAAACAACTTTATTATGATGATAGCGATATGATTTTGTAACAGTGACACTTTATTTAAGAGCATAAAAATTTTGGATTATCAGTAGTTGACAAGAGAAGGAAGGTTGGATGATTGAGAATCATCACGAATGATGTAAATAACATAAGACATTTTGTTAACAATATTTAAATATAATATTATTAATAACTAGGAGAATATAACGATATAATAAAGTTAACTGAATAACTTTCTTGATAAACAACTGATTCTAAAACAATAATAATAATATGGTTTATTATTTGAATTAACACGATTAATAATTATTTCTAATAATTAATAAACATCTAAATAACGAACATTTTACAAACTTAATTAATATTTTGGAAATATTAATAGCCTTTAATTAAATTATTTAACAATAATTTCTATTGTTAATCATTAAATAATTTTGGGAACCTTAGTTGACAATGAAACTTTCGTTTAATTTATTTTAAAGCTTTTAAACGTTTAAACCATAAATAGGAGTAACGTTTAAAGAACGTGACGACGTTCTTTAAATAGAGTAAGGTTATTCATTGTTGTGCAGAAGTGATCTTATGGAAGATCAATATAAAATTAATTTCCATTATTTTTTTAGTAAGTAGAAATGTCATGGGAAGACATTGGCTGTATTAAAACCGATATTTGTTCATATATTACTAGAGAACAAGAGTAAATTTAAGCGCTGTTGTGCTAACAGCTGTTTGATAATTTGCTTATTTTTTAATAAGAAGTGGAGTACTTCTAACGTCCATGGGACGATGATTTAATTTCATAATTTGATTATTGGATTTTCGCAGAATCATTTTGCGGATCATATGTAATTATTATAGGGATATTGTTGATTTAATTTTCTTTATTATCACTTCATTAATAAATTTATTTGTTAGTTTTGTAACCGCGTTTTGATGATTTATTTAAGTTATGAAGAAGGATTATGTTTTTGGTGCTTTTGAGGTTTTATTGAACCACTAATTTCGCCCACTTAACCGAGAATAGTTAGTTTCTCGAGCTCTTCGTTTATTTAGTTGATCCACCCATTTTGCTTTACCAAAACATGATCTTAGAAAGTGTGCACCCCCCATTTAGCTATTGTTGGTAGGATTTCCAGGTTTATGAGCCGGGGACCTCGAGATTCTGCAATCCAGCTGATCTTCGGATACGACATGCAGCTCAAATGGTTTAAACGGGTACACATTAAATGGCAGCCCAACGTCTAGGCTCGAACTGTGGTTCGTAGCGACGTATTTCGTGATGTCAGGCACGATTAGGCTTGTTGAGGCTTAATTGGGCGTGATTGGGTGCAATTGTTTTAATTTTGGAAGATTAGATTGAAATAAATCCTGTGTAAGGAAGAATAAGTCGAGAAACAGAAAGCTGACTTATAATCTAAATCTGATGGTTTGATAATCCGGTTGTAGACATTTCAGTCACAGACATGTAACGTAAAGGATTAAAATTAATTAATAATAATAGAATTAGGACTTCACAATTTAAGTGAATCATTAAAAGAATTACTCTAGGGATTAGCATAAGTCTGGTAAACAATAAAATTCCCAAATATTAAGTTTAAAATGGTTGCTCTGGTATTCTAGTTCTGCAGCGTATATCATGTTCCCGTAGCAGTTGAAATATTTGTATTTGTTGCAATGGCAATGAAGATCGAAGAGGTATATAAGATGTTTTCAGATGTCCAAAATAAGATGGGCAATCTGACAAAGGAAGTGGAAGGTGTTCGCACGTACACCCTGAAAGGTTTTAAAAGTGTCAAAGAGGACGCTGAAAAGAAATTTAAGTATGTTAGGGAAGAAGCAGAAAAGAATAGGACACTATTAAAGAATCTGTAATTGAGAGCGTTAAAACATAGGTAGATGCTGTTAAGGAAAGCGTTAGGGACACTATAGTAGAAAACATTGCTGACACTGTAAAGGAAAGTGTTAAAGACAGTATTAAACAAGATCTAGGTGAATTACAAGAGTCTTTGGAGAAACTACAAAGTAGTGCTACTTCCGTTAGAAGCAATGTTAATAAATTGCAAGTTAGTTCTACACAAGTCACAAACACAGTCGACAAAATACAGGAAAATGTCGACAAGATGCAGGAAAACGTCGACAAGATACAGGGTAATGTTGACAAGATGCAGGAAAATGTTGACAAGATACAGGGAAATGTTAGAAAGGCCCATGATGAGTCTATATTACTCAAAGAAAGAGTTTTTAAAATTCAGAACAACACCATCGATGTACAAACTAGACTAGGTAGTGTAGAGTCTAACACAGAACAAGTTCAATCTAGATTAAGCACAATAGAGTCTAACACAGAACAAGTTCAATCTAGATTAGGTGTAATTGAGTCCAACATGCAACACAAGTTTAAAGAATTAGAAATGAGTAATGAGAATTTCCAGACTGAAATCAGAAAGGAATGGGAATTCAATAAACAACAAGCTGAGGGAAACACATCACAAACTAACATGAGGCTAACAGAACTTAAAACAGTTGTTGACAGTTTGAAAACACAAGTACAGGATCACAGTAAATTGTTGAAGTATGGAATTGATGTAGATGTGGAAAATATTGTCAAAAAAAGTTTGGAAGCATTGAGAGATGGTTGGAAGAAACTCAGTTCCGATCATGTTTCAAGCATCAAACGTGGTATGGAAACCAAGATAGTTTCAACTGAAGCTACATTAAACAAGGATGTTTCTGATGCAAGGGAGGATTTAATTAAAAGAATCAATCTTGTACAGAAAACTCAAAGTGATGATATGTCAGGTGTTAGAGCAGATCTCGATAGAGAAATGAATGAAACCAAGTCTTTAGGAGATAAAGTGAATCGAATGGATAATGACTTGATGGCCGATAGGGAAAGGAGGTTAACTGAGCTTGAGGAAATTAAAAGGAGCATTCAAAATATTAACTTAGGCGATGCATTAACGGCAGAAGCTATTAAGATTTCATTAAAGGACGAACTTAGGAAAGATATTCAGGAATGCATAGGAAATCAGGTCGAGACCGAAAACGAAGTAAAGGAAACAGATCAAGCTAGGATGACACGATTAGAAGATGAAATTAGAGATGTTAGGACGAAACAAACTCCGATAGGACTTTCGATGCAACAAGATCTAGAAATAGGAGAGAATGATTTAGGGGTAGGAAGTCTAAGACGGGTATACCCTTCGAACAGAGCATCTAATGTCACAATCATTAGAAATTTTGAAGAAAAACCACGAAAATTTAATGATAAAGATGGTCTTACACCAATTGAGTTCGTTAGGCATCTCCGTGATTATTTTTTTGAAAATCATATATCTCAAGATAGAACGTGGAACGCTATCTCGAGGGATCACCTTTGAAGTGGTATCGTGCATTCAGGTATACGTTCGGAGACTTTGAGGAATTTGCCGAAGCTGTAATCAAAAGATATTGGAGTGTGGAAAGACAGCAATATTTGAGAGCGGAGGTTTACTCTAAGAAATACTTAGGTACTCTCCCAACTAAGTACGCTGACTTCTTTAACATGCAGTTAGCGAAACTACGTTACCTTCAACCCCCTTTGACACAAACAGAATTAATAGAAGCTATTTCTAGGCAACTTCCGGTCGATGTCAGACGTAATTTAATATCGTCAGGAGTCAATGATCTTGCCAAGATGGATGAATTACTTCGTAGACTTGACTACACAAGCTCCATGTCTAATGTAATTCCTAGAAACAGGCAGGATAGTAGAGAGGTGAATACGATAGTTATTGATCAGACCCAACAAACAGAAGAAGTAACGAATCAATTTCAAAATAGACCAGGTCCTGATAGGAACAATTACTTTAGAGATAGACGGTATGAACCAAGATACCGCCGATTCAGAGAAGGTAGACCTTATCAGCAAGAGGAACGTAGAAATGGAGAAAATAACAGAAGGACAGGTTATTTCCGCAATAACAATAACTATAATAACAACAATTATAGGAACTACAACTCCAACCAACGAAATGATCAGAATAATCGAAACAATAGAGGTTATAGCCGCTATAAAACTATAACGATGATGTATTCTCTAGACAGCAGTATAATGAGAGGTATCGTGAAGGTCAGGAGTACATTAGAAACGCTAACCAGGGAAATACAACTCGAGATTCCAGAAATAACAACAGGAGTGAAGTTGACCCTAAACCAGGCACTAGTCAACAGGGAAGAGCTGAAGAAACAGCCCCTGAACAAAAAAAACTCCAATCACGAAGCGCAATTAAATGAAGATCACTTGTCATATCACAATGTCACGATTAATGAGATTTACCAGGTCACCGACGAAGACTTACTCTTTGAGGAAGAAATTACAAGAGAGGAAAGGAAAACAGAGTTACCCATTATCAATATTCATGTGGAAGAGGAGAAATGCAGATCTTTGGTTGATACTGGGGCAGTAGTTTCGATTTTGTCCGAGGAATGTTATTTGAGGCTTTTGAAAGGCAACAGTATGACGATTTTGCCAGCTTCGACGGTGAAGGTGAGGGGTATCTTTAAGGATAAGACGGTCAAATGTAAAGTACAAGTATTGTTAAATTTCAAGATCAATGAGAAAGAATATGAACACGTCTTTATTGTGGTACAGAAAATCAATTTTGATATGATTCTGGGAATAGATTTTATTGGAAAAGTAGGAGCAGTTCTCGATTTGAAGAATCGAGTGATGAGATTTTGCGAGAATAATTTGGAAGCGGAGAATTTGGAAGAACAGAAAATGAGTACAGATCTAGATACAGATTATAGAGAGGATGTTTTAGAAAACATTGTGAATAAAGTGGAAGGAGAAAGAGAATATCATACTCAAGCGATTGAAAGGTTCGAAGAAATCCAAGAAGAATTTGAAGATTTGATAATTGAATTCAAAGACATTTTTGATGAGAAACCAGGTCTAATTAAAGATTTCCTGTATCGTATTCGATTGACCAATGAAACGCCTTACCACAAAAAGATATACCCTATTCCTGAAAAATATTACGAGGAAGTGAAAGGAATTATTAGAACAATGGAAGAGGATGGAATAATTAGAAAGCAAGCATCATCCTACATTAATCCTATAACTGTTGTGAATAAAAGCAATGGACAATTACGTTTATGCCTCGATGCAAGAAGTATCAACGCATTGATTTTGCCCGAGACAGATAGACCACCGAGGATTCGAGATTTATTAAGAAGATTTAAAGGAAAGTCATGTTTCAGCGTACTGGATCTCACAGCTTCCTTTTATCAGATAGAACTCTCAGAAGATAGTAGACAGTATACCGGGTTTTTTATTTGACCAATCGAGCTACGTATTTTTGAGATTACCTTTTGGTATTGTCAAGAGTGGACCAGCTTTAATAAGAGCTTTGGACAGTAAGCTTAGTGACGAGGTGAAGGAAAACACAATATGCTATATTGATGATTTCATCATTTCATCTCAGAATGAAAGGGAACATTTGGAACATTTAAAGAAGTTGTTTTTGGATTTAAGAAAAGCCAATATTAAAGTAAATTTTGGCAAGTGCCACTTTTTGAAGGAAAGGATAGATTTCTTGGGTCACACCATTGATCAGTTTGGCTACCATCCGAATGAGAAGAAAGTAGAAGATATTGTTCGATTCCCAAGACCTACTAAAGTGAAACAAGTCCGAGAATTTGTAGGCATGTGCCAATTCTTGAGTAATCACTGTAGCCGATACTCTGAGGTCATGGCACCATTGTATGACCTTCTTAAGAAGAATAATAGATGGAAATGGGGTCCCGCAGCAGAAGAGGCATTTGAAAAAGCAAAGGAAATGCTCAGAAATAATATTAAATTGGAGTATCCAGAGTTCGACCGTATATTCTATTTAGAATCGGATGCGTCGAGAGTGGGAATCAGCGCTGTGTTATATCAGAAGGATGAGAGTGGAAATAAGCATTATATTGGATTTTGCAGCAGGAAATTGAGGAAACACGAGGAAAATTATTTTACCACTGAGTTGGAGGCGCTAGCTATTGTAACGGCGTTGCAGCAATGGAAGAAAGTCCTGCTGGGACATCAAATTGTCATTCTAACTGACCATAAAGCTCTCCAGTTCATGATGCAGTCGGATTTATCCAGCGATCGATTAACAAGATGGACTTCGTTTGTTCAGCAGTTTAATGCGACCATAATCCATCAACCTGGCAAGGATAACCTTTTAGCTGATGCCTTATCGCGTAATCCTGTAGAGAATATCCAGATAAATGCGATACAATTGGAGCCTAACGATCAAGAGACTTTGGTGAAACTTGAGAGGATCAATGTATCACAGAAAAGATGCACTCCAATAAGGATCATGTATCGTTTTTTGAAAGGTTGTATGGATAATGCTGATCCAGACTATGAGAATGTCCGTAGACGCTCGAATCGATATGTTTTGTCAGGAGACATTGTTTGCAAGTATGTCGATAAGGAGAAGACAAAAGTTAGAGTTATGGTTCCTCCCAATTTAGTAAAACATTTGGTTTGTTCGACGCACCACAGTATAGGCCACGGTGGTTTGGATAAGACTGTCAATACATTACAGGAAATGTTTTATTGGAAGAAGATGAGGAATTCAGTGGCTGAGATCATTCGAACTTGTGAAAAATGTCAGAAAGGGAAATATACATCGGAGCTTCTTAAGGAAAGACCTAGGTCCATTATTCCATCTAAACCTCTTGAACTTTTCGCCTGCGACATTTTTGGTCCGTGTCCCAAGGGACATAGAGGAAATCAGTTTGTATTAGTAACGATTGACGTATTTTCAAAATTGGTATCATTGGATCCGATCCAGAAAGCTACGACAAGGCAGGTTTTGAATAGGATTGAGAGATCAGTAATTCCGAAGGCAGGAAAGCCGGAATTTCTTTTAACTGACCATGGGCCTCAGTTTACGTCTATGGGGTTTCAGGAAGCCATGGAAAGTCTAGACATCAAGCATATATTTTCTAGTGTGCGATGTCCGGAGACGAATCCCAGTGAAAGAATTATGTCAGAATTTGCAAAATTCTGTAGGATTTTTTGTCCTAACGATCATCGAAGTTGGGTTAGATTCGTTCCCATCATTGAAGAATGCCTTGACACTACGTTTCAGGAGAGTTCAGCAGATGTTCCGCTGATGCTCCACTTTGATAGGAAGCCAGAGACCTTGGAAGAATTTGTTTGATTCCATACCTAAATATCCAGAAATTCCGAGAAGAGAAAGGATCGAGAAAGCCAAGGATAATTTAAGGAAGCCAGCAGACAAACGTATGAAGCGAATTCGGGGAAAACGATTCAGTGCACCATTTAACGTCGGAGATTTAGTCCTGATAAGGAAACCGACGAAAGCTGATGTAGCTCAGAAGATATAAACGAAATTTTCGATCGTATACATGGCTCCATTTAGAGTGGGCAAGGTTTTTGGAAACAACTGTTATGAAATTTTGGAGATTGATAGCGATAATTCTGTGGGAAGATTCAATGCTAAGAATCTGAAGAAGTTTTATGAGAGATTGGATTAACAGATGAATTTAGAATTCTATTTCAAGGATTGTTTTATGGAACCCGAATAAAAGCATTGGTCACGCTTTGATTCAAGCGTTAAGGGGAAAAGGAACTCGAATTCTAAATGATTCAGGATGGACAGGATGCTTTTTAGGACGTTTTGGTGAAATTTGGAGAAGATTGCAGTATTTTTGGAGGAATTACGATATTTTTAAAATTTTATTATGAGAGGAAGCTTCAGATTGTGTTTGACGACAGCAAAATGGCGAAGGAAGCCGCCGTTGGGCAATGCTGCGTTGTATTTTCGCTTGGCCGCTCATAGCATCTTGCAGAGTTCGAAGAGAAATGCGTTGATTGGCTAATCCAATTTTTAGAAACAAGGAGGAAGGAGAAAATGAGCGCGCTTGATGAGAAGCTTCGTCGATTTATAAACTGCCATTTATTAAAGAAGAGAGAATCTGCACATTTCAAACTATTGAGAAAGGATCAAAATTAAAAGGATTTATGATAGTCACCCAGAGAAGGAAGTTTGATAATCCTGTAAAAAGATATAAGTAATGAATGATTTACCGCTCTTTTCTCATGACGCGCCAGTCGATTGGTTTTGAGGAGCGTGGTGACGCGCATCAGATCGAGGTCTTTGTGTTGAAGCAGTCCTGGGGAACGGACCTGCGACACTTGAGTTCCTGAAACTAGCGTGTGTAAGATAGGGGTCTCACGCGAACATAGTTTGTCGGCGAGGAGGGCAGTCCCGTCGGTCAAAACTTAACACGAGAAGTCCGCTGAAGATGTGGGAAACAGAATATCGTCATAATATCAGTTCTCGTGTGAAACTAGTATCGAGAGTTTGACTAAACTTAAGAGAAACATCATGTGTACATTTCGTGAAAGTTTCAAGACGACATTTGAAAGAATAAGATAGTTTTCTTTGTTGAAAGCATTCACATTATATAAGCACGTTTCACTCAGTGCGTGCCAGCTTTACAAGCATGAAGGGGATGGCCCGTTAGATGTCTGTTCCAATACATTTGAAGGACAGCAGCACGCAAGTATAGCAAGTCTCTGTTTAGTGACAAGTTTTTTTTATCGAAATGTTTGACATGCAAGCGTTAAGGGGAATAGTTAACATTGTGTTTAACGCATTTGTGATCATGGACTAAGCCAAGTTATGCGTAGGGAACGTGATGTTACATTGTCAGTCTAGAATATCAGGCAACCGACATTAATCTTAAAATTATAAGATGTGATGTAACGATCGCGCAGCTACAATCCAACATTCCGAGATGGAACTTGATTATCGCGTCATGGCTAGATACTATCAAACCCGAAATGAAGCAGTTCATCGTACTTCGAGACTGGGAGGTTCATGCGGTATTGCTGATCGAGGCGAGGTCCGTGTTCGAAGCCAGCCAGGGAGATTAACGATCGGAGATCAGGGTTCGAGTCGTGACATGGCAATTTTCCGAAGAAAGAGGATGAAGATTATTAAGTGTGGAATTACTGGTGTCGTCAGTAATTTTTTCCACACTACTTCTACAAGATGTCATCGCAAGGTAGAGACAGAAATCCTCGTTCGTAGTTGTTGGTTCTTTTTGTAGTTAGTTGTAGAGTAGAATATCAGAGAGCATGGCACCATTTCAACGCTAAACTATTTTTGTTGTGTGTGATATAGTTTAAGCCCAGAAATTATTTTTCAACGTTGGATATTTAAATATTAACTTTCTTTTAGTAAGATTTCGGATATTAACATTTGGATTTTTGACTTATAGGTTTCGAGATTTAAGCTCATTTTATAAATAATTTCGTTTTTCGAATTTATTTCGATCCACCTATCTTTGGGAATTTTATTGGAATTTTATTGGAATTTTATTGAATTTTATTGAATTTTATTGAATTTTGTTGTATTTTATCGAATTTAATGAATTTTATTCAGTATTTTGGAATATGATATTAATTTACCCAAGCAACTTAGACTATGAAAAGGATATTTATTTGGAAATGAATTATTATGTGGACATTTCCAAGATTTTATTGCAAATCTTAGGAACAGTTATCATTCATTTTGAAAATATAGTTATTGTGTTATAGTTATCTTCGAGTCTGACACTGCTCAAGTAATTATTTAATCAAACATTTTGAATTGGTGGAAGGATGAAATATTATTTGGACATTCCACTTTAGCCAGTCATTATTAATAATAATTTATCAGTGGATAAATTATTTTTATTTGAGAGATCTTATCTGCTTAGACAAATCAACACATTTGAGTATTCTACGAAATGTTTGCAACACTCTTAGAGATTGTTAATGAGTTTTGATTGCATTAACGCAATATTTTGGAAAGACCAGAGAGAAGTAACGAATGTTTATATTTATTAAATGTTAACAACAACTATTTGAAATCTAGAGTAACTTATACTAGTAAACCATTACGTCATCACTGTTTATTAGAGTCGACTATTATGTATTATCACAACATCTGAAAGAGTTATACGCTGTAATTGTTATATATAAATATATCCTGAAAGCAAGGCATGATATGCAATTTAAATAAGTTGTTACGGCAGAATACTGTATTAAGAGATCGAAGTGAAGAATTATAGCAGCTATATTTGTTTGATAACAAGCTGAGGAAAATGTTATACGGAATTTACCTATGTAATTGAGAGAAGTTGTTGTTTACGTATTCTATGGATATTTGTTCAGTATATCAGAGAAGGGAAGGTCATTATACGCGTTGTGAGCGTTTATTTGGAAATTATAAGTAAATATATTACAGTAAAGAATTAAGTAAGACCTTTGTTGTCCAGTATTATTGTGAAACGACTCTCGGTTGAATTGATTAGTTTTATTGGCGGAAAATATTTGGGAAACGGATTGAAAGTAACAATGTTGTTAATTATTTTTAAGATATTATCAAGGATAAGACATCAATTATATAAGCTTAACTTAACCGTTCGGATATGTATGTATGCCCAATTATGAAACGAAACAACTTTATTATGATGATAGCGATATGATTTTGTAACAGTGACACTTTATTTAAGAGCATAAAAATTTTGGATTATCAGTAGTTGACAAGAAAAGGAAGGTTGGATGATTGAGAATCATCACGAATGATGTAAATAACATAAGACATTTTGTTAACAATATTTAAATATAATATTATTAATAACTAGGAGAATTTAACGATATAATAAAGTTAACTGAATAACTTTCTTGATAAACAACTGATTCTAAAACAATAATAATAATATGGTTTATTATTTGAATTAACACGATTAATAATTATTTCTAATAATTAACAAACATCTAAATAACGAACATTTTACAAACTTAATTAATATTTTGGAAATATTAATAGCCTTTAATTAAATTATTTAACAATAATTTCTATTGTTAATCATTAAATAATTTTGGGAACCTTAGTTGACAATGAAACTTTCGTTTAATTTATTTTAAAGCTTTTAAACGTTTAAACCATAAATAGGAGTAACGTTTAAAGAACGTGACGACGTTCTTTAAATAGAGTAAGGTTATTCATTGTTGTGCAGAAGTGATCTTATGGAAGATCAATATAAAATTAATTTCCATTATTTTTTTTAGTAAGTAGAAATGTCATGGGAAGACATTGGCTGTATTAAAACCGATATTTGTTCATATATGACTAGAGAACAAGAGTAAATTTAAGCGCTGTTGTGCCAACAGCTGTTTGATAATTTGCTTATTTTTTAATAAGAAGTGGAGTACTTCTAACGTCCATGGGACGATGATTTAATTTCATAATTTGATTATTGGATTTTCGCAGAATCATTTTGCGGATCATATGTAATTATTATAGGGATATTGTTGATTTAATTTTCTTTATTATCACTTCATTAATAAATTTATTTGTTAGTTTTGTAACCGCGTTTTGATGATTTATTTAAGTTATGAAGAAGGATTATGTTTTTGGTGCATTTGAGGTTTTATTGAACCACTAATTTCGCCCACTTAACCGAGAATAGTTAGTTTCTCGAGCTCTTCGTTTATTTAGTTGATCCACCCATTTTGCTTTACCAAAACATGATCTTAGAAAGTGTGCACCCCCCATTTAGCTATTGTTGGTAGGATTTCCAGGTTTATGAGCCGGGGACCTCGAGATTCTGCAATCCAGCTGATCTTCGGATACGACAAGCAGCTCAAATGGTTTAAACGGGTACAGTACCAATGGCACGAGGTACGTGAGACCATTGAACTCCTCATGTCTGCATACCATCTAGTCAACACTTCGCACAGGAATTATCGCATCTTCTATAAGTGGTAATGTGAAACTAAGGGAAGATGCAGTCGCTGCAGGCGCCTTTACAAAGTTTCTGAAGCCTAAAGGGTCGCGGAAGGTGCATAACCCAACCATCCGGCATATATCTTGCAGATTCTTAAAAGCTCTATTCATGGTAAGAATGTGGGGCATATAGCATATACAACATTATGAGTTACATTTACCAAATTATAGTATTGAATTCTCTTTGTTTTTAGAAAAACCGGTGTCTCTATCTTCCATTTCAATTGCAATAGTAGCGGGGTTTCTTGTAGGAGTGGCAGAATATTTGCGATGGTTGCTTTTAAAAAATAGCAGCTCCAGCAAGTTCAAGCCCGTCATTAAGTTTAATATATTTTCAAGACGGAGGGGGATTAAGATATCCCAATGCTTCTTTCATATCTCAATTGAAAACAATTTCTCACTTTGTCACATCAGCCGTAAATTTCAAGTCTCGAAAATAGATAATGTCAAATTTCACTAATATTTTAACTGGCATAATTTCCGAGTACAACAAAATGTGAAATGTGTATTGACAATCCGTAGTTAATTTTCAACATTTAAATGAAACTTTTAAAGAATATTGGTGTGAACCACAAGAGCAGTACAGGTAGAGAAACGTTTCTTACAGAAAGATTCTTAAAGTGATGTGAACTACAGCCTAGAGTGAACCGTATTCATCATTTGGGGATACTAGTGAAAAACAGGCAAGAAGTAGTAAGAAAACGTGTGTTAAGTGTATTTGAGTTGCATGTAATGCAGTCAAGAGCAGACAACTAGGGCGCCAAACCGCGATTCTAGTGGCATAAAGTATAACTACCAGTTTGGCGCTCCAAGTCTCGGCTCTATTTCCAGGCCTTGTGTATAACGTAGGCCACGCTCTGCACCGTGGCCTAAGTTATATACAAGGCCTGGAAATTAGGCGCCAGACAACATTGCGAGCGATGGTTCGAACTTGTTCCACATTTTGCCGCTAGGTTCGCTCTCTGGCGCCCTTAATCGTACCGTTTGCATTACGTACAATGTGATTAGTGTGTCTGTATTTGGCGGTAAATAAGGTGTCCTAATGAGTGAGAAAGCAAAGGTGAGTTTAAAATTGACTGGCGAAGCGTGTCTTATTATAGTTGTGCTTTCGTTAAGAGCAGTAGACTGCTGTTTAACTGATATTGAGATGGGTGCTAAGTGGTCTTTAAGAACAAGACGTAGTGAAAAGCAAGTTTTAATCCAGTATACCAGCGTAAATGTGATAGGTATGCGTAATAAATACTTTAGATATAAATCACTGAATGATTTTAATAGAGTAATTTATGTGTAAATATTAGTTTTATTATTGAGTTCGTCAAAAATGGTGTACTGTAGCGTGCCGTATTGTAAATCTCGTCAAGTTAAAGGCAATGGACTTTCGTTTCATAAATTTCCATTGAACAAGGACATACTGAAACAAGAGGTTCTAGCTGTTTCACGTGAGGGGGTAAAGCCAGGGTCTTTGTGGACACTAAAACAGTCTTCTACAATTTGTAGCTAGTATTTCAAAGATCTGATTTTAGTATAAATACTACAAAAAAAAAACGCTCTTAACGAACGCATTTCCGACGGTTTTTGAGGACTACCCCGAACATAAACAAGCACAAATAAATAGAAATACGCGCAAAAGAACACGTGTAGATAGAGACATACATATCAACAATAAAAAGAAATGTTCAGGTAATTTCAATTTTACGGAAGACTAATGTGATGAACGAATTGAAGAAAACCATGATCAACCACGTGTTAGTGTGGGAACGCAATGTTCTACAATCAAGCAAACTCATTGCAAGTCAACAAAATTAAAATTAAGGAGGACACTAAGATAAAATACAGTATACAGTATACTACAACTAAGTCATTGAATCAGAATATAATTTCATTGAAACAAAAATTGCATTCAGTGCAACGTCAGGACAAACTCGATGTTCAAATATCGAAGCTCTAAAGTGAAGCGGATCGTGGGGATTTGAAGGCTAATTTCTTACTTGAACAAATTCGAGCTTTCACGAAACGAAAGTGTAAATACAATGAAACAACAATCAAAATATGTGTTTTGCTCTCTAATAAATCACCGTCGGCTTACCGCTTACTGAGAGATATAAATATTTTACAACTTCCTCATCCACGAACACTGAAAACATACATTGGGTATACGAACGGAGAGACAGGTGTCACGTCACTTGCAAAAGCTAGGTTGACAGCTGAAGAAAAGTCACTGACTCACGATAATGAGAAGGTTGGTTCATTAATCATTGATGAAATGGCCATAAAGCCTATACTATTGTATGACAAGAATTTAGACATGTTTCTCGGCATTAGTGATATTGAGAAAGATGCAATTGGAATAGAACATAAATTGACTAATAAATTATTATGCATACTGTTCAAGGACCTGTCATCCTTCTACAGGATACCTGTTTCGTTCTACTTTGCATGTGGACTCACAGGACAACAGTTATCTACGATAACACTGGACGTACCGTGGCCTATACAAGGCCTGGAAATGAGGCGCCAGACAACACTCCGAGCGATGGTTCGAACTTGTTCCGCATTTTGCCACTAGGTTCGCTGTCTGGCGCCCTTAATCGTACAGTTTGCATTACGTACAATGTGATTAGTGTGTCTGTATTTGGTGGTAAATAAGGTGTCCTAATGGGTGAGAAAGCTAAGGTGAGTTTAAAATTGACTGGCGAAGCGTGTCGTATTATAGTTGTGCTTTCGTTAAGAGCAGTAGACTACTGTTTGACTGATATTGAGATGGGTGCTAAATGGTCTTTATGAACAAGACGTAGTGAAAAGCAAGTTTTAATCCAGTGTACCAGCGTAAATGTGACATGTATGTATGATAAATACTTTAGATATAAATCACTGAATGATTTTAATGGAGTAATTTATGTGCAAATATTAGTGTTATTATTGTGTTCGTCAAAAATGGTGTACTGTAGCGTGCCGTATTGCAAATCTCGTCAAGTTAAAGGCGATGGACTTTCGTTTCATAAATTTCCATTGAACAATGATATACCGAAACAATGGGTTTTAGCTGTATCACGTGAGGGGGTAAAGCCAGGGTCTTTGTGGACACCAAAACGGTCTTCTACAATTTGTAGCAAGCATTTCAAGGATTCTGATTTTAGTATAAATACTACAAAGAGAACGCTTTTACCGAACGCATTTCCGATGGTTTTTTGAGGACTACCCCGAATATAAACAAGCACATATAAATAGAAATACGCGCAAAAGAGCACGTGTCGATAGAGACATACATATCAACAATAAAAGGAAATGTTCAGGTAATTCAAATTTTACGGAAGACTATTGTGATGAACGAATTGAAGAAAACCATGATCAACCACGTGTTAGTGTAGGAACGCAATGTTCTACAATCAAGCAAACTCATTGCAAGTCAACAAAATTAAAATTAAGGAGGGAACTAAGACAGAATACAGTATACAGAACTACAATTAAGTCATTGAATCAGAAGATAATTTCATTGAAACAAAAATTACACTCAGTGCAACGTCAGGAAAAACTCGAGGTTCAAATATCGAAGCTCAAGAGTGAAGTGGATCGTGGGGACTTGAAGGGTAATTTCTTACTTGAACAAATTCGAGCTTTCACGAAACGAAAGTTTAAATACAATGAAACAACAATAAAAATATGTGTATTGCTCTCTAATAAATCACCGTCGGCTTACCGCTTACTGAGAGAAATAAATATTTTACAACTTCCTCATCCACGAACACTGAAAACGTACATTGGGTATACGAACAGAGAGACAGGTATCACGTCACTTGCAAAAGCTAGGTTGACAGCTGAAGAAAAGTCACTGACTCACGATAGTGAGAAGGTTGGTTCATTAATCATTGATGAAATGGCCATAAAGTCTAGACTATTGTATGACAAGAATTTAGACATGTCTCTCGGCATTAGTGATATTGAGAAAGATGCAATTGGAATCGAACATAAATTAGCTAATAAATTATTATGCATACTGTTCAAGGGCCTGTCATCCTTCTACAGGATACCTGTTTCGTTCTACTTTACACGTGGACTCACAGTACAACAGTAAATCTAGGATAACACTGGATGCACTGACTGCATTTGAGGAATGCGGCTTCAAGGTCATCAGAATATTGACGGACAACTGTCAGGTGAATGTGTCAATGTTTGAGGCGCTGTGTGGCGGATGTGCCACTCATGAAATTCGTCACCCGAAAGACGAGCAGAGGCCACTTTTTGTTAGTTTCGATCCTAGTCACATCATTAAGAATGTACGACCACAATATCTGAGTAGGACCTTCTATGTAGATGACAATTTAATAACTAGTGATCATCTCAAGAATCTATACCACTTACAGAAAAAGCTAGTAGTAAAGCCAGTTAGAAAATTAAGCAGGAAGGTTGTATATCCATGCAATTTAGAAAAAATGAATGTGACAAGAGCCAAATTGGTGTTTACTCCAGAGACAATAGCTGGGCTTAAGAGCATGGAAGTCGTGTGCCCAGAGAAAGTTGAAGATAAGGACAGCCTACACGAAACAACTAAATTCTTGGAAATTTTTAGAAAATGGTTTGATATGCATGCTATCTGCAATACCACACACGGACTTCATTCCAGAAACACGGACAAGCTTATTTTCAGTGAAGTTAATGATGAGAGACTTTCATGGCTGACCAATGAATTTCTGCCCTACCTCTCACAGATCCAAAGTTATCCCGATAAAAAGATGAGACATACAAAGGAAACTTATCAAGCTTTGGTGCTAACAACTTCATGAACCGTGTCCTGCGTACGATTTCTAATCAGTATCGGCTTCCATTATGTGCTTACGCGGAATCTCTCAAGTGACGATGTAGAACTGCTCTTCAGTCACCTGAGAAATAAGGGAGGTAACAATTACATGATGGACGTGAGATCATGCCTGCATGCCATCGAGTCAACACTTAGCATATAAATTATCGCATCTTCTAGAAGTGGGAATGTGGAGCTGAGGGAAGACGCAGTCGTAACAGGCGCCTTGACTAAGTTTCTGAAGCCTAAAAGATCGCGGAAGGTGCAAAACCCAGCCAATGCTAAAGAAACACCCCAGCTTCCGGCACATGTCTTGGAGATTCTTGAAAGCCCTTTTCAAGGTAAGAATATGGGGCTTATAGCCTATATTAAGTTCATTGAAATAAAACATTATTATTGACATTTTAGCATTAAAATCTCTATCTTTGTTTTCAGAAAAGCCAGCGTCTCTATCTTCCATTTCAATTGCAATGGTAGCGGGATTTCTTGTAAGAGTGGCAGAAGAGAGAACAGATAGTGAAGGTTGCTTGTTTAATACAGTTTCAAGACAGAGGGGGATTAAGATATCCCAAAGCTTCTTTTATTTATCTGTTGGAAACAATTTCTCACTTTGTCACAACAGCCGTAAGTTTCATGTCTCGGAAATATTTAGTGTCAAATTTCACAAATATTTTAACTGACACGTTTTCCGAGCACACAGAATGTGAAGTGTGTACTGACAATTCTCTCTCCGTAGTTCTTCTGCAAAAGTTCTTAGGACCACTTTTAAAGAATATTGGTGTGAACCACACGGGCAGAAGTGCAACGTTTCTGAATTTAGGAAGTAAGCCACTTGACAGAAAAATGCTTAAAGTGAAGTGAAATACAGTCAAGAGTGAGCCGTATTCATCATTTGGGGGAAACTGGAGGAAAATAGGTAAGAAGTTCTAAAAAACATGTATTAAATGTACTGGAGTTGCGTGTAACGCATAGTCAAAAGCGGACAACTAGGGCGCCGAACCGCGATCCTAGTGGCGTAAAGTGGAACTACCAGTTTGGCGCACCAAGTCTCGGTTCTATTTCCAGGCCTTGAGTATTACGTAGGCTACGCTCTGCACAAAGGCGGGTCAAAGCTAGGAAGAAGGAGCAAGCCAGGGCCAGAAGGTGTAACAAAATAATATCAACAGTCATCTTCTTTGCTTAAAGAGCATTATATATTCCATGTAAATATTGCTTGTTAAAATGCGTTGGCGCTTCAGTTATCGGTAATAATGATCCATGACTATATTTTAAAAAGCTCAGGGCAATATACTGATAACCCACAAAATTGCAGAACGGTTACATCATAGATACCCATACCTGTTATAAATACGTTAAAATGAGCAGTTACCGATAATTAACAATCAAGGCAAGAATCCTGATGATGTTTTATCAGTGAGCAATTTTCTCTAATCAAAAATGAATGCGATAGCGATCACCCCCTCCCCCCATGGGTATTTGTTATTTTTGAAAAAGGTTATTTTCATTTTATTTTTAGACAACTCAAACATGGTTTTATACATTTCACTGGAATTTGTCGCTATTTAATGTTAAAATACGCTTCAGTGGGTATTTACAACGTGAGCGTATATTGTATTTTTTCAAGTCTATTATCCTCGTGGCCATTGCAATTAGCCTGGCACTCTCTCTGATTAAAAATGAAGTGATAGCTTTTCTAAAACGAATGTCTGATTGCTCACATATCAATCAGTGCAATCACTAAATCCTGCTTCATGGACATGATCTTAATTTCAGAAAAGTAAATTAATTGTTGATTCATCGAGTCTCCAGTTTTTGACTGGTTTGATGCAGCACTCCTCGCCTCCTTGTTCTGAGCTAATCGTTTCAACTTTAAATAGATAACAAACCTTATATACAAGGCAACTTGTTAAACATATTCTAACCTTGGTCTATCCCTACAGTTCTTGTCCTCCATCCTTCCTTCCATAACGAAGTTTGCAATTCCTGGGTGTCTTAGTAAGTGTCCTACCAACCTATCTCTTTAGCAGTCACCAGAAACATCTCTTCTCTGCTACTCGTCTTATTACCTCTTCATTTGTTACTGTATTCACCGCTCTGATCTTCATCATTCTCCTGTAACACCACATTTCAAATGCTTAAATTCTCCGCTTTCTGCTACATCAACAGTCCAAGTTTCACTTCCATAGAGCGCCACGCTCAAGACAAAGGCTTTCAAAAATGACTTTTTAATACCTGGATCTATATTTGATGTCAACAGATTTCTTTTCTGAAGAAATGCGTTCCTTGCCTGAGCCAACCCAATTTTTATATCTTCTTTGCTTCGTCCATCACGGTTTATTGTGCATCCTAAGTAGCAAACGTCTCGTACTACTGTACCTTGAGCTTTTCACCAGTCACTAGGGGGTTCTGATGTCTTTCGGCTGCATTCTATTAATGTTGTTTTACATTTTGTTGGTTTTCATCTTGAAATATTATTTCCTCAAGACGGAGTCCATACCATTTAAATCACATTCAAATCCTCTGGTGAAACGGCTAAGATGACAATCATCTTCATTTCACCTTTTCCAGCTGACACTAGGTGGGGGCAAATATGGTTCCTCTCCACTTTGTTCTGTCGTTCCACCATTCCTCTTCCGACACGGTGTTCCAATCCAGGTTCCGTTTTCTGATGCTATACTTCACCGAGTCCATTCAACGCATTCTTGGTCTTCCTCGTCCTCTTCCCTGTCATCCATTGTTCCAGTGTTCGTCTTGGTAGCCTTACTTCATTCATCCGTTTGACATGTCCAAACCATCTCAATCTGTTTTGCTCCAGTTTGTCATTTAGTTTCTGTACTCCCAGTTCTTTCTGTATATCTTCATTTCTCACTCTGTCTCTCCTCGTTTTCTGGACCATACTTCTCAGGAATCTCATCTCAGCTGCCTGTACTCTGCTCTCATCCCTCTTAGTCTTTGTCCAAGTTTCTGCTGCATATGTCATTATAGGAACATAATATGCTTTGTACATAACTTCTTTAGCCTTAATTGGTAGCCTATATCATTGTTCTATACTAGTCCCCGTACCTGTTGGTAGAAAGAACTCCCGAGTTTTATTCTTCTGCCAATTTCCAAATCTAGTCTTCCATTTTCAGTCAATTCATTTCCCAAGTATTTGAAGTGTTTCACCACTTCCAATTCCTTATCTCCGACTTTGAATACTCCTTTTCCTTCTTTCTTACCTCTACTCGTCACAACTGTTTTACTCTTCTCCACATTTATCTTCAATGCCCATTGCTCAATCTTTTCATTTATTACGTCTAACTGTTCTTGTACCTCCATCTCATCCTTGCCCCAGAGCACAACATCGTCTAAAACAACATTACCTTCATCTTTGCCCAACTATAGTCTTTCCTTGCTGCCTTCATGATGTCATCCATCACCATTAAGAACAATAAGGGTGAAAACACACTTCCTTGCTTTAGTCCGGTGTCAATTTTAAACCCTTCCGATGTCCCAACTCTAGTCTTCACACTACTGTAGCAATCCATGCAAATTCCATTTATCATGTCTCTCAGTTCCTTGCCTATCCCCCTATTTGTTAAGCTTTCCCAAACTTTTGTTCTTGGGATGCTATCATAGGCCTTTTCTATATCAATAAAAGTCATTACCATATCCTTCCCATATTCCCAACTCTTTTCAATGTTCTGTCTCAGAATGAAAATGGGTTCCACTGTTGACCTGCTCCCTCTAAATCCAAACTGCTCCTCCTCTATTTGGCTTTCTACCTTTACTCTAATTCCTTTTTCTAGGATTCTTTCCATTACTTTGGCAACATGCGAGATGATGGTGATTCCTCGGTAGTTACCACACACCTTCCTGTCTCCTTTCTTGAATATTGGCAATATTATTCCCTTTTTCCAGTCTTCAGGAACTTTCGTCTCTCCACACACTCCTGAGAAGTCTGTATGTCCACTGCAGTCCCACTGGTCCTGCTGCCTTGATCATTTCTATTGCCACTTCGTCGATTCCCAAAGCTTTCCCCATCTTCATCTTCCTAACTGCCCATTCCACTTCTGCCATTGTAATGTCTGGTTCTTCTTATATTTTTTCCTCCACCATTTTGGCTGACAATGCCATCAGCAAATTTCAGAGTTGAAATTATTTCTCCTTGAATCTTAACCCCTACTTAATTTTTTTTTCTCTAACTTCCTTCATTCCTTCACTGCTCAGAGGAAGATGACCTCGCTGCTCCACCTCTTAAAACTCTAATAACTAACAAATTAACTCCTTCATTGCTTGTTCAATGTACAGTGTGAAAGTATGGGTGATACGTTGCAGCCTTGCCTTACACCTTCCTGAATACCAGCTATTCCCTCATGTCCCTCAGCTCGAATAACTGGGTCCGGTTTTTGCACGGATTGTAGATGACCCTCTTATCCATGTACTTTATTTCGACCCTTTTCAAAATGCCAAACAACTTAGTCCAATCGACTTGATCAATTAATAAACTAATAATTAATAAGTGAGTATTAGTAATAATAATATAATTGTGGATAAGGAACTAAAAAGCCCGAAGAAACTCTAAGATTTTCGTTGCCATTGCAATGAATTGAAGGCTTTGGAGATGTCATGCCACGCCATGTTTATTGGATCGCCTCTAATTTCCGTTTTTTATTCTGCTTTTCCGCCCTCCACGTCAGAGCCCTGCATCGGGCGAGCCCGCACCCTAACGTCGTTTGCCTCTCAACCCGACCTGAACGTACGGGGCGCAGTTACCGCTCACCAAAATCAACGGGCGTTGATCGACGTGGGCGCTCGGTAATGTAGGGGCCGGTAGGCTATAGCAAGTTCCGTTCTGCCAGAGGAATATTCAATGTAGAAAAGCAACTTATATTGATACTTATTATCACGTTAATACACACTGTGAAACTTACTCTGTACTTCATGGCAATTGTGCGTGTCTGCCTGTCTCCACCTGTCTGCTCCTCCTATTAACTTCTGAAGCTACTCGTATCACAACGAAATTTTGAATGGTGGTAGTTTGTTCCGTAAATTCGGCTTTTGCTATTTTCATTAACATCACTGTTATCAACTGTTAGTAATATGTGATACCAACTTAACAATTTCCCTTCGGGAACACGCAGACTACTGACACAATTGGACCAAATTAGTACTAACCAAGTAAAGCAATACCAACATACGATCTGTACATTTTAAGTGGTTCCAGTAATGCAATAGGAGATTCCAACTTTTCAGCACACCACACTGCGATGGAGATCTACAGCAAGTCCATCGAGCAAAGATTCAAATCCCGGTGCAGACAGCGGCCATCCTGTGTGTTGTTTTCTCCCCGAAGTTTTCCGCACTCACTTGAGGCAAGTTTCAAGATGGTATTCTTCCTTATTTTAATTCTCGGGGCCCCAATCCTACCAGTCCCACCCCTACCCCCTCCCACGAGTTCCTGTCTGTGGAAATGTCTCTCTGTTGCATCATACTTTTTGTAATACGAGGCACGTCCAGAAAGTAAGCTCCGTTTGGTAATAAAATTAAATTGTGTACAGATACAGGAAAAATATTTATTGCACAACATTCTACACCTCTTCAACTACTTTTCCACATAACTGCCAAACTTTTGCAGGCATTTGTCATAGCGTGGCACAAGTTTTTGGATACCTTCTTCATAGAAGTTTGCCGCCGACCCGTAAACGAGAGTGAAGACGCCCCTGTAGGATATCCCACCATTCGGCCACCACTGTTAGGCAAATTGTGTATGTGGTCAGGAGAACTCCTAAACATACGCAGTTCTCCTGGTAAGCACGCAATTTGCCTAACAGTAGTAGCCGAACGGTAGGATATCTTACAGGGGAGTCTTCACTCTCGTTTACGGGTCGGCGGCAAACTCCTATGAAGAAGGTATCCAAAAACTTGTGCCACGCTATGACAAATACCTGCAAAGTTTGGCAGTTATGTGGAAAAGTAGTTGAAGAGGTGTAGAATGTTGTGCAATAAATATTTTTCCTGTATCTGTACACAATTTAATTTTATTACCAAACGGAGCTTACTTTCTGGACGTGCTTCGTACATAAACAGAATCTTTACTTGACAGAAATAATTGGAAAGTTAAGGAAATCTCTCAAGTGTATTTTCCAAGGTTGTTGACAGAAATTTGTTTAGCTTTTTCACAGAGTGATGACAGTGTGATGTAAATATCCCAAAAATGGTGCCTCGTAAAACGCCCTCAACACCTGGTTTTCAATGTCTTCTGGACTACCTAGTTGTGTTTTTTGCATCGAGATGCCTCACGTGAGTTTATTTATTTATGGAGAATGTAACCGAAATGCGACGTCAGCGGTAGAAGTGTGTATTAATTATTCCGGAACACATTTATATACAGTAATGTGTATTATTTGTACAGAAGGAATTTATAAAATGTACTGATGTTTCTTCGATTGCGATGATATATCATATAGCATTTTATTTGATATTACATAAACAGAGCCTTGGTCTAAAAACCAAATCGCTGAATATGGGCGAAACTTTTTCTAACATCATTGGAAGATACAATTATATTGTCTTACAAGGGATGTGACCTTCGTCGCTGTGGAAAGGTAATTGGAAATAACACTAAGTTCCTTTATCCCTTTTATGTTTTGGTCTTACAAATAACGAAAGCAACATTTTGATGCTATTTACAATCACTATGCTGTACCCCATGTCCTATCCTGGAGCAAGGCTATAAAACACAGTTCTCTTCCCATTATGCCTGGGATTATGGAATGGTAAATAACAAAGAAAGTCCCGGTCTACAGCGGGAAATATGCAAGCTTGAACACGTAATTTACGACCCCATTACAATTTAATGCCAAATTCAAGCAGAGAAATATCAACCTTCCAGACAACAAGCGTTAGTTGGGTTGCATAAAATAATATTATTAGGGGCAGCTTATTCACCTGGTATATTCATTTTTATAGCAGGCATTTAAGTAGTCTATAAAATCCACTCCGAATCCTCGACATCCTAATGGAGTTAAAACTTAGTCTTCTCTGAAAATCTCATTATTAAGATTGGTGGTGCCGTTTAGACGCCCATTCCGGACAAACTAATATACAGAGAGACGAACAGACAGAAACGTTACTTTATGAATAGAGACAATAAGGTAAGTTTTCTTAAAAACAAAACCCAGGACGCAGATACCTGAAATTGTTGAACACGCGTGGATGTTTTCTTTCACCGAATAAAAATTATGTTGCTAAGAAATAAATTTCCTTACGTAATGCGTTCGTAAAATACAAGTTAACTCAAAATTTGTACCCCCTACCCCAGAGTCAAATGGGCAGGTTTTACGAAACATCGGTTGAACACATGTTTGCTTACACTTTTAAGAGTATTTTGTTACTTTCATGTCTTTCTCTAAAGCAGTTTCACAGATACACACACCTTTATGGAGTTTCCCAATCCCAATTTTACCCTTAAAAGTTTTATCAATTTGATTAAATAGTACGCAGCACGCATGTCAAGCTTCGCGTTTGCAGCTGAAGCAATTTAGGAAAAGGTTATTTTTCATTGCTTAGAATTTGAATATTGAAAACCCTGTCTTTATTTCTTACCTATGAACCGTCTACGCAATTTTTTTAAGGTTCCAAGTAACGAGTGAGTGACATTTGCCTATAATATACTGAAATTATGCATGACGAGGTAAATCTATATGTTGTTTTCAAGTATTACGGTGTAATGTTCACGTGAAATAATTATATTTTCATCCTGAGCTTCCCTAATTTTATGTAGATGAACTGAATGCCCATAATTGTGCGAAATTCGGCAAACTATACATATATAATAATTGATAAATGTGGAACAAGTTTAAATTGCCACATGACGGAAACATGTCCAGCAGTTCGCAATGGCAACAACTCCAATGATGGAATCGCAGCTACGATTTCAGGTAGTAATAGACCACACTGAAGTCAAGTTTAGTACGAGCAAGTTATATAGAACATGATAGAGAAATGCGTAGATCTTGTATGTTGCGATTTGACACCATTTGAGGGGAAAGGTTGCATATTTTATTAGTTATCAGAACAATTTCTACAAAACACGCAGGACCATTGGGTGCTTTGCGAAGCAAACAAACGGTCCATGGGATCATACCAAATTTTCATTTGACTTGTACTGCGTTTTTGATTTTATAGGTTTATGATTCTTTGGTTCTGGTATCACCAGCAGTGCTATTGTAGCAGAGGAACCGTCTATGTTGCATCCACAGGTTGACGATGGATACAATGAGAGAGGCTCAATACCACTTCTTGGAGCGTATCCGCATTCGGTAGAGAGCTCTCAAGTTATCCTGTAGGTCTACGCCTCCCATTCCCAAGTTTTAATGCTTTATGAAGTTTGGTTGAGGGATACTCAGTTTCTTCTTCCCATTGCACTCCAACCAATGCAAGATCCAGCTGCTGTTATGTTAATGGATACAGTAACCTGAGCATCGTCATTCCACCTTACCAAAGTAAGATTATCATCCTTGTTCTGAAGGATATGAAAATTCCTCTTGCTGATTTCTTCAGATAATGTAGTGGTGCTTTCTGATTCGGCCAGCACACCCTTCCCCGCATCACGAATGTTTCCTGTACATTCATCGTCACTTGCACCGTCAACCTTATCACTGTCATTCCCGTCTTGAGGAGGCATCAAAATAAACTCAAATTCATCTGCTGTTTCTAGCCCCGCATCAGTATCATCATTTTCTAACCAGTTCAGAATTTACTAACCGTCCGATAATTTAATAAAAGCACAAATAAAAATGCAGTACACATATTATATATCATACAGAGCAGGGAACAACCTAGTTTGAATAATTAGCATGGCGATAACACTACAGAAAACTTATGCGTTGATTGCTAGGAAAACGATTATGATGAAAACTGAGGGAATACAGATGATCCATACACTTTATACTTATTAGGAGGTTCACTAGCCTTGCCTCTGTTCATACTGAACACGTAGATACGTTCACCAACTAAATTTTGCAGAATCCTGTGATGACAAATTTTAGATAGGTACCTTAAACGCCCAACGTATGATTTATCATACGCCACTGAAAGAGAGCCTATATCTCATCAGACGCTAACAAAGACCAGTAAATTATCATCATAAAATCAAATATATATTATGGACTACCATTCTTCACAACAATTACAAAATTAGTACTAACAATAAGCACACAATAATTACTTTTCTCTGAGCATCTTTTTCGACAATTGTTGATCAAGATTAAAATGCTCATACATGAGAGAGAGAACGTGTTAACAACAGAAAATCATACAGAGTGCTGCAAACATATGTATGCTACCAAACCATTACAAAAGAAAATCTCAACGCAGAATTGCCAAATAGGAAATAAGAAATATGTTAAGCGTATGATAAATCATACCATGGGCGTTAATGGCTTAAGTGACCTTGGTTAACACACATCACTCACAAAATAGGTATACTGAGCACAACAAGGCTGATCTTGTATCGTCCCTAGACTAAAATAATAACAATAACTAAACTCCATAATACAACAGTGCAAAATTTGTTTGATGAGAATAGACTGTCGAACGGTAGCTGAAACCTCTACTACTTGCCATTCTGATCCCAGCTTAACATTGTCGGGCTGTACTGCACCCGGACCTATGCAACCCGACAACCTCATTGTCAGTCTCAGCTCGTTCTCTCACCGTCCGGTTGGTCTCTGACCGACTCAACCTAACCTTGCCGAGAGAATTGGGTCGGGTCGGTCGAGCATAAACGTACTGCTTGCAGGGCTCTGTTCCATGTCATATTTGCGACCTTCTCCTTAGCTATATTCATTAGGAGGGTTCAGAAGTTTAAGACCTAAAGAAGTACAAAATATGCAAGCAAATATGCCCTAAAAACTAGCTAAATATGACCTAAAAACTATAAAATATGACCTAAAAACTATGAAATATGACCTAAAAACTATAAAATATGACCTAAAAAACTATGAAATATGACATGAATTTTTGAGATAGGTAGAGTATCACTAACATGCAGTAAACGTCTTCAGTGCCAAAACGTGATCAGCGATAGTACTCAAGACACATTTAATCATACAAACTGACAGAGAGCTACAGTACATTAAAAGTTTCAACATTCATTCCGCATCATAGCCATGAGATGATGATGTTGATAATTGTGGTTTTAAGGGGCCTAACATCTAGGTTATCGGCCCCTAATTCTTTGGGTGATCGGGAAGATGATAACGAAATGTAAACTATAACTAAAGCTAACTACTAACTTATATACTAGAAGAAGTAATGGAAAACAAAAGGAGAATAAGGCAAATAAAGGACAGAGGAAAGAAATGCCCTCAACCCTCGAAGAATGCGGATTGAGGGACTTGTAAGGAAGGAGAGCCATGAAAGGCAGAGAGGAAAGTGAAAGAGGAGAGGGTCCGCCCCAGAGGTAATGGATAAAAGGGGGAGAAACGGACCCAGCTCAGGAATCCATCAGGGTCGCCAACTTCCGAACTCACCAGCCGTGAGCCCCTGAGGGTGTAGCATTTTTCTGGGTGCACCAGAAGTGATGGGGCTACATACACCCTGCCTCCTTGAGGGCCATGAGCAGAAGGCAGGTGATAACATGAAAAGAAAAAGAAGGCTGACCCCTCGCAGAAGGAGGGTGCCAGAAAAGATGAGACAAGGGCCAATTAAGGCGGGAAAGGAAGAGACTCCCTAGGTCTCCGACACCCTATTACCGTCGGGGTCAGAAGAGAACAAGAGTTGACCAAGAGCGGTCGACAGGAAAGAAGAGTGAGAGGAGCCCGGCACAAGTAAGTGGAAGCAATGCCGGACTCAGCTGGGGGCCCGTGATCGCCAACCCACGTCCCACTAGATGTGAGCCCCTGGGGGAGCCTTGAGATGCAGTTCTTGCTCGCTTTTCCTAAAGGAAAACAAAAAACTAAGTATTAGCATGCTTTATGATATCTGTCGGCGTAAGTAAGAAGACACTGCCTAACAGGAAGTTTATTGAGTTCATAATCGTACGTACCTCTTAATCTTCTTCTTTGCCAGCATTGCACATCACGACCGACATTCTCAGGTTGTCGAAAAGAAATCTCCTTCGAAGGGCGCTCAGTATTTTTTTGTACTGGGAGTTGCTCCTTTCTACGTCACATGATGTCACAGGAGCGTATTTAGACATAGTCAGTTCACTGCTGCTTAGCTTCGGGTCGTTTTCGCCTAAACCAGATCCATTACCCTCTAGAATGGCACCAATTCTGCACATTGTTGCGTATCCTTCATTTGCACTCAGCACTTTACTAAGCGTGTTCTTCACTGCAACTGACACTGTACTTCTTGCTTGTTCTGCTTTGGATACCATGTCCTTTACTATTCCCAAACTCTCATATAATTCTAAACCAGCAGTTTCTAGACGAGAGATAATTTTCGATAGTTCTCTATAATTTGAAGAAATATATACTAATTGTGCCGACAAATCATTGGAAATCAGGTCCTGTGCAATTTTTATTGACGATGCCTCACTACTGTCAAAAGTAGAAACAATTTCTTGAACAGTTTCGAAGTGTTCTCAGTAGTACTCTACTGCGTTAAGCCACGTTCCCCATCGGGTGAGCACTGGCTGAGGAGGAAGAGGAAGCGAAGACGCGTGGTCTTTGAATTTTGTCACCCTCAGTGGAGCTTTCACAAATATTTTCTTGACGTTTGATATTAACCGGTCAACGTCAGGAAAATTCTGCCGTATTTCTTCAGCAACTCTGTGCAATCCGTGAGCAAGACACGCTAAATGGACCATTTTTGGGCAAAGTACTTTACGTCCCATTGCTGATTTCACCATGTACGGTGCAGCATCGGTTAGTAACAGCAAGATTCGTTCTCGCTTAACTTCACCATCCCACAAAAGCTTCATGGCATTGTCAAAAAGTATTGCAATTGTGGAATGGTTAGCTGCATCTAGAACCTCCGAATGAAGTAAATATACATCGCCCGGATGATCCACGAGAAGCGTGCCAATTATAACATTCACAACATACCTACCACAAACGTCCGTAGTTTCATCAACGGATAACCAGACGCTATTGTTGCCTACACTAATTCTAATTTTTCGAAGTGCGTCTTCATAACAGGTGGGCAAATAACTTTTTCGCAATGTTGCCTCGACCGGGATCGACTGTGTTGTGTATTTAGTTAAGAATTTTTGGAAGTGTTCGTTGTTCACTTTGTTAATCGGAATATTGGTAGATGCCAACATTTCGCACAGGTCTTTTGAGAAATCGGAAAGTTTGATTGACGAAGATTTCTCTGTATCAAACAAAGAGCCTGCATGCTCTGTTCAGAAGACTTTCGATTCGCGCAGCTTTTATGCTTAGCCGTAGCGCAGTGCTGTTGCACATTAAATCGCTTTATCGCCGCTACCTTAACTTCACACGCTTTACAATAAAGAATTGTTCTGTCAGTACTGAACGTCTCTTCACCGAACTCTTTCACATACTTTCTGAACTTTACAGCTTCACTACACTTCACTTTCGGCATGATGGGGTTCACTGCAGTACTACAAGTGTGACCATCTGTTTAAATCCGTTGGTAGTGAAAGAGCAAGGGAGCTTTCACTCTGCCCTGCGAGGAAGAACTGGGTGAGATATAACATGGCAGTTCCTTGTTTGCTAATTGCTTCTGAGCTAAATATATCTACTGGAGTGACATCCTATTGAAAGTTGGAAGCACACTATCGTCATGTTCCGTGACCTCACGCGTACAGTGTCGCAATCTAACTTGTCCAGAAAGATTTGCTAAAAGACGTTCGTAGAGGAGCACCTTCTTGGAATCAGGTCTTCTAAACCTGCTATTTGCCTGTTCCGGGAAAAGGAAGAAAATATATCTACTACACTATTCAGAATTACTGTGTTTGAAACTCTACGCTGATAACACGTACCTCGTTAACGACGCCTCAATTTAAACAAAAATGCTGAAATTATAACCAAATATGACCAAAACAATAAAAATGGCCGAAATATGCAGTTATATGCAACATCAAATTGCTTTAAACGTGGTTAGGGACCCGTCATTCGAATTTATTTTTCAGATTTCGGGTAAAATATGCTCAGGAAAAAAATATGACTTTTCCTTAACATCCGAACCTTATTACTATTTGTAACACCCGTACTTCACTACTGATGAGAAATGGCTAAACGTTAATTTTGTAATTTTGAGCGGCAATTTATTGAACTTAGGTCTAACATCACATGCCTGCTCACAATTTCATGTTTGTATGATATGTAACAGTGCTCCTCAATTTAGCGTAGAACGCTGGTCTTTTCTTACGGAATGACCGATCCCAAAGATGGCTTCTTTTTAAGGATAATGACTCTACAGTTCATGATCAAATGCCACTTCAAAATTCATCCGATAATACCCTATCAATATAGCGGATACCACCACTTTATTTCATGGAGGAGGATCTCAAAAGTGATTTCCAGTTTACAGCACAATAATTAATTTTAGTAACGTTACGTGGCTTCGCTATAGGGGTACCACACGTAGCGTATCCCATAATTGTGTAGATATTTCCTTCATATCCCACATAATATTTTGAGACAAGAAGATAATGCAGTACCAGTTAACAGCATGGTTATTCCACATTTTAATCATGTTTAGTTACATACGTCAACTGTGGCTATATCGATCAAAGGCCTGAAAATGTACATTATACCTATGTTTTTGACGTACGCAGGAGAATGTTCAATATTTCATGGCTTAGCAGTATTCAGATGTGCTCCGTGCACACGCATCAATTGTTGGAACAATTGTCTTATCAGTGAATTGCATGTGAATTAAAAGAAAACAAGTATACTTCTACCTTCGAACTAAAGAGAGTTATCTCTGAAATTTCGCTATTGGGCTACATGCACACTCTGATTAGGCCTATGCGTACCTTGTCCGCAATGCTTAACAATATATCAACCCTTATCTGCACCACTAAAATATAAAATCAGACATTCCTCAAGCACGTTTTATCAAAAATATTTCATGTCAAGTTTAATGTTTGAGACTCAATCGGCTTCGGAAAAAGACCACTTTTTTCTTCCTCTGTATTTTTCACCTCTTGGGATTAATGTTTTGTAAATTCTCTTTTTTAACCCTCGTCAATAAACTGTAAGGAACTGACAAGCAATATTTGTTAAACTTCTGTGCAACGTTCAAAGGGATTTTACAAAACTGAATTCCAAGTACAGTCAGTAGGCTTCATTCTGTAATAGGACAATCATTTTACTCATTATCTTGGTACTTGGTAGGTAATCCATGAGCTAGTTCAGTAATTAACTATCAATAAAACGGTTGACTAAATCAATATGTGAATAGGCCCCTCCATAGAAATTATACCCTTACAAAATTGCAGATCAATCGGTTCTTTATTTATTTATTTATTTATTTATTTATTTATGTGAAAGTAACTGACATGCAAGATTTCAAGTTGTGTGCAGCACTTGACGGGGCTTTAACATGAAAACCCATAATTTCCTGAAAAGCAGAGTTAAGAAAAGAAGGAATATGACCTTTCTTGTAGAAAATTGAATGTTGAAGTACCGGTATACTTGGTAGGCTTCATTTCGTGATAGGAAAAGCCATTTACAGATTACTGTATGTGGGGTATTAAAATATTTTCCCAAGCAAAATTTCAGCTCAGTCGGTTAAATAGTTTTTGCATGAAAGGAACTGCCAAGCAAGATTTCAATGTTTGTGGAGCACTTGATGGGGTTTTAAAACGGAAAACAATCCTGGAAAGCAATTTTAGTTGAATAACGCATACGTGCTTTTTTATCGTAGAAAATTGAACTTCAAGCGCAGTAAATATACAGTATGGTGGGCTCGATTTCATGATAGGATTGACCGTTTACTCATTATGATGGATTTTAGCAGATCAGAAAATTACATGTTAATGAGTGACCTAACCAGAAATTCATTAGTTTCAAAGAAAATGCATATGGCCTTTCTTAAACAAAATTGAATGTTACGTGCACTCGTTGTGTTTCATATTGTGACAGGATTAAATGTTTACCCATTATTTTGATTTTCAGTAGATAAGATATGAACAAATTTCGTAAAAAGAACCTACACATAAATATTTTAATAATTGCTGCCAAATAGCCATGTAAAGTTACAATACATATAACACTACAACATACATGTGTATTCACTAAGCGCGTTAAAGATCCCTTTCGGGGGAAAATTTCGGCACCTTGGCGTCTCTAAAAGCCGCAGTAGTAAAAAGGGACGCAAAACCAATAACATTATTATTATGTATTCACTAATATTGATCTGAGTCTTTTCGAGCATAATTCTATGTGGTATCGTTCACAGATTTTACTGAATAATTCACATACACTCGCTGGAGTTAGATCATGTTAGTTCATGTTTTTGCATATTAGATAATGGAAACCGCAAGTAGATAGTCTAGTCACGACATGGCGCAGTACATAGTTCGGTGCCGTCCATGCCCGATTCGTCATTGGTTCGGTGCCGTAGAACTCAGACAATACTGTTTCTCGTTTATTGGTCATCAGTGGATTTCCGAAAGCCCTGGTGTGTTGTAACATAAATCGGAGCTTGATGTCTTCAATAATTAGAGACGTCTCTCTCGCCAGAAGATACACACCTTGTCTTGATCTACTAGGTAGTTGTTTTGACAGTCATAATGCTTTTTTGAGAAACGTTGATTTCACATTTCTAGTATCTCTAGATTGTTGCCCGTGGGATGGTTCCACATAACCTTTATCCAGTAAGTTAGAATTGGATTTGGATAATTTCAGGGCTGTTTCTTGATTGAGTAGCCGGATGTTTTTATGTCCAGTATTGCCAATACTGCTTGGACTGTTCACTCAGTTACATGTTTCGTGAAGCATTTGCCCGTTAGATATTATCACGAGATTTTGAGTTTTTGCCCTCGGATATTTATCTCAGAAGTTTCCGGTGCTTTACCCCCATTTCTGAAAATCATCATTTCTGTTTTTGATATGTTTATGTGTAAATTGTGCTGATTGCACCATGTGGCTATTTTCCCCATAGTTTCCTGCAGCTTCTGTACGTCCAATGATCCTACGGCAATATCATCTGCACATGCGTATAGACTATGTGTAGGTATTTTTCTTTCTCAGAGATTCGCAGAACTTCTTCAGTGGCGAGAATGTACAGCATAGGGCTCATTGTGTCTCTCTGCAGAATTCCGTTCGATTGCATTATTGGGTTTGAAATAGAGAGATTGTCGGATACTGTTATTATGTTGTATTCGAGGATTGACCTTACGATCCTTGTCCATGCGCTGTCTTTCCCAACTGTGTTTTTGGGTTATGAGGTTTCTTTTCAATAGATCGAAGGCTTTGGTAAGATCTATGAAGTGATCACCTCGTGGTGTAATGGCTAGCATTGATGGCTATCGCCCCGGAAGTCCGGGTTCAATACCGGGCTCTGCCAAGAAATTTTGATTCTGGTCTGAGGGCTGGAACGGGGTACACTCAGCTTGGTGAGGCAAAACTGAGAAGAGGAGTGTTCGATTCCCATATCTGCCACCTCAGAAGTAGTTTTACATGGTTTCCCACTTCTACTCCAGGCAAATGTCGGGATGGTTCCTAACTTATGGCCACAGCCACCTCCTTCCAAATCTTCATATGAATTACAAATACAGTACAGCTATCACAATAACACAGGTTATCAGACAATTTCTACACACACACACACACACCTATATGACCATGATGTCGCGAAGCCCCTCAATCAATAAACAACAACAAATACTGTGTAAAAGACTTCTTTTTTCTGTTGCGCGTCGTCGATGGTGATTAGAAGTACCGTAGCTGGACTGCGGTTAGTGTTGATCGTCCAGATCTGAAACCCATTTGTGGTTCTTTGTAGTTGTTTTTGAGATGAGCTTGAACTGGGTGTACTGGAGGGCTATTCCCCTGTAGTTGTTTGTGTCGTCTGGTTCTCCTCTTCCTTTATACGTAAATTGTATTATCGAGTGTTTCCATTGGTTTGGAATTCTTCCAATCTCTAAGCATTTGTACTGGAGAACCTCTGGCATGGCAGGGATATGTTAGGTCCAGCTACTAACCTACTCATACATAGCGGCCATTTTTAAAATGGTTGACCATATCAAAACATCCACAGACCTTCAGGCAAGCAACTCAATGTTGAAAACATCCTTTAATGCCATAGACTAGAACACGGTTCATCACTGAATCTAATTGTTGGTGCATTTGCCATTAATTTTTGTTGTTTTCTCCACTTTTCCAAACCTAAAGGACACAATAAACGTTTCTTACGAGGTGTCGGCATGATGACACGCCGTAGACTCATCCATATCCGGTTGATTAGATTGGCAGTTTGACTTTTCTACCACTACGAACGCTACCGTGAGTCAATAAAACTCAATCATATCCGGTCGATTAGATTAGCAGATTGCTTTTTCGACCACTACGAGCGGTACAACCGAATTTCACGGGCATTCTATATCTCCGTAACGGTAACAGATATCACCCCGAATCTTTTTTTCGGTGATAAAGGGTACTACTAGAAGTTCACCTATGTGACTTTTATAAACCTGTTAAGTACAAAACGAACATGGCGGCCAAACGAATTTGAAACATTTAAATAGACTTTTCTCATGGCATAACCATCCGAGCGCAGTGAAACTTGGTACAGCAAATGTGTATAACCATTGTAATGCAACTACATCTAATTTAGTTCAATTGTTTATATAACCTCAAGATGGCGGCTGTGTGAAATTTTAATATTTAGTTTTAATTTCTTGTGTCTTAATCATGCATGCGAAGTGAACGTTTGAATAATGAACCTACGTGATAATCTTCTTCTAATGTTACATAACTCTACTGTATGGCCTACATATATAACAATCCAACATGGCGTCCATCCAAATTATTTAGACGACTCTCAATATCTAAGAATCTATCCAAGCAATCAAACTGAAATTGCGTATGTTGATAGCGGCAATTAACTTAAGTTCACCTATAGGACTTACAACCTGGTGATCACAAAACCAACATGGCAGCTAAGCGAAGTTTAAACAATTCAATGGAATTTACTCGTGATTTAATTATCCAAGCACAGTGAAACTTGGTTCTGAACTGGAATTTTAAGATGCTCAGGATGACGAGAATGATATTTTGGTTGTTTTGGTAAATTTTGATTAAGATTAAAGCATTTCGATGTATTGCACAATATCGTGATTTCGATGAAGGTACAATGGCTTCAGATTTTAGTTAAAAGAGGAAAATTGCTACCCCAAGCCAAGATTTAACCTTGCCACGTGCCGTATATTAGCTAGAAATGGCATAGCAACAGATATAGATGAGTAGAGACGATTCTGATTGGTCAATCAAGTTTCTAAAAGTGCGAAGGAGGAAGGGATTTTACCGCCTGTAATGAAAAGCTTGAGCTGTGATTTATGATGATATTTTGTTAATAAGAGAGAAAACTTACATCTTTATCTATGGAAATACGTCTAAATTAACGAAGATCATGATTAATACCATTGGAAATAAGTTTGGAGACCATGTATGAAGATATATGTGAATATTCAGTCCCGCTAATTGGCGCGGTTTATTCATGAGGCGCACATCCATTAGTTTCGATGTAGAGGTGACGCGACTGATCTGATGGTCTTTGTGCGGAGAACGGTGGAGGGAGTAGGACCCGTGTCGTGTGAGGTCTCAAGAAGCCCAGTATTGAGCCGAGTGCGAGCGATCTGTATCGTTTACCGTGAGGGAGCCGGTAACGCAGGCTCACTATAATGCCGTGTTCGGTGAATGAAAGAACAGTTTACAAAAAAGCTTGAATATCAGATTCTGTGTGAATTAACATTACGAAAGTACATTAATACTATTGAGAAACATTCCCGTTGAACACCGATGATTTATAGTCGTTTTGATAGAAAAAGCCAGTGGCGACAAAAGTGCTTATCTCAGAAGCTAGCAAGCCATTTCGTGCGCGATTCTTTGTGAAGCAAGCGAGCTATGGACTTGTAGTCAACAAGAGTGAGCTACGCACTTGAGCGGTATATGCGCGTACAGATAACATTAGCTGTGGACATTGACATTTATACTATTCGATATAAATATATTTCAACGATATTACGTTCTCAAAAGTTGAGGGGAACACTTATCTACGTTTATGAAGTGATTGTGATGGAGTTTGAAACCACTAATGCGCTAGGAATGTGTTATATACTGACGAACTGGAATATCAAACAACCGATACTAAATTAAATTATCACCATGAAGAATAGTTATCGCAATTCTACATTCCATATCTACATTATGGAAATACGCATTCATGTCGTTTCGACATTCTACAAGATCCGAAGAGAATCAGGGTATACCGTTTCATTGCTTGAAGATTGGTTCAGCCCCGCTGAGGAAGTAGATGTTAGAATTCGAGACTGAACGATGCTGTTGGAGACTGGAGGCCCGTGTTTGAGCTGCATGTTTTCCGGAGGAAGAAGATGAGCTATTCAGAGTGTGGAATATTGTTCCCTACAGTATTTTCCATCACTCTATTTCTACTAGATTCATCACAAGGTAGAGATTTCGTAGAGGTTGGTTGTAGTTTGCTGTATCTAGAATATTATGGAGCATTTTTACCATTTCAACACTTTTATTAATTTATTCTTCAGTGAATATTTATTATGGAACTTCAGTGTATCTTTCCATGATGGATTTATTTATTTATTTATTTATTTACAAATTTCATCGTTTGAAGATTTTAATCCACGATTTGGATATTATTGCATTTTGACATTCAATATTTATAAATTTAAGACCGTTTCCTTAAATTTCTTGGATTTATTTCCATTTTGATAATTGATTGGGAATTTTATTGTAAGAAGAAAATTTAGATTAGGGTAAGATTCTTCGTAGATGAAACAGTTTGTTGACGTTTCATTGTATATTATCGTCGATCTTTGAAGAGTATCTACGCATTATTAAAGCATAGTTATACGTGGTATAACTCGAATGAAACTTGAAGCTACATTAAATATGATATCCATTAGGACTATTGAACGTTGTTCATGACTGAAATATTTTATTAGACATTTTAACATTGATAATAATTATTTATAATAATTTATCATCATAATTAAAAATTTAATAGAAGACTTTATTCTACGATACCGTGAAATATCAATATTACTGAGTGAAAAATGAAAATCCACAGCCTGCTTCCAGTCTCCGACCGGGTCAGGAATGGAATGAATGAAGCCCCCATCTAGCGGTGAGGATATGAACTGTGCCGGCTGCCGAGGCCTGACGCACTCCTCTGGGGCAATGATTAAATGAATGACAGATGAAATGAAATGATAGTGGAGAGTGTTGCTGGAATGAAATTTTGACAGGGAAAACCGGAGTACCCGGTGAAAAACCTGTCTGCCTCCGTTTTGTCCAGCACAGATCTCACATGGAGTGACCGGGATTTGAACCACGGACCCAGCGGTGAGAGGCCGGCGTGCTGCCGCCTTAGCCACGGAGGCTTCAATATTATTGAGTATTCTATAAAAACCTATTGCAACATTTTAATTAATAGTTGCTGACTTTAATATTGCATTATAGCAATAAATTGGTAACGACAGGAGAGTTGTAATGAAACTGTATTATTATTAAATATTTACAACCTTTATTTATAATTGGATTAACAAGTTAAGTAAACCAATATGTCATCGCTGTTAATGAAAGTCTATAATTACGAATTACTTTAACAACATGAGATTTTATACACTGTGGACATCGAGTAAAGCATTTATTGTAATTGAGAACTTATGTAACGGTTCCAAGAATGGGTAGCAACAAAGAATACGTTTTTATATTACGAAGTAAAGGACTATTGAAGCTATAATTGTGTGATAGCAGTTTTATGACGCTCTAATACGCCTTTTACACGTGTTATTGAGAAAGTAGTCGTATGTGGAGTATAATGGTGAAGTTTATAGAGCATTGATGTTATTGGAAGATTATTATACGTATTGTGAACGTATAACTGGAACGTATAATGTATTAAAAAGCAGTGTGGATTTAAGAAAGATCATTGATGTATATCAACATACTTTAATCGACTTACAGTTGAATTGACAAAGGTCAATTGGCGGAAAATACTTGTGAAAGGATTAGAAGATAACTGGTTATTTAATTCTTATTGAGACAACTATCAAGGATAAAGAATATTATCGTATGAGCTCAACTTAATTGTTCGGCCATATTAGCATGAATTTGACTTGAAACCCTATGAGTGTAATGATAGTAATTTTATATAAACAAATGAAAGTTGACGCTAAGTAATAGAAGAAAGCAATGTGATGGATGAATAGAAGAGGAAGTTATGTAAATAGATAATTACAGTGACGGTAAGAGGTAGGGTGATGTTGTAAATAAAAGTAAACAATACTTATACTAAAAGTAAACAATACTTGCACCAATTAATAAGTATAAACAATTTAAATGAAAGTAAATAATACTTAGGAATAATTAAAAGAATGATAAAGTTAATTAAACAATTAAACTTATAAAGAGCTGATAGATATAATTAAATAAATAATAATAATATTATTTATAATATTGGATAATATGCTTAAATAAATATTTCTAATAATAAATTTTGATCTGCAATAATAAATAATTAGTGAATTTGTTAAGTATTAATTGATATTAATATTCATAATTATTTGAGCCTCCGTGGCTTAGGCGGCAGCACGCCGGCCTCTCACCGCTGAGTCCGTGGTTCAAATCCCGGTCACTCCATGTGAGATCTGTGCTGGACAGAACGGAGTCAGACAGGTTTTTCTCCGGGTACTCCGGTTTTCCCTGTCATAATTTCATTCCAGCAACACTCTCCCCTATCATTTCATTTCATCTATCATACATTTAATCATTGCCCCAGAGGAGTGCGTCAGGCCTCGGCAGCCGGCACAGTTCATATCCTCGCCGCTAGATAGGGGCTTCATTCATTCCATTCCTGACCCGGTCGGAGACTGGAAGCAGGCTGTGGATTTTCATTTTCATTCATAATTATTTGAACTTTTATTCTTAGCCTCCGTGGCTTAGGCGGCAGCACGCCGGCCTCTCACCACTGGGTCCGTGGTTCAAATCCCGGTCACTCCATGTGAGATCTGTGCTGGACAAAACGGAGGCAGACAGGTTTTTCTCCGGGTACTCCGGTTTTCCCTGTCAAAATTTCATTCCAGCAACACTCTCCACTATCATTTCATTTCATCTGTCATTCATTTAATCATTGACCCAGAGGAGTGCGTCAGGCCTCGGCAGCCGGCACAGTTCATATCCTCGCCGCTAGATGGGGGCTTCATTCATTCCATTCCTGACCCGGTCGGAGACTGGAAGCAGGCTGTGGATTTTCATTTTCATTTGAACTTTTATTAATAATTTTCATAATTATTTAAAATAATTATAGGGATTTCTAGTAAGAATCAAACATTTATTTAGATATTTGAAGTGCATTTAAACAATTAAATGACAATTTTGGGATGGATGTTCGAGGAACATGACGATGTTCTTTGTTTACATTAAGGATGTTTAACAATATGGATAGGTGGTCTTATGACAGATCAACCTTCAACATTTTGTATAAATATTTTGAATTTGTGAAGATTGAGAAGTAGGAAAGATATTATTGGAAGATTTATGTCAAATTAACAGTGGAATTATTTTAAAATTTGTATTTTTCGAAATGAAAGTGAAGTTACTACACACATCAAAAAAAGTTTTGCATCACCTCGGTTCCCAGATCTCCGGCATATAGACGTTGACTGTGTACATTGTATCCAAGATACAGTCCCTTTGACTGTTCATAGATGTCACTAAAACTGCTCAAAGATGTAAACAACCATGCATGAGCAGGGCCTATTAGACGGAGGGGGTACGACAGCCGATCAGTTCCAGTCATTCCACCAGGACGAAGGTACGCTGCTCATGTTGTCTGTAGTTCTACCATGCCTAGAAGGTCAATACCGCAGTTCGATCGCGTCCGCATTGTTACTTTGTGTCAAGAAGGGCTCTCAACAAGGGAAGTTTCCAGGCGTCTCAGAGTGAACCAAAGCGATGTTGTTCGGACATGGAGGAGGTACAGAGATACAGGAACTGTCGATGACAGGCCTCGCTCAGGCCGCCCAAGGGCTACTACTGTAGTGGATGACCGCTACTTACGGATTGCCGCTCGGAGGAACCCTGACAGCAATGCCACCATGTTGAATAATGCGTTTCGTTCAGCCACAGGACGTCGTGTTTCAACTCAAACTGTGCGCAATAGGCTGCATGATGCGCAACTTCACTCCCGACGTCCATGGCGAGGTCCAGCTTTGCAACCCCGACACCATGCAGCGCGGTACAGATGGGCCCAACAACATGCTGAATGGACCCCACGGAATTGGCATCACGTTCTCTTCACCGATGAGTGTCGCATATGCCTTCAACCAGACAATCGTCGGAGACGTGTTTGGAGGCACCCTGGTCAGGCTGAACGTCTTAGACACACTGTCCAGCGAGTGCAGCAAGGTGGTGGTTCCCTGATGTTTTGGGGTGGCATTATGTGGGGCCGACGTACGCCACTGGTGGTCATGGAAGGCTCCGAAACGGCTTTACGATACCTGAATGACATCCTCCGACCCATAGTGCAACCATATCGGCAGAATATTGGAGAGGCATTTGTCTTCATGGACGACAATTCTCGACCTCATCGTGCACATCTTGTGAATGCGTTCCTTCAAGATAACGACATCGCTCGACTACAGTGGCCAGCATGTTCGCCAGACATGAACCCTATCGAACATGCCTGGGATATGTTGAAAAGGGCTGTTTATGGACGTCTTGACCCACCAACCACTCTGAGAGATTTACGCCGAATTGTCGTTGAGGAGTGGGACAATTTGGACCAACAGTGTCTTGATGAACTTGTGGATAGTATGCCACGGCGAATACAGGCATGCATCAATGCAAGAGGACGTGCTACTGGGTATTAGAGGTAGTGGTGTGTACTGCAATCTGGACCACAAATGCTGAAAGTCTAGCTGTATGATGGTACAACATGCAATGTGTGGGTCTCATGAGCAATAAAACGAGCTGAAATGTTGTTTGTGTTGATCTCTATTCCCTTTGTATTTAACGGTTCCGGAAATCTTGGAACCGAGGTGATGCAAAACTTTTTTTGATGTGTGTATATTTATTCAGAGGTCATGTATAGAGTAACAGAGGACTATGTTAAACGAATTTTATTTTGGAATTATTATTTTAAATTTTAACTGAATTATTTCTTTAAAACTCTGAAACAGTTGATCAGTGTTTACTTTGCGGAAACAGCTGATCAATGTTTACGTTTAAGAGGTAGTGGACTTCTAATGTAAGATGGACATTTATAAACATTTCGTTTTACTGCTTAACAAGCGTGTTCAGTAAACATTTTGCGGAACTTATTTAAATATTTGATGATTATTATATTAAATTAAATTTGTTTGTCTAATTTTTGAATACATTTATTTTCGTTTTTCTATAAACATGACTTGGGTGATTTATTTGAATTATGGAGAGAGATTGTGGTTTGGAGCGGTAAGATTCTTGTATTCTCCACTTAAGGTATGTGTACACCCAGTATTTTCTTCTTTTAATTAAAAAAATTACCTGTTTAGAATTTGTGAAGCCTCCGTGGCTTAGGCGGCAGCCCGCCGGCCTCTCACCGCTGAGTCCGTGGTTCAAATCCCGGTCACTCCATGTGAGATCTGTGCTGGACAAAACGGAGGCAGACAGGTTTTTCTCCGGGTACTCCGGTTTTCCCTGTCACAATTTCATTCCAGCAACACTCTCCACTATCATTTCATTTCATCTGTCATTCATTTAATCATTGCCCCAGAGGAGTGCGACAGGTTTCGGCAGCCGGCACACTTCGTATCCTCGCCGCTAGATGGGGGCTTCATTCATTCCATTCCTGACCCAGTCGGAGACTGGAAGCAGGCAGTGGATTTTCACCTGTTTAGAATTTAGGTTACTAGAAAGAGCAAGAAAAAGTAGAAAGATCAGTATGTATATGAACTAAATATATTGCATTATTTGTTAATAACAAATTATTTTGTTTAAAAATGTATGATATTGTTTTAAACATCATAGCTCCCAAATTAATTGACATTCCTCTATCTTTTTTTTTTTTTGCATTTTGTTCACATCACTTTAAGGTAGTGCATAAACCTAAAATACATTAGCCTAGAATGAAATTGTGCCTGCTGGTGTCCTATTACGTTAGTGGATACAATTTTTATTATGAGTGTTTATAAACAAATCACATAAATAATTATATTTTACAACATAAGTTACATATCAGAGGTTAGTGCACTGGAGTAGCCTTTTGGCTTTCATTTAAAAAAATAATCAGTGAAATAGGATAATTAGGTCTAATGTTATGATTTTTGGAAATACTGAGGTCATTAAAAATTAATATTCAGAGAAATCCATCTCAAAGTTTTACAACAGTTTCAGAAAACTCCTACCTCATATGATGTCCCTTCTAATGCAGTATTCTGGTCTTCCTTCAGCTTCCTTCTTCCTCTCAGGTACCTCCTCCTGGCTTTCTGCTCTGGGATGTTTTTTAGGTGATACTTTTTCTGTTTTAGAGCTTTAGCCAACTCCACACCGGCTCGAGTATGTTTACCAATAGTAACACCCACCCGCTTTAGAATTTCCAATTCAACATCTGGGCCAAAATTATAATGGCAAATAGCATCCATAACACAAAAATTCTATGTTTTCAGTCCTACATAACTATCTTTTGGGCATCTTCTCCATATCATGCCATTAAAACTTTCATTTTGGTTTTGTGTTTTGCCATGGAGACAACGCCTTAGCTTGGCAGGATCAATCAACTTGGAGTACACTGGCTTGACAGCTACAAGTACATTGTCAAGTAGTCCAATTTTAGGCTTATATTTATCCAGTGTGCCAGTTGCCACTGGTGAGCACAAAACCAACATGGCGGCGACGCAAAATTTAAATATACAAAATAGATTTTTGGGGCATTTACCATGGAGTTCCTCATTCCTGCCTGCTGCTAAATGATACAGGGAAGTCAATATGGCTCCACTGGTTTCCATGGAACTTCTTTACAGGCCTCCTTTTAGTTCTTCTGTTACCCATGGTTATAACAACAATGCACAACAAAATTCAAGATAAACAAATTACAATTGCTCAAAGAATTTCTAAAAATATATCAATATAAATCGTAGGCCTACAAAATGCAAGGGTGCTCAAAACATCAAAACATTCACAGCTGCTGATTCAAATAATTAAAAACAATTCTCATAGATAGCAGCATAGGGTTACTATGGAGTGAACTCTATATTAATAAGTAATTAGAAAGAAAACAACAGTCACAGATAATCAGCATGAGCAGAAGGCAAAGAAATTGCCTCGTGTCCAGTAAAGGGGTCATGGCTCAGTGTGCAACATTTTACATAAATGCTAATATCGCAAAAAGTAGTGAAGGTAATGTTATATAATTTACACCAAATTAAATCTAATAAAATAACGAATCCAGGCAATGTAAAATTCAAAATTGAAAAAAATACGAGTTTTTGACAATTTCTGGGTGTACTCATACCTTAATTAGTTGGTTTGCCCAGTTTATATTCTTCAAAACACAATCGTAGAAAATATGTATCCCCATGTAGCTGTTGTCGGTAGGATTTTCAGGTTTATCTAGCCGGGAACCTCAAGATTCTACAATCCAGCTGATCTTCGGATTCGACGAGCGGCTTTCCATGGTTTATTTGGGTACAGTACGGAACATTTTCATTTTCCAATATGGCGGCTGTGCGAAATATTAAAATTAAGTTTTATTTCTTGTGTCCTGATCATGCGAATGAAGTGAACGTTTGAATAATGAACCTACGCAATAATCTTCATCTTATGGTTTATAACTCTATGACCTACACATATAATAATCAAACATGGCAACCATACGAAATGTTTAGACGGTTCTCAATATCTACGAATCTATTATAGCATTCAAAATAAAATTTTGTATGTTGATAGAGGCTATTAATATAAGTTCACCTACGGATCATTCAATAACCTGGTGTGCACAAAACCAACATGGCGGCGACGCAAAATTTAAATATACAAAATAGATTTTTCTCGCGACTTTTCATCGGAGCACTGTGGAACTTGGCACGCTATATCTTCTTACAAGCCTTAATATATCGACGTCTAATTCAATGGAATTTTATAAGAACTCAAAAATAGCGACTGTGCATTTTTTAAATCTCGTTTTCATTTCTCGTGTCCTATGTAAGACATGTAGGTTATATGAAAATAGGCTATTGAGTTATTCACGGACTTGCTTGTTATTAATGGTTGAGTCTTTGTTTCTTCTCTGCTTTTTTGTCCGGTAAGTTCCTAGCCGTCTTCTTATCTTGATTATAATTGATGTTATTACTGCTTTATTATTATAATTATGGTTTCAACCATTTCTTGGTGCCAGTCCCATCCTTTGGACTTGAACCCATATTTTCTATCCTTGGGGATCACTACCTTATTGTTGTTGTTAATTCTTCTTAGGGGCTTGGGACATTTTGGACATCAGCCCTGTGCATTTGGTTGTGTTCAATTTGTCTGATAGCCTGTGATTCCGTTGTGACTGTAGTACTGTGTGTTGCTGCAATTACTGGGGTCGTAAATGGGGTAGTTGCCCCAGGACGTGGAATAAGGTACTATCCCGGAATTTGCCTGAAGGAAGTGTGATAAAACCAAGGGAGAAACGATACTGTGGATAGCCTCTGTCAGCGTCGGGATTCGAGCCTCCGATCTCAGGACTTCCGGCATCGCCCCATCGCAGTCGTGGTGAGCTATTTAACGCGCATGACTACGCCGCGGGGTTGACTAACTTGTACGTAACACTTAGCGTATCTTCCCCCACGCACATTTTCTACAGCACGTCAATAGCTTCTTTACACGGCTGCCGATATCTATCTTTTTCCCAGCCCATTCCAGAGGCGGATTTAAAGGGAGGGCGGGGTCGGAGGGGGCGACCGCCCCCCCCCCCCCCTGGACAAATTTTACTAATATCTTTGAATGTTATTTAAATATTTTTTGGTTACTTGTATTAAAAGCCTGGAAACAAATCATGCAATTTCTTAGATATTCACTAAACATGGAACTCGAAGCTCTTGAAATATTAATATTTACAGACCTTTAAAAGTGTAACTACCTTTTATAATGACAAGTAGATCCATTTGCATATTAATTTACGGTTATGCTCTTGAAGAACATCTAAGAACGGCTGGTCCAAGAAGCCCCTTTACCAGTAAAACAATTCAAAATTCTCTCATAGAATGCTGTGGTGAGGAGATTTTGAAGACTACAGTGACTCGTGTAAACAAAGTCAAGGAATTCAGCTGTATGTTTGATGAAACAGTGGATGTGTCCCATATTTTTCAAATGTCACTTATTCTGAGATACGTTGCAATGAAGCAGGCAATGTCAAGGTTATAGAAGATTTTGTGGGATTTCTCGACATTAGAAAAGCTGTTTTGGACCTTGAAAGAGATTCATCAGGCTCAGAGATAGAAGATGGGAATTATGAAAACCATTCGAGTAATGAAACTGAACCGACGGAGACAGGTTTGATACTCGGTGAGGTAGTGATTAGAGAGTTAAGGGCTCATGGTTTGAACCTTAATAACTGTGTTGGCATAGGAACCGATGGAGTTTCCGTGAATATTTCCGAAACGGTTGGAGCAGTACAAGAGATTCAGTAAGTTGTTGTTAATACAGTAAGATATCCTTGCTACAACCACCAACTAAACTTGGCTATATCCAAAACAATGAAGGTCCTGTCTGTAAGAAATACATTTGGTATTTTGAGAGAAATTATATCATTCTTTAATGCTTATTCAAAATGAAAATAATATGGTTCTGAAAAATATTCTTCATGGCCAACTGATTGACCATTATGAGACACGATGGGTGGAACGGCACGACGCTATTTTGAAATTGTCAGCCAACGTTGAAAAAGTCAGTGCTGCACTCGAAATTGTCTCCAGTTGGTCAAGGGGATGCGTCATCACCTAAGGCACAATGTTTGTTGTCCAGCATAAACGATGAGGAATTTATTGTGTCTTTGTGCTGTCTTAACGAAGTTCTAGCCATAACTCATTACTTGAGCGTAATTTATCAAACTGAAAACATAGATGGCAAGTCAGCATCTGATTCAGTATTCAGCGTGATATCCATATTTGCCAGGAAAAGGAATAATATAGAAGAAGACTTCAGCAGCGAGTATGAAAAGTGTAATATAATTGCAACTGTGTTGGCTGTAGAGATAAGCCTTCCGAGAATCGTAGAGACAAAGAAACCGACAAAATGCACCATTCACTACTACTGAAGAATATTTTAGGAGGTATATCTATATCCCCTTGCTGGACTGGATGATCAACAATCTAAAGACAAGATTTTCTGACGAAGTCCTTGACATATACAAGTTAAATATGTTTCTACCTCAAAATGTTGTTTATTACTATTACTAATCTTGATACTCCAGACCAAAATGATGTCCTGAAGACGGTGACTGAGAAATATGCCACTTTGTTTCAAATATAAGAATATAAGTGTTGTATAATAATAATAACCCCTGGCACTACAGCCCATGAAGGGCCTAGGCCTACCAAGCGACCGCTGCCCAGCCATTTGGCCTGCAGATATTGGGGTGGCATGTGGTCAGCTCATCGGGTCCCCTCGGCCGTTAATCTTGGTTTTCGTGACCGAAGCACTGCCTCACGGTCAGACAGCTACTCAATTGTCTTCACGAGGCTGAGTGCACCCCGTTCCAGCCCTCACGTCAGTTTCTAAAATCCCTGACGGAGCCGGGAATCGAACCCGGGGCATCCGTGTGCGAGGCAGGCGCGCTTCCCCATCACCACGGGGCCGGCTAATGAGTGTTGTATACAAAACTAAAAGCTGAATATCTCCATTGGTCAACAAAATGGAATATGAAAATGGACAATGGGGGCATCATCCCATCAACTGTAGCTACTGCGTTCGAGGCTTGCCACCCAGTTTTATTTCCATTGGTGAAGACGATGCTCAAAGTAATACTGACACATCCTGTAAGCATCGCATGTGCCGAATGGTCATTTTCGACTCTCCGTCTCCTGAAAACATACTTGAGATCGAAGTTTACAGAAACCAGACTCAACAGATTGGCTCTAATGTTCATCCATAGAGACATTCCTATTTATCACAATAAAATCCTTGATAGGTTTGGACTAGAGAGCAAAAAAGAATCCACAAGCTTATTGTACGATGAACTTCAATAAGTGAGCAGTCTGTATTTATCCTAAATATAAATATAATGATTTTGATTAAATTATGTATGTCAAGAAAATTTGTGTTTTTGTTGTTGTAAATCCTCAGATTTCAAAACATCAAAGCTATAAACTTTTAAATAATTTGATTCATCTTGCTGTTGCACATTAAAACATACTTAAGCTCCTGAGGAAGGCATTAGCTTCACACAATTTCTTTCACACTTAAATACTGTATAATACCAAAATGTAAATGTTACAATAGCCTAATATTGCGAACATTGTGTTTGAAAGAATACTACAAATTTTATAACCTCTCTAATAATAGTTGTAAACCATTCGTATTAGAGCTATGGCAGTAAATAGTAGGACTTACAAAACTGAGATAATTTAGAATACAGTAAATATTTCACTTAAAATGGCTAATATCATGCAAATATTTTCAAATTCACAAAACAGTTTCATACAATTTTTGATTGTTCCTTTATTTTAAATTGTTAACATTTATTTTTACCACAAAATATCACAAAACGAATCACTAATTTGTGCCTAAATTTGCAAAATTTTCCGGGGGAGTTACCTCGCACCCCCTATTGGCTTAGGGGTATTCGAGACCCCTGGAGTGTCCGCTCCTCCCATAATTTTGCCTTAAATCCGCCACTGGCCCATTCGTATCTTTATCATATTGCTTTGTTTGACTGCTGTTCCATTCTTGAGTCACTGCGCATCGTCATTTCTAGCCCAGCCCAGGCGCGGGACACTGTTATGGGCGATTAGAACCAAAACAAAGACCGCCATGTGCGTTTTGTTTACTGTTTGGGCCCGCATGCCGACAACTGTTGCAGTATACTCCATTTTTAGTGACTTAATCTGTATTATGTTGGATCCAATACTAAATTGAATAACAAGTGACTAGCGGTGTTATTAGAAATGGCGACAGCTACGTTCCCTCTAAACGTGGGACAACATAATTGATATGTAGGGTAGGTTTTAATTGCTAAGATGTAAACCTTTGTCATAGTTTCTGTCGGTATATTATACTGACTAATCAGAATTTTTGGATTTACTTTTATTTGTTTGTTTATCGCGTAAAAATCCGAATATAGGTACGATAGTCTTGTACATATTGGACAATATGTAATTTATTCTTGCCAAATGTACCAACCAATTGTTTTCATCTTGCTGAAGATTTCTGTCAAGTCTTTGTAAATGTGCAGGATCAGCTTTAGTTTAGTTAACGGTAGGCTACTTAAGTAGTTTGATATGCGGTAGGGCCTATCCATGTCCATAATTTTCCTATCTATGCTAATACTTGCATGCATGCAGCTGTCTCAATCAAATACTACAAGTACAGTATTAAAGATACAAAGTAACTTGTGATCGAAACACTCAGGTTTGGACCCTGGTTCTATTTTGACATACACTCTGCATGGCTGTGACTTCTGGTGTCCTATGCGCCAGGGAATAAGGCAAGGATTGATACAATCCTAGGCATGGGCGAAAAAGTCGAAATGAAGTCGACAAAGAATGTTTGTTGGCTCTAGAAATATATGTTAATATTGTTTGTGTACTTGCTAGAAGATATTAATACAGATACCCTCCAGCAAAATAATAGTAGGCTTTATTGACTACATTGTTATCTTCCCTCCGATCCTCTATTATGCTTAGCCTAAAGCCTGCAAGGTGTAGGCCTACTACATTATTGTATGTAAGAGCCTAGCAGTACAGTAGGGCTTCATTCAGTAGTGTACGTTAGCCCGTAGCTCCTTTTGGGTGCTGCTTCATTGTAGGTTTCAGTCTTACTGTGTTAGTAATCATCATTTTATGTATGCAGCATGTCAAATTGTACCTCCCTATTTGATGGTGGAGCCTGCTAACATGCATTTTATAGCTGAGAAAACAAGGGTTGTTCTGGCATCGTAGGGACATTTTTCTTACACTGTGGGTTCAAGTTCTCTTAGCTTGACCACCCAAAATACGTAAGAGAGTTAGCATTGTATTCCTGTGCATGACAATGGAGTTTAGTACCTATTATTTGTTCTATGTGCTGAATAGCACCCAAATCTGTAGGCCTAATGGGTTATTTACAGTCTAGCTGGAAACTGTTCTCAATGAGTGAATGACAATTTGTAGTTCCAGGACGAAAGGCTACCATGTTTTCAGCTCCCCTATACCCTGTAGACACACAACTCCCTAGTCTTACCCATTAGGCCTAGATACATGCCTGGACACAATTCTTGTTTGACCACCTCTTGTAGTGGCTAGCATTCTCGGTTCTTTCCCCAGAGGTCTGGGTTCGTTTCCTGGCCCTGCCCATAAAAGTAATTCTGGGCTGAGGGCTGAAACGGGGTATGCTAAGCCTCATGTGGCAATCCTGAGGCGATTGCCACCTAGGCCATCTTGGAAGTGGTTTACCACGTCTACTGCAGGCAAATGCCGAGATGGTTCCTAATTTATGGCCACGGCTGCCTCCCTCCCAATCCTCACCTAAAGTACAAAGACACTAATAGCCTACAGTCTCCATATTACAACAGGTTATCGTAAAAAAAATACACACACCTAAGTACATGGGTCTCAATGACCACCATGTCCAAGCCCCTCAAATGATAAAAGCAATAACAAAACAAGTTGTGTTAAAAGTGGTCGTGCTACAGTGTTGCAAACTTCTGAACTATTAAGAGAACCCTGGACAAACTTTTCTGTTTACAAATCTGTTTTAGCTTTATCACATTCGTCATTTGTGACCTTCTCTAGTTTCATGAAGATACGGGGTAATAAATGAAACAAGTACAGGCCGGACGTTTGTTTTAGACGATTGCCCTTGACCTTGAAGCCAGCGGGTGAGCCTGTACATAGTCACTCTCTCACCCTATCGCTTCACATTTGTCACCACCGATCTGATGTAATGGAATTCCAGACTTGAGCACGTGGCGACACCGACTTGCAGCCAGTACAGTCAACGTCGAAGTATTGTGTGACGCGGTAGTACAAGTTACGTATTTACGAACAGAACGTCATTATATTTGCCAATGACTGTACTTCAGGAGAAGTGTGAGACAGCTTCGTCAATCATCGGACCGCTTGGGGCAGCTGATAACAACACAGGTACTGCAGTAACTCGCCTCCAGGCTTCCATTAAGATTTTTCACTCGTCTAAAACAAACGTCCGGCCTGTATCAGGCGCCCAGCCTACACTGGGACTGGGCAGAAGAGCAACTCACGTGTGCTGCTCCTGTTCACAGTCCTACTGCAAACAAACATTCCCCCACTCTGCCTCTGCTATATTGAAAGGAGGATTACAGACCATTTGCATATATGTGGTGTTGATTTACAATAATACTACTACATGCACTGCATTTATCTGTGTAGGCCTACATTGAAATTTAATTTTTGCTTCGACTTGTGCTTTGGACATTTGCAGTTTATCTTCCACCCGGGGCTGGTCCAGTTTTCCAAAGAGGGTTTCCGAGGCTGGAGTTTGCGGTCGGGTGGCTTAAAACAGTGTGCCATCAATCATCCAAGTAGCCTACTGACCACGTTCAAGATCTCATGTGTTTCTGTGTTCTCAACGAGCTTAACCATTGGTATTCACATCTCTGAAGGCTGTTTTCAGCTGCACAATCAAATGTAAAAGACAAAATGTTAACATGCAGAAAGCGGTATTCAAATAAATGAAATCTGTCTTTCACAAAGTAATTATCATTTCTCGAAACCTACTCCTCATCCTGAATCCACATTACTGTATAGAATATTGAGGTTATATTGATCTCATGCGGTAGAGGAGGGTGGGGGTAGAATTTATGGGAGAATGAGATATATGAACATAGCATTTCATTGTAGCTACATTAGTGGTGAATAAAGTAACTGGCCGAAAACACCCTTGTGCAGCATGGTTGGGGGCGAGGAGGGGTTACGAATGTTTTGAGGTTATGATGGCACAGTGAAGCAAACTCTAATTACTCTTGATTACATCATTTTTAACTGCTTTTAGTCATTATTAAGAACATTTATATTGTACTAAAAGCATCGGTAGGCTTTCAAATAGGCAAATAAATGGAAATAAAGTTTTCGTAGATTTTGAAATCATACCAACATGTCACACCAAAACTCATCATTAGTATTTCATTTTTGGAACGATATCGCCTCCTGAGGTGCAATAACGAAAGCTTTTGATTCAATGTCAGACACTGAAAATCAATTCCGAACGTAGTAATGTGCGTTCGTAATGATCACAGTCAAGCGTAGTTACTTTATATGCGAGATTGGTCGGCATTGTAGCCCAAACATTGCCACGTGGACCTGAAATTCTAGCCAATATAAGCGTCCAGAAAATTAGCATTGAGTGTCGTCTCTCCTTATTATATGCTCCTTGGCCCAGCCTCGAGTCTGTACACATCGCGCTGCATGAGTTAAACGTCACGATCGTCTTGCCCAAGCCTACCACAGTAGTAGTGCAAAACTTCTCCCAATGAATTACCATAACGCTCGTTAACATCCCCAAAGCCTTCAGTTTCTATAATATAATTACTTTCATTTCAAGTTCATTAGGACTGGTCGAAGTTGACAAGCACTTCCCATTGCCTTAAGTTACTTTCAGGGAAACGTTGTTCACTCATATGTGCAGAGCCGTGTTCACCCTTTAAACATAACTCACCAAAGCAAAGCAAAGCCAACCCCGTACAGGTCACGATAGCACTTGGAGCAGTGGAATGTAGAGGCTTCCACCCTTCGTGACATCGGCTCTAAATGGGATAGAGTTGTCAGCTCTCACGAATTAGCCTGGTACTCATTTCTATTGAAGGCTGAGTGAACCGCAGGGCCATTTGCGTTTATGAAAGTGGTAGTTTTGTTCTAAAATCCACTACCTCTGTAGGAATCGAATCCACTCCCTTTCAGATTAAAGCTCAGCGCCTCTATCGACTGGGATACACAGCCCCAAACATAACTCACCATCGAAATAAATTGACTTAAGCTTCTAATTTTTGTTACAAACATCCAAAATATGCAGGAGTAAATGCTGTTACTGGCTTGTAGAATATGTTCAGACTGTACAGTAGTTTATCCACGTGTGTAAACTATTACTGTCGTCTCCAAGCTCTCCTCATGTGTTATTACGTACCCCATAACATTACCGTTGCTTTACTATACGGCACAAACCACCACGATGTACAACGTTCACGTGGACAGAGTGTGTTGCTCACGTGCGAGGTACAAGACATGTCCGATCCAGCTCGCCACCACGCTATCATGTTAGTTTGGCAGAGCTGCTCATTTCCTATTGACTTCTTTATCCACTGAGGCGAAGTAGTGAGAGGGATAAGAAGGAGAACTGTGCAACACTCTAGAAAACCTTTGCACACGAGCAAAGTTACTGGCCGACCCTGTCATAAGCTGAAGTATAGAGATGTTTCACTACCTCATCAAACTTCCTAATTATTTAGACCAGCAACGCCGAAGCTCCACAAGAAAACAGGGAACAGTCCACTAATCGCTGCATGTTGGATAGGTTTTCCCTCCTTGTCCCTCTTCATACGACGAGAGGAAGAGCGGTGTAGAGAAAGTACTGTATGAGAGAATTGGTTTAACGAACGAGCTTCTGCAATCATTTGCCTGCTGTTATTATCCTTCTGTTGGTTACCACAAGTAATGTTTTCACTACCTGAAAAGTACTGTTACGTGCCACCCCCCTAGTGGCACTTACGTTAACTGGATTACGGTGGGCGAAAAGCACAAACACAATTGTTCCTTTAACGAAATATAATTTATTACAGGCCTACAAACATACACAGTGCACACACATACACACACACTGAGTCTAACTTCAGAAACCACTACTGGTCACTATTAGTTTCCACATTTATGTTCTCTCTGTCTGTGAGGCGTTCCAGTGTTCCAGCTTACACTCACACGTACAGTCTACACAGGTACTCTACAGCCTTGCCACTGCCACTTCACTTACTTCCAGAGTCCTCTTGCTGCTCCTTGTGCGCTGTTGCTCGTCCCGTGTCGATCCCACGACCACGACTTCCACGAAGCACCGCGACACCTCCAAGCACTAACAGTCCTGACTCAAAGTTGCACCCTGGCAGACAGGCTTACACTCTGTTACCGTAGACGTCCAGTAATAATCGCTGTACTGCTCCGTACGCACTCACTCGACAACACTTCAGTACACACTAGCACTGACCAATACTGCCCAATACACTGCAATACACTGGCATACACACTGCCTCCTCGCCGCGGTTCGCTGGTTTATATGGGATCAGTCCCTGGCCTGGAAAGTTCAAAATGTGACAACCTATTGCCGCATTTAGTCTGTTCTCGATGGTTCTAAGTCCAGACTTTTCACGTATATTCTGGCCCGCCCGCGATGACTCACAGATGTCCCGCTATTGTGTCTGCCGGTGGGAGGGGCCGGGAGGATGTGGTAACTTTCTCTCTCCGGCTGATGGTTCGGCCCAAGGCCAACAAGACAGCTGCTTTGGTCTGTCACACTGTCGCTCACCCGAAAGTCTCCTGCCGGTTCGCGGCGGTACGTAACACTGCTCCCCTCTTTAAAGCAACTCGCCTCGAGTTGTTCGTCGTGAAGGCCGTCCGAGGTCCGAAGGGGTGGCATTGACGGCGCTGACAAGCCCCTGTTTTGGCTGGCCCTGGCCCTCACTCGATTTTCTAACCGTGAGGCTGTTCCTTGCCGACAGCTGCTCATTAGATGGCCCCTTTCACACCGTAGCCAATAGGTGGCTTTCCTACTGCAACGGCGTCCCGGTGATGGTTTACGCCGCTTTGGTGGAGGGTAGCCAACCTCCACTGCCTCTTCGTCTCCGGCGGCGTCACTCCTCCTCGGTGGCGTTACCCATGTTGTCCTCCTCGTCACCGCCATTCCCAACGCGATGGTCTTTACCTGCCGCGGGTAGCGCCTTCTACTGAGCATCGAATACTCACGTACCATGGCGTCGCGATGCCCATCCACGATGATGTACGCCGCCTCTCGGTGCACGTGCTCGGGAGGCGAGCTAGCTAGCGCGAGCTCTTCAATTGACTTACTCGCGCGCCCGTTCCTCCCTTCTAGCCGTAGGTGGTACATGGCAGGTAGCTGGTAGTCCCCACGATGCTCCTCCAGCGTCGCGACGATCCCGTTGTACCCAGTCCCCGTCCGGACGTTGTGTAGCACCTCCACCATGCGAAGTCCTGTGGTGAGCTGAACGGCTACGTCCTCCAACGTACACCTGGCATGGTCCACCACAGTGTCGAACCCGGTCCCGCAGATCTGCCATGATGTAGTCTCATCGACGTGCGGCGTCCTCACACTCGTAACACTGTTCCTGCCATCATAGCTGCTAAGCCTTGGCCCGATTTCCATGCCCGTGACGCTTCCCAGTTGCTCGTCGCTGACTCGCTGTGCATTCCGAACTCCGGACTTCACGAACTGTTTGTCTTGGCCATCAGCGTCCTCGGCCGCCCCACTCTCCATATCACCTCCAAGCTTGTTATACTCCGGTCTTGATTTCAGGTCATATTTCAGCTCGTCCTGACTAGTTCCCTGCTCCATTTTCTTTTCAGAATTTTCGGAACTTTCCCCAATTTTCTTTTCCAAATTTTCCGAATATATCACCATTTTCTTTCCCAGGGTTTCAAAATGTTCCGTCATTTCCTTACCCACTTTTTCGAAATGTTCTGTCATTTTCTTTTCCACATCCTCTATCTTGGAAGTTAACTTTTCTAGCAGGAGTTGTATTTGCGCATCCATTTTATTTGTCTGACTTGTGACGGGCATGCACTCGCAGGAGAATAACGAACTGTGATACAAAGACCTGCACGATTTTGAACCTAGGACCTTCAGGTGTTGTGCTTGCTTGGGTTCGTAATCCGGCTTCTGACACCAGTTGTTACGTGCCACCCCCCTAGTGGCACTTACGTTAACTGGATTACGGTGGGCGAAAAGCACAAACACAATTGTTCCTTTAACGAAATATAATTTATTACAGGCCTACAAACATACACAGTGCACACACATACACACACACTGAGTCTAACTTCAGAAAACACTACTGGTCACTATTAGTTTCCACATTTATGTTCTCTCTGTCTGTGAGGCGTTCCAGTGTTCCAGCTTACACTCACACGTACAGTCTACACAGGTACTCTACAGCCTTGCCACTGCCACTTCATTTACTTCCCGAGTCCTCTTGCTGCTCCTTGTGCGCTGTTGCTCGTCCCGTGTCGATCCCACGACCACGACTTCCACGAAGCACCGCGACACCTCCAAGCACTAACAGTCCTGACTCAAAGTTGCACCCTGGCAGATAGGCTTACACTCTGTTACCGTAGACGTCCAGTAATAATCGCTGTACTGCTCCGTACGCACTCACTCGACAACACTTCAGTACACACTAGCACTGACCAATACTGCCCAATACACTGCAATACACTGGCATACACACTGCCTCCTCGCCGCGGCTCGCTGGTTTATATGGGATCAGTCCCTGGCCTGGAAAGTTCGAAATGTGACAACCTATTGCCGCATTTAGTCTGTTCTCGATGGTTCTAAGTCCAGACTTTTCACGTATATTCTGGCCCGCCCGCGATGACTCACAGATGTCCCGCTATTGTGTCTGCCGGTGGGAGGGGCCGGGAGGATGTGGTAACTTTCTCTCTCCGGCTGATGGTTCGGCCCAAGGCCAACGAGACAGCTGCTTTGGTCTGTCACACTGTCGCTCACCCGAAAGTCTCCTGCCGGTTCGCGGCGGTACGTAACAGTACACAATACAGTGAAGTTTATTATGGGCTTGTAACCGGATAGCAGAGGAAAAGTCACTGTATGCGCCACATGTTCTCAAGCTTGTTTTGAGCACTAATAAACAATGTGTTTACTCATGGTATATGCAAGGTGCGTAAGTGCTCACCCCTGGGGACTGGGTTCGATTTACGACTCCGCCAGGAAATTTAATTCTGGTCTGAGGGCTGGAACGTGGTACATTCAACCTCGTGAGACAAAATTGCGAAGTAATGGGTTCGATTCCCATCTCAGCTATCCTAAAAGTGGTTTTACGTGGTTTCCCACTTCTAATCCAGGCAAACGCTGGGATGGTTCCTAACTTTAATGCCACGGCCGCTTCCTACCTCAATCCTCACCTGAATTACAAATACACACACTGCTACAGACACCACAGTAACACAGGTTATCAGACAAATTTTAAACACAACCAACTGCACGGAGCTAATTGACGACATTAGTTAGTTAGTTATTGAGGATTTAAGGGGCAGATCTACGAGGTTATCTGCCCCAAATGACGACGTTGTCTAAGCCCCTAATTTGAAACAACAACAACAACAACAACAACAACAACAACAACAACAACAACAACAACAACGTAAGTGCTCATTTTTTCTAATTCAAGCATGTAGTAAGGGCATAAAATAGTTAACAGTGAACTTTGTCCATAATGTGCCCATTACCTAGAAGGTCCCGGGTTTGATTCTTGACTCCATTAGTGACTACAGAATTGACGTGAGAGCTGTAAAGCGGGTGCACTCAGTCTAGTGAGGACAATTGAGTAGCTGCCTGATTTGAGACGTGAAAAAGCTAATATTAACGTCCTAGGGGACATGTCACGCTGACCACGCGTCACCTCGTGATCTGCAGATGAATGAATGATCGTGTGGCCTCCGAAGAGGCCAAGTGCAGGTCTTTCCAGTTGACACCCGCGGGCGACCTGCGCGTCGTAATGAAGTGATGATGAAGACGGCACATACACCCATTCCCCGAGCCACGAGAATTAACCCCAGGAGATTAAAATCCCTGATGGCTCGGCCGAGAATCAAACCCGGGGCACTTTGGGCCAAAGCCTAGCGCACTAACCATTTAACCACGGAGCCCGACATCTGCAGATCATATGCCTAAGGTCGTCAATGGACTCCCGAATCAAGAGAGTCGGTAGATAGTTAGAAGCCTTGTTACGAGCAACATATGGCAACATTTTGACAGCAAAGTTGTTATGTAGTCTATATCGTCTCACATTTCTTTAGCTGGTTCTAGTGTTGAATTCACAATATATTTGAAGAAATTTACATTTTTGCCAGAAAACCAGCCGTACGTCAAATGAAGCAGTCGCTCGGCAAGGTATAGCGAATTCGTTTGTTTTGGCATTTAGGGTCTTGCGACATGATGATCATCAGTTTCGTGTAGATAGACTAGGTGTGTGTGTTATTTGCTTGATGACTTGCTTTGTTGTGATGTCTGTATATAAGCGTATACTTGAGACTGGGATAGGCCCCACCCCGGTATTTGCATGGAGTTGAAGTAGGAATTTAACGACAGCGGTAGCTACGCTCGCTAACGCGCAGCGCTAGCACATGGGGCCAAGCTCTCTGCGGACTCGGTAGACGTGGGTTCGATCCACAACGTCGGCCGTCCTTTAAATGGTTTTTCGTGGTTTCCCATTTTCAACTCCAGAAAAATGCTGGGACGGTACCTTCTGACAGGCTACACCAGCTTCCTTCCACATCCTTGCCCAGTTTCATTCATCTTCATTCATATCATCTCTCACTAACTCTTCTCATGAGGTTGGTGTTAGGAAGGGCATCTGGCCGTTAAAACAATCCGCCACATAGACTTTCACTGCATCTCACCCCCTACTTCAGAGCCTGAGAGGTGTTTCTCATCGCTGAAGAGGATCAAGACCTTTCTGCGGAACACCATGTCACAAGAAAGACCGTGTGCCCTCGCAATGCTCTCCATTAAGAAGAAAAGAAAGGAAGATTGTAGTTTTACGTGACCGTGAAACTTGTGATTATGAGCCACGGGACCTCCTTTTTACGTGGAATCCGAACCACAGGACATGGCATTTCACTTCGAAAATCCATTAAGAAGAAGATGGTCTCCAGTATAGAGGGGTTCAATGCAAGAATGATTGACAAGTTCTGCAGCAAGAAGGAGCAATGTATGGACATCATTTGTCGTCACTGAGTGAGTGTTTCTATAGGCCTATGTATATATATATATATTTAGTTTTTGGAGGGGGGATGGGTTACAGCACACAACTAATTTTCTGCACCAGCCGCCAGTGCCCCCGACTCCGTTGAGAACGGGAATAATGAGGGGTACTTACATACACAGAAGTAGGAATTTACGGAAAATCACTTCAAAGAACGCTGAGGCGGTATTCAACCCATCTCTTCACAGTTATCTACGCAGGGCTGAGTACCTTCAGACCAGTATTATATAGATTTCATGGCAAAGTCGGGAATTAAACCCAGTTCCTTCAGGAAAGGAGTCTCAATACATCGTCGTCGTCGTCTCCCAGACCACTGATTGCTACTTATCGAATTCACCTAAGTATGCCTAAACGTAGTACCTTATATCACTACAATGCGCTGTACTATCTGTTCATTACTGGTGTGTTGCGTCCTTCACGGCACCACGCAACGAAAATACTGACTGGTGTGATGATGTGCTGCAAGAAAAGCGTTTATGATTCCTGCTCTGTATCCTCAAATTACTCCCGTTTTATGCAAACTTCTTATTTCTGAATGACATGAACATTCTTTTCTGCGGTCCAAATATAGATTGCCCCTTATTAACTGATGTCCGCAGGATCCTAGCTCGGGCACTTGACCTGCTCAGGGCAGGTTTCTTTGCTAATAGATTCATTTGTCTGCATGGTTAGGCCCTTTCTGTGCTTTCTTCAGTCACCAATCAGCAATGATACTCCACCGGACAAGTACGCCTACAGTCAAAACAACCAGTCTTTCGTGGCTCTTAAGAGTTTGTAACTTTGTAGATGAAAAAAAAAGTAAAATTCTACTCCATGGGTAAACAATATCATTATTGCTTCCTTACGTGGAACACGAGGCTGACGGAAGGAGACAAACACATGACCATCCTTCTCTGAAGGCACTCTCTTGGTGGGACCATTCAGTTGAGGGTGACATGCCAAGCTGGGGAGGGTTATGCCTGACCATACTCCTCTAAAGACATTCTTTTGATGGGACCATTGAGTTGAGGGTAACATGCCAAGCTGGGGAGGGATATGCCTGACCATACTCCTCTAAAGACATTCTCTTGGTGGGACCATTGAGTTGAGGGTAACATGCCAAGCTGGAGAGGTATATGCCTGACCATACACCTCTAAAGACATTCTCTTGGTGGGACCATTCAGTTGAGGGTAACTTGCCAAGCTGGGGAGGGATATACCTGACTATACTCCTCTAAAATACTCTCTCAATGAGGCCTTTCATTGGACGATAACATACCCAGCCGAAGAGGTAACCTGGGGAGAATAACACCTCTAAATAAATTTGCTTGAATGGACCAATGGACGGTAACGTGCTCATCCAACTCTGAAGTCACTTGCTTGGTTGAACCAAAGGATGGTAACGTGTGGAGGAAAAATATGTTCATCTACCTCTAAAGACACTTGCTTGGTTGGACCAATGGATGGTAATCGTGCTCATCCACCTCTGAAGTCACTTACTTAATTGGAATAAAGGATGGTAATGTGCTCATCCACCTCTGAAGACACTTGCTTGGTTGGACCAATGGATGGCAACGTGCTCATCCACCTCTGAAGTCACTTGCTTGGTAGGACCAAAGGATGGTAATGTGCTCATCCACCTCTAAAGGCACTTGCTTGGTTGGACCAATGGATGGTAATGGTCTCATCCACCTCTGAAGTCACTTGCTTGGTTGCACCAATAGATGTTAATTTGCTCATCCACCTCTGAAGTCACTTGCTTGGTTGGACCAGAGGGTGGTAATTTGCTCATCCACCTCTGAAGTCACTTGCTTGGTTGGACCAAAGGATGGTAATGTGCTCATCCACCTCTGAAGTCACTCGTTTGGTTGGGCCAATGGATGGTAATTTGTTCATCCACCTCTGAAGTCACTTGCTTGGTTGGGCTAGAGGGTGGTAATTTGCTCATCCACCTCTGAAGTCACTTGGTTGGTTGGGCCAAAGGGTGGTAATGTGCACATCTACTTCTGAAGTCAGTTGCTTGGTTGGACCAATGGATGGTAATGTGCTCATCCACCTCTGAAGTCACTTGCTTGGTTGGGCCAATGGATGGTAATGTGCTCATCCACCTCTGAAGTCACTTGCTTGGTTTGACCAATGGATGGTAATGTGCTCATCCACATCTGAAGTCACTTGCTTGGTTGGACCAATGGATGGTAATGTGCTCATCCACCTCTAAAGACACTTGCTTGGTTGGACCAATGGATGGTAATGTGCTCATCCACCTCTAAAGACACTTGCTTGGTTGGACCAATGGATGGTAACGTGCTGAAGGCGCCCCTCAGCAGGGTGGGAGAAAGTGTGTTGCTGGCCATGTCCACGAGAAGGAGCGCGGTACGCGGAGCGCAGGTCATAGTCTAGGCCCCACGCGGCCGCGACTCACTTGATCAGTTGCACGGTGCGCGTTGTCCAGTGCTGAGCCTTCTTACCTGTTGCCTACATGGAAGAAGCCCAGCAACGACTACAAGAAATTTTCTGCAGAGCTGAAAAGCTCGGCATACCGGCCGCGTCAGTCCTCCAGCTGCGTTCCACCAAAAAGTTGTTGGCCCGGAGGCAGGCTTCGCGTCATGCGGCCTTCTCCTTCCTGGCCGGGATCTTGTCTGTCACCCTCGCACTCGTCTATCATTTGAATCTTCACACCCACCACGGCTTCTCCCGCGCATGGCTTGCCTGGCAGCACGAGGACCTGCATGATAGCATGGTAAGTGACCATTGCCATCAACAGCCGCATCTTCAATCCCTGCTAATGTATTCCTTTATTCTACTCAGAACTTAAATATAGGATTTTTTAATGAATCCCCCACCTCCCACGGAGTGGCAGAGGGTTTGCCAATTTTATCAGAAGTAATTTACGGAGTATAGCTTGAAAAGGAATAGCTAATAAATCTGCTCTTCATATTGAGTGACCTATTATGCTAGGCTTTATTCACATTATTGCCTGTCGTCGTGATTCAAACACAAACGTAGCTGCGGCAAAACGTCCTAATAATATAAATAATAATAATAATAATAATAATAACAATAATAATAATAATCGTGTGGCCTCCGGAGAAGCCGAGTGCAGATCCTTCTAGTTGACGCCCGTGGGCGACCTGCGCGTCGTAAGTGACGATGAAGACGGCACCTACACTCAGTCCCCGAGCCACGGGAATTAACCCCAGGGGATTAAAATCCCTGATGGCACGGCCGGAAATCGAACCCGGGGCACTTTGGGCCAAAGCCTAGCGCGCTAACCATTTATCCACGGAGTCGGACATAATAATAATAATAATAATAATAATAATAATAATAATAATCTTTCCACATTTTCCTATTCAACTGGGATCAAATAAGCCACTGGTTCATTTTCAGCCTTGTCCGGGGCTTTGAGACTCGATGCTCTGTCTGTCCACATCGTGACATAGTGACTAGCATTCTTGGCTATCACTACGGAGGTTCAGGTTTGATTCCCGGCTCTGTCGAAAAATTTAATTCTGGTCTGAGGTTTGAAACAAGGTTTACTCTGCCTCGTGAGGCAGCTGAGCAGAGATGGGTTCGATACCTATCTCTGCCATCCTAGAACTGGTTTTCTGTGGTTATCCACTTGTACTCCAGGTGAATGCCGGAACGGTAGCCAAATTAAGGCCACGGCTGCCTCCTACCAAAATTCTGGTCTTAATTACAAATACACACTATAGTACAGCCATCACAATGGCATAGGAAATCAGACAGATTCCACATTCACCCAAGTACATGGGGCAACATGACATGATGTCGCAAAGCCCCTAAGTGAATCAACAACAACCTCCATGCTTATCCAGACGACTTGCAATGTTCTACGTGATAATTTCTTTCCAAGTCCTCGCATTATAGCCCCGACCAGAATCGATAAGCACTGCACTATGTAATAATACTAAAAATAGTATTAATAATAATTTATGTATGTCAACCCCTTATTATTTCCGTTTTCAATGGGGTCGGTGATGAGATGCGATGAAAGTCTATGAGGTGGATGGTTTTTACGGCTGGATGCCCTTCCTAGTGCCAAACTCATGAGAGGAGTAAATGTGAGATGAAATGAATGAAATTGGGCAAGGATGTGGAAGGAAGCGGCTGTGGCCTGTCAGAAGGTACCGTCCCGGCATTTGCTGGGAGTTGAAAATGGGGAAACCACGGAAAACCATTCCAAGGACAGCCGACGTTGTGGCCCGAACCCACGTCTACCGTGTCCGCAGAGAGTTTGTCCCTATGTCCTAGCGATGTGCGTTACCGAGCATAGCTACCGCTGTCGGTAATATTAATAACAAGAATGATGATGATAATAATAATAATAATAATAATAATAATAATAATAATAATTTCTACTTGATTCAGCGGTGCTCGGGTTAGAAATCTGAATAATGAGAGCAACCCTGTCACCGAATATTCCAAGTCAATGCAACTTTAACGCGCAGATGGTGACGGGAGGTCTGGAGGCCTCAGGGAGTACAAAGTAATTTAGCGTAATGTAAAACCACATGATATATAATTCCTTTATTATCATGATTCAATAACATATAGCATACGTCACTGGATTTCTGGGTAATGTTATGTCTTCAGTTGGACTTGAAGTTGAAGCTAGTTTGTAGCTAGTAGAGCATACTGTGGTACCGCTACAAAAAATTTAAAATATTGAAGAATTACAGTAGCCTATACTGTGCAAATTAAGCGGGTAATTAATTTTGGATTAATGACAAGCAACGAAAAAAATGAAAACTATATTTTCTCATTTGAAAGTCGTTCGGACCTTTCAAACGACATATATTACCGTATTAATTAATAAACTAAGGTATGTTCAAAGCAATGTAAGTGTTTCTGTAAGCTCTGAACAACGACGTTTTTGGAAATCACGTATACTATAGCTGAAGTGTTTTCGTTGATTCGATAAAGGAAATTATTACTTTTTGGATGTTTAATGTTTACATAGGCTTATTGGAAATTGCTGATAACAGGCACTATTCCAACAAAATATTAAATTTTGAAACAACGCGATATTAAAGAATAACGCAAAATTACGTCGTAAACGCAAAATAAGGCCACTTGTATTATTTCCAATTTTAATTATGCTATACATTTTAATTCAGTACGAATTTGTATTTTTGTTGTCAAATAAATGACAATGCCGCTATTCCTAACCTCGCCATAGCACCGCGATACTTACTCTCGCCAGTTACTCTGGTCGCGATGGTGGCCGAAACACAAAGATACTTACAGTCATCTCACCGACCATTCACGGTTGCCAAAACATCACTATATGGTCTTGAATTTCCCGTTTCATAATTTATGGTATAGATGTAATGTTCATTTTAACTGCATAATAGGGTCCAGGATGGAACCAATAACGTTCCGGTTAAATACTAACAATTGTAGCATTTAAACACCCTTAGGTGCCCTGATACTGAGCTGGGACTGAATGCACAATCTAGGATTTTGAAAACTAGCGTAACACCAACTGCGCCTGTCAATCCACAAAACCAGAATAACAAATTAATAAAACAACTGCAACTTTTTCGTGATATTTGGCTAATGGATTTTGGTAATGTGACGAGTTTCCAGAATTTCATTCAGAAGGTTCGAAGATGAGTTCTCCTACTGGACGTGAGTATACGAGCAGATTTTATGAGTAAGCATGCAATTTATATTGACAGTTAATCTCACGATTATATGTCCCTAAAACTCACAGCTCACAATTTCTCTCTTGTTGCATACATTCAATTTTTTTCGAAAATTAAAATTGACTTATGAGATCTACACGGGCCAACGTCCGTATGACAGAGTGTGTGTGTGTGTGTGTGTCTGTCTCCCCTATCAATTTCCAACGATGAAACCGATTTAATCAAATTTTACCTATACCTATTCTGTCCATTTTATTTTCAGTTTTTATTATTTCAGTAAGACGTCACCAAAACCACCCATTTCTTGAGCAACGGGAATTAACCGTACAATATTTAACTCCCCATGACGCGGCCAGGAATCGAACTCGGAACTCTTCGGGCCAAAGCCCAGCATGCTAACCAGTTATCCACTGAGCCAAACAGTCATCGTCGTGGAGTAGTGCTTGTCAGATAATCTGATTTATAGTCGTGTTGTGTAAGGAATTCAAATAAGCTAACAATTTTGGGATCGCAACTTTAGAATGATTTGGGGTATGGCATAGGCTATATTTGGTGGTCCTAAACATTTGGAAGGATTAGGGGAGTACATGCTCTTTGCCATAAATCAACGATGCCTTCCTTAACCATGTTCAAAAACAAGATGATCCGTAAAGAACATATAGCCTACTTTCTCCTAAATGCGTCGGATTGGTTATAACTCTTTGTCCTTTTCAAGGAGTATAATTGAGTGTTGGTTGTAGTAGCTTGTTGAAATACAACGTGTTGTACTGATATTATACGTTGATTGATTGAATCCTCACCTGAATTATATATATACACACTAATACAGCCATCACAACAACACAGGTTATCAGACAAAATTCAGCACTCACCCAAGTACACGGGGCTAAATGACCATGATGTCCATGCATCTCAAATGAAAAAAACAACAGCCTCCTACCCAAATTCTTCCTCGTATAGAAATGCACACACTAGTAAGCCTACAGATATCACAGTGACACAGGTTATCACAAAACCCCTAAAGAATCAACAACTAAAACAACAACAACAATAGACTCTACCGCGGATCAAGGAAAAATAAATTTTAATCGCTGTAGTCGAGTGTTGAATTATGTGGTAGTATAAGTATATATTTATAGGCTAATATTTTCGATTGCAAATACACACTATATATGCTTAACATTATAACGTGTGAGTAGTTATAAATCAATAAATACCACCAAAAAAAGGACTAAACAAATTTGAACCTACTGGGTTTTGAACCACGAGCTATGAGGCTGAGACGCTACCATTACGCTATTACGCGCAAAGTAACATTGGGTTAATAACAGCTTTAGTATAACTGCCTAGAATATTTTGTCTTGTAATGAACGATTTCATTAGTTTTCTGCTGCTTTTATAAACCATTTGATACTAAATATGTATTATTTTGTTCAGTACATTCCTAAAATGATATAAACTTACAAAGTTACGGAAATGTATGGATTTACCAGAAAAAAATAGCCGCCATTTTGACTCAATGGGACACAGAGAAGCACGATATGGCACGGTCAGCCGGAACTGTTAGTCACTAGTGCGGTTTCATATTCTATTTTAAGATGCAAATATCCTACCGGTCACCTCCTTGAGGACAGTTTAAACCTCCCTATGTACGATGAGCGTATTTGGTAAGGTCAGGCTTTTTGTATCGTAAGTTACGGTTATGCTATAATACTTGAATGATTCACACATCCACCATCTTTAAACTATTTGACTGATGACCTAGTAGTTTGGGCAAGAGAAGCTTCCCACATTAAGGTATATTGTTGCAAAATTTTGGTAGAGATCGGTTGATTAGGTTAGTCTTAATTTGATTTAAGCTTTGAATATTTGGGTGGCCACCATTACGTTTCCGTCAAGATGGTGGCGATATAAAACATGACGCTGATGTGCCCTTTGCTAGTGCTACCTTTGTACCAAATTCCGTCCAATTCAGTTTCACCGTGTTTGAATTGATAGGGGGAATCGATTTGCACACATACATGGCCGCCATATGCATACTATTGGACTGATGACCTTGTAGTTTGTTCATAAAACGCTTCCCACATGAAGGTATGTTGTTGAAAAATTTGATTGAGATCAGATGATTAAAAAGGAAGATTGTAGTTTTACGTGACCGTGAATCTTGTGATTATGAGCCACGGGACCTCCTTTTTACGTGGAATCCGAACCACAGGACATGGCATTTCACTTCGAAAATCTCACATGCATTGACCGGGAATCGAACCCGGACCGCCTTGGTGAGAGGCATACAGCTAGACCGCTGAGCCACCACGCCCCTCAGATGATTAAGTTAGTCGTAATTTGATTTAAGTTTGGACATTTGGATGGCCGCCTTTACGTTTCCGTCAAGATGACGGCGATATAATACATGACACTGAGTAGCCCTTTGCTAGTGCTACCTCTGTACCAAATTTCGTTCAATTCGGTTACGCCGTATTTGAATTGATAGGGGGGGGGGGGGTGACAGACATACTAAATGACACACACGTACACACACACTCACACACAGACAGACACACAATTTTTGGCCCTGTGTAGATCTCATAAGTCTACTTTCATTTTTTTTGCAAAAATAGAAAGTAGGCTAATAGAGGGCACACTAGATTCCACAAATATTAAATCATAGCAAGATGTAGGCCTAACACATATTTATATTCTGCAATGCATATGCTTATACTAGTTATGTGTACAGATCGTTGACGAGATTATGGTATACAGTATGCATTACAGTGTTAAATTGTTCCTGATTTCTTTGCAGGCATAAAATGATATTGCCCAGTTATCTGAAATAATATATTCTACAGATGTCAGTTTAAGCGTTCAAGTGCAACTTTATTCAGTAACTCTACTTTGTTGAGAGTGATTCCTCACCTTCTACACCTAGTCTGGCACTAACGTTGGAAATGCCACAAGATGGTATAGCATGAAATAATAATAATAATAATAATAATAATAATAATAATAATAATAATAATAATGACATTGGTTTTACATCCCTTTTAACTACTGAGGCTTTTAGAGACGCAGGGGTGCCCGAATTTGGCCCCGAAGGGGATCTTTAACGTGCCAGTAAATCTACTGACTCAGCTTCCTCACATTTGCTCACCCTTAAATGCCCACTGACAGTGCCAGGATTCGATCCTGCAGCCTTGGGAACAGCAGGCGAGAACGTTTCCGCTGTGTAACGCAGCCAGTCAAATCTCAGCTAATAAATTTCAATGGTGTGCTTAATTTTCAAATATTATAATCAATGTCTTGCTTCCCTGAAGATCAATGTTCAAGATCAAGTTGGCACTCCCGAAGCTTCATATGATGGGTGTAAGTTGTTCGGGTCACAGCGTAATCTTACTGAATAGTATACGCATCTTCTGTCTTGAATATGTTAAATATCAAATTCGCTCATTCGCCATCTGATATACTACATGAAAATAAAGTTAGTAGTCTTTTGAACAGGAAATTTACTCTTCTGAAGTCACAAGTGCATGGATATCATACACCTAAGTTGACGGTCATGCCTACTATTAAGAGAGTAAAATCCATAAATTGGGGTGTAATTGAGCAATTATTACTACGAATATTGAATAAAAAGGGGCTATTTTATGAGACACGCCAGTTATATACGTACAAGCTGCAAGGCTACCAGACTGAATATAACGCACGACCACCATCTTGAATATATATAAAATTGTAAAATTAATTACTCACCACCTAACAAACTTGGAATTTCGAAACTTAATAAAATATTTTATAAGAGATTTACTCTGCTGAGGGCATAGTCTATGTGCATAACTCGCATGCATTTACAGTAAATTGGCGACCATGTGGAGTCTTGTATGAGAGACCACAGTTGTACAAACTACAAAGATAATATATTGAATAATACGCTATACCGCAGTCTTAAATCCAGCCTATAACATACTAAAACCAATACCACAAGATACTAAGGGGCGGTAATGACGAAACTTAGGGAGAAGAATGTGCTGTATAAGAAACTTACAGTGCTATGTTCAGAAAAATATCTGATTGAACATTACGCACTACCAGCATCTCGGTCATGTAAGGTATGAAAATCGAATACTTAGTATCTACTAAATCTCCAAGCAAAATAATTGGCAAAATAATAGGTTCGTAAAGAGACTTTCCAAAAGAAAAATCTACTTTACTTTCGGTTTTTATTTCATTAAGACGCCACAAAAATCACCCATTTCTCGAGCAAGGGGAATTAACTATACAATATTAACATCTCCGCGACGCCGACGCGGCCAGGAATCGAACTAAAAGTGCATAATACTTTTCCCACCGTGTTGATATACGACTCTGTGCTGATTCTTACTGCGCAATAAAAATAGAACATAAAAAGAAATCATGAATTTCAAAGAATTTCTGCTCTTAGCGGAACATCTCTTTTCTAATATGTAACATCCAAAGTAACTCGCTACGTAACTTAAGTATGATATCAAATGGCTCTACGTGGCCATGGTTACGGTTCCTGACTTATTATTTCTGCTTCGGACAAATATTCACATTTATTACAATCAGGATTCTTTCTATCAACGTTCTCGTTCTGGAACACCTTCTACCCGACGCGACGTAGAATTGAGATTCAAAGTGAATACAATTCATACACCATTTCTAGAAATGATTTTCGATCTGAAGATATAGAATTGTTCAACCCCTCTCATATCACAAATATAAGTGCAACGATAGGCATAAGTTATATTTCATTTATATTTTTCAACGCAACAGATTTGTGTCTTTAAGATCGATTAAGATAGAACAAGAAGTTGTGTTAGGATATCCTATTGTTTTGAGGAACCATATGAACTGTTTGCATTAGTACAATACACAGGGTGTTTAATTAAAATACGGCAATTTATCAGGGTTAGAACCCACACATGTAAAGGGTCAAATATGTTTTATAAACATGGGACCAGCAATGTATATTTAGTGATATATATAAGGCATAGAAGTAGATGATGCCCCTGCACCTTTAGTCGCGTTCTCCGTGCACAGCTGAATGCGTGGTATTCTAATCGCTGATTAGTTAGAGGTGGGTAAAGTGCTTGGCCTCCACACACACCGGACATAAACCTATTTGACATTTTTGTGTGTGGGCATTTGAAGTCGGCGTGTTCGTAACTCAGTGCGACGACGAACAGAAACCTGTATTATGGCAGAGGGTAGGAATTTCGACACCTCGTGCAGGGTACTGAATATGATGGTGGATCTAGTAATGTATTAAGTAAACTACTTCCGTGTCTGATGTAACAACAAATATTTGTTGCCGGACCCATGTTTATGTAACATTTTTGACCCCTTATACGTGTGGATTCTAACCCTGAAATATTGCCGTGTATTAATGAAACACCTGTAGGACTACAGTATATGGTGTGGTGTTGAAACATGTGAATCAACATCTTCAACGCCTACACTAATTGGTTGCTCCATGTCACATAATCAGATGTCAGACCTAGTGTTTCATATTTTTCATCGTTGAGCATTTTTAGCTTCAAATTTGGCGGCATTATTTAGCCTATTTTGATCATATGAAATACTGGCTTATGAGATTGCCTTTTGTCCGTGTGTGCGATCCATGTATGTCCCTAATAAGAACTAAAAGCCTAAAGCCATTTCAATAAAACTCAGCAAGGACATGCTACTACCTCGTCTTACATCGCCCGTGCCTGTCAAATTTTAATAACTTTCACCATTTCAACATGGCGGTCACGCGATATATATCATCAGCATTCTATATCTCCGAAACTGTTACAGATATCACCCTGAAATTTTGTATGGGAATACAGAATACTTCGATATGTTCACCTGTGTGACATATTAAAACCTGTTAAGTACAAAACTAACATGACGGCCAACCAATTTTAAAATATTTAATGGAATTTTATAGCGAATTAATCATCCGAGCGCAGTGAAACTTGGTACGGTAATTGTATATACTGTATATACAAGATTTAACCTACTGGCGTCTAATATAAATAAATTGTTTTGATAAACTCACAATGGCGGCTGTGCGAAATTTCAAAATTAAGTTATTGCTTTTGTGTCCTAATCGTGCGGTCGAAGTGAACGTTTGTACATTAAGCCAACGCAATAATCTTCGATTATTGTTATATAACTCTTTGGCCTACATAGCAATCCAATATGGCGTTCATCCAAAATAATTCTCCGGTTCTCAATATCTGCCAGTCTACTAGAGCAATCAAACTGAAATTTTCTATGTTAATAGAGGACATTAAAATAAGTTCACCTATGAGACTTTCAATAACCTGACGAGCACAAAACCAACATGGCGGAGATGCGAAATTTTAAATTTTAAGTTAAATGGATTTTTCTTGCGACTTAATCATCCGAGCGCTGTGAAACGTGGCACGGTAAAGTCAAAACTACCTTAAATAAGTTACTAAAACACCAACATGGCCGCCACATTCGGTGTTGCCATCTTACATCATTTAACACCAAAAAGTCACCACTCACATCCATGTAACACGTATTGCAAATGATCCAAACTAAATAAAGGCCTTCTTACGAAAATACATCTTACATAAAGTTGTGAGGCAGTCCTTGGTCACGTTAGGGGCATCTTGGTCACCAGTCCTCAACGGTCAAACTCTTAAGCAGTTTTATGGTACTGAAGTTAAAGTTAACTTTCAAGTCAGCTCTTCTAGATTGCCTTTCAAACCAACATATAAAATGCATAAGTACAGAAACATTAATACTTACTCAAGGTTTGTTCCAGTTGTGCCGGGGAGCTATAGATGAGCATGTGCTTTTCTTCTTATAGGCTATATTTTTATATTTGGTCCAAATGCCGTTCTACTTTTAATATGAATGTTCAGTGGAGGATTCAGGAATAGGAGAAAAACAAAATAGTTGGATACCTATTTGCTTATTATTTCTTTATTTTTGAATAGTGAGGCAGAATTGAGAAATGCTGCTGAAAGCCTGAAAAGTGCTAATTTTTTGCATGTATAGGCTACATACATGGAGGCAGAATCGAGACAAGCTGCTGAAAGCCTCATGGTAATTCCCTATTGAAATTCACGAAGAAGTTTGCTCCAATGCTTAGGCCTGAAACCACTCAAACTATTCGTGGATTTTAGGGGCATAATACTGCAATGACAACCATTCTTGGAGTGGTAGAATGCAGTTGTTGTTGTTGATTGATTTTGGGGATTTGCAACATCATGGTCATGTAGACCCGTGTACTTGGGTGTGTGGCATTTGTAATGATAGCCTGTGCTGTATTAGTATGTGCATTTGTAATTCAGGTGAGTATCGGGAAGGAGGCGGCCATGGCCTTAAGTTAAGAACCATCCTGGCATTCGCCTGGAGTAGAAGTGGAGAAACCACGGAAAACCACTTCCAAGATGGCTGGGATGAGAATCAAACCCTCCTCTTCTCAGTTTTGCCTCACGAGTCTCAGTGTACCCTGTTCCAGCCCTCAGACCAAAATTAAAATTTCTTGGCAGAACCGGGAATCGACCCCGGACCGACTACCAATAATGCAAGCCGCACAGCACGAGATGGTCGGTACAGTAGAATGCTCCCCTGACCTCTCTCTCACAAATTGATGAGTTGAATACAAGTGCCGGAAGGCAAATTTTATCAACGGAGGAATATCTCGAAAAATTATAATTTATAAATTAAAATTTTCTAGTTTTATTATTGGTGTCCAGGTGTTATTCTCCAATTTATAAGGTCAAGGCTTGAGTACAACCAATTCCATAATGTATTTTAATTCATCATTATTTAAGCATTCAATACATTAAAATTAATAACTGAAGCACTTTAAAAGGAGTTACAAATTAGCATAAAGGTATAGCCTACACTTTCTGGTACCGAACAGAACTTTGTAAGCTAGAATGTTTTCAATTAGCCTCGTATTACTTCACGTACAGTGATGTCATTATTATTGATCCATTGTTATTTGATAATTTTGGAATTGCGCACTTATTTAAAGAGAGAGATTTTATGGTGTGTGTCCCATGCATCAAAGCCATGTACACCAGGTTACGCTCATCTTGAGACTGCCTTCACTCGAACGAAATGTGGGGATTAATAACTGGACAAACTGCTGTATAACTGTACACTACTCACGACAAATAGAGTTTCATTGCGATTTGGCAGGCAACGTCGTGAACGAAAGTCGATTCGTCGTGATATATCGATTGAATGTCTGCCAATGACTGGCTAGTTAAAGTGAATTCACTTTTGACTGCCAGATAGCTCTAGCGTAGCACTGGATCGTCAAGTCGGAAGTAACGATGGTATCATTATAGGGCATAACGCAGTCCTACCCTACCACACGGCAGGATTGTCTAACAATGGTTCTGTCCTAACCACCTAACAGCAAGAATTATTGCCAAACTTAGTAAGTTCAATGTTATAGGCTACTGGTTTAAATGTGTTTCTTTTTAATTCTCATATTATAAAGAATATATTTCAGCCAATGGTCATCATTACATAGAAAGCAACAGAAACAAAGACATTAGTCCGCAGTACAGAAGCTGATCAATGACTCCTTTCGGAGTATACAGTACCTAACATGGTATCGATCACACAACTTCTCACATCATTCATAAACCCAATTCAAGCTTGGCTCATGGTATTCCTTGGTTTTACACAGCTTGTGCTGAAACACATGGACAGCGAATCTTGTGACGAGGTACCTAAGCACAAAGCCTTATTTCCAATATTGGTATTAAACAGATGACTTTAGTTCACCGTACTTCACAGTTTTATGTTTTCTGATACAATTCACACATATTAGAAACAATGCATGCGTCTACTACTTGGTGTTAAAAACCAGTGCCTCATGTTCTTGTCGAAATTGCAAAGTTAATACATTAACATGGCAAACATATCAGTCTATTAAAAGTTGACTGTGTGTCGCAGATCCATTCCGAGAATTTATAATCCAACAGAAATTGATTCTAGTCAAGGACTGGAATAGAGTACACTTTGCCTACTGTAGTGAGGCAGAACTGGGAAGAGCTGGGTTCGATAAGCTATCCTAGAAGTGGTTTTCCGTGGTTTCCCACTTCTACTCCAAACAAATGCTGGGAAGTTTCCTAATTTAATAACAAATCTTTTAAAGAGATAAAATACCTAGGAAATATATTTTCAGAAGGGATTGCAGGATTTAGACTACGTCCGTTGCTTTTACAATGCGCATGCGCTAGGAAGAGCCTCCGTGGCTTAGGCGGCAGCACGCTGGCCTCTCACCGCTGGTTCCGTGGTTCGAATCCCGGTCACTCCATGTGAGATCTGTGCTGGGCAAAACGGAGGCTGACAGGTTTTTCTCCGGGTACTCCGGTTTTCCCTGTCAATATTTCATTCCAGCAACACTCTCCACTATCATTTCATTTCATCTGTCATTCATTTAATCATTGCCCCAGAGGAGTGCGTCAGGCCTCGGCAGCCGGCACAGTTCCTATCCTCGCCGCTAGATGGGGGCTTCATTCATTCCATACCTGACCCGGTCGGAGACTGGAAGCAGGCTGTGGATTTTCATTTTCATGCGCTAGGAAGTTACCCTCTCTAGCAGATGGGATGAGAAGGTACCACCACAAAACAATTTTCAGCGGAGAGTTGAGATATTTAAGTTGCTAGAGTGGAGTTGGTCTATACGAGAGGGGATACGGGTCAACCTCCATCAAAGTGTGGACAATTTTCTACAGTAATATGTAATGTGACTAAGATAAAGGAGTTGAACATTTTATCGCTAAAGGGTGTTATTACATGATTGTTTGGTACTGGTTTTTCCACTTATTTCGAATGTCGTGAAGGCGGAATAAGGGTTTACATACAGTACAAACACAAACCTAACCTGGGGCTTACACCCAGACCCTCTTGCTTGTATTACAAGCAGTAGGCCTACTGTAATATTTTCATCCAGACAGTCACCTAGCCTAGTAGAGGCCAATGGTTTCGTCCAGACAGTCGTCTATTCCAGAGCTTTTTTTTTTCAGAGATGCGTTCTAACAGTTAGGCGGAGATGCATTGAACGGACGACAGCGTTTCGATGAATGCTGCTGGCTACGCCTACTATGTACTTACCATGGGCGCCCGCAGGGCAGGGGCAAGGAGGGGCCGTGCCCCCCCCCCCTCCTCCTGGAATCCTGAGAATAATTCGATTGTTCATTGTCACACCAGTTAATTTCATAAATTCATAAATTCTACGGTTTTTAGTTATTTTAACTTAGTAATTTGGGATTATTTGAAAATATCTCCAGTTAATTTGAAAATTGGTGAACTGGATTAACATTACCATTTTAATGAACCTCTTGATTTTTTAAATTTTTGTCGATACATGAAGATACCTCTACTTTTTACCCGATTTAAAGAAATTAGCATTATGTCGATGATTCACAAAGAAAAACGAACTTCTATGGGCAAAAACTCTGACCTAAAAAATTTATTCATCCTATTCATGCCATAAAGATAATGTACCCAATGGTTTCAGAGCAGCCAAATAGGAATATCACGAAACAAGAAAGAAATGAAACGAAAATTGCGGAGTGAGGGGTACGTAATAGGTAATGAAATGAAAAATATTACTTGGGCCCTCACTGGAAAAAAATCCCGTGGTCGCTCATGGTACTTACGTCTACCACACTTCTGCACATTTCTACATGATCGTAATATTAATAACAATATTATGAAAGTGTTACTCAAATGGTTTCTAAAAATCAAGGTGCGTAAAATTTTCGTTGCACATCTCTACATTGTATAAACGAAGTCCACGATTCCTGGATGTAACGGGTAATTTCGAGAACCACTGGATGGATTTTGATGAGGTTTACACTATTCTCGAGGAAGGTTTCTGTAGAAAAACATTCATTCATTTCACTATCTGCTGGGATTTCGTCGTTTTTCCATCACTCACTTCACTTGGATACGCATACTTATGCACAATTTGACAAGACCGGAAATCTTTCTATGGAAAAGGATGTGCTTCTATTTGTTTTCATCCTACAGTATTAATACTAAATATTGTTATTTAAACTGTACAACATAAGACTTTGTCAATTTATGAGATGTCACATTCGACAGCTTCATATTACGAAGTTCCCGAATTACCAATAGGATTGGATTGATGCTCTACCACATAATAGACACCTAGCAAATTTCTGCTAATAACCTTCATGAGAACTATAGTGCATAATTAATATTGCATGAATGTTTAATTTTAAGTTTACATTTTTAAGTTTTAGCATTTTTAAATGTTTTAAACGTTTGGATGTGATTTACCAATCAGTACTTACTTTTAGTGAGTGACTTTCTAGTGTACTTTTTCAATTATTTTTGAATCGACGGGTCGTTAGATGTTTCTTGATAAGTGGCTGATTAAGGTAGCTTTTGGGCCCCGAAACATGTACCACCAACATATGACTATGTAAATCTAGTTTCATGTATAAATAATGTATTGATTGACGGAATAGTTCACAAAATATATTTTACAAATTAATATTGTCAATACAGACCAAGAAATGGATTCGAGTAAACCCAGAATGACCAAAGGAAGCCAAGCAGTAACGATTGCAGTGAATCGAGTCGAAGAAAAACCTGCCGTCCATGTACCTTTTAAGCTTACACTGGATAAACCATTAAAAATACCTATATACTGTCCTATGGGTGTAAGAATTGTTCAGCATGAAAATTTCTACAAAAAAAAGTGCATCGCCCACTATAAGTGCTTTTGCGTTTTCATTTATTCCAACAATCTCCATTCAGTGAGAATTTAAATTACTAGCTTCGGAGCGAGTTTAAGAGCCAACGAGCGAGCCCATCACCCCAGCATCGGCCAGCCAAACTGTCGAGTTGTGTCGAATTAAGTCTGCAGAGAAGAGTAGGCTATATGTGTTTGGAGTTTCGCTGTTTAACTCGGCTTTTCTGAATTACGTCTGGGACCTGCCGTCTTTGCGCATTTTAAGCTTACGCTGGGTAAACCCTTAAAGATACCGGGCGAAGCTGGGGTCAGTTGCTAGTTCTAAAATAAAATAATAGGCCGTCAAATTGAGGAGAAGCCTAAAACAATTCACTGGACAGCAATAGGTACAAAAACCATCTTAAAGCAAAAATTTCAAGGCAAATTGTTATGCGTGATAGATTCCTTTTTAGGCTATTTGTATATCCTGTTGAATATGAAGTTTCAAGGCACACGAAACACACTAATGTATTACTGGCAGCTCTGTATAGGTTCCATGGCAACGAGCCCTGCTCGTGATCTAGTCGTCCACAGTTATTGTACAGTAGCGCCGGAACGTTAGATCGCTTCTATGGAAAATACAACTAGGCTATACAGTAGTAGCGACCAATACTTTCGTCCAGACACTCATATAACCTATTGGCAACCAGTGGCTTCGCTCAAACTTTGTCATGTAACCAAGTAGCAACCAATGGCTTTGTCTCATCCAACCTTAGTAGGCCTACATCAGTAATTTTCGCCCAGACATTCAGTGGTGCAGTATGTCGAGAACTAAGGAAGAGCTATGAGATATTGTTGGTATTCTCTGAAATTTTGCAACTGTGACGCATGCACAGTATCCTGTGCGCATGTGCATTAGAGTATATACCTTTTCAGATGATTGATTAATGTTGCACAACCTTTGAAGTTCAAACTTCGTGGCATGATCAGGAGGTAGTCCCTACCACACTAATCTGTCGCAACAATGATTGAAATAATATAATAGAAATAATATAAATATTTTATCTGCGTACTGCTAAGTATCGGTCAATACTACATATAAGCTACACAAATAATCACCAATATATTCACACGAATGATCTACCACTAGCCGAGTGTGAATCATACTTCCAAGTTTACGAGTAACATTGCACCATGTAAAATAACCCACAGCACTTGCAAGTCGAGAATAAGATTATTTACAATATTAGAGGGTGAATTTAAACTAAGAATATGTTGCGGAGTGTAAATTTAGTTAGGCTGTGTTTAGGTTATGTTTTGTTTGATTTAAACGAAAAATGCAGTCAGAAACCCATCTCAACATTTCCAAAAACCATTAAGGGTTTTTATTACGTTATTTTTGCCCTAACTGTATATAAAAATAAATAAAACTACGAATAAGTAACTTTGTCCATTTCTATGTAGGCTTAGGCTACTTACTCAAATTCATAATACATTCACCAAGTGATCTTCCGTACAGTTTCTCCAATCTTGTTCTCGTGAGTTTTAGGCATCCTGATGAAATCTAAATAAGAATTTATGCAAAAAAGATATTTCAGACGAGTGAGTTTGAACACACGCATAGGCTATGTTATAATCTGAGTCTATAATAACTATAAAAACTGTTTTAATCGATGTATTTTAGTAATGTGTGCCTTGTACAACGCCATTAGACTTGAAAATCCAAAGAAAAATCTTAGTGGTATTGTCGTATTTGGAGATGGCGATATTTTAAGCAAGGTTGGCAACAATGTGCTGACACATAAACTTCAAGAAATTAAACCATAAACCAACATGCACGTAGGCATAGGGGATGGATGTTAAAGTTGGCTACATGTTTATCGTTTAGTGACTTATTTTATATGCCGTGGAATATATGTCTTCATTTAAGGCTTAATATATTGGCGTCTAATTAAATTCAATTTTTAAGATAACTTAAAAATGGTGGCTGTGCAATATTTTTAAAATCACGTTTCTATTTCTCGTGTCCTAAACAAGCGATAGAAGTGTAGATTGTATTATGAACCACCATTATAATATTCACCTGCTAGCATATAATTCTATAACTCATATATAAAACAATCTAACATGGCGTCCATTTTATATATTTCACCGGTTCAGAATAACTCAGTATTTAAGTATTGAAGAAATTGTATTGTGATAGGGGACTGTTAAGCATTTACACATGTGTTTCCCAAAATCTTTAGAAACACAAAAACAACATGGTGGTTATGTGGTTTTCAAATATTTGAAGCCCAATGCCGCGATGGAACCTAACTAAAGATCATGGCCATCTCCATACAAAGCCTACCTCCAATTGCAAATACAAACTCTTGTACAGACACAACAATAACACAAATACACACCTATGTGTGGCCATGAAGTCGCAAGCCCTAAATGAAACAATAAATGACAACACCCACACCTACACAATTAGCATTACCGCAGAATAACTCAGTATTTAAGTAGACAGTGTAGACACGCTGCTCAGTACGAGCAATATTACTGTCAGTATTAGAGTGTTACTTGTTCATTGCACACCATTTATGGTAGACTTTAATAACTGTCAGTTGTAACCCGTAAAGGTTGCCTCAAGATATTTTCTGGCTGTTATTATTCGGCTTCGAGCCAACCCTCCTCCTTTCTGCAAGCTTGGGACTGGCAACAGCAACTACTGAGCTACTCAATCCATCCAGCAGGAACTGAAGACGGAGTATTTATCATAATTATTATTATTATTATAAAACATTATAGTTATTTTGTACTGGGTGAGTTAGCCGTTGTCGTTACGGCATGCCTGTTGGCAGTCGCTCACATCCGGGAGGCGAGGTGGTTCGAATCCCCCCGCCGGCAACCTTGAAGATGGTCTTCTGTGGTTACCCATCTTCCTTCCAGGCAAATGCCGGGGTTGGTCCCAAACTATAGGCCACAGCCGCTACCTTCCAACTCCTCGCCCTTCCATTCCAACTTTCCTCCCCAACGGTACTTGTACCTCACCCATTGGGTGTCCATCTCGAAGCAGCTACAAAACTGGCGAGCCGAACATGTCTTCGGACACTCCCGGCACTAAAAGCAATACGCTAAAAAAAAGTTATTTTGTGATAAAAATCACTTGTCTTGGGGCAGATGACCTCTATGTTCCACTTTCTAAAGTTAAAATCACCATCATTACCACCACGAAAAATCAAACCCCATGTGCTACTAAGGTTTATTCTAATTTTCACCACATAGCCTGTGTATTATTTCATGAACTTATTCGGCGGTTAGTAGTCGAGTTCTACCACATTATCCCGGGTTCGATTTTCGACCAAGGAAGTAGATCGATGAAGAGTGGAAAAATGCACGACACCCTGTATAGAGTTGAAAATGAAACGTTGGTGTACTGACCTCTCGCTTCTTGCTGTCTCACGCCTTGTGATATGATGTGTTGCAGCGCCTGTCATATTATGTTGCTGTAGTTTCGTTTGGGAGCTTGGAATATCCTGCTCATCATCCCCGTGTACTTGGGTGTGAATTTTATATGCGTTATTGTGGTGAATCATGTGACGATGGCAACTATTTGACCATGGTCTATGATGGTGGACTTGCAATAAGATACCGTTTTGTGTGCCTTTACACTGAAGTCTCAGGCTAATTTATGCCAGTGATCAAAATGAAAGTTACTAAGATATAGGTGATGACGAGTAATCGCATTCTTATAACAGTCGTTGCCTGTGGATGCTATGAAAGGTTCTGCTCATAGCGTTACTGTTGATGCACTGGCTCGGTGAGGAAAACAATGGCAAACTACGTACCCTCTTAGGACCTCGAGGTACCACCCCTCGCCTAGTGTGCCTAATTATAACACTGCCTTGGGGATTTGGGGATTTCTATCCCACATAACCTATGGTGGTGCTTTTTGGGGACTGATAACTTTAGAGACACTGTAATGTGACCAGCGGACGTAATAACATATACCCACGACAACAGAGAGAGCAAATGTGGTGAGTGGTTTTCAAACTTAATTAATTACATTTTAGGGTCAACAAGCATGAGAGGACACAAAGCACTATCGATGCACTAACCGCATCTTCATTGGTGTACAGTGCATCAATATTACAGAATAATTCATGTTTGGCGTTCAAACCGCATGCATCTGCCCTTGTATTGCCCAGATGAAAGTACGCAAATTAATGACATTACGAAAAATGCTCTCTAGTTTAATTGGATATTTTCAAATGCATTGTCGTGTTTTGACGCCTACTAGTACAGAACGAAAATACACCATTAAGCTCGTGTCTGTACTCCCATACCTAACAATTGTTACGTTTCTAAATGTTTATTGCCTAATATTTGAAAAAATTCTCACGTCTCGACCTTACTTTCGTTGAAAAAATGAGTCAATATAGCAAAAATACTCTATTTCATAAAATGTATGATTGGCATACTGTATATTTCAAGGCTGTCAGCACGAAGGCCCACGTCCGATTTTACTCTACCAAGAAATTTGTTGTTGTTGTTAATTCTTTAAGGGGCTCTGCGAGATCATGGTCATGTAGTCCCGTGTACTTGAGTGTGTGTTTAATTTTTCTGATGACCTGTGTCACTGTGATGTATGTACTAGTGTTTGTATTTGTAATTGAGGTAGGAATTGATTGGGAAGTGGCCATGTCCTATGTTAGGTACCATCCCGGCATTTGCCTAGAGTAGAAGTGGCGAAACCACGGAAAACCACTTCCAGGATGACATGCCTCTTCTCAGTTTTTCCTCATGAGGCTAAGTGTGCCCCGTTCCAACCCTCAGAACAGAATTAAATTTCTTGGCACCGACAGGAATCGAACCCGGGCCTCCGCGGGGACAACCAAAATATTTAATTCTGATCTGAGGAATAGAACGGCGTACATTCGGCCTTGTTACGCAGAACTGAGAAGAGATTGGTTCAATTCCCACCTCTCAGGCGAGCGAGCAAGCAAGGTATGGGCCTACTTCGAGTATGTGTGAGAAACAGCGATGACCTCTGTTTTGCAATTTTAGTAAAGAATGCAGGCTACCGGTATTCGTGTTTGGAGTCCCGATGGTGGTCGCATTTTTAGTGCTTTCACTTCAAATTATTATTATTATTATTATTATTATTATTATTATTATTATTATTATTATTATTATTTTATTTACTGTTCATACTCTCCGCATGCTCCACTACATTAGTAGTACTACATGCACTTACAATACAATTTATAAATGAACAAAATAAAGTACATTATAATAATTCAATTTCTAGATCACTTAATCTTAACAATATCAAACTATATTATTCATAGTTTTTCCTAAGAGCTTGAAAATCCAGAGCATTAACAAATTTAGAAAATTCCTTCAAATACTTATTTAATAGCACAAATTTTTGAATCGGCCAGTTATCGTCTCTATTAACACTATTAATCAAGAATTGCCTAATATTTTTCACTTCACTGCACACGAAAATTATATGATCTATAGTCTGAGGGCTGCTTTTACAGGAACATTCGGGATTACGTATAAATTTAAGTCTGTGTGAGTACGAAGCAATATTTCCATGTCCAGTCAGTATTGTAGTAATATTAGGTGTTAAGGTGATTTTGAATTTTAATCTACCTGCAACTGTTGGAAAGAATTATTTTGTAAGTGTGCCTTTTGAAGTTTGTTCCCATTTTTGCTGTCATTCATGAATTGATTCCTCTTTGAGATTTTTTTTTAAAAGTTGAGATGGGTATTCTATCGAAACAAATTTCACTTAATTTTGTAGCCTCCTTTGCAATTTTATTAGCCAGTTCATTGCCTGCAACACCTGTATGTGCCTATTATTATTAATATTATTATTATTATTATTATTATTAATAATACTATTAATTTTATTATTTATATCATTAGTCTACTATTATTATTACCGGCCGCTGTGGTTGAGATCGCGAACGCGCTACCTCGTGCCTCGCTGGTTTCGGAAGAGTGTGGGTTCAAACCCCACCTCGGCCATCCTGAAATTGTTTTTCCGTGGCTTCCCATTTTCACCCCCAGGCAAATTCCGGGCTGGCTCCTTTCAACAGGTCCACGACTGACCTCCTTCCCACTTCCTTTCCTGATCGTTCGTTCATTAGACCCATGTTAGTAGGGGAGTGATGAGAGTTCGCCCCCCCCCCCCAACAATACTCCCGATGCGAGCCGATAACTCCCGAACCCGTGGTCGGAGATTTACGAATGAGGTATCGTTGGACTCGAGCTGACGGGGGCTTTGCTATGGACCACCTGTTATATTTTTAAATTTTTTTTTGAATATTTTTGTTTTTGAAAGTAGGCGATAGTTTGAAAACCAAACACGATAGAACGTTGTGCCATAGTTGAAACGAATGGTCTCTATGACCTTTATTTTTTATAATAAAACTTTTTTATTTTTTCAGAATTTTGAAAACACTTAAATTTTGACATTTTTATATTTTGGAAACTAAAGAGTTTACAAAAATTTGACGTAAATGAATGGCCCTGACCCCCTCTACTCCCAAAATAAATTTCAAGTCTCTAGGACTAAAACTGTGCAGTAGTGGGATGGGGAGAGTTCTACTCCCCCCCCCCCCCCTACTTTCATGTAAACTTTGGGCGATATCTCCCGAACGCGTGGTCGGATTTTAACGATCGAGGTATTGTTGGCGTTGGGATGACGTTCTCTTGGCTAAGCACGTGTGTTGGTATTTTTTAAAAAATGAAAATATTTGTTTTTCGGATTGGCACTATTTTGGAAACGGTGAATTGGAAAAGAGTTTGTTTGACGTTAATGAAAAGTGGGTATGCCCTCTAGGTGGGCAGCAAGTTTCAAGGGTGTAGGAGGAAAAAAATAATGATAGCCTACTTTCTCGCGAACATTGGTGATCATTGGCAAACGGATGGTTGGATTTTAACAAATGAGGTGTCGTTGGACTCGAGCTGACGTCCTCTTTCCTATAGACCAATCGCTATATTTTAGAAAAAAAGTTTGAAAAATTTTGTTTTTAAAAGTAGGCGATAGTTTGAAAACTAAACATGATATAATGTTGTGCCATAGTTCAAACCAATGGCCTCTATGACCTTTATTTTTTTATACTAAAACTTTTTTATATTTTGAGATTTTTTGAAACCCTTTAAATTTTGAATTTTTACTATTTTGGAAACTAACACGTTGACAAAAAATTTTGTTTGACATAAATGAAAGGTCCCTACCCCCTCTACCACGAAAATAAATGTCAAGTCTCTAGGACAAAAAAACTAGGCATTTTTTAAATAAAAGCGTGTTTGTAGACAGAGAGCCGGTAGCGCTTGACGTATGTTACAACGAGGCTATGTCTGAGCATGGTGGATACTAAAAATGGCTATTTCGACGGGGGGCAATGTATGGCAAAACGAGGGGTTGCTTTTCGATATTTTTTCCTATGACGAATGAATGAAGGCGAATATTTTGAAATGTGACAAGCATGCTAAGACTTTTTTTTTACCCCTGAAGGGGATCTTTAACGTTTTAGTTAACAGTGATAAGCGAGATCACTCTCTGACGCAACAGACGGTTGTAGGATATGACCAAGTGATTCTTAGACGTTGGCGATCTCGGTGACCGTGCCCGGAAGAAATTAATTGCTATTTTGGTGGGATGGCGGGGGCAGCTTATAACGGTTGGTTTTGTGACATTTCCTATGACGGATAGAGGCGAAAATTTGAAAATGTGTTAGGTGTGCTAGGAATTTTTTTACCCCTGAAGGGGATCTTTAACATGCTAGTAAACGGTGATAAGCGAGACTGCTGTCTGGCACAGTAAATGGTTTTAGAATCTGGAAACCTATAACATTTGCTCGACCAAGTCATATGCATGTAAGAAAAGAGCCAAAACGGTAAGGTTATTGGCCTGAAATGTTATAAACTAAATATTGAACTGGGTAAAGTCATGTGTTTTAGGATGAAAGTATGTGGTATACATGATCATGTATTGAGGATGGCCGCTTGCTAGTAATTATTATTACAGTAAAATGTTTGATAATAATAATAATAATAATAATAATAATAATATTAATAAGACACACACATGTTTTGAATGCTAACACGCACACAGTCCAGCTCACTGGTGACTGAATATTGTACCTAGCCAGAGTACTCGTGAGAGCTGTTGCTGGTGCTGACGAGGCAGGAATGTCTACGTCAGCAGGAAGTGTGATATCAGTTTACTTGCCTCGTGGTGGCTAGCAGGTGTGCTGTTTAAGCAGAGACCGCCATTTAGGTTCTGAGACAGTAGGACTACCGATGTATAAGAGGTAGCCATTTTGGTTCCTTATTAAAAACATGAAACTAGTATAAGGTACACGAATCTTATTCAGATTGAGGAATGTGAAGAGGCGTGGGAACACGTGCGAGAGAGAGACAGAGAACCATTCAAGGTCAAAACGCTGAGAAAACACAACTCTTTCTGTTGCTAGGCTAACTGATAACGATTGCGTTAGTCATCCACTTGCCATTTTAGCTCACGGACGTATACAGTAGAGCTGTGGAAGAAAAATCCTTTTATTTCTTGGTAAGTACCTATGAATGATTATTTTAATAATTCCATGCTAATGAACCTTAAATTTGTAGTTATTGATTAGGTAATTATTGATTTTTTATTTATTTGTTTGCAGATAACCGGTATACCTTACATGTCTGAGATACAAGAAACCAGTTTACCTTTGAGCCCACTAGAAGGAAACAGCAATAAGCCACTGCAAGTGAAGGTGGGATTATTTTTTAAAACTAACTTGTTTCATTTTTTGTTTCATATTTTACTTTATGAAATGCATGTAATAACCTGAATTTAGGTATTTATAACGGATTATTTTATTTATTTTTAGAAACTTGGAAAGAAAAGCCTTACCGCCGTAGCAGTCGCTGTAAACCCGAGACGCAGTATAGTGCAACCATTGTTTCCAGGCAGTGAACTATTTAAAACTCAGGTAAGCCTAACATAAAATGCTATTCCATTTTACCACTACTGAAAACTCTTAGACAAAAAATTCATTACCTGTACATGACTAGGACGATGATTGCTTTCTTGATTAATGACTATGTATTGGCAACCGTACAAGACCATATTGGATTTTGTAAAAAACAAAAATTTTAATTTAACTGACATGTCTTTCCCTATAATAATAATAATAATAATAATAATAATAATAATAATAATAATAATGCATGCAAGCATGTCTACCCCTTATTATTCCCTTTTTCCAACGGGGTCGGGGATGAGATGCGATGGAAGTCTTTGTGGCGATGGTTTTTACGGCCGGATGCCCTTCCTGACGCCAACCTCATGAGAGGAGTTAATGAGAGATGAAATGAATGATGGTGAATGAAACTGGGCAATGATGTGGAAGGAAGCGGCCGTGGCCTGTCAGAAGGCACCGTCCCAGCATTTGCCTGGTGTTGGAAATGGGAAACCACGGAAAACCATTTCAAGGACGGCCGACGGTGGGGCTCGAACCCACGCGTCTACCGAGTCAGCAGAGAGCTTGGCCCCATGACCTAATGCTGCGCGTTAGCCAGCGTAGCCACTACTGTCGGTTAATAATAATAATAATAATAATAATATTAATAATAATATAATATTAATAATAATAATAATAATATCATATGGCCTCGGGTGCCGGGTGCGAGCTTTGTTAATTGACACACAGAGGGTAGCTTGCATGTCGAATTTAGTTGTTCCTTGACTATGAAAGTCAAGGAGGTTAGATGTTTGATATCTAATCTCTTTAAACTCTATAGCGCTTTCTAGTAGAAAAATGAGGAACTTTGTACCCTATGAACTTAACGAATAATCGCAGGTTTGAACATGATAATCTGAACAAAATGACATGACATTATTATTTTTTGTTTATGTATTGGTTAAAGGGGACTGTAAATGACTGCAGCTTTATAAAAAGAAAATAAGTACATGGGTTACTGTTAGTGACGACATACAGTTTATTATAATTTTTATGGTGTTTTGATATATTAATGCCAATTAACGTTAAAGTTTTAGTTACAAGTATTGATTGATTGATTGATTGAGTGATTGGTTATTTTGTTTGCTTTTAGGTGTCGTCATGCGCCATTAACGTAATGAACAGACAGTGAACAAGCATACATTGTGCTTTAAAGTACTCTGTGCAACGTTAATAACTTACAATAAGAAAATGTTTTATTATAACACTTGGCGATAGTACCAAATACAACAAGTGAGCAAGTTGGTTTACCACGTGGGTTAAATTTAAAATCAGAACATGACCGTTGGTTAACATTTGAATCCTGGCCTGTAGGCTTTTTGTCGACACATGAACTTGCAAAAGCCGTTTTTTTTCACTTGAACCGAGAAGATGTGGTGCGCTGTGTGTTTTGTCGTATTGAACTTTCACACTGGGAAGAAGGGGATGATCCCTTTAGAGACCATTTGCGATGGTCTCCTTGTTGTCCTTACATGCTTGGAAAACAAGTGGGTAACATACACGTGTATTCATTTTACCGAACCATAAGACCATTGGCCGCTACTTACGTTGCTGAATCACAAATAAATAATAATAATAATGATGTATTACCAGTCAACCACGGTAGTGTCGATATATGTGGTCCATATGCCATAGACAGTGTTGAATTGGCATGAGCTTTTGAAAAATTGGGAGTTTGCAAGACTAAAGCACTAGCACACCCAGAGTACAGCTCTGTTGAAAGACGTTATGAATCTTATAAAAATGTTTGGCCATTAATATTAAAACACCTTACCAAACAGCTAAGTGAAGCTGGATTTTGTATACTGGTGAAGGGGATAAAACAATATGTTTTATTGTTTATTTGCTTTAAAGGATTGGCAAATGACTGATGACCCTTTTGTGCAACACGCTCGTTGGTTACCTAACTGTAGATACATGGTGTTGCTTAAAGGTCAGGAATTTGTGAACACTATTCGTAAAGAAAACGTGATTGCAGCACAAGAGGTAAAAGTGCCTTTAGAGTTAGAACACGCGGAGCAAATACATGAGGCTGAAAAGAAAAGACTTGTCTCACGAACAGATACAAAAGTGTGACCAACAATTATGTAAAATTTGTTATCAAGATGAACTAGGTGTTGTATTTTTGCCTTGTGGACACATGATAGCCTGTGTCAAGTGTGCATTAGAACTCAACACTTGTGCTATATGCAGAAAAGCAGTATCTGCTACAGTTAGGGCATTTCTTGCATAAATAGTAAAATTTATCAGCCATGCATAGTGCAAAATCCCTAATTGCACAATATTATTAAAGCTGTTTTGAGTGTAAGAGATAAGCTTTTCTTTTGTTTATAGACTACTACAATGAATGTTTTGAATGCTGTGGGTCAAGCATGTGGCTAAGAGACAAAGAAGCTCAGCGAATTGCCAACGCATATTCCATTCCGCATTATCAAGATTCGGAAATTGAAAACAGCATATGGTGATCGTGTACTTTGTGTATGTGAAAACTTTGAGACATTTCTGCCAACACGGTTTAATGATATGTCGGAGAGTGTTTTTGATGAAGTCAATAATGCTGTACAACCTGTACACTTAATTTATGAAGGTTTTAAAAACAATAGGTGCATGGTTCGTTTTAATTAAATAAAAAGAACAAATGCCAAATAATAATGGAGGATATAAGTCATGACAATGGACTGAAAGAAAAATATGTGTATAGAATAATAATGGTTTAGTGTTTAGTATTGTCTTAAAAAATATTATCATGAAACCAAAAAAAGGTATATGAAGTTTGTAAATAAATGAAAATCATGGTACAATGTTGTTTTATTTTCTATAGAAGTCAGAATATTTAACGTTGCAGACTATACATGATTATGACAATAAAAAGCACACTTAATACAAGTCTTTGCCTTTACGATAATGTGTTATAGTTTTAAAAACAAAGCTTGTTGTAGATCTTTTTTCTTCCACGGTGAACAATAGGCATGAAAACGTTATTGTCTTGTTTTGGATCATTATCACTATCATAATCATAAGCAGCATGATCTATATCACTATTATTATAATCACAATAATTATCCTCAACATTATCCTCAACATTACTAAAACCAGTTAAATATTCCTGTTCCTCTTCCTGTTCCTGTTCCTATTCCTGTTCCTGTTCCTCTTCCTCTACAGTGTCCTCATGTAGAGTCTGCGTGGCTTTTGATAATGTTAAGGGTTTTTTGAACTTTGAATTATTTTCAATAGTAGTATTGTTTTGTAGCACTTGCTTTTTAACATTTTCATGATTTTCTGTTGACAGCAACAGTGTTTCATGCAGTACACTACATTGATGATCACTGACACTTAAAACCTCACTATTTTTACTTTTTAGCTCACTGCGACATTGCTTTGAACGTTGTTTTGAACAACGCCAAATAACAGTTCCATTTTATTGGTTCGTTTCACAATATATGAATATCCTTTATAGAATGCATGAGGCTTACCATACCTAGTCACAGATACTTCCATATCAACTGTCAAGCATAGACTAAGCTCTAGTAAATACAACTTGGTAATAAGAACAATAGTTTAATGTGCGAGCATATATGGGTGCAAATGTGGGAGCAAAATAGTGGGAGCAAAAAGTGGGAGCAAAGAGTGGGAACAAAAAAAAGTAGGAGCGAGTATGGGAGCAAATGTGAAAGCAAAAGTGGGAGCAAGTATGGGAGCATATGTGAAAGCAAAAGTGGGAGGAAAAAAGTGGGAGAAAAAAGTGGGAGCAAAAAGTGTAAGCAAAAGTGGGAGCAAATATGAGAGCAAAAAAGTAGGAGCAAGTATGGGAGCAAATGTGAAAGCAAAAGTGGGAGCAAAAAGTGAGAGAAAAAGAGTGGGAGCAAAAAGTGTAAGCAAAAGTGGGAGCATATATGAGAGCAAAAAAAGTGCTTGCAAATATGGGAGCAAAAAGTGGGAGCAAAAAGTGGGATCAAAAAGAAGTAGGAGCAAGTATGAGAGCAAATGTGAAAGCAAAAGTGGGAGCAAGTATGGGAGCATATGTGAAAGCAAAAGTGGGAGCAAAAAGTGAGAGTAAAAAAAGTGAGAGCAAAAAGTGTAAGCAAAAGTGGGAGCATATATGAGAGCAAAAAAAAAGGGCTTGCAAATATGGGAGCAAAAAGTGGGAGCAAAAAGTGGGATCAAAAAGAAGTAGGAGCGAGTATGGGAGCAAATGTGAAAGCAAAAGTGGGAGCAAGTATGGGAGCATATGTGAAAGCAAAAGTGGGAGGAAAAAAGTGGGAGAAAAAAGTGGGAGCAAAAAGTGTAAGCAAAAGTGGGAGCAAATATGAGAGCAAAAAAGTAGGAGCAAGTATGGGAGCAAATGTGAAAGCAAAAGTGGGAGCAAAAAGTGAGAGAAAAAGAGTGGGAGCAAAAAGTGTAAGCAAAAGTGGGAGCATATATGAGAGCAAAAAAAAGTGCTTGCAAATATGGGAGCAAAAAGTGGGAGCAAAAAGTGGGATCAAAAAGAAGTAGGAGCAAGTATGAGAGCAAATGTGAAAGCAAAAGTGGGAGCAAGTATGGGAGCATATGTGAAAGCAAAAGTGGGAGCAAAAAGTGAGAGTAAAAAAAGTGAGAGCAAAAAGTGTAAGCAAAAGTGGGAGCAAATATGAGAGCAAAAAAAGTAGGAGCAAATATGGGAGCAAATGTGAAAGCAAAAGTGGGAGCAAAAAGTGAGAGAAAAAAAAAGTGGGAGCAAAAAGTGTAAGAAAAATTGCGAGCAAATTTGAGAGCCAAAAAAGTTAGAGCAAATATGGGAGCAAAAAGTGGGAGCAAAAAGTGAAAGCAAAAGTGGGACAAATAAGTGTGAGCAAATATGGGAGAAGAAAGTGGGAGCAAATGTGAAAGCAAAAGTGGGAGCAAAACGTGAGAGCAAAAAGAGCGAGCAAAAGTGAGTGCACAAAGTGGGAGCAAAATGTGTGAGTAAAAAGTGGGGGCAAATGTGGTGTTTTACTAAAACAATCTCCCCTAACCTAACTTCACCTAACCTAACTTCACCTAACCTAACCTTCCAACTCTCAGATCAAATATTAAATTCTGGCCATAGTCGAGTTGGAACCCAAAACCTCTGGGATAACACCCAAGTATACTAGCCACTACACCGCGATTTGGGCAAATTTTCATGCAACACAACACAAAAATAAAAGTTTCCTGTAGTGTAACTCATTGGCTGACAACCATAGTTGAGAATTCAAACCCAAGACCTCAGGTCTTTTGTTTTGAACATTATCAGAAATATTATTCCATTTACATTTTGCTGTTGCTTATAGTTATAAGAGTTGGCATTAATATGGGAGCAAAAGTGAAAGCAAAAAGTGGGTGCAAGCATGGCTGGTTGTTGAGACTTTCATATCAACTAATACACATAAATTAAATTTTAGTAAAGTGACTTGGTTAATAATAATAATGACATTTAAAAAAAATCAAGGGGATTGATATTTTTCAGGGTGTAATTTCCAAAGTACTGTCAAGAATAATAATTACATGAACAGATTCCAAGAACTCTAGAGTGCTTTTAAGGTTAATGATTGGCTAGTAGTTGACCTCAGCTCACTAAACTTAACCGTGTCACATGACATGTTCTACAAGTATAGACTTGCTTTGAGACTGGCTATGACGTCACAGATGAATGGCGGTGGGAGGCTGACAAAAAGGAAAATGTTTTTGTGCAATAAAAAGTCATGTAAGGACAACAAGGAGACCATCGCAAATGGTCTCTAAAGGGATCATCCCCTTCTTCCCAGTGTGAAAGTTCAATACGACAAAACACACAGCGCACCACATCTTCTCGGTTCAAGTTAAAAAAAAAACGGCTTTTGCAAGTTCATGTGTTGACAAAAAGCCTACAGGCCAGGATTCAAATGTTAACCAACGGTAATGTTCCCGATTTTAAATTTAACCCACGTGGTAAACCAACTTGCTCACTTGTTGTATTTGGTACTAACGCCATGTGTTATAATAAAACTTTTTCTTATTGTAAGTTATTAACGTTGCACAGAGTACTTTAAAGCACAATGTATGCTTGTTCACTGTCTGTTCATTACGTTAATGGCACATGACGACACCTAAAAGCAAACAAAATAACCAATCACTCACTCAATCAATCAATACTTGTAACTAAAACTTTAACGTTAATTGGCATTAATATATCAAAACACCATACAAATTATAATAAACTGTATGTCGGCACTAACAGTAACCCATGTACTTATTTTCTTTTTATAAAGCTGGAGTCATTTACATTCCCCTTTAACCAATACATAAACAAAAAATAATAATGTCATGTCATTTTGTTCAGATTATCATGTTCAAACCTGCGAATATTCGTTGAGTTCATAGGGTACAAAGTTCCTCATTTTTCTACTAGAAAGCGCTATAGAGTTTAAAGAGATTAGATATCTAACATCTAACCTCCTTGACTTTCATAGTCAAGGAACAACTAAATTCGACATGCAAGCTACCCTCTGTGTGTCAAATAACAAAGCTCGCACCCGGCAGCCGAGGCCATATGATATTAATATTATTATTTTTAGTATATTATTATTATTATTATTATTATTATTATTATTATAGGGAAAGACATGTCAGTTAAATTAAAATTTTTGTTTTTTACAAAATCCAATATGGTCTTGTACCGGTTGCCAATACATAGTCATTAATCAAGAAAGCAATCATCATCCTAGTCATGTACAGGTAATGAATTTTTTGTCTACGAGTTTTCAGTAGTGGTAAAATGGAATAGCATTTTATGTTAGGCTTACCTGAGTTTTAAATAGTTCACTGCCTGGAAACAATGGTTGCACTTGATTGCGTCTCGGGTTTTCAGCGACTGCTACGGCGGCAAGGCTTTTCTTTCCAAGTTTCTAAAAATAAATAAAATAAACCGTTATAAATACCTAAATTCAGGTTAGTACATGCATTTCATAAAGTAAAATATGAAACAAAAAATGAAACAAGTTAGTTTTAAAAAATAATCCCACCTTCACTTGCAGTGGCTTATTGCTGTTTCCTTCTAGTGGGCTCAAAGGTAAACTGGTTTCTTGTATCTCAGACATGTAAGGTATACCGGTTATCTGCAAACAAATAAATAAAAAATCAATAATTACCTAATCAATAACTACAAATTTAAGGTTCATTAGCATGGCATTATTGAAATAATCATTCATAGGTACTTACCAAGAAATAAAAGGATTTTTCTTCGACAGCTCTACTGTATACGTCCGTGTGCTAAAATGGCAAGTGCATGACTAACGCAATCGTTATCAGTTAGCCTAGCAACAGAAAGAGTTGTGTTTTCTCAGCGTTTTGACCTTGAATGGTTCTCTGTCTCTCTCTCGAACGTGTTCCCACGCCTCTTCACATTCCTCAATCTGAATAAGATTCGTGTACCCTATACTAGTTTCATGTTTTTAATAAGGAACCAAAATGGCTACCTCTTATACATCGGTAGTCCTACTGTCTCAGAACCTAAATGGCAGTCTCTGCTTAAACAGCACACCTGCTAGCCACCACGAGGCAAGTAAACTGATATCACACTTCCTGCTGACGTAGACATTCCTGCCTCGTCAGCCCCAGCAACAGCTCTCACGAGTCCTCTGGCTAGGTACAATATTCAGTCACCAGTGAGCTGGACTGTGTGCGTGTTAGCATTCAAAACATGTGTGTGCCTTATTATTATTATTATTATTATTATTATCAAACATTTTACTGTAATAATAATTACTAGCAAGCGGCCATCCTCAATATATGATCATGTTAACCACATACTTTCATCCTAAAACACATGACTTTACCCTGTTCAATATTTAGTTTATAACATTTCAGGTCAATAATCTTACCGTTTTGGCTCTTTGCGTACATGCACATGACTTGGTCGAGCAAAGTTATAGGTTTCCAGATTCTAAAACCATTTACTGTGCCAGACAGCAGTCTCGCTTATCACCGTTTACTAGCATGTTAAAGATCCCCTTCAGGGGTAAAAAAATTCCTAGCACACTTAACACATTTTCAAATATTCGCCTCTATCCGTCATAGGAAATGTCACAAAACCAACCGTCATAAGCTGCCCCCGCCATCCCACCAAAATAGCAATTCATTTCTTCCGGGCACGGTCACCGAGATCGCCAACGTCTAAGAATCACTTGGTCATATCCTACAACCGTCTGTTGTGTCAGAGAGCGATCTCGCTCATCACTGTTTACTAAAACGTTAAAGATCCCCTTCAGGGGTAAAAAAATCTTAGCATGCTTGTCACATTTCAAAATATTCGCCTTCATTCATTCGTCATAGAAAAAAAATATCGAAGAGCAACCCCTCGTTTTGCCATACATTGCCCCCCGTCGAAATAGCCATTTCCAGTATCCACCATGCTCAGTCATAGCCTCGTTGTAACATACGTCAAGCGCTACCGGCTCTCTGTCTACAAACACGCTTTTATTTAAAAAAATGCCTCGTTCTTTTTGTCCTAGAGGCTTGATATTTATTTTCGTGGTAGAGGGGGTAGGGACCTTTCATTTATGTCAAACAAAATATTTTGTCAACGTGTTAGTTTCCAAAATAGTAAAAATTCAAAATTTAAGGGGTTTCAAAAAATCTCAAAATATAAAAAAGTTTTATTATAAAAAATAAAGGTCATAGAGACCATTGGTTTGAACTATGGCACAACATTCTATCATGTTTGGTTTTCAAACTATCGCCTACTTTTAAAAACAAAATTTTTCAAACCTTTTTCTAAAATATAACGAGTGGTCTATAGGAAAGAGGACGTCAGCTCGAGTCCAACGACACCTCATTTGTTAAAATCCAACCATCCGTTCGCCAATGATCACCAATGTTCGCGAGAAAGTAGGCTATCATTATTTTTTTCCTCCTACACCCTTGAAACTTGCTGCCCGCCTAGAGGGCATACCCACTTTTCATTAACGTCAAACAAACTTTTTTCCAATTCACCGTTTCCAAAATAGTGCCAATCCAAAAAACAAAAATTTTCCCTCTTTTTAAAATACCAACACACATGCTTAGCCAAGAGAACGTCATCCCAACGCCAACAATACCTCGTTCGTTAAAATCCGACCACGCGTTCGGGAGATATCGCCCAAAGTTTACATGAAAGTAGGGGGGGGGGGTAGAACTCTCCCCATCCCACTACTGCACAGTTTTAGTCCTAGAGACTTGAAATTTATTTTGGGGGTAGAGGGGGTCAGGGCCATTCATTTACGTCAAATTTTTGTAAACTCTTTAGTTTCCAAAATATAAAAATGTCAAAATTTAAGTGTTTTCAAAATTCTGAAAAAATAAAAAAGTTTTATTATAAAAAATAAAGGTCATAGAGACCATTCGTTTCAACTATGGCACAACGTTCTATCGTGTTTGGTTTTCAAACTATCGCCAACTTTCAAAAACAACAATTTTCAAAAAAATTAAAAAGTATAACAAGTGGTCCATAGCCAAGCCCCCGTTAGCTCGAGTCCAACGACACCTCATTCGTAAATCTCCGACCACGGGTTCGGGAGTTATCGGCTCGCATTGGGAGTAGTGTGGGGGGGCAGAACTCTAATCACTCCCCTACTCATGTTAGCGATCGCCTGGGCAATCGGCTTGTCACCATCCCCAGTTGTATCTGCTGTCAACGTGTTTCTAGCTCAAAAAACTGTTCTTGTGGTAGTGGAGGAATGATGCCTCGACGAGCCCGTGGGTGAAGCCGGCCTTGGAGGATAAGCGATTAAATAAAACTATTGTTATTATTATTAATAATTATTCGATCTCGCCCAGCTAAGAATCGCGTGAAGTGACTTTTTTCGTCCTTTCACTGAGTTCTTTTGTTCTTCGTTCTGACTAGACATTTTTGTTAGTCCACCACGGTCCGTAGTGGTTAGCATTCTTGACTGTCACCACAAAAGTCATCAGGTTAGACCGGCTCTGCCAAGAAATTTAATTCTGTTCTCAGGGACTGGGTAAACTCAGCCTCGTGAGGTGGAACTGAGAAAAGGTTGATTCTATTCCCACCTCAACCATCCTAGAAAGGGTTTTCCGTGGTGTCCTGATTCTACTACAGGCAAATATTGCAATGATACCTAATTTAATGCCTCGCCCAATTCGACATGGCGCGGCGTCCGCGCCAATTATTTCACCAGCATTTTATATCTCCGAAACTGTTACAGATGTTATCCTAAAATTTTGAATGGTGATAGAAGATACTATGACAAGTTCATTAATGAGATTTTTAAAAACCTGTTAGGTACAAAACCAACATGATGGCCAAGCAAAATTAAAATATTTGAATGGAATTTTCTCGTGATTTAATTATCCGAGAGCATTGAAATTTAACAAGGTAAATATCTATATAAGATTGAATCTACTAGCATCTAATTTAATTCAATTATTTTCGTACATTCAAGATGGAGGCTGTACAAACTTTTAAAATGAAGAAAATCCACAGCCTGCTTCCAGTCTCCGACCGGGTCAGGAATGGAATGAATGAAGCCCCCATCTAGCGGCGAGGATATGAACTGTGCCGGCTGCCGAGGCCTGACGCACTCCTCTGGGGCAATGATTAAATGAATGACAGATGAAATGAAATGATAGTGGAGAGTGTTGCTGGAATGAAATGTTGACAGGGAAAACCGGAGTACCCGGAGAAAAACCTGTCTGCCTCCGTTTTGTCCAGCACAGATCTCACATGGAGTGACCGGGATTTGAACCACGGACCCAGCGGTGAGAGGCCGGCGTGCTGCCGCCTAAGTCACGGAGGCTTACAAACTTTTAAAATAAAGTTTTTATTTCTTTGCGTCATAATGACACGATCGAAGTTAATGTTTGTGTGACTGGCTGCTGGATCAGCTGTAGCTTTCTCACCTGTTGTTCCCAAGGTTGCAGGATCGAATCCTTACGCGGTAAGTTGGCAAGGTAAGATGCGCAAATGCGAGGGAGCCGTGACAGTGTATTTACTGACATGTTCAAGATCCCCTCCGGAGCAAAGTTTCGGCACCTCGTCATCTCTAAGAGCCTCAGTAGTTAAAAGGGACGTAAACGAAGAGCATTATTGTTATTACCGTATTATTATAATTATATTATTATTATTATTATTATTATTATTATTATTATCATCATTATTGAATGTTTGTATAATGAACCAACGCAATAATCTTTATCTACTAGTACATAACTCTATAGTCTGCATATAAAATAATCCAACATGGCGATCATCCGAAATATTTTACCGGTTGTCAATATCTACGAATCTATTACAGCAATCAAACTGAAAGTGTGCATTTTCATAGAAGCCATTAAAAAAAAGTTCGCCTATGGGTTTGTCAATAACCTGATGAGTGAAAGATACAGTCAGTCTGAGAGACTAGACTTTATATCATTTCAAATGACGAATGATATAAATGCTACACATGTTAGAAAGGCTCAGGAGGGCATCTCGCTTCGCACGAAGCCCCAGGACTCTTTCAACAGACTCCATTACCCTTAACTTAGGCTTCCCGCGCGGGGAATGGGGAGCGGTAGGTGCACTCTGCTGCATGACGTCACGCATTCGCCGTCTCCGTATCGCATAACGCCAGACTCCAGGAGTAAACTCAGACTCAACAGACTCCATTACCCTTAAACTTAGGCTTCCCGCGCGGGGAACGGAGAGCGGGAGGTGCACTCTGTTGCATGACGTCAGGCACTCGCCGTCTCCGTATCGCATAACGCCAGACCCCAGGAGTAACTCGGTGCATATGCACTGATCAACATGTTGACGTCATATACGCCGTAACCGTAACACATAACGGTAGGCCAAGCATAACGATGAGTCGACAAGATCATTTGAAATGATAAAAAACCAACATGGCTGCGAAGTGAAATCTATATATATAAAAATCAATGTTACGAGATAGTATGTGGGTGTGTATGTCTCCTATGCATTCTTGTACCACTCATCCGATTGCGCTGAAACCTGGGTGAGATGTTCAGTACACTTCAAGGAAGGTTTCTGGTTTAGTAAATCAATTTTACAATAGGTAGCGCACGAGTAAATTCAAGAAATGAGCGACGACGCGCGAAGCGTTTCAAAAAAGTCCGTTATGCGTTCATATACCATTCATCCGATTACGATGAAACTTGGGTGAGATGTTGAGTACACTATAGGAAAGGTTTCTGTCTCAGTAAAACCATTTTACAATAGGTAGCGCACGAGTAGATTCAACAAATGAGCGACGATGCTCGAATCGCTTCAAAATGGTCCCGTATGCGTTCATACACCATTCATCCGATTGCGATGAAAATTGGTTGAGATGTTGAGTACACTCTACGGAAGCTTCCTGGCTTAGTAAATCAATTTTACTTAGGTAGCGCACGAGTAGATTCAACAAATCAGCGACGATGCGCGAATCGCTTTAACAAAGTCCGTTATGCGTTAATATACCATTCATCCTATTGCGATGAAACTTGGGTGAGATGTTGTGTATACTCCATTGAAGGTTTGTGGCTTAGTAAATCCATTTTACAATAGGTAGCACACGACTAGAATCAACAAATTAGCAACGAAGCGCGAAGCGTTTCAACAAAGTCCCGTATGCGTTCATATACCATTCGTCCGATAGCAATGCAACTTGGGTGAGATGTTGTGTACACTCCGGGGAAGTTTTTTGGCTTAGTAAATCATTTTACAATAGGCAGCACATGAGTAGATTCAACAAATGAGCGACGACGCGCGAAGCGTTTCAAAAAAGTCCCGTACGCGTTCACATACGTTACCATTTGTCCGATAGTGATGAAACATGGGTGAGATGTTGAGTACACTCCAGGGAAGGTTTCTGGCTGAGTAAATCCATTTTACCGTTCGTCCAAAAGCGATGAAACTTGGGTGAGATATTGAGTACATTCCCAGGAAGGTTTCTGGCTTAGTAAATCCACTTTACCATAGGTAGCGCACGAGTAGATTCAACAAATGAGTGACGACGCGCGAAGCGTTTCAACAAAGTCCCGTATACGTTCATATACCATTCGTCCGATAGCGACGACACTTGGGTGAGATATTGAGTACACTCTAAGGAAGGATTCTGGCTTAGTAAATCCACTTTTCAATAGGTAGCGCACGAGTAGATTCAATAAATGAGCGATGACGCGCGAATCGTTTCAACAAAGTCCCGTATGCGTTCATATACCATTCGTCCGATAGCGATGAAAATTGAGTGAGATGTTGAGTACACTCCAAAGAAGGTATTTGGCTTAGTAAATCTATTTTACAATAGGCAGCGCATGAGTAGATTCAACAAGTGAGCGACGGCACGCGAATCGTTTCAACAAAGTACGCGTTCATATACCATTCGTCCGGTAGCGATGAAACTTGGCTGAGTTTTTGTGCACACTGCAGGGAAGGATTTTGACTGAGTAAATCAATTGTACAATAAGTAGCGCACGGGTAGATTCAACAAAAGAATGACGGCGCGCGAATCGTATAAATAAAATCCCGTATGCGTTCATATACCATTCATCCGATTTCGATGAAATTTGAGTGAGTTATTGTGTACACTCAGGGAAGGTTTCTAATTTAGTAATTCCTTTGTATAATACGTAGCGCACGAGTAGTTTCAACAAATGAGTGACGGGGCGCGAATCGTTTCAACAAAGTTCCATCTGCGTTCGTATACCATTCATCCGAGTGTAATGAAACTAGGGTGAATTGTTGTGCACACTGCAGGGAAGGTTTCTGACTTAGTAAATCCATTGTATAATAGGTAGCGCACGAGTTGATTCAACAAATGAGTGACGGCGCGCGAAGCATTTGAACAAAGTTCCATCTGCGTTCATATACCATTCATCCGAATGCGATGAAATATTGGTGAGTTATTGTGCACGCTCCCACAAATGCTTATAAATTAGTAAATCTATTTTACGATAGCTTAGAGGCAGTTAACGGAAATTGAAGAAAATATTGTGTATCCAAAAGCACTTCAAGAAACAAAATTACAATGCCAACAATTTTTTTTTGATTGGCATTGCAACGCATGCCGGGTACAGCTTGTTCAATATATTAATGGATTTTTCTCGCTACAATCATCCGAACGTCATGAAACTTGGCACAGTAAATCTTCACCTATACATTGGCATAATTTTAATTCCATTTTTATAAACACCCAAAACATGGCGACTGTGAAAAAAAATTTAATCATGTTTTAATTTCTCGTGTCCTAAACAAGCAATCCAAATAAAGGTTTTCATAGTCAACCACCATTAAAATATTCATCTGCTAGCATATAATTCTAGAGCCCAAAAAACAAGCCAACATGGGGTTTATGCGATTTATTTCACCAGTTCATAAAATCCATGGAACTACTGTATTTAAGCAGTCAAACTGACATTTTGTATGGTGGTAGAGGACTATTAAGTAAGTACATAGCCTACTTTCAAAATCCTGAGAAACACAAAAACAACGTGGCTGTCATGTAATTTTGAAATATTTCAAATGACTTTCTATTCACCTGAGAGCAATGAAACTTGGCACAGTGAATCTTTATTCAGAGTTCAGTGTAGAGACATCTTATGTTCAATTGTTTTAGTACATTCAAAATGGCATCAGTTTGACATTTTGAAACTTATTTTTTCTCATATCCTATGCAAGTGATCAAAAAGAATGATGGACTAATATAATAATCATTATCTAATGGCACTAGATTCTGTAGCTTGCTTTTTGTAAGCCGTGTATTTCATTATTCTGAAAATTAACTCCCGTGACTCGTTACAGGAAGATACCATCTCGCAGGAGAAGTCATAATTACCGATACTGAAAATTATGTATTCTAGCACGTATTTTATCAATGTAATGGTGTTGGTGGAGATTGTTTTAAGGTGTAAAAGACCAAGGTCATCGTAACGAATTTTCAGTTGCAGGCATCGTAAATTATGGACTATACGGATGTTCATATCATTATTAAAGAAAGCTTTCCAGTCGGTCAACACATGATGTGCCCAATTACATTAGGCGGGGAAACACGTATCTATATGCCCTAACCTGAAAGAAATATTACATAAGATATTTATTACAAAATAACACGCTTTTATATACAAAAATTGAGGGAAAAACTTATTTTACCGTGTTCTGTTAAGCCAGTCTCTTAGGTAAATTGTTAAAACATAAGGCAATTCCTTACTGATGTATTCATGTAACATTTTACACATATCTTCAGCAGCGTTGAAAGCTTTGATTTTAGACAGGGCATGCACTAGTAACGTAGTAAGACCATTTTGCCTTCTTTAAATATTATTTTAATGTTTATTGTCTGAAATGACTACAACTTATGATTAAGAGTTTTGAGTTTGAAATTGTTGCCCTGCACTTTCTCACAAGGTAGGTCGTGAACCAAGAGATATTAAATATATCACATAAAAATCCTTTTGGTAGGTGGGAGAGCTTTTAAATGGAAAATACCAGTAGAATATACGAAAATTGGTCTTCACGGGACTACCTGTTCATGTATATAGTTTCTATCCAAACACAAGCTTCTATTGCATAACCAATTGTTTGTTAGTGTTACAAGAACAATGTCGTAAAAGAGATGCATTGTAGGCTATTAGTTTTAGGACTAATAGAAATGATCTCGTATACAGACAAACAATTGTAATTGTTGCTAATTAATTTTAGGGGCTTGATGGCATCTGTGTCATAAGCCTCGTGTACTTTGGTGTATGTTGGATATTTCTGATAACCTGTGTTTATGTGGTGACTGTAATAGCGTGTCAGCTGGAATTATTAGAGTCTCGGATTGGGTAGGTGCTCTGGGAGTTGACATAAGGTATGATGGTATGGATTGTGTACACCCCAGGGAAACAAGTCCAGGATGGCCACCGTCAGCGCTGGGATTCGAATCCTGGGTCTGCGGACTTCCAGCTCCACCTTCACACGAGTAAACGTTATATTTATGTTTTGTTTTAATTTTTCTGGTCGTATGGCTCATTTGGGACTCAACTGCGTACACTGTACATCAGTGGTTAGTTAGCCCACCATACTTTCACTGTATTCTCATCGAGTAGATTGGCAATGTCCAGAGTAGTCTAAATAGATCGATAAGTTCAGCAATGTTTAACACACAACAGGTTTCCAACCCGTGTGATTCGTTCCACAGTCATTATATTCCCGTTTGATACATTTCGAAACCCGTACCTTTTCTGTGTGTGGATGCGTCAATTAAACAGTAAATTGAAATGTGCAGACTAGTCAACTCAGTGAATACAAAGCACAATTAATAGAGGTTACGTATGAAAGGACAGATCTGTTACAAAGTTCTTGAAATTACATTTCGATTAATGGGTGTGTCAGAATACTGCTCAAATATGCTGTGATTTTGCTTTGAAAGCAATAAGGCCCATTTAATTAAATGGAATGTCATTCGTTAAATTTACATTTGTTTTAGCTTTGATAGGTATAACTTGAGATAATCAGATCGTCCTGTGAATATTGCAGGCTACGGTAATTTGTGAGCAATTCATGGTGGAGCACGTTTTTACACATTATTATATTCGTGCAGGCGCGGCTGGTGATAAAAGTCTCTCAGGCGGAGCCTCTCTGGAAAGTTTCTATAAACATATCTCTTTAATAAAGGTATTTATAATTTAAATTAATTAGAAGCATTGTACATTTCACTCATTCTATTCAACTACAACAGTCAATATATTTGGAATTATCGTTAAAAATATGTTCTTCAGATGGGTAGTAGCGCTGTTCGGCGCAGCCTTACATTTCTCATTACTTAATAAGTAACAGGGCTGGGAGGCGTGGTTTAGAAAACTCTATTCATTTCCACTGTAACCGTAAAGGCTCAGGCGACCAGAGCCTAAGCCAGGCTTGCCAACACCGACAGGAATTTTGTATTTAGTATAATGCATTGAAAGGTGTTCAAGAAGACTTAACCTACCCTCTTGAAACTTTCTCTTTTCCCTCTTTCACTCTCCGAAGGACTATGAATTGATAAGTTATCAGAAACACTCTTAGAAGACAAATAAGTGATATTCATTATTGACGACTCAAATGGTATCCCTTGAAGTAAAATAAAAATATTTCAGCCACAGAGCACCACTATGTGGTAGGGGTAGCAGACGTAGGGAATTACAGTAGACGCCGCTTATTATGATCACACTGGGACGCTGATAATTTGATAACGATAAAATAAACCGATTGATAACAGTAGCCGAAAAATAACAATTGATAGGTATATTAGCCTGCTGTATTTATTCATAACCCACATGCACTACAATGAAACACCGATTCATAACCCACATGCACTTCAATGAAACACCGATTCATAACCCACATGCACTACAATGAAACACCGACTCATAACCCACATGCACTACAGTGAAACACCGATTCATAACCCACATGCACTAAAATGAAACACCGATTCATAACCCACATGCACTACAGTGAAACACCGATTCATAACCCACATGCACTACAATGAAACACCGATTCATAACCCACATGCACTTCAATGAAACACCGATTCATAACCCACATGCACTACAGTGAAACACCGATTCATAACCCACATGCACTACAATGAAACACCGATTCATAACCCACATGCTCTTCAATGAAATACCGATTCATAACCCACATGCACTACAATGAAACACCGATTCATAACCCACATGCACTACAGTGAAACACCGATTCATAACCCACATGCACTACAGTGAAACACCGATTCATAACCCACATGCACTACAATGAAACACCGATTCATAGCCTACATGCACTACAGTGGAACACCGATTCATAACCCACATGCACTACAATGAAACACCGATTCATAACGCACATGCACTACAGTGAAACACCGATTCATAACCCACATGCACTACAGTGAAACACCGATTCATAACCCACATGCACTATAGTGAAACACCGATCCATAACCCACATGCACTACAATGAAACGCCGATTTTTAACCCACATGCACTACAGTGAAACACCGATTCATAACCTACATGCACAACAATGAATCACCGATTCATCACCCACATGCACTACAGTGAAACACCGATTCATAACCTACATGCACTACAATGAAACACCGATTCATAACCCACATGCACTACAGTGAAACACCGATTCATAACCTACATGCACAACAATGAAACACCGATTCATCACCTACATGCACAACAATGAAACACCGATTCATCACCTACATGCACAACAATGAAACACGATTCATAACCTACATGCACTACAATGAATCAGATACCGGTACAGAGCGCTGCAATATAGTTAACTGTTATCAGCTATGTAGATTAGTCTCTAATTGTTTGTTTCTGGTTGTCTCTCAATAGTCCATTAATTAATCTTTCATATTCATAATGTTTTTGGAAGTCCACTGACCTACGCTGAACGCCTCGTCACAAGATATTTAGCTCCTGTCACATTTCAGGATTTGCTGGTGTTCTGGAAGTTTCGCCAACATCGTCATCATCAGCATCGCTATCTTCTGCTCCATGTTCTTCACCTCCCATATCTGATTCTGCGGAAGTAACTGCGTCACATATGTCGTCTTCTATCTGTTTCGCATCAGCAATAATGCCCTCATCAATGTTAATCCATTCCTGAAATTCATCTTCCGTTAAGCCTGAAAGTGGCCCTGAAGACAGGCGCAAAGTAAAATCGGGCTTTTAAAGGTTGGGAGCGTTTTATTTGTATGCACTCGACTCGCATACTTGAGACCGAAATCCTTGAAATCAAATGTGATAACATAAACCGAATTCATGATCACAATAAACGGAAGATTTTCAATGTTTTAGTATTTGTCCGTATGGGACTTCATAAAAGTGATTATATAACACGGTTGATAACATTATCCGTGAATATAATAAACAGCGTCCGCTGTATTCAGTTTGAAATCCGGCCATTTGTGTTAGTTTCCATATATCCCTCAGCTCGGTTTCACTCTCGGATCATGTCGCAGATCAAGTCTCTAGCTCAGGCTGTTCCAAATCCACGAGTTTGAGTATGAGTACACGCGAGTACTCAGCAGTGGTGCTAGGAGCACGGTTGGAGAAGGACTGGGGGTGATAGCCAATGCGCCACTGGGCGAAGGTCATAGTACAAGTCCATGCACTTCCAGCCAGTCTTGATGTATCCACGGCGAAGTGACGGCAGCCCCCCACAGCAGAGCTGTATTGCATGTTGCAGGTTTGCTCACGTAAGGCGCCGAGTACTCCGCTGCTCACGGGCGATTTGCTCGGCTGGAACAGCCTGCTCTAGCTGATAGTGTTTCAGAGGTAAATTGTGGTTGTATTGTAGGATACAATTGCCAATAAGGTCTCCTGTAATTGGGTCTCATTAGAATGGGGAGCAGGTTAAATTAGAATTACGAAACTAGTTAAGTCAATCCGTTTAAATAGAAAATTAAAAATCCATCAGTTCATAAAATAGCATAATGGGACGAATCTATTTACCAAAAAGAAGTATATTCCGGACTCCCATCCAATCCCCATCCCCCTCCCCCTGGAATATTTCACCCATTAAATATCATGCAAAGGCGTATGCGTGTCGTATGCATTAAATTAATTAAACAAACCTTTGCCACTGCGCATGGAGCTAAGCTGGTCAGTTACTACCTAGCTATAAATAATTACACTAAACTACCTTCAGGGTTTTGCTCAATTTCGGCCTTCCCCAACCCCAAAAGCACAAGCCGCTACTGTATTCGTGCATTGAAATTCAATATTATTCCTTCAAGGAGTTTTGATGAAATTAGAAGTGATATCCTTTGGTCGACCTATTGGTTATTGAATTTTCCCTCTTGATCGAAGTGGAAACCTCCCGAGAGTTAATATTGATGACACAGGACTCCAAGCAACTTGCCCTCATAATTGCATGAATGCTGTGGCCTATATGGAGGATGACCGCCAATATAATGCTAATACAATATCTGCAGAAACGCTATCAAAATGTAATGTTTTTTTAGCCGGTCAACACGATTGTGCCCAATTGTAATGGGTGTTTCCCGAATCCTGAAAGAAAATTACATGAGATTAATAAATACACTTCGATGACCAGTTTCGATCGACAACCGATCATCGGATCCTTTTCACTTAGGCTATTACATATATGTCTGGGTGATCGTACTTACAATATATTCAGTAGCGTACACTTATTTAGTTGCAGTAGTTATTACACTAGCCGGCCCCGTGGTGTTGGGGTAGCGTGCCTGCCTCGCACCCGGAGGCGCCGGGTTTGATTCCCGGCTCCGTCAGAGAATTTAGAAACTGACGTCAGGGATGGAACGGGGTGCACTCAGCCTCATAAGGACAATTGAGTAGCAGTCTGACAGCTCACGGAGACCAAGATTAACGGTCGAGGGGATCCGACGCGCTGACCACGCGTCACCCCATAATCTGCAGGCCAAATGGCTGGGCAGCGGGGCTTGGTAGGCCTAGGCCCTTCATGAGCCGTAGCGCCAGGGGATTTGGTTTAGTTTTAGTTATTAAACTAGCACGACTTGTCAACATTTGTTAGTTATATGTTTATTTTTTTAATTTTTAAATATTTTTAAATTTCGATTACCAAGGCAAAACTGAAAAATTGTCTTCCATCACGATAATATTAGACGCTATGTTCAATAGTTCAATACATTTCAAATTGTTATGATTCATTGCTTGTTGGTAGAATACTGTCCCCGTAAAGTACAAAATGTTATGCACAGACAGCTGACTATGGCAGGCAAACTTCATGAATCTGTTCCACTGTACTGTTTATCAATGTCAAGTATGATTACTGGAGGTATGTTGAACCCATGAGGTACAGTAAAATTCGGTTAAATGAGACATCGATTGAACAATGAAATAAAAATGTATAATGTGAATATCCTTCGCTTATTCGGGCCAGTAGAGCTAATTGGTCCAGCATATGGAGTAATCAAAATCAGAATGTTTTATTTGATACACGTTGACACTACGAGTAGTTTTTTGCGCTAATAACGATCCTCAGTACTACAGTTAAGGTGAAGACAAGATCGAATCCTGGTGCAGTCAGTTGGCATTTGTGGGTGCTTAAATGCGAGGGAGCTGCGTTAGTAGACTTACTGGCACGTTAAAGATTCCATTCGGGGCAAAATTCCGGCGCCCTGGCGTCTCTAAAAGCCACCGTATTTAAAAGGAACGTCAAACCAATAACATTATAATTGAGGAGAATATATCAATGTGGAAACTGTAAAAATCAATCCAATCACGATAACAAAAACTCTGTACTGTAGTTGACCTGAGATATTGCTTAATGCAAAAGATATTGGAGACAGTTATTTATATGCGCTAATTGTGTTCAGTCACAATTTATTAAAATTATAGCCTACAGTGCGTACAGTTCTCCAGAACAAGCATTAAGTGCGTAGACCTAGCTTACTTTGTCATGGTCATCAGTCCCATGCACTTGCGTGTGTTCCCAATTCATCTGACAACCTGTGTTTCTGTGGTGACTGTAGCAGTGTGTAAAACTGTAATTAGTAGGATTCGGTAATAGGGCAGGTGTCTCGGGTCTTGAAATAAGGTATTATTCTAGCATTTGCCTGGAATGTGTGGAGAAACCACTCTGAGGGTAATCACTGTCAGCATCGAGATTCGAACGCCCAATATGTGGACTTGCAGCAGCTCCCCATCACAGTCGTGGTGAACGTGGAGTTAATATAAATACATAAACACTGTGACTAATTCCGTTAGTGACGGTGATAGTGTATATTTCATTAACGGGGTCATAATCTCCTCCTATACAACACTCAGACCACCTTGTAGTGTAGCGGCTAGCATTCTCAGCTGTCGCCCTAGAGGTCCAGGTTTGATTCCCCGCTCTGCCAAGTAATTTAATTCTGGTTTGAGGGCTGGAACGTGGTCCACTCAGCTTCGTGAGGCAAAACTGAGAAGAAGTGGGTTTAATTCCCACCTCGACCATCGTAGAAGAGATTTTCCGTGGCTTCCCATTTCTATTTCAGGCAATGCCGGGAGGGTTCCTCACTTAAGGCCACGACCGCCTCTATCCCAATCCTCGTCTCAAATAAAAATACCCACACTAATACACATAGCATAATTACTCAGGTTATCAGCCAAGTTTTCTTTCTCTCACTATCAATCTCTCTCTCTATATATATACAGAGTGGTCCACCAGCCCCTTAATATTTAGTTTTATGGAACCCAACTAAAATTGCATTTCTCTGGATGGTCGATATTGCTCTGCGCTCTGACTGTGTGACAGCAATGTAATTTTGTCATGGGTCTAGCAAGGAAAAACCGACCGTAATTTTTTTTTTGTCAATTTACCCTCTAGGTTGGTGGTTCCCACGGACTCAGCGAGGGAACTCACCACTACCACCTCAATAGGAAGTGTCCTGGAGCTTGGAACATCTGGTTGGGATGGATACAACTGGGGAGGTGTGATCAGCACTTCGCCCAGGCGGCCTCACCTGCAAAGCGAACAGGGGCCTCATGAGGGATGGGAAGGGACGGAAGAATGGGATGGATAGGCTAGGAAGAGGGAAGGAGGCGGCCACGGCCTTACAGTAGGTTCCATCCCGGCATTTGCCCGAAGACAAAGTGGGAAACCACGGAAAACCACTTCGAGGATGGCTGAGGTGGGAATCGAACCCTCTCTACTCATTTGGACCACCCGAGGCTGAGTAGACCCCGTTCCAGTCCTCATAAAACTTTTCAAATTTCGTGGCAGAGCAGGGAATCGAACCCAGGACCTCCGGGGCGGCAGCTAACCACGCTGACCGCTACGCTACGGAGGCGACCCGTAATATTTACCCCGCCAAATACTATGGCCCATGCTACTAACATATGACTTATTGCTCCTTGAAATAACACACATACACGTAATACGATCGAATTAATAGCTTACGCCACGTGATCTGAAATACACTGAAGAAAATGGAAATTGCAACACCACGAAGGCATTGGTCGTTTGTGTTGATTTTCAAGATATGGAACGATGCCATATAGGTATGTAAACGATCAAAGTTTCAGACCCATTGGATTGTTGCTACAGGTCTCCCCACATGATTGGTCGCGGAGAAATCAACTCCAGTATACGGACTCTGGTGTAGCGTAGTTGACTTGCAGTCTGTGCAGTGAAGTGTTCCTGTCAAACATGCCTCGACGACAGAGAAGAGCACGCTATCAACAACTGTCGCCGTTTGAGAGGGCTCGGATAATTGGGCTGCGTGAGGCTGGATTATCGCTAAGGTCTGTCACTGCACGTGTTGGCCGACAGGCATCTACGGTACAACGTGTATGGCAGCAGTGGTCAAATTAAGGTACCCACACTCGTAGACCTGGCACAGGCCCAGCGCGACAGACAACTGTGAGAGAGGATCGCCGCATCATTCGGATGGCCCGGATGGAACCCCATGCAACAGCAGCGCAAATTCGAGCAGCTGTGGCACCCCACGTTACACAACAAACAGTTGGTAATCGCCTACGTGTAGCTGGCTTACGATCCCGTGTCCCTGCAGAAGGTGTTCCATTGACCCCACAACAGCGACGTGTAAGGCTGGCCTGGTGTCGAGAACGATCGACGTGGGTCGACGAATGGCATAGGGTCGTCTTTAGTGATGAATCGCGCTTCTGTCTTGCCCGCAGTGATCGCCGGAATCGTGTGCGCCGACGTACCGGGGAGAGGGGCCGCCCAGACCTTACTGTCGAGAGGCACACAGGGCCAACACCAAGCATTATAGTCTGGGGAGCTATTGGCTTTAATGTGAAATCACAATTAGTGCTTGTTGAGGGCACTATGACCGCTCGACAGTGCGTTGATAGGGTACTCAATCCAGTGGTTGTCCCTATGATGGCGAGGTCTGGCTGCGTGGCTCAGGGGTAGCGTTCTCGCTTGCTGAGCCCAAGGTTGCAGGTTCGAAACCTGCCGCAGTCAGCTGGCATTTAAGGGTGCACAAATGCGAGGGAGCCGTGTTTTTACATTTACTGGCACGTTAAAGATCCCCTTCGGGGCAAAATTCCGGCACCCCGGTGTCTCTAAAAGCCAGTGTAGTTAAAAGGGACGTAAAACCAATAACATTATTATTATTATATGATGACGAACATTGCTAATGCGATGTTTTAGCAGGACAATGCCCGGGTTCACACTGCACGCATCTCCAGAGAAGCACTCCACGACATCACAACCTTAGAATGGCCCGCCAGATCCCCGGACCTCAGTCCTATTGAGCATGTGTGGGACATGATGGGTCGACAACTGGCCAACCGTCCTCAGCCACCCACAACTCTAGAACAACTGACCCGTGCAGTGCAGCAAGCATGGGCTACAATTCCTCTGGAAGCGATCCAGGGCCTTATTGACTCCATACCTCGCCGAATTCATCAATGTATTGCAGCTCGTGATGGGCACACCCAGTATTGATTGTTGTCCAAACTTGCGGTCAGCGGGACCTGAAAGTGTAATCATCGAATCACAACCGAACACACGTCCTGCATGGTCAATTGCAGCAATGTAGCACCACTCCTTCTGGGTGTTGCAATTTCCATTTTCTTCAGTGTAGTAGAAAGTTAAATCGACAGCATAAACCATGATTTAAGACTTTGACATGAACTTAAACGTTTGAGGTGGGACGGTGACAGTAACTACTGCAGGTTCAGCGAGCGGTATTTGCCATGTGTTGGTGGCTGAGTCGGTTAAATTCTGATCGTTCGTGGTGGGTGCGAAAGGGTAGAGAGTGCTTCAAATCCAGTGGTAGCCATATTTTTTTGAACGAAAGTCCACGCTCCATTTTAGTGGGGATGTAACTACATTGCCACATTTATTCCCTTACGATGTATTTTTGTGAAGAGTACGTTGAATTTTGCTGATTTATAAAGAGAATACGATCGATTGGTACGTTATGCCACGTGACCTGTATGGCAGAAAATTAAAAAACTGGCATGGATATTAACATAACATATCGAAGTTTCACTCCGGAGGTCCGAGTTCGATTCCCAGCTCTGCCAAGATTTTTAATACTCGTCTGAGGGCTGAAATTGGGTACACGAAGCCTCGTGAAGCAAATATGAGAAGAGGTGGGTTCGATTCCCACCTCAGCCACCCTGGAAGTAGTTTTCCGTGGTTTCCCTCTTCTACTCCGGCCAAATTCTGGCATGGTTCCTGTCTTAAGGGCACGGCCGCCTCCTACCCAATCCTTAATTGCAAATACATCATTACATGACCGCAATAACTCAGGTTATCAGACAAATTCTACACACACACCCAAGTACACGGGCCTTAATGACCGCGATGTTCTAGTCCCTCAAATGAAACAAAACAACATATCGAAGGATATTCTGATCGCCAGTGGTTTCAAGGAAGTATACGTATTTCTTAGAATTTCCCTTGGTATTGTTAGCCTACTTTCGATTTTTGCAAAAAATGAGAGTAGACTTATGAGATCTGGTTGGTTGGTTCCTCAGTTTATGGGCTGCGACAAGGCGGTCATGTAGCCCCGTGTACTTTGGGTGTGTGTAGAATCTGTCTGATAACCGGTGTTAATTTATTGTGATGACTGTATTAGTGTGTGTATCTGTTTTCAATTCAAGTAAGGACTGCAGACATTTTTTTTTCAACTCGTTCCTACTTTTGCCGCCAAACGCCACCGTCAACGACTACTAGTTCAGAACCTGGTTACCAGACGCCACTGCAGTCGGCTCCCGGCGACGAACGTAGGAACCTAAGAGGGTTTGTCAAATGTTTAACCTAACCTAATTTATCTTCACACAGGTGTAATTAGTGCAAGGTACTTTAACACTTATGAGATCTACACAGGGCCAAAAATTCTGTGTCTGCGTCTGTCTGTGTCTGCCTGTGTGTGTGTCTGTGTGTGAGTGTGTGTACTCTGGATGTCTGCCCCCACCCCACCCTATCAATTCGAACACGGTAAAACCGAATTGAACTAAATTCCGTACAGAGGTAGCACTAGCAAAGGGCACCTCAGTGTCAAGTTTTATATCGCCGCCATCTTGCCGGAAACGTAATGGCGGCCACCCAAATGTTCAAAGCTTAAATCAAATTAGACTAACCTAATCATCCGATCTCTACCAAATTTTTCAACAACATATACTTATACGGCGAGCGTCTTTTGACTAAACTACAAGGTCATCAGCGTAATAGTTTTCAGATGGCGGCTATGTATGTGTGCAAATGGATTCCCCCAACAAGTCAAACACGGTGAAACCGAATTGACCAAAATTTGGTAGAGAGGTAGCACTAGCAGAGGGCACCTCAATGTCATGTTTTATATTGCCACCATCTTGACGGAAACGTAATGGCGGCCACTCAAATGTTAAAAGCTTGAATCAAATTACGACCAACCTAATCATCTGATCTCTACTAAATTTTGCAACAACATATCTTTATGTGGTAAGCATCTTTTGACCAAACTAAAAGGTCATCAGCCCAATAGTTTGCTGATTGCGGCCATGTGTGTGTCCAAATAGATTCCCCCTATCAATTCAAACATAGTGAAACTGAATTGAACGAAATTTGGTGCATACGTAGCACTAGAAAAGGGCACCTCAGTGTCAGCCACGGAGGCGACTCTACAGTATTCGTGATTATTAAAATTTTAATAGTTCGATATTTATCCTATAATAATAATAATAATAATAATAATAATAATAATAATAATAATAATAATAATATGACACGTTCTGTATTTACTGCCTTGCTGCGTGGGTCAGATCTCGCTTAGGGGCAGATGACCTCGTAGTTCCGCCCCTTAAAACAACAATAACTAACTAACTAACGTTCTCGCTTGCTGTGACCAAGGTTGCAGGTTTGTATCCTGGCGCAGTCAGCTGGCATTTGAGGGTGCGCAAATGCGAGGGAGCCGTGTCAGTAGATTTACTGGCACGTTAAAGATCCCCTTCGGAGCAAATTCCGGCACCCCGGTGTCTCTAAAAGCCAGAGTAGTTAAAAGGAACGTAAAACCAAATAACGTTATAATTATCTGTATTTACTGTATGTTTGGGGCAGATGACCTCGTAGTTCCGCCCCTTAAAACCTCACTAACTAACTAACTAACTAACTAACTAACTATTACTGTATGTGTATAGCAATTGCTTTTCGCTCAGACGCCGTTGAAAGAGAAATTATAGTTTCGGTCTGATGTATTTATTCGTGAGCCTACCTACATAACAAATCTATTTGTTATGTGGGTCGTCTGAGTAAGTCTGAGTTTTCCTTTAAACCAAGGTGGTCAAAATTTCGAACACTTGCTACCATGTATTCTTCAGGATACCTTGCTTTCGTTCTACAGATCTTTATGTCGTCGTCCAATCTGGCTACGTACCATCGGATAAGTGCGGTCCTTTTCAGGACCAAATAAAAAAATCACTCTTTCGAACAGATAGATATGCGTCCATAATACATCCACAATAAAAGACATTAAGAAAAAAAAATGTACTAGTGAAGGTTCGAACCTACTACAATGCGACTTCGTTGACGCTACTCTAGCATTTCTTGATTTAGCCACCAGAGCTAGAGCCCTGCGCGGATAAACAAAACGTTATCCGCATCCACCCCGCATCTACCCCGCATCCGCACGACTTTTTTCTGTATTCCCACGTTTGTTATCCCAATCTACTGGCTTTACAATATTATTTTAATTAGATAAAGCATAAATTAGTAAAGCAACACATTTACACAATTGAGGGAAGAGTCGTTCCCTTATACATTGTATGTCTTGTGCTATGTTTCAAACGAATGTTATGCAGCCAGAATTGCAACCCATTCTTGTTCGGAGTGTTAATTATGCTTAATGATATAATTTGGACGAGATTAGCTTAAATCACCAAGTACACGGGGATACATGACCGCGTTGTCGCAGCCCCTAAACTAAGGAACCAACCAACCAGCTTAAATTATCATCTTTCATTTATTATTATTATTATTATTATTATTATTATTATTATTATTATTATTATTATTGTTTTTTTGTTTTTTTAGTCGTTTACCCTCCAGGTTGGTGGAACCCACGGACTCATCGAGGGAACTCACCACTACTGCCTCTACGGGCAGTGTCCTAGAGCTGGGAACATCGAATCAGAAGGGATACAACTGGTGAGGTGGGATTGGCACCTCGCCCAGGCGGCCGCACCTGCAAAGCGAACAGCGGCCTCATGAGGGAAGGTAAGGGATGGTTAGGATGGATAGACAAGGAAGAGGGAAGGAGGCGGGGCCGTGGCCTTGAAGAAGGTACCATCCCGGCATTTGCCCGAAGACAAAGTGGGAAACCACGGAAAACCACGTCGAGGATGGCTGAGGGGGATCGAACCTCCTCTACTCAATTGGGCCACCCGAGGCTGAGTAGACCCCGTTCCAGTCGTCGTACCACTTTTCAAATTTCGTGGCAGAGCCGGGAATCGAACCCAGGACCTCCGGGGCGTCAGCTAACCAACCTGACCCCTACGCTACGGAGGCGACTATTATTATTATTATTATTATTATTATTATTATTATTTATTGTCATGAAGAAAGTATAACGGAAAAATATGTTATGTCATAAACATCCGGCTGCTAATAATATTAAACAAGTTCGGATTGTATTCTTAAAACTATCCGCAGCTTATCCGCTATCCGCACAGCCATAGCAACTATATCCGTATGGGGAAAAATTTTGCGGATATCCGCAGGTTTATCCGCGGATATCCGCATCCACGCAGGGCTTTAACCATAGCCATCGAGAACCATGGTATATTGCTGGCACGTATTGATTCTATTCGTAGACACTTCCTGTCCAGACGTAAGAAGGTGTTATTCGGAGCTCTGATCGTTTTAATCATGCATTATATTTGAGATCATTGAAATAACACTGCCACTATCGATTTCTACTATATTCGCGAGCATGTACTCAACGCTAAAGTTGTACTATGATCGTAAAGGAGCAGGTACTAATGCTTTTAGGATGACTGTGATATACGCGTTAGTTGGGTTGCCTTCCTCCAAAAAAAAAAATAAGGGGCTGGTGGACCACTCTGTATATAGGGTGATTTTTTTCACCGTGTACAAACTCTAGGGATTGACCGTGGGGAGGGTACGGAACAGAAAAGGTCTAATGAACGTTTGTCCGGAAATGCATGGTTTGTTTGTCATGGGGCATTTATTAATAATACTTTGTTACAGAGACGGCGGTCTAATACGCGCTGTACCATTCAGTTACAGTATGTGCTGAAAATGGCTCCTATGTGTCTCCACGCATGCGTGTACGCACCGTAGCATGTTCTGTCTCACATGTTCACATCGTCCAGGTCGCATCCGAACAGTGTCAAAGGCAGCATGAATACGCTGATCCATTGTCTCCACATCTGGAATGGGCTCTGCATACACGATACATTTGATATGGTCCAATAAGCAGAAATCGAACGGGTTTAGATCTGGTGAACGAGCAGGCCATGCAACTGGACCTCCTCGTCTGATCCATCGACCAGGGAAGACACAATTGAGATACGTCTGGACGTAAATGGTGATGTGGGCTGGGGCACCACCATGTAGCAGCCACATAACCCTGCGAATCACCAATGGTACTACTTCCAGCAACGGAGGCAAATTCCACCGAAAAAAACGCCGATAGTTCCGGCCTGTTAGGCAACGTGGAAGGAAGACTGGTCTCTAGCATGGACACCATGCATTTCAGGACATACGTTCATTATAACTTTTTTATTCCGTATCCTCTCCGCGATCAATCCCTACAGTTTGTACACGGTGGAAAAAATCACCATATATATATATATATATATATATATATATACTGTACTGTATATAGACTAATACCAGGTGGCTCAATTACCCCGTACAATGTACCTATAAGTGCCCCACATACACTAACGCTGTATGGGATGTCTAATAACTGATTTCTCCATGCAGGAAGATTACGTCTGAATATGAAGGGATAACAACCGGACGGCCTATCGCTAAATGTCCCTCAGCGCTACCCGTCTAATGCACCCCATTGCTTTGCGAAACCCCACATTTGAGAGCGTAATAGGCTCATATGTGGTACAACAACACGACAGTTGCTGGCAGCATATTGACAATGGCTGGTGTATTCAGCAACAACGACTACACAGACATCATACTAATCTAGTGAGAAGCTGGTCGTAATGCCGTCGAAGCTCGAGGTTTCATAACGCAATGGGGCGCATTATTAAACGAGAGCACTGAGGAACAAGTAGGAAGTGGCCGTCTGGTTGTTATCTCTTGGCATTCTGACGTAACCTGCTTGAATTAAAGGATACCCCTTAGAAATTCAGTTGTTAGGCCTCCCGTTCATCGTTACTAGATGCGGGACACCTAAAAGTGGATTGTACGGGGCAAAAGAGCCATCTGGTATATACACCCTCTGTCTGAAAAGTTCAGTGAATGGGCTATATTACGAACGGATTGTTGGCTTACCTGAAACAGCCGTTACTGCTCTTCGAAGTAATCCCCGTGGATGGTTGTGCACTTCTGAGAACGACTGAACAAAACTCCTGGCATAGTCTTCTTTACAGGCGCGGATCCAGAGTTCGGATTTGGGGGGGGGGGAGAGGGAGGGGGAGGGGGGGGGGGAGGGGGGGGCAGAGAATAGAAATTGTTTAGAAAAATGATATCACTAAAAACGCAATCACAAAATAAACAAACGTACAAAACCAAACCAATTTTTTTGCAAGTTACATGGATAGAAATTTGAAGCGTTTAGCGCACCAAAAATATTCGTACAAATTGCAACGGCGTGTTTTGCGACTTTTACATCGAGCTTCGAGAAAAGTATTAAGGTACGTTACAGTTTCGGCAAGTCGAGTTGGTACCGACAAAGGGAGAAAGTCACAGCTTAAATTGCCAACCAAGCTTGCAGTTTGGACGTCGGCATAATTTTTTGGTGCGAAAAAAGCCCCAAATTCCTATCCGTGCGTTGCTGCACATTCATCGTGACATAACTATAAACATCGAATCGGTAATCACAAGGTTTGCTAAACAAAATAGACGAGTTGATTTTGTTATATAAATAATCGTTTTTATATAACAGGTATGAAGTTGTAAATATGTAGAAATGTAACAGAACATAATAATTGCAATAAAGATATTTTCAGTATTGAATAAAATGAAAAAAAACTGTTTTTCAGTTAAAATTCGTTAAGTTTTATTTGTCTGGTTATTGTGTTTTCGTTTTTTTGAGTTTGCAAAAAAAATTGGTCTCCGTTTGGGGGGGGGGGGGGGGTCATGACCCCCGTGACCCCCCCCCCCCCCCCCCCAGAATCCGCGCCTGCTTCTTTAGGAATAGCCTTCAGTTTGGGTCGTTAAAACTCTAAATTGAAAGCATGAGAGAAAACGTGAATTTATGCAACCTGCCTTGCACACCTAATAGACGGGTGGCAGTGAGAAGGGTGAATTTATGCAACCTAACGTGCACACCTGTTCGACGGGTGACAGTGAGAAGGGTGAATGTTCCGTGGAATGGATTGGTCCTGAAAACCATCGTCACGGGTGACGAGACCTGGTGCCTGAGGTACGACCTCGAAGGCAAGCGTCAAAGTATGGAGTATCTGGGTCCAAGGTCGCCGAAAAACCCTGAAGGGCCAGAGGTTTTCGGGCATTTCGGACATCCAACGTAATGTGACGACCCAACTGAAGGCTATCCCTCAGGTAAACTATGCCAGGACTTGTACAGCCGTTGTATGAAGTGCATAACCATCAACGGTGGTTACTTCGAAGGATAGTGACGGCTGTTTCAGGTAAGCCAACAATCCGTTCGTAATATAGACCCATTCACCGAACTTTTCAGACAGAGGGTGTATATACGGTATATACAGCCAAGTGCACGGTGCTGAAAGGACCACGTTTAACAGTTCCCTAAATGAAACAACTGCGGCTTTTAGAGATGCCAGGGTGTAGGAATATGGCCCTGGAGGGAATCTTCAATGTGACAGTAAATCTACTCCCTCGTATTAAGTACCTTCGAATGTCAACTGACTGCGCTGGGATTTGATGCCGCAATTTTGGGCACAGCAGGGGAGTATGTTTCCGCTGCACCACCCAGCCAGCATTGAGGCGCTACAAAACACTTCTGAGCAACCTGGACGAAGGCCCTTTGCAACGTCAGAGTATAATCTTGGAAGGGACAATCTTACAAATATCTCAAGTTCTATAAAAGCTTATGAGTAAAAAGTTGGTTAGAAGCCTGTATACACACTATGTTTCAAGAAACCCGCACCCATTATAAAACGTGTTGTTCGTTGCTGAGAATCATTTGCTCTCGGAAGAGAAAGTGGCTTCATTGTAAAGCGAAGACTTTTTGCTATGTCTTATTGGTTGGGGAAATACCTGTTTTACTATTACACATCTTTGCAGATGACATTGGACTTGAAAGAATTTCAGAGCGGTGATGGGTCACTCGCCCACGGCAAGATGCAAGGTTAGAACAGCAAGTGTGGAGCCCAGGTCAAGGTGACGGGTTCTTGAACCTGTTGTCATCGCTACTTCATCACAGCCTGCCTGACCTGTTACATTCAGAGTTCAACATGAACTTTCTATACAGTATAGTTAGTGTGATGTAACAGAAACCTCTTGCATCACGCTCCTGAAGCCGAAATCACTATGGTTTCCAGAGGGGTGTTATAGGGTGAAACAACAAACCCAATTCTGGTTTGAGTGGTGACGGTCCATCTTTCTTGTATCACGCTAGTGACTTCCGCATCACTGTAATGTAAAGCAGGGTAAGATAGGATGTAACAACAAACCTAATCGTTGTTTGAGTGGTGGTAAGTGTACCTCTTTAAGCATACAAGACGATACTTCAGATCATAAGTGAAATTTACAAACCACGGTAATTAAAATGAAATGCTAATTTTCAATGCATGTGAATTTTTAAAAACGTCTCGTCTAGTGGGCTAGATTTTGTGTAAAAAGAAGTTGTGTTGTTTAGTATCTATGATTCTAACTAGTGATGCATAGATCGAGTGCTATCTTTGGCCGGTGCACTTTTCAAACGGAAGGCTAAGAGCGAGTTACTTGCCCCGTTAGTTTAGGGAGCATCTCATGGGTCTGGTCATATGCTGGACCTGATTGGGACATTCCTATCCCTCTACTTGTAAACACCTATCGCTGCTTGTCACTCTACTGATATAACCTTCCTGTCCCGCCCTCCGACTGTGGAGGTTGGGGATAGGCCCGCCGACTAGACTTGCCAGCATTCGGCCCGGCCAAGAACTAGCACGCGATCTATACAATGAAACGGGACTGATTTTCGCTGCACCTGAGGGCTGGGTTCGATTCCCAACTCTGCCAAGGCGTGAAATTCTGGTCTGAGGGTTGGAACGGGGTACAACAAACTGAGAAGAGACGGGTTCGATTCCCAACTTGGCCATCCTCTAAGTGCTTTTCTGAGGTTTCCCACTTCTATTCCAGGCAAATGCCGGGATGATACTTAACTTAAGACCACGACCACCTCCTGCCCAATTCCCGCCTGAATTATAAAGGCACATAGTAATATAGCCATCACACTAACAAAGGTTATCATAAAAATTTCACATGCACGCAAGAACATGGGACCACATGGTCACGTTGCCGTAAAGTCCAAAAATGAAACAACAACAACAATAACTCTACGGGTGCAGAGCATGTTAGTACTGCAGTAGCCTGTATGTCTGTAAGTAAGGGAAAATTTAACTATTTCTCCAACAGAATTGTTTTTAGAGATCATATTATTTGCAACGGGCTTTACTTCATTCACACCGTTTGAATGCTAAATTATTTCCCTGTAAACTATTAACGAACTGTGTGAAATAAAAGGGATCAATATAGGCTATTTAAATGACAGGGCACTAAAGACCAAAATTTAGAAATAGACAAGAGTATTTGCAACGTGAGGGAAAAATCAAGTGGAACGAGCGTTGTGTATTGTAACACACAACAATTAACAAGAAGTTGGTTATTTTCGATGCAATTTAATAAATGTTTATTGTAATTTATGGGGAAGAGTACAAACGTTTCTAAAATGACTATCATTGTAAAATAGGCTATAACAAGTAATTCAGTGAAGAACTAAATAGCTTATTTTCATATATCCTACTGGTCGTTCTTAGGACACGAGAAATGAAAACAAGATTTAAAGAAAATTGTACAATCACCATTTTTAAGTTCTCATTATATTCCATTAAATTAGACGTCAGTATATTAAGGCTTGTATAAAGATATAGCCTACCGTGCCGGCCCGTGGTGTTGGGGTAGCGCGCCTGCCTATCACCCCGAGGCCCTGGGTTCGATTCCCGGCTTCGTCAGGGATTTTAGAAACTGACGTGAGGGCCGGAACGGGGTGCACTCAGCCTCCTGGGGACAATTGAGTAGCTGTCTGACAGTGAGGCAGTGCCCCGGTCACTAAAACCAAGATTAACGGCCGAGGGGACCCGATGCGCTGACCACGCGTCACCCCAATATCTGCAGGCCAAATGGCTGGGCAGCGGTCACTTGGTAGGCCTAGGCCCTTCACGGGCTGTGGTGCCAGGGGTCATTACCGTGCCAAGTTTCACAGCACTCAGATAAAAATTCGCGAGAGAAATCAATTTCAATATTTAAATTTCACGTCGCCGCCATGTTGGTTTTGTGCTCACCAGGTTATTGAATGATCCATAGGTGAACTTATGTTAATAGCCTTTATCAACATACAAAATTTCAGTTTGATTGCTGTAATCGATTCGTAGATATTCAGAGCCATCTAAATATTTTGGATGGTCGCCATGTTGGATTGTTATATGTGTAGGCCATACAGTTATGTACCATTATATGAAGATTATTATGTAGGTTCATTACTCAACCATTGAATTCGATCGCATGATTAGGACACAAGATATAAAAACAAAATTTTAAAATTTCGCACAGCCGCCATCTTGGGTTTAACAAAACAATCGAGTGTAATTGGATGTCAGTAAATTACATTTTACAAGAACATTTACTGTACCAAGTTTCACTGCCCTCGGATGATTAAATCGCGAGTAAATTCCATTTAAATGTTTAAATTTTGCTCGACCGCCATCTTAGTTTTGTGCTCATCAGATTATTTAAAGTCCCATGGGTGAAATTAAGTTAATAACCTTTATCAACATACAAAATTTCAGTTTGATTTCGGAAATAGATTCGTAGATATTGAGTGGCATCTAAATATTTTGGATGGTCACCATGTTGGATTGTTATATATGTAGGCCATAGAGTAATGTACCATAATATGAATATTATCGCGTAGGTTCATTATTTAAACTTTCACTTTGATCGCATGGTAAGACACAAGAAATAAGAATTTAACTTTTAAATTTCGCACAGCCGCTATCTTGAGGTTATGTAAGCAATTGAACTAAATTAGATGTCAGTGCATTGCAGTGTGTAAACATTTGCTGTACCAAGTTTTACTGCGCTCGGATGGTAAAATTGCGAGTAAATTCTATTTAAGTATTTTAAATTCGCTTGGCCGCCATGCTCGTTTCATACTTAGCAGGTTTATGAAAGTCACATAGATGAACTTCTAGTAGAAACCTTATCACCATACAAAATTTCAGGGAGATTTCTATGTAACTGTTGCGGAGATATAGAATGCCAGTGAAATATTTTGGGCGGCCGCCATGTTGGATTAGTGAAACGTATTACAATTTAAAAGACACAGTCGAGGTCAAACAAGATAGTAGTATGTACTTACCGAGTTTCATTGAAATCGCTACGGCCGTTTAGATTTTATTAGGGGAACACACACACATATACAAACACACGGACAAAAGGTGATCTCAAATTAAGCCTATTTCTTTTTCATAGATGAAAATAGGCTAAAAATTATCAGTAGTCAAAGTCGACCCCAATCGCAGGCAAGCAGCTCTAATGCCTAGATAGGAACTCAACCGGAGGTATTCAAGACAAGATACGCTGCATGATTTACTTTCACTCGTGGGTAATTTCCATACACATCACTACAGTCTTCACAGAAACAAAGGTTATCAGACAAGCTCAACGCACGGGGTTGATAAAAAGATGCGCCAAGTCCCTAAAACGAGATACCAACAACAATAATCTCCATGCGGTGTAATAAAAGTTGTGAAATTATATTTTTGGGCAATTTACAGCTTTCTGAAGGATGACTTACTGCATTTATTCACGTTTCTATCAGGACGACGTGAGCTGGAATTTAGTGAGTTTTCTTTTGTGTTGGAATGTTCAAGAATCTATGCTAATTTGAGACCTTGCATTTTGTTACTAAAATGTTGCAAAAGTATTTTAATGTCGTTTTAAAAAAAGTGAATTAAGTATTTAGTAATTGCTATATATAGGGGTTTCACTACATACACTGTGGGAGGAAGCAGAGATTCAACTCAGAATGTCCATTACAAAATTAACCTCGTGGTGTAGTGGCAAGCATTTTTGGCTGTCTTCCCAGAGTCCCGGGTTTGATTCCCGGCTTTGCCAAGAAATTCAATTGTAGTCTGAGGGTTGGAACAGGGCACACTCAGCCTCGTGAGGCAAAACTGAGAAGAGGTGGAAAGCACGGAAAAACACTTCTATCGCAGCTGAGGTGAAAATCGAGCCCATCTCTTCTCAGTTCTCCCGTTGCAACCTTACGACCAGAATTAAATATATTTGCAGAATCTGGAATCGAATCCAGGACCTCTGGATCGGGTGTATTCAAATGGCAAACTATTTTTTCTAACCCTTAATAATCAGTTTTTTCTCCTACCATCCATCGAAGTAATTAGTTAGTGCTCGAGCCTTCATATAATTCCTGCAAGAAATTACGAAGATGTATTAAATATTTTGCGTAACCAACAACTATGGAATAATTTGGGGCTTAGCTTTAATTTTAATCTTATGTCCTTCCTCGACCTACAAGGCTGCTAATATACGAAGCTTAACAAGCATCATAAGAAAGTGAAGGAAGAAAAAATTGAAGGTTAACAAAATACTGAACTATGAAGTGTATCCCATACATTTAAAAAAAATAAGAAATGAACTGAAGACTGAGCGAACCGCAACTAAAAATAAATCATTAAAATAGTTGTTCAGCCTTAAAATGCACATAATTCACGAATATAAATGATTTATCAAAATACTAATAGATCCGTTAAAGGCTGTTACTGCTATGGTGTTCATGGTGGTATTGGAGATCCGACATCTTCTACCTGTTGTAGAAAAAAGAGAAGGCATTGTTGCCCTGTCCCCCACTAGTAACCCAGATACAGTATCCAGTAGTTTGGCGTTGGAAACTTTAAAAGGAAATTCAAATATCAGAAATATATTTAATCAAAACTTTCGTCTGAAACACCACTAAAACTATACCACGCCATGTTATATTATTCTGTCCCTTTTTCTCCTAGTAGTGTTACCAACTACTTCCCCATTTACAAGTACAAACACCACAATAATATACGTTATCAGAAATTTCACAGTGTATTCAAGTACACGGAAATGACCACCACGGTGTCCCAAGCTCCTAATTGAAGTAACAACAACTTCATACAGGATTTTGATAGTCCGCCCCGTTGCGTAGTGGCTAGCATTCTTGTCTGTCACCGCGGATGCCCGGGTTCAATTCCCGTCTCTGCCAAGAAATCCATTTCTGGACAGGGGACTGGAACGGGATGCACTCAGCCTCATGAAGCCATTTTGGAAGTGGTTTTCCGTGGTTTCCCACGTCTACTCCAGGCAAATGCTGTGATGGCACCTAATGAAAGGCCACGGCCGCTTCCTACCCAAATCCTACCTCAAGTACAAATACACACACTAGTTCAGACATCACAGCAACATAGATTGTTAGACAAATTCTACACACGTCCATGTTTACACGGGGCTGCATGACCATGATGTCGCAAAGCCCATAAATAATCAACACAAACGAAAGAATGTTGATAGTTTGAACAGTTTTCAAAATTGATGTTGCGTGGGAAAGAGGCTCGAGTGTGATGAGATGATATGGGTGCGCCTGTTTGCTGGTAGCAAACTGCAACTCGAGCCGTCCTTTGCGTCAGTAGGTTAAAAGAACTATAATCTTAATGAAATCATATTCCAGTAGATGTCAAGTAATTTGTATTTCACTAACACTCGTTAGTGAAGCAACGAAGTTTGGACTATGTCTCTGTTGTAGCGCACAATATGTTGTGATTCTATAGACTACTTAGTTATTACAGGTCTTCATAGTATGTTTCACTTCCGAAACTGTGCAAGCTCGAACAAAAATAAATTATGATTGGCAGGAGCGTTTTCAACGAAACTTGGTAAGGACTTACCTCACCATGCCTTTCAAATTTCATTAAGTGTCACTAAGCCTATTTACTGTAATCATCCGAGCACAGTGAAACTTGGCATAGTAAATCTTTATTTAGAGCTTAATATCATGGCGTCAAGCGATCAAATGTTGTATAATGAATCGTTACTATAATATTTGTACACTGATATAGGCCTACTACTCTATAGTTCACATTTAAGACAGTCTAACATGACGGGTGCAAGAAATATATCACCAGTACCGGAACCCAATATCTTCGAATGTATCACACTAACATAGCTATTACAATAACACTGGTTATCACACAAATTCTACACACACAATCTCACGGGGCTATATGACCACGATGTCACAGCCGCGAAAATAAACAACAACAACAACAACGAGTAGTAAAACAGGAGTAGAAGCCATTCTGCTTTCTAGTCTAAGCACACTCTGTATGTCAGTCTTGGTCTGGATCTCCCAGAATATTTTTTACAACACTAGAGCAATTAGTGGTTAGCATGTTCTTAGAAGTGTCCCAACGGAGGAGATATATTCAGGTTCTGAGCTTCAAATCGTTCTCCTGCAGGCAACTTTCTAAACTGATAAATTTGCTGATCGCAGTCATTGGCCACACAGTGAACATCATTACATTTAATGGATATTATAATAAGCCAGTGTAAGAGAAAACCAGCAACGTTACGCAAAAACATGTTAAAATTTTTAGTAAGGGATTGTGGTTTGTTGTGTTGCTCTAAGGGACACCGATCAGTCACGTCATCGAATAAATTACTGAAATATTTTGTAAGACTATAGTAATGGTCATCGACCTCTAACAGCCGTAACGCATTATTTTCTGAATGTCTCTGTTCCAACACATATCTTTCTTAATCGAGTATGTCTTACAGCATTCATTATGTAAGCTTATTGAGGAGGCCGGTTGAAACAGGTTGCTTCGACAAGTGACACGCCAGCTCTCCTTGTGCTTACAGACACCAAGGGTTTATGGATTACAATTGACATTGGAGAATGTACTCAGGCAGTGAAATGATTGTGCCTCGAGTGCGATGAGTTGAACTGGACGTCACCACAACTATAAACGTTTGATTTGAAGTGACTATATTCTAATATCCTTCCGGACACTGCCACGTAGCCGTTTGTGTTCAGTCACGCACCACAACTGCAAGAGGAAGCTGGAAGTCCAGAGATCCAAGGTTGTAATCCTGGCACTCATAGCGGCAATCTTGAGTGTGCTTTTCCGAGTTTTTCCACGATCTGAACAGCTTAATTAGGATATGGCGCATTGTTTCCATTCTGGGGGCACGTACCCTAATAATTACAGTTACAAACACTGTTACAGTCCCCGTGAAAACACAGATAAATTCAACACCCGATTATAAGGGGGCGATAACCAAGAAGACATAAGCCCATAACATAAATCAATAAGGTTAATTAACTATACTGCTGGTGATTTGTCTGACTAGAACACCTCGTGGTACAGTGGCTAGCATACTTGGTTACCACTCCAGATGTCCGGATTCGATTCCCGGCTCTGCCAAGGAATTTAATTCTGGTCTGAATGCTGGCATGGGGTTCACAGTGCCTCGTGTTGGATAACTGAGAAGAGATGGATTCGATTCGATTTCCACCTTAGTCATTTCATTTCTACTTCAGGCAAATGCCGGGGTGGTTCCTAACTTAGGGCCACGGCCACCTCCTTCCCAATCCTAGCCTCAATTACAAATTCACACTATTACAAACACCACGATAACATTGGTTGTAAGACAAATTCTATACACACACACTCACACACCCAAATACACGGGGCGGAAATTACCACGAAGTCCATGCCCCTAATTGAAGTAACAACAACAATATTTCCCTGGCTAAAGTTGCATGATTGAGAAAATCGATGTGTTGAATAAACTCGTAGCGATTATTTGACGTAGAAACATCAGTTCATTATTCCACTAAACGGCTATTGCGATTACGAGGTAGGCTATAGTGCTGAGTGTTCAGTAAAGAACAGGAACAGAACCTTATATAACACCAAGCTTCTTGTGTCAAGAGCCTGCATTAACTAACACCTGTCTTCATGGTTATTGGCAACACAAACAATTCTTTTATGAAGTTACGAAGTAACTAGACTATTATCATTGGACACGATGTAGTTTGTAAGATAACTGCCCGTGTCGCCCTCTGGCAGTTTAATACATACAGTAGGAGAATCAATGAGCGTAAAGACTTTTGTCCACTGCCCTTGCATATCATTTTCGATAGATATTTCTGTAAGCCAATTGTAAAATGTAATGACCGTTGTCTCGCCTGTACTTTTCGAGCACTGTCTCGTGTCGTCTCGGGGTAGGTATTGAGTCTCCAATCCCAAAGGTCCTGGGTTCAATCCTCGGCTCTGTCAAGGACTTTAATTCTGGTCTGACGGTTGGAACGGGGTACACTCAGCCTCGTGAGACAAAACTGAGAAAACGTGGGTTGGAATCTGATTGTGATTGGCTCATTGTAGTAGTGTGTGTAATTATTATTGAAACTATGGTTGGAAAGGAGTTGTCCGTGGCCTTAAGGGCGGTAGTATCCCAAGTGGGAAACTATGGACAATCGCTCCTAACTCACGAGGCTGAGTGGAAAACGATCCAAACTCCTTATCAATTTTGAAACCATCTATGTCAGAGTCGGTAATCGAATTAGGACCATCTGGATGAGAAGCTACCTTGCTAACCCTACAACAGAGGTGGTCAGCTGGGCGCCCCTTTACCCTGGCTCAGTGTAACGGGGCAGGCGTGACCTGAATACGGGCGGTTTACCAGTATGCATACGTCACAGTGTATCGAGACGAAGCAAGAGAGTGTGCCGAGTTGAACCGCGCAGGCATTCATGTGTATACATCATGATGTATACTGTATGTCCCTGGTTTTTCTGTAAGCGAGGGAATGTCTGGACAAATACTACCAGTGGTACTGTCATCGCGGCAGGAGATGGCAGTTGAACACGCTGCGACGGGGTGCGGGGGGATCTTGCAGTACGCATGCGCGGTCCACCTATTCCAGATCCAAATATATCGGCTCCCTGCATGCCAATCGTTGTCATCGCAGCACACAACACGCAGCCAGAGAGAGAAGGAATGTGCTGAGTGAGTGAAGCAAGTAATGACTAACTTAATGTTTTTGGAATGCGCGATAAGCAGTGAGCGGGAACACATCTGCAGTTCAAACCCAACTGCCAACTCCTGGCGCGATATCAGTATGCAGTCGAAGAACGGCCCTCAGATGGTTATCTGTCATTTGTGCTCGATGTCTCGATTTGCAAAGCTTTAAAGCGGAGAAAAGTTGTTCACACACCATCAATCAATATGTAGAACCGAACATGCACTTTATAGCTGCCGCTCAACGTTATATTTCTTTAGCTATCACAGAATGTCCACATACTAAACGTTTAGCAAATTCTCCAATTGGCACAAAAAGCCACTGCCCTTCCCTTTGGGATTCTTGTTGCATGCTATTTGCAGTAGAACTTGGTCTCTTCTCAGTTAACTCCATATTCGTAACACCAGCTGTCACTGCAGTAACCCAATCGGTCACAGCTACACAGCTACGTTGCCCGCTTGCCGCCCGTGCACGGAGCAGGCACCCACTTGGCGAAATGCCCGGTTTGAGCAAGCCTGCCCTAGACCATGCTGATCGCCTAATGCGTAACTAACATAAGAGACCAAGACTTAGATATCTTTAGAAGCAGTGAGTGAGTGAAAGACATAGGCTATGTCAAGGTGTGTTATTTTTTAGTGGGATAAATTTACAGTCTTAATTTCTGAAATCGCATCCTCCGCAGATTACATTGCTCCGGAGCTCAAAGACTTCAAACATTATTTCATGCGCGATCTGTCGTCTGAGCCATTCGGTACCAAAGCAATACACGTAGCTCCTTCCAATTAAGCTTAGCAGCTTCCATGGAACATGTTGGTATGGATCAGTCGATGAGTGAACATCAGCATGCTACGCAGTCGAAGGTTTCGGTCAAGAAGCGATAAAGCGTTATTGGCTGGGGGCAAGGAAACGGAATATCACTGTAGGAGTGACAATAACAAGCAAACGAATTTATACTGAAAAGGCATTGTCTCTCACAGGAGTTATCATTTCACGTGACATGCGTCTTTCTCTGGCATTGCTACCAAGCTGAGCGCTTACAGTGCAGCAAATACAAGCCTCCAGCACATCGTTCAATGAGCTCACCATCCCTAAGGAACGTTTTGATTTTCACTAGCTCCAAAATACCGAACCTCATATGATGCTATCAACCCTGTGGCGCCCGTTGGCTGCATTTGTTCACTAAACTTTTGCCGCAAATCATAAAACACGCAGCTCGCATCGCATCGCCTCGCTAATTGCCGTATTTTGTGTTATGCTAGCAGGCACAGTGTCCTCTTACATTATTCCCTCCGTAAAGCTTGTGACATGGGAACAGATTGTGGTTTACCACCAAATAACTCTCTTACCACTTCTGCTGCAACACGTCATCGTTTTAGTTCCACCGTTTTAAGCTTCACCCTAAAAGTTTGCGCACGGCACAGATTAAACAACCAAGATGGCCGTCATAAGGTGCTGCCACATATAGGTGGGAATCGTACTGCTTTGAAGCAATTGAATCAACAGCCATCAAACGAAAGATTCTTTTTCTTAGTCGTTTACCCTCCAGGTTGGTGGAACCCACGGACTCAGCGAGGGAACTCACCACTACCGCCTCTATGGGCAGTGTCCTAGAGCTGGGAACATCTAATCGGAGTGGATACAACTGGTGAGGTGTGATTGGCACCTCGCCCAGGCGGCCTCACCTGCAAAGCGAACATGGGCCTCATGAGGGAAGGTAATGGATGGTCAGGATGGATAGGCAAGGAAGGGGGAAGGAGGCGGCCGTGGCCTTGAAGAAGGTACTGCTCCCGTAAATTGAATTATTTAGGGACAAAATGAGAGTATTTTCCGTCCCTATGATAAAATTTAACTAGCAAATATAATTTCTGGAAGTGTGACACAAGATTGTAGTGTTACAAGCTCGAGACTGTGGCAGAGCCCGACCACGTGATATGTTGCACATGGACGCTTCTAGAAGGCTATATTTAGCATAGCAACAGCGAGTTTGGAAATTAATATTATAAATATTGTTATACATTATGCTATTGGATCCCAGCCCAGAGCCAATGAGAACAGGTCTTATTGAAGACGGGATCAACTTTAATTACACAATATGATGAAATTATGCATTTAGGCCCTTAGAAGAAGATTTTCTTATTTGGTAATGAAGAGAATATTAAGAGAAATTATGTCTGATATTTTAAAAACCGCAGATCGCTTAATCTACGCAGTAATAAGCATTAGTAATCTACGCACTAAAATTATGGTGGGAGATGGATATGGCCGCCAAAAATTCGACTTGGAGGGGGAGATCCAAGGATCGATGTTCTTATTCCAGCAGACTTTGAAGAGTGAGGAAGTGTTTTACTGGGTTAACGGAGATCCCAAGGCTTAGTCCGAGTGCGACGACTGTCGACTTGTGGAGACGCGAGGATAGCTAGGTGGAGCGTTAGAGATCACCGCACTTCCATTCTACGTGAAGTTGCGAGGAACATTGTATTGATTATATCTCATATATAATTGAGATCTGAAGTTAAATAAGCATATATATATATATAAAGAACAGGTCGCTTACTATATATTGTGAAAAGTCGAGCGTTTTAATATTCACCGTTTCGACAATATAAGCCTGTCAAGTTAGATTTCCAAATGTGTTGGAAATAAAGCTGAATATCATCATAAATTGCAACGTGAAGTTGACGAACGCAGTTCAAGTGAACAGTGTCGGAGAACTTTTAATATTGGCGCAACACATAAACATTAACAGTATGACTATAATTATTCTTCAAACCTTATCATTCAGCATAATTAACATTGTTGATATGATGAACTAAACAGTCATGCGCCAGAGACATATTCAATAACAGGAGTTAAGATACAACGATGGAGCTTCGTTAGGCAACGTATTCTTGAATACAGACGTAGTGTACGGTCCATCTTGTGCATTTTCGTCAGTCTACGAACACTAATATAACATCAATTAGCAATGGAAATATTTCATTCACTATTTATATGAATATTTCCATAATTATATTCCAATGATGAAGCTGATCCATATTTACGACGGAGAATGAAGACTATACAGAAGAGATTTGTCAAGATGCTAGGGTAGCCCAGCAACACAGAAGAATTTGTCAGAAGGATGTCGTTCGAGTCCAGGCGAATGTTGGTGAATTCCAGAGAGAGACGTTTCTTATCTCTGAGTTCGCAGATCCGAGGTTCGAATGCAGATCCATCTCAGTGTCTTGTACTGAGGAAACATCTAAAGTATTGTGGCAATACTTACATAGAACTTCAAGATTTCGTCTAAATAAGGTATTAGTGTATCTTATTGTTATATAGAGCTTGATTAGTAACATTCAGAGCCAGCGATCTTATTCCATATTTTCGGCGATCTTATTCCATATTTCTATATTTTCACATTCCATGTATTTCAGTGCTTTTATGTATTTTACACTTCAGATGTGTGTTGAGATTTATATACTTCAAGATTATTTAGAAGATGATTGCATTTCATCTATTTTTCAATTTTATTCTACGGATCAGTTGTGGAACTGACATTAAAAATTTTGTTTGAGGAATCATATTGCCTCATAGGAGACTAGTCGTTTCGACTCTCGAATTTTAATAATTTCATTTAAACCAAGTAATCTGACGTTGTGTCATAGCTCCAAATTAAATTATTATTAAATTTAATTTGAGCACTTTAATGTAACAACATATAACTTCAAGAACAGAAGAAACATCGAATGATATTGTATATCATTATTGTATATAAACTACCGACGATCTAAGAAATACTAGTCGTTTGATAAGACCGAAGTCTTAATTCCTATGAACATTCTTTGTGTAGAGTGGAAAAACATTACGACATTGACAAACCTTTCTTATTATTTGTAAAGCTAAGAGCTTTGTTCATTTAATGTGTTACAGGAAATACCTTTTGATAGATGATTATTCAAATCTTTGGCTAGGAATTCAAAGCTAGTTTATCCCGGTCAGGATTGAATTCTATCTGACACTATAAATAACATTCGTGTTATTTTATCCTATTTGTGTAACATCACGTCATTTGTCGACATGATATTACAACGATAAACAATTTATAGCTTGACAAGTGAGATGAAACAGGAGTATTATTTTTAGTACATGTAATGCGACAGACGAGTTAACAGTTAATTATCTTGTTGTGGAGTAAACTTTAGGAGGTTAATCACGACTGTCTAATATCGTTCATTACAATTGGATGTTTCGTTTGAAGAATTTACGCATGTATAATTGTAGTCCAGTAGTCATGTGCAATGATACTGAGGGTCAAGCCATTATTTGAGAGAAGTTCCTACATAAGATATGTTAATATCAATTAATCCCTTTTGATTATTGTTTAACATAGTAGATGATAATTGTTTATGCCATATATACTGTTATATGAGGTTTTGTAGAGCTATGGAGTGCTCGTGCGAGGGAATTCCGCATTTTAAGGAAGTCAAAGTATTGTTGTTCTTTGATAAAAGGCATGTATCATGATAAGAGCCGTTGTATACAAGTAGTCCAGTTCTTGTGAATTAACGATTTAGCTGTGTTAACAGGAGGGTTTCAGCGGAAATACAACTTGAGAAAGATTGTCTACTCACGTCTATAATACAATTATTAAATTTTATTATACCCGAATTTATGTAATTACGTACAGTTTACCTTAATTAGTCGACTGTATTATACCGATAATGTAATGAAACCTATATAAGACGATGTGTATGCAGTATATTAAAACTACAGAATGTTAGTGAAGGATGGTTATGTGAAAAACCAGTGTATATATTTAGTTAATAATTATATTGTAACCGAGAAGTTAGAATCTCGAAAGTGTCTCGTTAGCAACACTAGATAATGGATATTATTATAAACATTTTACATGTAAATAATTTTTGAGGAAATGATTTAATTATTTAAACAATTTATTAGGATTTATTAATGCGAGCCTCCGTGGCTTAGGCGGCAGCACGCCGGCCTCTCACCGCTGAGTCCGTGGTTCAAATCCCGGTCACTCCATGTGAGATCTGTGCTGGACAGAACGGAGGCAGACAGGTTTTTCTCCGGGTACTCCGGTTTTCCCTGTCAAAATTTCATTCCAGCAACACTCTCCACTATCATTTCATTTCATCTGTCATTCATTTAATCATTGCCCCAGAGGAGTGCGTCAGGCCTCGGCAGCCGGCACAGTTCATATCCTCGCCGCTAGATAGGGGCTTCATTCATTCCATTCCTGACCCGGTCGGAAACTGGAAGCAGGCTGTGGATTTTTCATTAGGATTTATTAATCAATTGTTTTGGAATAGAGTGTGTTTATGAGCGGATGTTTTGGGAATGAATGATTGTTCATTGTTAAGAGTATATGTGGAACCGAATTCGTCTAGAATAATTACGGAGTGCGAATGAAAGTGTGTATAATTATTTTTTTGTATGATTGTTTAAGAAACAAAGTAGTTATGTGAACTTTTGTAAGAACTAAATGTTAATTTTTACGTGTTTTATAAATGCACACACAAGCAGTCTCTGTGGACTAGCGAGAATGATTCACCGTTAGCATTGGAGAGCGATGACATAATATAACAAGTGTAGACTCACAGCCTTGTATTTATTGTATAAACCAGTTTCGAGTTCGGCGTGGTGCCGATGTTTCATTGATGAAACATAGATTCTGCACGTGCGTTCTACAACGCAGGCTTGTGAATGAAACCATGTGTCTGGAATGCCATTGAGAGACTTCACTAAACGTTTTTATTTTTACGCTGTGTAGGCCTAGAACAAGCCAAGATTTTATACTCATAATTTTAATACAGCATTGTAGTAAGATGTTGAGTTGAAAGGAGGTGTGAATGATTGCGTGTTTTTTAATTTTAATGTCAATTGTTAAATTCGTTTATTGTTATTTTGTTTATAGTAGATTAATTAACCCTTTTGTTAATACATTTGTTCAGATTGTTTTCCATTGTTGTTGGAGTGTGATTCTTTTTAAATGTAAGGAGCAGAGTATTGTGGATGTAGTGTAGGCGAAGCTGAGTTCCCAGTCCCCGAGGTAAGTAAAGGTGAGTGCCCCGTGTAGTTGGTTGTTGATCCACAATATTCTTGTAACTGCTGTCTGGAAATCCCTAAAGACCATGTTGGAAGCGATTTCTAATGTAGTATTTGCCGGTGCAGTTAGACTTAGGCAATCCAGCAGGGGCAATGGATATTCCAACAGGATCCTTTCCGGATTATCGGGTACAGTAGCATCCCGGCATTTGCCCGAAGACGAAGTGGGAAACCACGGAAAACCACTTCGAGGATGGCTGAGGTGGGAATCGAAACCCCTCTACTCATTTGGAACACCCGAGGCTGAGTAGACCCCGTTCCAGTCCTCAGACCACTTTTCAAATTTCGTGGCAGAGCCGGGAATCGAACCCAGGACCTCCGGGGCGGCAGCTAACCATGCTGACCGCTACGCTACGGAGGCGACCAAACGAAAGATACTAAATTTAATTGTAAAATGCCCTGTCATAATCTAAGACCAACTTACAATAATTTATTTGTATAATAAGATATAATATTATATTAAAAGTACAAGAGGTCCACTAGCGAGAAAATTCAGCACGAGAGCCACACATTGCCTTGGGCTGCGGTTTAGACCACGCTTTCCTAGAATAATAAACCAGTATTGTCGATATTCCGAATCATTTACTTCAGATGACTTTTGATGTTATTGCTTCATATTGAGGCTTTTCGACATCGTGGTCATGCAGCCCTGTGCACTTGGATATGCATGGAATCTGCCTGATAACTAGTGTCATTGTGTTTGCTTTAGTAGTGTGTGTATTTGTAAATGGGGCTAGGGTTTGAAAGGAGGCGAATGGCCGTGGCTTTTAATTAGATACCGTCCCGCCATTTGCCTGGAATAGAAGTGGGAAACCTCGGAAAACAGCTAAGTTGGGAATCGAACGCATCTCTTCTCAGTTTTGCCTCACGAGGCTGAGTAAACCCCGTTCCAGCCCTCAGACCATAATTACATTCTTTCGCAAAGCCAGGAATCGCGGTGACAGCCCAGAATGCTACTCACCGCACCTCGAGGTGGACTAAGATGACTTTAGGCTGTGTTCCAATAGTACAATTTCAGCCGTAGTGAACTAGATAGTCGACTACTTTACCGGATGTGACGTCAGAAGTCGTGTTCCAATACTGCTTAGCACATAGCAATCAAGTCTGTAGTTGCTAGTGAACGAAAGTGCTTGCTACATTGGCCGACTACGTCAAGGAAGTTATAGAAATTGTAGCTTATCGGTATTGTAGGTTATGTAAATTGTAGGTTGTCTTTGACTTAAGCCAAACAGAAACCATAATTAGGGCTCGGCTAAAAAGTGATAATCTTGGCGCATACATGATCGTATCGTTCAGGTATTGTTTATTTAAAGCAGCTGATGAAAGCGCAAAGAGCTTACAAGGAGTAGCAGATCACCGCCATCTTGAGTGTTGGTTTGGCACCAGCATGTAAGTCCAATGCGTTTCACACCACAAGTCTATGAAGGAGGCTGTGATCAAGCAGACATGTCCCAAATCTCCCTAGTGCCTAGCACATAGCATATAGTAGCTAGCAGCTAGTCAATAGCAGACAACTTGAGTATTGGGACACAGCCTTACTTGAGATTATCAAACCACTTATTGCTCTCTGGTTCTTGTAGCCATAATAAACTCGCTCGAGCACTGAAATTTCTTCGTCTTCCTGTTGAGTCGTCGGTATCTACAGTAATTTCCTCGCACTAATTAGGAATTGCAGCCTTATTGATCGGAATGGTGTTTGTTTCAGTTTTCAGCGTGTCATGCTACTATATACACCTTCACTTGATGTATGGCAAGGTTAAGTTACTGAGTTCCTGCACGTAATTAATCTTTTTTCTCATCTAGTAGGCTGCGTTACTCGTCCTTGACTTGCTTGACCATGTATGACACTCAGCGAAGGAACTTGGATTCTAAAGTAGTTTGGAGGTCACCATTACATCGCAAGCACCCACTAAGGAAGAACCTCTCTCCGGAGAAAGTTGAACCAAATGATTTAGCTAACCGCGTTAACGCACCAGGCCATGGAGCCAGGTTATATCCAAACTCTAGAGACACCTCGCAATCAGTCAAAGTACTACTCTCAGGTCGTAATGAAACTCAGGAGAGATGTTATTGCTCTTTCATTTAGGTGCTTGGACATCGTGGTGACGTACTGCGTGTGTGAATAGAATTTGTCTGATAAGTTGTGATATTGTTGTGTCTGTAGTAGTGTGTCCGTTTGTAACTGAGGCTAGGATTGGGAAGAAGAGGCAGTACCATTAAGTCAGGAACCATTCCGGCAGAAGTACTGTAGAGTAGAGGTGAGAACTGTCATCCTGGCCATTGACGACACGGCTACGAACATTTTCCCGGCTCTTGGTCTGAACTTGTTTTGTAGGAGATTTGTTTACATTTCATATATATTTACCTCTGTTATTTGGCTGTTATTTGTACAAGCGTCAAGGGCTCACATAGCTGTAGTTTTTGCTTTGATTAATACATTTTAAAAGAAAACCGGAAAATCATTTCTAGGTAGGGTGTGTTTGGATATCTTCTCACTAATGCTTCACGAGACTGAGTATCCCGTCCCATCCCACAAGCCAATAATCAATTTCTTGGCAAAGACAGGAATTGAAACAGGACTTCAGGAGTGACAGGCAAGCATGATAGCTACAGTACTACACTTCAAGGTGAATAGAGAGAGAGAATGTTGTCTCCTGACTGTGAGGTCAAAATACAGAAAAAGGAAGGAAGCATATAGTTGCACGTGACCGTTAATCTCACGATCATGAGCCACGGGAACTCCTTTCTACGTGGAATCTGAACCACTGGACATTGCATTTCACTTCGAAAATCTCACATGCATTGACCAGGAATAGAACCCGGTCTACCTTGGTGAGAGGCACACAGCTTGACTGCTGCGCCACTATGCCCCGTCAAAATAAAGATGAGCATGGGTCAATCATGAATCCATTTCTTGGCCTAACCACCCAGGTGCAGGTTTAGATTCATGACGGAGTGGCTAAGGCAGCGCCGCCCAAACTTTTCGCATGCAACACTACTAATTTACTTACGCGATTAGTCGCGGGCCATATGCACAGTGTAACAAAATGCCTGATATATCTCAAACATTATTTCAGCTTACGTTTAGTGGAAAAAACGTTTTCGTAGCCTTGTTTCTTTTGTGTGTCTCTCTGAAACCATTTCAGACGGGTCAGGTGGGCCACAGAAAAATGATTGGCGGGCCGTAGTTTGGACGGCCCAGGATTTAGGTGTTGCTGTCCCCTGTGAGGGCAGATAAAAGCAAGATGTTCAGTAGAGAACATATAACCGACTTCTCTTAAATGTGTGGATATAACTTAGTTATAACTCTTTGTCCTTATCAAGCAGCAGGTCTATAATTCAATGATCTTATGATGAACGTTGAGAGTTGTACCCGATTATAAGACACCTCGTTAACTAAATTCGTTGTGATTACGCCATTGCATCCAGAGGAATTGATTCAAAGATTAGAAAATGTACGTCCATCCACCATCTTGAAGGTATGGAATCCTTGATCTTGTGCCTTCTGCAGGGAAATCTCCTTATGTGAGACTACATACTTGCTACGCTTCGTTAATGTCACTGTAACAGGTAGTGGACTATCGATATTAACGTCTTATACATTCAAGATGGCGGCTTCGTGTTATGTGCAGTGTGAGGGTCTTATGACTAGTGCTAGCCACGTCTCTTATATGATACGCTTCCCTTACATGGGGGGGGGGGTCGTGGTGGCTCAGCGGTCTAGCTGTATGCCTCTCACCAAGGCGGTCCGGGTTCGATTCCCGGTCAATGCATGTGAGATTTTCGAAGTGAAATGCCATGTCCTGTGGTTCGGATTCCACGTAAAAAGGAGGTCCCGTGGCTCATGATCTCAAGATTAACGGTCACGTTAAACTACAGGCTTCCTTCCTTCCTTCCTTCTCTTACATTGTTTCGTGTTGATTGCGCAATTGGATCGTTAATCATTGGTTTTATGTTTCAATAGTACGCACAACCTACATCTTGAATATGTAATGAGTATGCTCTTTTGTCTTGGTCATACAAAGCTACATATACGATTATACTTTATTACTAATATTAGTTATCGTAGCTCTAAAATATGAGTTTTTTATATTCCATAAATTCAAAATGGCCGCTGCACACTATATTGAGCATGATATTCTGATGAGTAATGCTCACCTACGACGTTTCGTCTTAATTGTGCATTTATTTCCTTATTTACTAATTTGCATATTTTAAAAACAGACAACTACCAGCCGCCATCTTAAAAATGAGGAGTTACTGCTCTTTTGTTTTAGGCATGCGAAGTGACTTAAAAGTTTCCTCCATATTACTAAATTTTCGTTATTATAACACTAAGATTATGAGAATTAAGCATTTATTTTGGGACTAGCAACCCGCCCCGGCTTAGCCCGGAAACTGAAGCATCATTTATATAATTTTTGGAGCAATCGTAATTCATAGCAGAATTCTCTTTATCGGACCAAAAACCGCGAACATTTCTTCCCTGTGTCAAAGGAACTTTGGGGATGACTCCCCATTGTCTTTGTGAATTCTTTCTCTTGTGACAATCGAGCAATTATTATTTGTTGCTCAGTTTCATTGTTACGTGATAAGCGCATTTTTTTCGATTTCAATGAACTACGACCTATATCCGTTTTCCGTCTCGGCATGATGGGTTAAAATCACTAACTGGACTATTAATTATATTATCATGGAGATAGCTTGTGCAACGAATTCTTGTCAGACGTAATTTAAGAATGGTGAGGAGCATGAAACACAAATTCCCCTTCCGTCCAATCTTAACTTGACTGTGTATACTGCGGAACGAAAACGTCACAGGCGAAGTAAAGAAAAGCTGATTTGCACTTCCAAGGAAACTCCAAACACATCCACTCTTCTCTGAAGTCTTAACTCGACACGACTCGACAGTGTCTGGGGTGATAGGCTCGCTCACCAGCCAGCTAGCTCGTAAACTGTCTCGAAGCTAGTAATTGATTGGAGATTTTTGGAAGAAATTAAAACGTAAAAACACTTACTGTATAGTGGGCGATGTATCTAAGATAGAGATATGCTGTCCTGCAAATTTTTATAGAACCGTTCATGCTGAACATTTCTTACACTAATAGTATATAAATATTTTTAACGGTTTGCCCAGCGTAAACTTAAAAAGCGTTCGGACGCCAGGTTTTTTTCTTCGACTTTTTCACTGAAATCGTTACTTCTCGGTTTCCTTTGGTCATAAATAAATTATTTTCTACAGAAACCTTCCTAGAGATATCCTTTACAGAATGGTGAACACCGCATCAAAATCCATCCAGTGGTTCTCGAGATTACCCGGAACATCCAAGAATCAGGGACTTTGATACTAAGTAGAGATTTCAAGATGACCTTGTGCGCTATATTCAGTATGAAAATCGTTTGTCAGAACGCTCATATGATACTCATCTCGTGCCTAGATTCGTTCTAATTACGCAGTTATATTTTGAGTTGTCGATCTTAATGTTCTAATAGATCGCATAGCTGCCATCGTGAATGTATGGAGTCTGTGTTGACTGGATGGGTGGCTCAGCGGCAACGTTCTTGCCTGATGATCCCAAGATAGCCGGATTGAATCCCACAGTCAGTTAGCATTTGAGAGTGCATACTTGTGTGAGAGCCGTGTCAGTAGATTTGGCAAAATTCCTGTACCCCGGCGTCTCTAAAAGCCGCAGTAGTTAAAAAGGACGTAAAATTCATAACATTAATAATTGTAGTGATAGAAGCCATTTTTCAGTGTTGCCTAATTTTATTAAAGCAAGCTTTTCAGTCGGTCAACAAAAATTGTGCCTAATTACATTAATTACATTACATTAATATTTTAAGTTACTACAACAGATAGCGTTGATAACACGTGGACGGAGCATTAATGACTAGTATTCAGAACAACTAGAAGCCTCCGTGGCTTAGGCGGCAGCACGCCGGCCTCTCACCGCTGGGTCCGTGGTTCAAATCGCGGTCACTCCATGTGAGATCTGTGCTGGACAAAACGGAGGCAAACAGGTTTTTCTCCGGGTATTCCGGTTTTCCCTGTCAATATTTCATTCCAGCAACACTCTCAACTATCATTTCATTTCATCTGTCATTCATTTAATCATTGCCCCAGAGGAGTGCGTCAGGCCTCGGCAGCCGGCACAGTTCATATCCTCGCCGCTAGATGGGGGCTTCATTCATTCCATTCCTGACCCGGTCGGAGACTGGAAGCAGGCTGTGGATCTTCATTTTCATTCAGAACAACTAACCCAGCGTACCACAAGGGAGAGGATTAAACTTAGCAATTGCACGGAGCGTCAGTACGCTGGAGGAACGCCGTGGAACCGGACACCACAAAGATCTGTTCTAAAATCCATGTAAGTTGATATAATTCCATTACATTCAGTGCATTTGTGTATTCGCCACACGAGACATTACAGTATAATAAAGATCGTGTGGCCTCCGGAGAGGCACAGTGCAGGTCTTTTTTCTAGTTGACGCCAGTGGGCGATCTTCGCGTCGTAATAAGGATGAAGTGATGATGAAGACGTCACATCCAACCAGTCCCCAAGCCACGGGAATTAACCCCAGAAGATTAAAATATCTGATGGCTCGGCCGGGAATCGAACCGAGGCACTTCTGACCAAATCCTAGCGCGCTAACCATTTAGCCACGGAGCCGGACAGATATTACAGTACAATTAGGCCAGTAGTTTATATAGGAACGGCTGATTTAGAACATCAATAACAAAATAATGCAGACAACGTTACTACTAAAATTATTCATAATAACAATTCATTAGACAACATGCTACATACTTTCGCTATCGTTTTACCCTCCAGGGTCCCACGGACTAAGCGAGGATCCCACCTCTACCGCCACTGAGGGCAGTGTCCTGGAGCTTGAGACTCTGAATCAGGGATACAACTGGGGTTTGTGACAGCACGACGCCCAGGCGGCCTCACCTGCAAAGCGAACAGGGGGCCTGATGAAGGGATGGGAAGAGTGGGAGTGTTAAGCAAGGAATTGGGATGGAGGCGGCCGTCCTTACGGAAGGAACCATCCCGGCATTCGCCCGAAGATGAAGTGGGAAACCACGGAAAACCACTTCGAGGATGGCTGAGGTGGGAATCAAACCCCCTCTACTCATTTGGACCACCCGAGGCTGAGTAGACTAGTTCCAGTCCTCATACCACTTTTCAAATTTCGTGGCAGAGCCGGGAATCGAACCCAGGACCTCCGGGGTGGCAGCTAACCATGCTGACCGCTACGCTACGGAGGCGTCCTGCTACATACTTAAACCACATTGATATTATTATTAATAATAATAACTACTATACTGTCTGTAAATAGTGACACGTTACACAAGTTTTTACAAACTTATGTAATGTATGTTCGATTCCGTCACAGTCTAATGTAATTTACGGATATTAAAATGTGACAACCTTCATAAAAATCTGACAAAACAGGGCCAGTTTTCTGAGATAATGACAAATTACAGCACAAATTGCCTACTTCCCTGCAGGCAAAAGTAGATTGCCATTAAAATAAACGCACATCCGGCACCTGCAGTCGTTAATTGTTCTTATTCCTCATCAATAGGGACTTGTGTCGTGATGAAGAGTTTAGAAATACTGACCCTACGAGTATTCTGCATGGTGGTGCAGTCTTTAATGACGTCACAACCGAATGCCAATTGAAATTATGCGAAACCTTCCCGCTCCGCCCAATCAATGCTCGACCCTCGGGAGAACTCCCCCTCCCAGTTCTCCTAAAGACTACCAACCCCATTTCTTCCACTATCGTGGTCCCTAAGTCGTCGTTCAGAGTAATTATTATTTTCTTAATACATTGTAAGTAAATGTATTTTTTTTTTTGCACATAAACAACAAGAAGAAGGAAGATTGTAGTTTTAAGTGACCGTTAATCTCGAGACTATGAGCCATGGGACCTCATTCTTACGTGGAATCCGAACCACAGGACGTGGCATTTCACTTTGAAAGTCTCACATGCATTACCCGGGAATCGAACTCGGTCCGCCGAGGCCAGAGGCCAACAGCTTAACCGCTGCGCCACCACGTCCCCCGCACATAACAATAAATATTCTGTGACGTTATTGTATATAACTTAAAAAATAAAACACCAGATGGTTGAATTCACGTCATGCTGCAACAGTGTTGCCAAATCTTGAAATGGGAAAGAATTAAACCCTACGCTTCAAAACACCAGAAAAGCACCAGTTGGAATCTATGATTCAAAACACTAGAAAAACACCAAAAAATATAAATATATAAAAATATGTTTTTTTAACTTACATTTCTTCCATTAAAAATCTTCTTCACTTTCGGAGCCTGCTACCGCTATTAGATCTTTGGAGCAGGAAGGTGTAGTACTGCTGTAGCTCTGCATACCTCCAATTTTGGCTACTATATCCTTTGGGAGTTCGTAGTTGTGACAGCATTTTCTCTCTGTTTTTAGTCCAAATCGCTCACACAGAATGGAATGCAGTGTTTGAACTGTCATTCGATTTCTATGCGTTGTTTTCACTAATTGAACTTGGCTAAACACTCTCTCTACATCTGCTTTGGAATGAGGGAGAGAAAGTACATAAATTGCTATCTTTACTATGTTTGCAAAGGGGTTTTCTCCACCTGCATCCCTATATGATGCCACTTCTGACCAACATTTTAGAGTGTCTCCTACTTCAGCCCATTTGATGAGAAGCAAATGTTTCCACTCATTGTCTACCGCTGTAATTACATCTGAGTCCTGCACAAACAGCTGAGCTATTTCATCAATAGATGGTTTGATTGGCTTTAGGCATTCCAAAGGTGAAAAGAGAGGAATATTCTCAAGAATTCTTAAATTTTCTGGAAGCCGTTGGCGAAGTTGTTTGACAAGCCCAAGAGTGAATTTGACACATCTATCTATGTTCTTAATATCTTCTGAAGGAAGGCCGCATATTAAAATTTCAGTTTCAAAATGAAAACCAAGATACGGCCTAGGATCCAAATGGTCTTCAATCTTGGATTCGGACACATCTATCCGATACCCAGGAATCGCAATTTTTGTGCAGAGTGACTTTATTAGTAGAATTAAGTCTCCTAATAGTTTTGTTGGGTCTTGATTACTGCTTTCGAACTTTTTATTTACACTTTGGACTTCCTGTAGAATGGGCTTTAGAAATACAAGGAAGATACGATTCCTTTTCTCTGTGTACATTGAATATAGGACTTCGGAAGTGTAGCAGCGCTCCTTCAAACGAGCTATTTCAAAATGTGTTTTCAATTCTACCCACTGGTCGAGAATTCTAGTAACAGCCCCTTCAAATGACAACCATCGCGTCTGAGACGTCTGCACAATATTTAAAGGGAGGTCGCCGTCGTTGATTATGGAGTACAATTCCCTATAAGCAGATTGACGAACGGATGAGTGTGAAAACCAGTAATATGACTGTTTCATCAAAAATTCTAAATTCTTGGGCAAAAGATCGGCAGCAGCGTGAGAGACTGCCAACTGCAGGGATTGGCATAGACACCGAACTAACTGCAAGTGAGGAATTTCACTCTTCAACTTGGCATAAACACCATTGTTTACCCCAGTCATAACCGACGCATTGTCTGTTCCTATTGCAAGAAGTTTGGCTATTTCCAACCCCCGTTTGTTAAGACAGTTCTTTAGCGCTTCAACAATAGCATCTGCGTTACACTCAACCAATTCTATTACCGTACTTCAAGATATGTTACAACGATAGTCTTCTTCGACACTGAGAGGTACCGGATAAAAATTCCCAGTTACGGAAATGGCATTACTTTCATCAAGCAACAAGCTATATCCTTAGTCAGCAATATCATGTAACAGTAACTGTTCGAAATGTGGTGCCAAAACGTAACGCACAATAGCAGAACACTTGGTACGATGTAGCTTAATGTCTGCTGCCTTACTGTCCGAAAAACATGACTTGCAAATTTCGCAAAGGTGATCTGTGACAAGAAATGAGCAGTGTTCAGCTATGAAAAGACTAAACCGTCCTTCCACTAACTTTGATTCATTAGACACCGTTTTGAAAGGCTGTGGGCAGAGAGCATCTTCGTCAATTCTGCATTTCATCCTAACTTTGCAACCCATTTCAGCTCCACATAATAAATCGCACACCATAAAACATACTCCGAACAAACTCCCCTCACCGTTTTACTACTACTCAGTAGATTTTTTCACGCCGGAACCAAAAAAACCTGAAATAGGAGTGGATTTGAAAAGGAATAGCCTACGGGGAGTGCTCATTCATGCACAACTACTGGTGGATTGGTGACCAATTAGGCCTATGTTGCTTAACTCTCAAACGTAACCATTACCAATCCTCAGTTATACTACAGGCCGGCTGGCTGCGTGGCTCAGCGGTAACGTTCTCGCTTGCTAAGCCCAAGGTTGCAGGTTCGTATCCTGGTGCAGTCAGCTGGATTTGAGGGTGCGCAAATGCGAGGGAGCCGTGTCAGTAGATTTACTGGCACGTTAAAGTTCCCCTTCGGTGAAAAATTCGGGCCCCCGGCGTCTCTAAAAGCCAGAGTAGTTAAAAGGGACGTGAAACCAAACGTTATTATTATACTCCAGGCTTGCTCCTTTTTGACCTCATTCCTCCCTGAATATACACTTATACAAACCATTTTATACATTTAATCATTAAAATACAGCAAACTAACTCAGTATTAGCAAAATACAACTCATTTCGAAACACAGAACTACTGGCTTCCCAACAACCAATCAGAGGGATCCAATGGCCAATCACAGCACACCTACATTAAAACACATATCCAACTCATTACAAGTCATTCTCATCTCATTTTACCCCTAATTATCAGCGATGCTTATTAAAATCAATTTATTATTTTAACTTAATACCTACCTCAGGTCTACCACTCTTTCATACTCCAAAAACCAACCTCCTGGAGGTCTTTCTTCCTTCCTAAAACTTAACGAATTTAAAACTTTACATTTTCAACTTCCAAATTGTTATTATTATTATTACCAAGCTGAAGTCGTTGCCAACGCCGGCCATGGCGCACACTACATTTTAAAGCCATACCACCAGGCTAATCAGAGCTTGTCTGCTATGACAACTGTTTATTCCCCAAAACAAAGCATTTAATTAAATCTTTTTCAATCCCAAACTTATTTCATAACAGCAATTTAAAAATAATTCACCAACTTATACACGCAATCGCTGAAGCGACCGCTTGCGGCGAAAATCTTTATTATTATATTAATGAAATAAATTTATATCTACAAAAATTAAATTTATCCCCCTTAAAATTTTCTCTCTGTTTTTAGTCCAAATCACACAAACAGAATGGAATGCAGTGTTTGAACTGTCATTCGATTTCTATGCGTTGTTTTCACTAATTGAACTTGGCTAAACACTCTCTCTACATCTGCTTTGGAATGAGGGAGAGAAAGTACATAAATTTCTATCTTTACTATGTTTGCAAAGGGGTTTTCTCCACCTGCATCCCTATATGATGCCACTTCTGACCAACATTTTAGAGTGTCTCCTACTTCAGCCCATTTAATGAGAAGCAAATGTTTCCACTCAATGTCTACCGCTGTAATTACATCTGAGTCCTGCACAAACAGCTGAGCTATTTCATCAATAGATGGTTTGATTGGCTTTAGGCATTCCAAAGGTGAAAAGAGAGGAATATTCTCAAGAATTCTTAAATTTTCTGGAAGCCGTTGGCGAAGTTGTTTGACAAGCCCAAGAGTGAATTTGACACATCTATCTATGTTCTTAATATCTTCTGAAGGAAGGCCGCATATTAAAATTTCAGTTTCAAAATGAAAACCAAGATACGGCCTAGGATCCAAATGGTCTTCAATCTTGGATTCGGACACATCTATCCGATACCCAGGAATCGCAATTTTTGTGCAGAGTGACTTTATTAGTAGAATTAAGTCTCCTAATAGTTTTGTTGGGTCTTGATTACTGCTTTCGATCTTTTTATTTACACTTCGTACTTCCTGTAGAATGGGCTTTAGAAATACAAGGAAGATACGATTCCTTTTCTCTGTGTAAATTGAATATAGGACTTCGGAAGTGTAGCAGCGCTCCTTCAAACGAGCTATTTCAAAATGTGTTTTCAATTCTACCCACTGGTCGAGAATTCTAGTAACAGCCCCTTCAAATGACAACCATCGCGTCTGAGACGTCTGCACAATTTTTAAAGGGAGGTCGCCGTCGTTGATTATGGAGTACAATTCCCTATAAGCAGATTGACGAACGGATGAGTGTGAAAACCAGTAATATGACTGTTTCATCAAAAATTCTAAATTCTTGGGCAAAAGATCGGCAGCAGCGTGAGAGACTGCCAACTGCAGGGATTGGCATAGACACCGAACTAACTGCAAGTGAGGAATTTCACTCTTCAACTTGGCATAAACACCATTGTTTACCCCAGTCATAACCGACGCATTGTCTGTTCCTATTGCAAGAAGTTTGGCTATTTTCAACCCCCGTTTGTTAAGACAGTTCTTTCACGCTTCAACAATAGCATCTGCGTTACACTCAACCAATTCTATTACCGTACTTCAAGATATGTTACAACGATAGTCTTCTTCGACACTGAGAGGTACCGGATAAAAATTCCCAGTTACGGAAATGGCATTACTTTCACCAAGCAACAAGCTATATCCTTAGTCAGCAATATCATGTAACAGTAACTGTTCGAAATGTGGTGCCAAAACGTAACGCACAATAGCAGAACACTTGGTACGATGTAGCTTAATGTCTGCTGCCTTACTGTCCGAAAAACATGACTTGCAAATTTCGCAAAGGTGATCTGTGACAAGAAATGAGCAGTGTTCAGCTATGAAAAGACTAAGCCGTCCTTCCACTAACTTTGATTCATTAGACACCGTTTTGAAAGGCTGTGGGCAGAGAGCATCTTCGTCAATTCTGCATTTCATCCTAACTTTGCAACCCATTTCAGCTCCACATAATAAATCGCACACCATAAAACATACTCCGAACAAACTCCCCTCACCGTTTTACTACTACTCAGTAGATTTTTTCACGCCGGAACCAAAAAAAACCTGAAATAGGAGTGGATTTGAAAAGGAATAGCCTACGGGGAGTGCTCATTCATGCACAAATACTGGTGGATTGGTGACCAATTAGGCCTATGTTGCTTAACTCTCAAACGTAGCCATTACCAATCCTCAGTTATACTCCAGGCCGGCTGGCTGCGTGGCTCAGCGGTAACGTTCTCGCTTGCTAAGCCCAAGGTTGCAGGTTCGTATCCTGGTGCAGTCAGCTGGCATTTGAGGGGGCGAAAATGCGAGGGAGCCGTGTCAGTAGATTTACTGGCACGTTAAAGTTCCCCTTAGGTGCAAAATTCCGGCACCCCGGCGTCTCTAAAAGCCAGAGTAGTTAAAAGGGACGTGAAACCAAACATTATTATTATACTCCAGGCTTGCTCCTTTTTGACCTCATTCCTCCCTGAATATACACTTATACAAACCATTTTATACATTTAATCATTAAAATACAGCAAACTAACTCAGTATTAGCAAAATACAACTCATTTCGAAACACAGAACTACTGGCTTCCCAACAATCAATCAGAGGGATCCAATGGCCAATCACAGCACACCTACATTAAAACACATATCCAACTCATTACAAGTCATTCTCATCTCATTTTACCCCTAATTATCAGCGATGCTTATTAAAATCAATTTATTATTTTAACTTAATACCTACCTCAGGTCTACCACTCTTTCATACTCCAAAAACCAACCTCCTAGAGGTCTTTCTTCCTTCCTAAAACTTAACAAATTTAAAACTTTACATTTTCAACTTCCAAATTGTTATTATTATTATTACCAAGCTGAAGTCGTTGCCAACGCCGGCCATGGCTCACACTACATTTTAAAGCCATACCACCAGGCTAATCAGAGCTTGTCTGCTATGACAACTGTTTATTCCCCGAAACAAAGCAATTAATTAAATCTTTTTCAATCCCAAACTTATTTCATAACAGCAATTTAAAAATAATTCATCAACTTATACACGCAATCGCCGAAGCGACCGCTTGCGGCGAAAATCTTTATTATTATATTAATGAAATAAATTTATATCTACAAAAATTAAATTTTCCCCCTTAAAATACCATACACCAGGCAGAGTAGCGCATTGTCGCTGCGATACCTGGTCCCCTAGCGCCGCTGGCCTGCTCGCTTCGCTCGCAGCCAGCGGCTTCAAAACTGATTAGCAGCAGCACAAAGGCTGTGAATTAGGTCCACTAAATGGAGCACTTGATTTTATGTGTTTATTTGTTTTCATGTGCCTATCAATATCTCCCAAGTTTGCTGCCAATTCTACTTTACAGTATTTACAAAAACATCGACTGTCATTTCCCTCCATCCTCATAAGCCACTGTTTGTATATATCATTTTTCAGCCACTTAGTTCTGAAGCGCTGGGTATACTGTGGTCTCCCCATTATAGTTAATATTACACCCAGAAATATACACAATAGTAATTACACTAAAAATAATACTGTAGTATTTTCACTATACTGTACTCTGTATATACACATTACTTAACTGAATAAACACTAATTAAACTAATATTAGAACCACAGCTACTTTTACTGTGTACTATAAAATATCACGTTAAGCATCGACCGTGAGTTTGAGATAGATGTACTGTACAATACTGACTGTGGTTGCGTGAGAAACTGCCGTCGCATGCAACTGGGAATCCCCTGGGAGCTGAGAAGAAAATAGAGGATAGGCAGATTCTTTGTACAAGTGGACTAAAACTGAGCCCTGCATGTTGCACTTACTTAGCAATTATGCACGAAAATGAGAACTTCAGGAACTTCCCCTGCTGGAGTGTTGACCGTGACACGTGTCAGGCTGAACTTTGCCTATCATAATTGATTAACTTTATTAAAATTATTACATGGCTTTCAGGATTTACTTATTAGTCATAGGATACAATTTCATGGGAAAATCCGTTAAGCACCAGATTTGGCATTGGTTTTATTGAAATAACACCAGTATTTCGCTATGGCGCTATATGAAAATTTCTGGCACCAGACGAACTTCAGAAACACCAGATCTGGTGCTAAAAACACCAAATGGGCAACCCTGGATGCAAGATTCATAAGGAATATCGCAATAAGAATCATCATCTTAATTGGTAATTTGGGTATAATGATTTGATGACAAGACTTCTTGCTCTCACAAATCGCAAACAAGTGTTTGGAAGGCGACATGTAAATAATGAGTAGGTTATTTGAGTTAATTATACAGGCTTATCGAAAAATAATGCCAACATTTTAAAAAATGATAGCACCGAAACCCTTTATGTTAAACGTGTAATTCTTTCACTGAACGCCAGCTGGTTAAAGTAAGTTTTGTTTTGGAGGGGACGTGACCTTGCTATGCGCACACTAGATGCGCAGTAGCCAAGGTCGGCCGGGGGCGCGCGCGCCAATGACTGCTCCGCCCGACAAACTGCACCTGATTACAAAGCTGTCATTCGATGGTTTAATCAGTTTAAGGAAACAGGGACTGTAGAGAAAAAATCTAGGCCAGGCCGACCACCAACATCAGCATTGAACGCACGCTTCCCCAATGGCTGGATTAATACGTGCAATCATTTCAGGAGTAACTGTCAAGATGGCGGCAGAAATTCGCTCTCGCAGGTGCTCCAAATCCCCATTTTTTCTGCATACACAATGTTTTTAATGTACCTCCAGAAAAAAAATCCAAAGGGGTTAGGTCAGGAATTCATTGGCGCGCGTGCCCCCGGCCGACTTTGGCTACTGCGCATCTAGTCTGCGCATAGCAAGTCACGTCCCCTCCAAAACAAAACTTACTTTAACCAGCTGGCGTTCAGTGAAGAATTACACGTTTAACATAAAGGGTTTCGGTGCTATAATTTTTTGAAATGTTGGCATTATTATTCGATGACCCCGTATTAAGGAAAGCTTTTCAGTCGGTCAACACAAATTGTGCCAAATTGAATTAGATGGGAAACAAGTATTTACATACCCTACAAACTAACACGCTTTAATGTACAATTACCTACTTACATAAAAGCGTGTTAGTTTGTAGGGTATGTAAATACTTGTTACCCGCCTAATGCAATTGGGCACAATTTTTGTTGACCGACTGAAAAGTTTTCTTTAACAGAATTAGGCAACACTGAAAAGTGGCTTTTACCTAGGTATAACCACTATTTGAGTTAGGTCGCATGCCAACTGGAGAATGACTTAATTGCATGCAGCCATAGGCCTATCTGTATTTGTTTTTATAAAATGTGTAGGTTAATCAGAAAGTCAATTACAAAATACTACATTGGTAGGCCTATTTAACTTTAGCGCAACACAACTAATTTAAACCAGCTGCAGTAAAAATGTTTATGATTAGGAAATTCTTCCAATGGAACTTTTTACATTACAGAAACAACCACTCCCCTTGGGAAAAAAGATGGGTAATATCAGGATAGTCAAAAAACCTATGCGAGATTGTCCAAATAACCATTCAGTAATATATGCTCCTCAAGATTCTGGTGGCTATTTTAACACTGGCGTTAGAAACGTATGTAAAATATAAATATACCTAGCCATAAAATACATATTGGGCATATCCCAACAATCACATGAAAAACTTGGAGATTCCATTGATGTAGGTATGAGGGTTTAGGTATATATTTAAAGTTATATGACACCCACTTTAGGTTAGAGCACGCCTCTACAAAATATACTAGGTTAATTGAAGAATAGGAAAGGCACAGCCTAGGGAAACACAATAAAAAGAAACGAAAGAGTAAATTCATGTCGGTCGACTTACAGTACATGCAATAGGGAAAGTGTTATTCACCAACAACTCAAAAGGTTATGTTCAGCTATTGTATTTCACAGCGTGGTAGGGCTACCTTAAGATAAAACGCCCAAATATTACAATAACAAAGTTTTTTTTATCAACTGAAGATATTAAAGCCCATTAAATGGAGAGCCTACCGGTAATAGTGTGTCCAATATCAATACATTCCTACATCAACAAGTAGTTCTAGTAGGGTTTCATTATGGTACAATGTAATGGAAATTCATTACATGTTTTGGAAGTTGTATGTAGTTAAACATAGAACCTATGAACATGCGTCCCCCCAGGGGCTCACATCTAGTGGGACGTGGGTTGGCGACCACGGGGGCCCAGCTGAGTCCGGCATTGCTTCCACTTACTTGTGCCAGGCTCCTCTCAGTCTTCTTTCCTGTCGACCTCACTTGGTCAACTCTTGTTCTCTTCCGACCCCGACGGTATTAGGGTATCCGAGGCCTAGGGAGTCTCTTCCTTTCCCGCCATAATTGGCCCTTGTCTCATCTTTTCTGATACCCTCCTTTTGCGAGGGGTCAGCCTTCTTTTTCTTTTCACGTTATCTCCTGCCTTCTGCTCAAGGCCCTCAAAAAGACAGGGTGTATCTAGCCTCACCACTTCTGGTGCACCCTGCATATTGCTACACCCTCAGGGGCTCACGGCTGGTGAGTTCGGGAGTTGGCGACCCCGAGGGATTCCTGAGTTGGGTCCGGTTTTCCCCTTTTATCCATTACCTCTGGGGCGGACCCTCTCCTCTTTCACCTTTTTACCTGCCTTTCATGGCTGTCCTTCCTTCCAAGTCCCTCAATCCACATTCTTCGAGGGTTGAGGGTATTTCTTTTCCTCCTGTCCTTTATTTGCCTTATTCCTTTTGTTTTCCATTTCTTCTTCTAGTAGGTTATATAAGTTAGTAGTTAGTTTTAGTTATAATTTACATTTCATTTTCATCTTCACGATCACCCAAACCATTAGGGGCAGACAACCTAGAAGTTAGGCCCCTTAAAGCAACAATTATCATCATCATCATATAAACATGCGTGAAATTATTTTGGTGACACAGATTTATTACGTGTTACTCGCTATGAATCTGCAATATTAATACATAATATGTATGCAGAGTTTCAAAGTATTTATAATACAGACTCTACGGTAAACAGAGTCTAGGATTTAAATGTACGCAGTATGTAACTTGGCAGTTGGTAGCCCCGAGGAATCCGTAAATAAGCATAGTTTTGTCTCATAATGGCATGCACTGCTTTTGCAAAATTTGGTGTATATCTATATATTACTACAGTCGGCACAGAAACACAAGTTATCAGACACACGGCCAATTACACGGGACTGATGACCAATCTATCCCAGGCTACTTAAATGAATGATCAACAATAGACTCTGACAAGGGCCAGAGATGACTGCTCCTACTACAAGTCAGGCTTTAAAAGCTCCAGAAGAGTTGCAACCACCCGATGAGATACGTTTCGGCGTCGTTGGTGTGGCGCCACGCCATCTCTGACTAAGGTGAATTTAAAATTTCTCTTAACATGCAAGATTACGGCAACCATATTTAGGGTCAGCCCTGAGCACGTGCATAAAGATTAGGCCTATAACCTCTTCCTGCCCCTCAAGGAATTCCTCGCTGGCAATTGTTATGTTTGCACTGTAGTTAGGGAAAGGATATGCAAATGCACGTCATACTCGACGATTTTATGTTAAAACAAACCCGGACACTATGTGGAGACAGCCTCGTCGCATAATGTTTGGCCTTGTTGGATGCCAATTCTGAAGCCTCGTGCTCGATTCCCGCCTCTGCCAAGAAATTTAATTCTAGTCTGAAGGCTTGAACCGAATCTACTCAGCCTCGAGAGGATAACTGTGTAGCGCGTGCGCCAGATTCTCACCCTCAGTCATCCTAGAAGTCGCTTCCGGTGGTTTCCAACTTCAACTGTTGGCAAATGCTCCGTATTCCCATCTGAACTACAAGTGTCCGCCTCGTTGCGTAGCGGCAACCATTCTTGGATGTCACCGTGGAGGCCCGGGTTCCATTCCCGGCTCTGCCAGGAAATTTAATTCTGGTCTGAGGGCTGGAATGGGGTACACTCAGCCTCGTAAGGCAGAACTGAAAAGAGGCGGGTTTGATTCCTACCTCAGCTATACTGAAAGTGTTTTTCCGTGATTTCCCACTTCTACTCCAGGTAAATGCCGGGATGGTACCTAGCGTAAGGCCAAGGCCGCTACCTACTCAAATCCTCCCTCAATTACAAGAACACACACAAGTACAGGCAAAACAATAACACAGGTTATCAATTAAATTCTATCTATATATATACATACAGTATATAGGGACACAAGTACACGGGGCTACATGACCACGATGTCACAAAGCCCCTAATTAATCAGCACCAACAAAACAGGTAAACACAACCATGGGGCTAATGACGACGACGCCCAAGTCATTAAATGAAGGAACAACAACACGAAAATATGTGAATAAATAGATAAAGACATGTATATTCGGATAGTATATCTGACAGTTCGGAATAATACTCCACGTAGACTTATTTTAATCCAAACAATGTAAGAGACAGGCTTGCCGAGCGTGACCGCAGTTCAGCGACTTGGTTGCTCGTGACTGAGACAGACACGGATCGGAATGTCTCACGCTGTTCTAAGAAATCCTAAAATCAGCTTTGAAGTAGCGAATTACGCAAAGCTGCTGTATTCGAGGCTATAGTCTTGTGCAACATTCAGTTAGTGTACCTCCAGAAACTGGACGATAATTTCTGACTTCGTAATTCTATTGACTTTTCCTGGATGAAATTTCTGACGAATATGTATTTTTATGGAGGTTCAAGACATGTTCCATACGAGATCTAGGAAACTACAGTATGCTCGTCTGTGTATATTTCTTTCCGTGTCGTTCAATGTGAGGGAACTTCTCAAACGTTAACTTCCCAATCACGCTCAAACAATGCATACTGTATGTGTTCCTTAGACCACAAGAAAAACAATATATTCAGTAAGGCATATATAGCCTATTTTCTTTTAAATTCATGGCCATACGTACTTGCATCCCTTTTCCTTAACATGCAGCATCATTTCGTAGAATTACGGTAGATCGTGTACAGAAAGCGCACTGACGCAAGTAATACTCACCTGTATGGCCCATGGTTGTATTGGGTAGGCAATACAATAGGGCAGACGGAGCAAGGGCAAGTCCAAGCTCGAGTAACATGTTGTAGTGATAACCAGGTAAACAGAAGAATGTATTTGGTAAAGATAAAGGTAAAGTGCAAGGAAGTTAGGGAACAAGTCACAGTACAATAATTTTCTACTGAAATATGTTACAATTTATTTTGAAGGTAATACAAGAACGAAGAGAATAATAGTAGGCGCTGATGCGAGCGTCAGAAAACGGAACGCGTAGAGGGTCGAGGAGGAGTGTGCCGTACGGAGAGGTGATGAAAGGGGGACGACTGTTCAAACGTAAAGGACGAAAATCTAAGATATAGAGACAGACAAATCGCCACCGTCTAACATGTTTTATTTTTGTTCAGGGCGAATCATGGGAAGTTGGTTTTCAACGAGGAAACAAAGTAGGGAAAACCGGGAAAGCCAAGCGAAGACGACTGTGGCTGGTGGAAGAACAAAAGTGGTGGAGAATGTCCTGAAAAACCGAAAGGGGTAAGAAGACCCTACAAGGAGAGACTGACAACCGCCACTGCCATACGTGATGGTTTTTTTTCCATAAATATATATATATTGTAGTTAGGAACACTCTCAAAGGACATGACGTCGTGACCCCAACACGTCACGGTGGAAATTTCTGGAGTCGAAACATGCGGGAAACTGACTAGGTGATGTGGAAGCAATCCACCAATGAAGTACAGCTAATGCCATGACGTAGTCAGGCAAGCTAGATTCCTGCGTCACGTTGCAGGTTTCAGTAGACAGACACCAAACAGACAGGAAGGTCCAAAACACTCTTAACGAAATACCTCAAATACATTCCAAATTATAGCAGCTTTACAATTTAAGTAAGCTAAGTAATAAATATTTTATGGAAAACAAAGTAGTGAGTTGTCTAATATGTGTCCTACCAACCTATCTCTTCTCTTCTATTAGCAGTCGCCGGAAACATCTCTTCCACTCGTCTTAATACCTCTTCATTTGTTGCTCCTTCTACCCATCTGATCTTTAAAATTCTCCTATAACAACACATTTCAAATGCTTCTATTATCCTCTTTTCTACAGCGCCAACAGTCGAAGTTTCACTTCCATAAAGTGCCACGCTGCAGACAAAGGCTTTCAATCTGACTTATCGATTTTAATATTTAATATTTTTAAGATGTCGGTTGCATAAAAATCAGTTCAATATTCTTCTACTAACACTAAAGTTGAATCTTATACAAAACTCCTCGTTTACTAAGTTAAGTTTTAATTACACCTGGCACCTACTACCGCTCCTAACGTCAAACATTAGAAGGTCTCCAACGTCGCGCTGAACGACTAATGAACAACAACAGCTGTCAGCCATCCCTCCCGTCAATTGCCTCCTTACGTAAACAAACATGAAGATGATGATAATTCTTGTTTTAAGGGGCCTAACATCTAGGTTATCGGCCCGTTATGAAATGAAATGGTATGAAATGAAAGGATGAATATAAAAACAGCCCACTGCCAGGCATGAAACGAACATGGTTTATATAAAACAAACAGTGAACCCCAACAATTATACCTTATTTAGATAAAAAATATTAAAAAGGGGGATGGTAAAGAACAATAAAGCAAATGAGGAATAGTGAACAATAAAATATATGAACGTAATAAAAACATAAAACTGACTAAAACTGAATTAAAAGTCTTAAACTATATTCAAACTTGAAGAAATATCCACTCTCCCTCATGAACCGGATGTCGGGGGCTGCTGACGTGTAAACAAACAGACGTCACATTTTTACTTAAATCTCAAGTATGTTGCTGTACACAGCCACTTGGATCCTCGACTAGTAGTAGTATGTTGGTGTTACGTCCCTTTCAACTACTGTGGCTTTTAGAGACGCTCCTCGACTAGTAAGTCAGATACTGTGTATATACTAGACACAGCCACTTGGATCCTCGTCTAGAAGTCTTATGTCTATACTGTGTGTATGACATAGTCACCTGGTCCCTTCGCTAATTAATCGCAATGCTCTCCCTCGCTCATGCACAATTCACAGCTATTGCTCACTTGGCTGTAAATGCAAGGCTCGCCATGTGTAGAACAGGTTTCCTTAAGCCACACATCATCGTGTTGTCACAAGAAATTTGCATGTTGTTAAAAGTTTCAGTGTTATACACACGCAGGGGACAACTCTCACTTTCTTACTGTACTTTAGTCTTCAAATGAGTAATTCGTCTCTCCTCTGACAGTTGACGCAATGTGCCCTTTTCTACACTGGTGTGAGACCTCACTTACTCATTAAATTGATCAATCTGGCACATATCAGACAAAGTGATGCAGAGGAGGGTTGTAAAGGGACGTTAATTTGAGGCCGTAACATTATTATTATTATTATTTCAATTTATACAGATCGGATTGATAGGTAAGTTTTCATTCTCCGTGTATTTATACCTCATCCACGGAATCTGTGAAGTAGGTTTGCGCATGACGTCACACGGAGGAAGTGAAAAGTGAATGCGATGGCTGGAGCTTGGCAGCCCGGCAATTGCGAGAGTTGGTTGAAGCCAAGGTCGCGCCACCCTCCTGCGCCAATTATTCAGTGGCAATCGCGCCTCATTGAACCAGTCAGCCGAGTCACTCCGCAGACTACGTGTGCTTGGACGGATTATCGGTGTGTTTGTAAATGGTTCTACAGTCTGAGTTATTTTGGTGTCTACGCTAAAGTGTGTAACCTACATGTAATTGTAGCTTGGATTGGGAAGGAGAAAGCCATGGTCCTACGTTATGCATCATCTTGGCATTTGCTGGAGCAGAAGTGGGAAACTACGAAAAACTACTTCCAAGGTAACTCATCTGAGGTATCACTCGAATCCCTCTCTTCTCGGCTGTCTTCGTGAGACTAAGTGCAAACCGTTCCAACCTTCATAGTAGAAATTAAATCCTCCATGGGCGAGCCGGATATCATCTGGACTGTCAATGAGAGCTACTAGGTACTATACATCAAGGTGGTATCACTTATCAAGGAGCCTTATATCCCAAAAAGTGAAGGCTTTCAATTCACATGCATGAATTCCTATCCTTTCTCTATCTGGAATTTACAGTATAGTGTTTGAGAAATATAGTTGGTGCCTCAACTTCATATTTCATCGGCGTCACTTGCTTTAGCTGAAAAAGAATGAATAAAGGAAATAGTTAAGTTGTTTTTGTTTATTCATTTGACGGTTTAGACTTCGTGGCCATTCATCCCCGTGTACTTGGGTGTGGATATACTGTATATAAAATGTATATGATAATCTGTGTTGCTGAGGTTCCTGCAGTAGTGTGTGTATTTGTAATTCATTGAGGGTTGAGAAGGAGGCGGCCATAGCCTTAAGTTTGGGACCATCCCGGCATTTGCCTGGAGTAGAAGTGGGATAATACGGAAAATACACTTTCAGGATAGATGAGGTGCGAATCGAACCCATCTCTTCTGAGTTTTGCCTCACAAGGTTGAGTGTACCCCGTTCCAGCCTTCAGACAAGAATAGAATTCCTTGGCGGATCCAGGAATCGATCCCGGACCTCCAGGGCAACAGTCAAGAATGCTAACCACTACACCACGAGGTGGACCCAATAAATTTACAGATGGGCTGTACCACAATGTTGTGACGAGTGAAAGCTGCTGCCACGTTCTCATGATAGTGTTTCTTTTAACATTCAAACTTGGAATTAAGGATTACAAGTTTAACGAATAAAATTAATATTGTTAGCAAGATGTTCACTTGAGAACACGTAGCCTACTTCCTCTAAAATGTATACGTATAGTTATAACTCTTTGTTCTAATCAAGCAGTTTAATTGAATATTCTTCTGATGAACGTTAAGTGTTTTATCCTATAGGCTATAAGATACCCCATTTTTATATTTCGTTTTAATTCCGCTTTTTCATCCAGAGGAATTCATTGAAACATTAGAAAAGTACGTTCATTCACGATCTTGAATGTATGGAATCGATTATCTTGCGCCTTCTGCAGAGAAAGCATCTTATGCGAGACTATACAGTATATTTGCTGCGTTTCGTATTTGTAACTGCAATAAATTGTGGATTGTCTTATATAGTCAAGATGGCGGTTGCATGCTAAATGTAGTGTGATAGTTTTAATTCTGATGCAAACAACGTTTCGTGTTAATTGCGCAATTAGATCGTGAGTTATTGAATTTGGATTTATAATAGTATGCTTAGCCACCATCTTGAATATATGGCGAGAACGTTCTTCTGCCTTCGGCATACAAAACCCATTTGCAGTCCTATTTTAATACTAATTTGAGATATTGTATCTCAAAAATATATGGAGTTATTTGTTTGAATATTACATTATTTTAACATGGCCACTACACGCTATATGCAGTGCGATGTTCCTATGAACAATGGAAGCAATGTGATTTGTTTTATTTTATTTTATTTATGTCTTTTGCAGTGGCGAAGTTAGGGCTCGTGGCCCTCTCTTACACTTAACCACATAGTTATAATAAAATCCACAAATACTACCATTGAATAAGATACGTAAACCAGAAATTAAGTTAGAATAATACAGGACATAGAAAATAAAGATAGCAATGCACATCAAACAAAGAAACATATAAAACAGTTACGTGAAACTCCTCTTTTTCTAAATATCGCGTTGTAATAGTTCAAATAGGTCGCTCAACCTCCATCTTGAATGCATGGCGAGTCTGTTCGTTTGCCTTGGCAATAAGGCCACATATACGGTCCTACCCCGTCACTAATTTTCATTACTGTGGCTCATAAGTATTGAGAGTTATTTATATTTATCGAGATGGTGGCAGCACATAATAGTCATAACGTTGGCAACCGAGGGACCTTATATAAAACTACCTGAATGCCAAGTACTGTGACCATTGATTCATTGAATCATTAGTTATGGAATATAAGGCTTGCATCTTTCGCACGGCTGCCATCTTGAAATAATATGACTGATGACCTTGTAGTTTGGGCGCCAGACGCTCCCCACATGAGGGTATGTTAATCCGAAAGTTTGTAGAGATCTCATTATTGTCCCGTGGCGCATCTCGTTAAATCGTGCACCATCACCGAGAGTGCAGCTGCAGAAAGTCCGGATAACGCAGGTTCGAATCCAGGCGCTGATAGGGGATATCCTGAGTGTGTTCTTTCTTCGGGTTTGTCAACACCTCCTCAAGGCAAATTCCGGGATAGTACCTTACTTTAAGTCCCGGGGCACCTACCTCATCCATGTCCTAAATACAGATACAGTTACAATTACAAATACAGTTACAATCACTACTACAGTATTCACATACATAAATACTTGGGTACATGTTATCAGACAAGTTCAACACACACTCAATTGCACGGGGATGATGACCAAGACGTCCCAAGACCCAGAAATGAATTAACAACAGCTTTGATGATTAGTCGTAATTTGATTTAAGCTTTGAATATTTGAATGGTCGCCACTTTTTCGTCAAGATGGTGGCGATGTAAAACAAGACACTAAGATGTCCTCTTCTATTACTACCTCTGTACCCAAGTTGGTTCCATTCGGTTTCATTGTGTTTGAATTGAGTGGAGGGGGACAGACATACACACATAGTTTATCATCTAGGCTTACACACTGTGCCCGTTGACCCAGGGACGCTGTGGGGTGTGTCAGAAAGAGAGAGACGGCAGACGGGGCTAGTGTGCTGTAGTGTCGGTTAAGAGTAACAGTATCAATTGCACTGACCGATTTGAACTCTAAAAATAGGTAAATTTAAGGTACCATCATTTCGTCCTAAGGTTCATTACTATTTAGGTTCATTGACTCGACTTTTGACGGTGTTGGACGCAATTAATCACCCTATGTTAGGAATGATAGTGTTTGATGAATGAATTTTCAATACAGCTTCAAGTGGAAAGTCTGACAAACAGGAACACAATTAATTGTTCTTAAACTTAGGTTCTGCCAAACAGTGGAATGAATCGCCGGGCGACTGGATGAAGGCGAGAAAATTATTTTCTATTCAGGCTCTCTTACAATGTAATTAGATGAAACCCGTCAGTCCTTAACGGTCAATGGTAAATTATGTCCTCTTTACTGTAGACCATTATTTTCTAGTAGTGAGGCAGGGGAGATCCTCTTCCTCGAGGGATGATCAAAAAGTATCCACGTGGCGCTTGGCGATATCTCCTGAGGTGTCAAACAACTCGGGAGTACGTCCCCTTTTCCGTCGACCATTTTTTCAAATTTTGCCAAAGGGCCCTAACTACACATTTTGAACATTTCTCTAATTATTGGTTCACGAGATATCACTAAGTACCGTCTACAGACATTATAACCACACAGGTTAATGGAATAGAATCCCCCCGTCTCACTACTGGCACTATCCATGGTAATGGTTGTGCACAGCCACCCGCGGTATAGAAAATAACTTACGGTGATTGAATAAGTACTTTTAAACACAGCTACGATGGATGTCCAGATTGTTGGGGTCTAGGATTCTGACTGTCCCTCTACTTTCTTTACTAATTTAAATATACGGTTGCACATTTATTTTCATAAAAAGATATTCTGCAAGTCTACAGACCATAGCTTTTTTCAGAGTGTTTACTGTAACCGTCCCATAGTTACAAGGGATCGAACCCTCACTTTTGAGACTCATGAGTTCCATAATCATGCGTATATTTTATTTGTTGCTTTTATATGTTGAAAATTATTTATTGGAGTGTATTATGTCATGTGATTGATTCTCATCCAATTTGTTAAGGTATAAGATATTGTTTATTGCAGGATCCGAAGTCGGTTTAGAATCAACTATTTTCTTAACATTGTATGAATATTTATTGGAGTGTCTGGATAAGTGCACAGAACCAGGAAGTGTGTCTTGCGAGCGACGGGTTTTATCCAAGCAGGCCGTGTGCAAGGATGAGTCATGCTGCAAGTTGGGAGGAGTAGGTTTGGCATCTATTTACAAGAGGTGTGTCTCAGTTAAATTAGAAAGGAATTATACAGTGTCCTCATTGGTTGGATGCATTGTTTTTATTGGCTGTACCCGTGATTTATGGTGTGTAGACCAGGGGGTTGGAGGGGATGTGACTGATATGTATAGTTGTCGAGGCTGGGAAGATGATTCTATTTTTTGTGTCCTGAAGGACTAGGTATTCTATTTCGTGGCTCCTGAGGGATTAGTTGATCATTTCCGTGACTCCGTTTTGAGGAGTGGTTGTAGGATCGACCTGGGGGCGGCATAAAGTCAGTTGTTAGGTATTTGGACTTATAATCGAAGAGGTCAAGTTTAGCTATGCTTGCCCAAAGGTAATACCAAAGGAAGGTATTACAAGACGATCGCAATATTGTGTTAAGTATTCTATACGGAGTTGCAGGTTGGATTATTCTCACGGGAATAATTCGCCTAGTTTCAAATAAGTCGCCAAGACTTCCTTTCTCGAAAAGCATGACGTATTGAGGACTTAAGTCTGTTTACTGAAGTTTGTTAATCTACGAATACTGGTAAATTATGCCAGGTATTGTTCAATTCAGGTGCGAACTAGTTGTGATAATCCACCAAACGGATTCAGAGCACTATTATTCAGTCAGATCCACGAACCAGTATAAGTCGATGGATTCTGAAGATCAGCAATCTACAGTAATTAGCATTTGTAATAGAAAATCATAGGTGTGAAACAATTAGTAACTGCGATACAAGTAACTAGGACAGATTCTCTGGGAGCATTAATCCCAGAATCAGAAGAGTTAGTCTTCACATCTGAGACCAGCATCTGTAAGTACCAGTCATCATCTTCTTCCAAGGGTTCATCAATGTATGTCATAAGTGTGACTGTGTATATATGATAGAGAGTGTTAGGGTAGTCTGTATCGACGAGAATCCTACTAAGTGTATATATTTTGTCTGGTATCAGATTACATGTCAATTTTTACCAGATCTCCAGTGTTTTTATTTTATGCGGTCACCGGTGTAGTTGGGTGTGAATGTTTATTGCTGTTGTTAGTATTGTACAGGTGTTTAACCCCCACGCACCCCGATATATAGTTATTGAGTAGAGGGAACGTTACAATTAGTCGCCCAAGTGGGACTGAAACGCGACATTACCGAGTCAATCAATTCAGCCGTTCTCCCAAGCGAAAGAGAACAAAACTCAGACTAGTGTTATAAATATGTAGACAGGGTTGCCACTGTAATGGTTAGCTAATATCTGTGTTTAAGGATGGTGTCAAAATGAAGTTCAACAGCTTCGGATGGAATTTTACTTGGTGTCTTGTAGGCAGAAATTGAAGAAGTGTTCATGAAATTCTCCAATCAGGTGCAATTCTATGTAAATGTTCTTCAGTTAGTCAACACGAATGGAGGACCCCAATCATCCTGGGAGGCTAATGTAAATACATTCTACACCAGCCATGTCAAACGGATAAACACATTTAGGTAACTTCGAGCAACGTGCTGCTACTGCGAGCATCGACCTAGCCCTCCTACAACGTACGCGAGAATTATTCGCCTCAGCAGCTGTCCACTAGATTAATACAAGTACCACCGCAAGTAACCACGTAAACCTTTTACAAAAATTACCATTTTAAAAATGATACGGTAACGTATTTGTGTTCTAAATAAATACATATGACCTATAATTGTAACACCGTAAACAGAGATCTGTGTACAAACTTACAGGAATTAAAGTTATGCTTCTGAAAAAGAAAACAGAATGTGTCATATTCCTACATTATTATTATTATTGTTATTGTTGTTGTTATTGACCTGCATATTTCTTTGTAAGAAGGGCATTCCATGATATACCACCAGGTTGTTATTACCCCGCGGCGTATATAAGGTAATGAGACTGTGGGTGTCGTCGCGCCGGCTACACTTGTCTCATGAGGTGGATGGTAGTCGTCCTTTGATACGCGTGGTTCACTAAGCCCAATCGAAGTGTTAGAGATAACTAGGAACCCACCTGAAAATATATCGGAAAATGAAATAAGTACCCACTACATTCCGCGTGCGAAAGCATCCCTGAACAACTGCAAAATATACTGAATAATCCAAGACTTCATAATATACAAGTAACTTCTACATCTTACCGCTGTCACGTACTTCTAGAATCAGACATGATTAATACAAAGTGTGTATTTTCTCTATGAGACAGTCATGCTAGTCTTAATTTCATCGCCCAACTTAAGTACACGCGAAATATCATTTCCATGCGAATCAGCCTGCAGTATTAGATTTAGTAGTTGGATACTCGGATTAGAGCAAACGGAGGTCGGGAACTAGTGATAATCTGTGCAATGTAAATGCGTGAGTGCAGTGTCAGAAAGGAACCGAGTGTGACGTAGGGATGCCACAATTTCCACAATGTGTGGTCACATAATCGCCATGGGCACTTGCAAAATGACTTCTTTGGGAGGATTTCAATCCGAAAGGATAAATATGTAATCATACAAATCTATTGTTGTATTCATTTTAGGGGTTTGGGTATCTCATTCATCAGACCAACATATTTGGGTGTGTTTTGAATTTGTCTGATAACCCGTGTTTCTGTCGAGACTGAGGTAGTGTGTGTAACTCTAATTATCAGCATCTAGGATTGGTGTAAGTACGCTGGGACTTGAAATATGGTAGAAATCCAGCACTTTTCAGGAGAATGTGAAATATCCGGAAAAAGCCACATTCAGGATGGTCAATGTCAGCGTCTGGATTCGAACCTTCAATCTCTACACTTCTAGCTCCCCCTCCCAGTGAAGGTGTGAAATTTAACGCACATGGATATGTGGGGGTGATGAACATCTTCACTCATTTTCATAATACCAATAGATATGAAGCAATTAGGCTTAAATGTAAGCTTACGGGATCATGTTTTACCGCCTGTATGCGTGTGAATGTTCCAGCGTGTATGTGACAGCTATAAATCGAATTTCATGTTGGTAACGTGAATGAGAGGATGAAATACATCTGACCATTTCTCAAGGAAGCAAATGAGTAAATTTCTCGTTGGTACTCATGCTCTCAGGAGAGGAAATATTGCAGCCACGGGGTCCTTTCTCCTAACAATACTGACTTTAGTGCTTTTCAGTCGGCGCATGTTGACCTACTGAAAAGCACTAAACTCTTGTTTACTAAGGCAACACTGAAAATATGGCTTCAAACACCACAATACTGACTTTCATATGCAGCAGATACGTCAATGTTTCTTTAGAATCAGTCGTCATCACTGTACACCGCAATATTGTTATCTGAGTAAGCAACGAGTTCCGTATGCGGGCGAGTCCATGTGCTGCAGCTATGTTAAGAGTGGAGTAACGTTCACTTCTCTCGTTGTTACAGAAATGTTCAGATCAACTCCTACTGTAACTGTAGCAGTATTGCACGTTGCGTCACCCAGGAGCACAGCAACAGTGACCCACCCCACTACCTTCCTACACCTCCTTACCCCTCTCCGCTTTCGGGTTCGCGCATGTTTGCACCATCAGGTACTATTTGCTGTCTACTCCTCAGTAAATACAGTATTATTGCTACGTAGGCGTGAATTGAAATTAGCAAAGATGTAAGTATTTCGGTAGCCATTTGTAATAAAATATTGCGTTGCCTGTCTTGCACCACAGTGCTATAAAAGAGATGGTTTTTATTTATCGCTGTTGTCTATGTCTATTACTGCGCGTTGGCACATGTACAGTACTATGCTACATCATACAGTAATTTGAGGTTGGGGTTAGCAAGATTGCGTCTGTCCACTCCCCTTCACGCACCCGACATTCTCACGAGTTGAGTGTGCCTCGTTACAAACCTCAGACCATAATTAAATTTCTCGGCAAAGCCGGGAATCGAACCAAGGATATTTTGAATCGGAGTCTCAATATGTAACCTGAGACCACAGATGTTAATTCATTTTAGTGGCTTGGAACATCTTGGTCATCAGCCCCGTGTATTTGGGGGGGGGGGGGGTTGAAGTTTAATAACCTCTATTTAAGTGAGACCGAGGAAGGTGGCTATATAACGCTGATGTTTCAGTTGTTCCAAAACTTCTACTGTTATATATTAAATTATTTCAACTTAATTAGTTTGACAGAAATACTGTAGATTCTTATATCATGGTTCGTTCACTAATGATTAGTGACCATTTTGTTTCCAGTTACAAGTACGTTTGTAGTTCGTACCTTATTAGCCTATTTTAATTTATGGAAAAATAGGCTTATGAGATCACCTTTTGTCCGTGTGTGTCCCCCCCTTAATAACATATAAAAGGTTAGAGCGATATCATTGAAAATCGGTAAGGACATAGCACCACTGTATACTGTCCGACCCCGACCATGCCCATCAAATTTTAATACGTCTCACCAATCTAACATGGCAATTGTGCGAAATATTTCACCGGTATTCTATATCTCCGTAACTATTACTGATATCATCCTGAAATTTTTCACAGCGATAGAAAGTACTCAGCTAAGTTCAGCGTTGTGATGTTCAGAAACGTGGTAAGTAAAAAACTAACATGGTGGCCAAGCGAAGTTAAAATATATATATATATTTTTATACATCGAGTTGAGTCTCTATGGACTGCGTGGTAACAACCAACTTCACTTTAGTGTCTAGGTCTTGCTCTTGTTCCGGCTTTGACTTCCTGCCAGTATCTTCTGACACAAGCGACCAGTGCCTGTTTATGTTCCTCGGACAAAGGTCCTCTCCGTCTTCCGGAAGTTGATGCCATTTTAAAACCTTGGTAGTTGTTCACCAATCTTCTAAATGTGTTCCTGTCACGAATTTCTCTGTCTAGAATACCAATTTGCCTGAGATCTTTTTCGCATTCCTCGAACCATCTCGGCCTTGTTGCCTTAGACTTGATGAAACTCCATATTCTTTTGGTTAATCGATCATCAGTCATCCTCAAAAGGTGACCGTAAAATAGTAGCCGTCTCCTCTTAATTGATGTTGTGATAGGGTCTATGTTGTTGTACAAGTCCTCATTTGCTCTCATTCGCCACTGTCCATCAACCCATCTACTACCTTGAATTTTTCTTAATATCCTACGCTCTCTTTTTTCCAGTTGGTCGGCTTGACCTTTAGTGTTCATGGTTAATGTTTCGGACGCATATAATCCCTCAGGTTTTACAACTGAGGTATAGTGTCGGAACTTGGCCCCTATACTCATAGACTTTTTGTTATAGATATTTTTTGTAATGTGGTATGCCTGGTCTAACTTCCTCATCCTGACATTAATTGCTTCGTCTTCTAATCCATTCTGCTGGATGACTTCACCAAGATAACGGAAATTTGTGACTCGACTGATTTTTCCAAGGTTAGTGATAATCCATTCAGGTCCATCGCAGATGTTTGTCATATATTTTGTCTTCTGAATAGAAATCTGGAGTCCTACCTTTTCAGCAATTTCTGACAGCCTATTGATCTTGTTGACTGCTGAATCTATGTCGTTAGCAAAAATGGCCAGGTCATCCGCAAAGGCCAGACAGTAAACGTATATCCCTTTGTGCTTAGGACCAAGTCGGAACCGATCTTCATTTCTTTCTTCTTGGTCTAACATCTTCCTCCATTCTCGAATGACTTTTTCCAAAACACAGTTGAAGAGGAGTGGAGACAGTCCGTCTCCCTGTCTGACGCCCGTTCTAATTGTAAACGGTTCTGATATCTCTCCCATAAATTTGACTTTCGACACTGTGTTGGTTAGAGTTTGTTTGATCAAATTTCTAGATGTATCATCCACTCCAAACTCTTCTAAAATATTCATTAATGACTCCCGGTCGATGGAGTCATACGCTTTCTGAAAGTCAACAAACACGACCACGTAACTATATCCTCCTGTCTTCTTGTACCTGATGATGTTCTTCAGGTTAATGATCTGTTCCGGGCATGAACGACCCTTTCTGAAGCCAGCCTGGTATTCCCCGATCTGTTGGTCAAGATGCGCTTCTATTCTGTTCTGAACTGCTTTGGAGAAAATCTTATACGGAACAGATACTAATGAGATGCCTCTATAGTTGTTGACATTCTTTTTATCACCTTTTTTGTGTAGAGGATGGATTAGTGCTGACAGCCATTCAATTGGTAACATCCCAGTTCTCCATATCTCTTCAAAAGGTTTGACTAGTACATCTAGAGTTTCATCATTCGCCAGCTTCAGTAGTTCCGCCACTATTGAATCTTCACCAGCTGCTTTATTATTCTTTAAACTGTTGATAATTTGTTTGATCTCCTCTTTACACGGTGGGGATGAGTTGAGTAGTTTGTGGATCGGATCGCACACAGTGAATCGTTCTTTCGGTTCATCACAATTAAGCAATTTTTCAAAGTAACGAGACATGATCGTACAGTTTTCTTTGTTGGTCAGGCCCAGCTTCCCATTTTCATCTCTAAAACAGAGGCTGGGGGCTTGATACCCTTTCAAATTGGACTTGAACGTTTGATAGAAGTCTCTGGTATTGTTTTTCCGGAAATCCTGATCGATCTCTTCTAACTGCTGCTTCTCATATAATCGCTTGGCCCTTCGGAAAGTTCTGGCTTCTTCTTTTCGAGCTTCACGGAACACATCGAAATCTTCAGGTCTTCGGGTCGAGTTCCACTTTTTCCAGGCATTTGTTCTTTGAGTCAGCACTTCATCACAATCCTTATTCCACCATCTATGCTGTCTCTTCTTAGCTGTCAGGATTGTAGTACTAGCTGCTTGTTGGATCTTGGAGGCAATGTCCGTCCATTTATGAGATTCAAAAGTCAGTTGCTGGTGGTATTGTTCTAATACATTTTGATCGATTTTCAACTTTTCAAGGTCATATTTACGAATCTTATTTCCTTGTTTCTGGGTCTTATTGAGAGGAATGAAATTTATTTTGATCTTAGAGAGGTAATGATCTGAATCGAACTGGACACCTCTCTGCACTATAACACTCATTATTTCCTTAATCGCTCTCCTAGAGATTGCGACATGATCGATCTGTTTCTCTCCACACACATTGCCCGGTGATCGCCAAGTCTTTTGTTTGCTTGGTTTGTGTTTGTAGAACGTTGACATTATCTGAAGATTGAAGGTGCGACACAGATTGACGAGTCTTATACCATTTCTGTTCGTCATCTTGTGAGCAGGATAGGCTCCGATTGTTGATCTGAATTGCGGTTCTGTTCCCAGCTGAGCGTTAAAGTCACCTAGTAAGATCTTGATGTTCTTTGATGGTATTTTCTCCAACTGTTCTTCAAGGAGGTCCCAAAACTGTTCAACTTTCTCAGGATTACGTCTGTTGTCCTCATTGATCGATGCATGAGCATTGATCAGCGTGTATCCTTTGTTACCGCAGCTGAGAGAATAGAAAGTCTCTCAGAAGTTAAAATATATAAATTACATTTTCTCGAGATTTAATACACCGAACGCAGTGAAACTTGGTAGGATAAATGTTTATACAAGATTTAATCTACTGGTATCTGATTCAATTCAATTTTTCTCATAACAACAAGATGGAAGCTGTGCGAAATATAAATCCTTTATTTTCATTTTTTGTTTCCTAATCGTGCAATTGCAATGAACCCTTGGATAAAAAAAACCTATGTAATATTCTTCATCCAATGGTACATAACTGTATAGAACGATCCAACATGACGATCATCTGAAATATTTCGATGGTTTTCAATATCTCCGAATCTATTACATCAATCAAACTGAAATTCTGTATGTTGATAGAGACTATTAACATATAAGTTCACATGGGTTTTCAATAACCTGCTGAACACAAATCCAACATGGCGGCGATGCGAAGTTTAAATATTTATATAGATATTTCTTGGAAGATCCTTGTAATCGGCAGGAGAATATTAATGGAAATGACCAGTGGGATGTATGAAAATAGGCTATTTAGTTCTTCACGGAACTACTTGTTTGATGTTTTTCTATAAGCCAGATGCTGCGCACGACATTCTCCCACTCTACAAAAACATACATCAGCCTGCCAGCAACTCATCTAAACTAATTGTGCACGCACCTCACTCACTGTTGCCAACAGTAAAATGTTAGTACAGCCAGATTGAGAGTGATAAAATACCAAAAATAAACTTCAAAATATCTACCAGTATTTATTTTTTATAATACACAATAAAAATCACGAACAGCTACGTATATTATGAGGAATAAACTACTGTACACTATATCATATTATCTAACTCACCTATACGGGGAGGAGAAGTTCACGCAAAGTTCATGTCATCTTATTCACATATTTAAGAATGTTTTCATTCCTTGCATTTTTTGTTCTTTGCATCAAGAAAACGAGAAGTTTATTTCGAATATTTATATGACTTCTTCAATAACACACGCTGCTTTTTAAAATCACGTGTCTTTAACCCTTCTGATGCCAAGCTTAGTGGAGATGCATGGTTCTGATAAAAATGATCTCCTACCTACATTTTTAAGATGAAATGTTGATTTTTTTCCGTAGCAGGTAAATATATTAGATACTAATTAATACGCTGTTTCATTTGTTTCATTAACTATCAAAGTTTTTCTTTTTAAATTTAAATTGTGTATTTTAATACATTTTGACAACCTACACAATGAAAATATACTTGTTAAAAATACCTCATTTCATCTTCGTTCATCGCCACGTGCCTTATATAGCTGCGTGCAAAAACCCATGACTTCAAAATATAACACCTACGGGAAGTCAGTTGACTGCAACATGTTCAAAGAATATTTATTATGAATTCAATTATTCACGGAAATTAAACACATCAATATATCCAGAGAGAGAATGATTCCCGCGTTGGTTTGGGTACAACAGTGATAACACTACGTGGCTGGAAATAATAATAATAATTATTGTTATTATTTTCCGTGGCTTAGGCGGCAGCACGCCGGCCTTTCACCGCTGGGTCCGTGGTTCAAATCCCGGTCACTCCATGTGAGATCTGTGCTGGACAAAACGGAGGCAGACAGATTGTTTCCGGGTACTCCGGTTTCCCCTGTCAAAATTTCATTCCAGCAACACTCTCCACTGTCATTTCATTTCATCAGTCATTCATTTAATCATTGCCCCAGAGGAGTGCGTCAGGCCTCGGCAGCCGGCACAGTTCATATCCTCGCCGCTAGATGGGGGTTCATTCATTCCATTCCTGATCCGGTTGGAGACTGGAAGCAGGCTGTGAATTTTCATTATTATTATTGTATTTGAATTGTAGCCAAATGGCCATAGCGGGGTAGTTTAATTGAAGTTCAATTTCAAGTAGTTCCAACTTTTGCTAACAGAGATGCCACTCCCACTGACACCTAGCGGCGAACGTTGGAACTTGATAGAGCGCTTCTATCAAAATAACCTACATATGTAGTTACACACTACCAATTGTAGTTGTAGGTTCTTTTGCATGCCATAAATCTCTGACATGGGCCCACCGGCTTTACTTCCCCTCCGAAGGAAGGCATACTAAAGGAGTTTAACGCTCATAACAATCCGGCGACTGCGGCTGGGTTTGAACCTGCAAACTTGGGCATAGCAGTTCAGCATGCTACTGGCTACGCCACCGAACCTGTCTAATAATAATAATAATAATAATAATAATAATAATATTAACGTTGTTTAAAATACGGGGCCCGTGGCATTTTTTACAAAATTTCCCTCGACCGATATAACCGTCCCCTGGTACTATAAGGGTTAAACGCAGAATATTTGACTTTTTTTGTCTTTCCTCCTGCTTGCTACACATTTTAGGAATTTACCAAAAACAGGATGTAATCGTAGTAAATTCCTGGTATTGTCCACCGTGGAATTGTTTGAGGTACAGTCGCTTCTCTGTCTGAGCATTTAGAATGTTTGGCTGAACCTTTGTATTTATCTCGGAAGACCCAATGTACCCTCAGTTTAATTTTTGTCTGTTTGCTATCGGGTTGGCGTCAAAACTACTGGAGTCCACCTCGTTGCGTAGTGGCTAGCACTCTTGGCTGTCACCGCGGAGGCCCGGGTTTGATTCTCGGCTCTGCCAAGAAATTTAATTCTAATAATAATTATAACGTTATTGGTTTTACGTTCCTTTTAACTACTCTGGCTTTTAGAGACGCCGGGGTGCCAGAATTTTGCCCCGAAGGGGATCCATAACGTGTCAGTAAATCTACTGACACGGCTCCCTCACATTTGCACACCCTCAAATGCCAGCTGGCTGCGCCAGGATACGAACCTGCAACCTTGGGCCCAGCAAGCGAGAACGTAAATTTAATTCTGGTCTGAGGTTTGGAACGGGATACACTCAGCCTCGTGAGGCAAAAATGAGAAGAGGCCGGTTCGATTCCCACCTCAGCCATCCTGGAAATGGTTTTCCGTGGTTTCCCACTTCTACTCCAGGCGAATGCCAGAAAGATTCCAAAATTAATTAAGGCCACGGCTGTCTCCTTCCTAATCCCCATCTGAATTAGGGTAAAGTCAAGTTACTCCATGGTATCAAGTAACACCGTGATAAAGCGTATTTCCTCAATCACTACGTAAGTTCAATTCCGAAAGTTCTACGTTTTTACCAACAGATGGCAGTAGAAACCAGGAATCCAGGAAGCCGTTGCGTTCTATCTTTGACCAACTCAATGAGGTTTAAAAAATATATTAACAAAGAGTTGACATTTCACCAAGTGATCCACATCCAGTGAAATCTGTGGTGAAGATTTTAATTTCTTATAAACAGCTGTTTCTTTGTATAAGTTTCATTTTAACACCAGTCAATGGTAAGATGCAGACCATTCGCATACAAAATTTACATGCATGTAGTGTTACGCGTGCAAGGTGTGTGAGCTTAGCAATAGGTACGTTTTTCTTAGGTTGGACGCTGAAATGGGTCAAAACGGAATAAAGAGGCTCGCTACTACACAGCAGAAACACTTAAAGAAGCATTGAGGTCGATGAAGGAAGATGGATGGTCAGTATACAAGGCCAGTAGACGTTTTAATAACCCGTGGAGTACATTAAAGTATTATTGCACAAAATATTCAGCCGATCCAGGAAGTGCAACCCTTGCAAAAATTGGAATGCCATTCGTTGTATCACCTGAATTTGAAGTGAAGATAGTGTGTCAAGATAGACACAATAGATCGGTCTTGGCCTAATTCCAGATCCCAGAACAATGACGATGATGGTTATGGTGCGTGAGGTGGCTCCCCTGGTGGATGACACCAAGAGGAAGAATGGAGCCGAATGGATTATCAGTTTTGGAATGTCTGGTACATATAATTACTATTTTATGTGTGATAGGTGTGAGGGATCTGATAGTGACTAAGAAGACTTAAAATATCTTTAATGGAATATTTTTAATAGAATGTTTCTTTTTCTCTAAAGAACTGTGTAGTGAAATGTTTCAATATGGGGTAATAGAAACGTATAGTGTACAACGATTTGACCACTTTTATTACATTTAACATTAGTTTTCACGATTAAAAAGTACACTGAATAGTGAACACCATGCTATCACGGAGTAACTTGAACACTATCACGGAGTAACTTGAATATCACAGCGTTACCTACTTCTACTACCGGATTTTGATAGTTAATACTGTAAGGTACCTGTGAGGGTTGCCTGTACAAAGAATTAACCTAAGGGATGAAATAAGTGTGATTAGGGGGAAAGCTTGGCAATTACTTGTAAGAGGTATCGATTATCTAGTGGTTTGAGTTCGTCAGTACGATCTGCAAGGAGAACTCCCCAATGTGCTGCTTAGCGGGGTAGTTCAAGGTACGAGTGTGGAAAGAAGGGTAGTTTATTTGGTAATCTATGCACGATGACTGTACCACGCGGTCTGCTGCAAGTCGTGAGCAGGCGGACTAAGAGGGAGTCTGCTGCGGTCAGCGCTGTGCTACGACGCTCTGCTGACGTCACGAAACAATTAATAGTGCTAATTCTATATCCTACCTATTGGGGAAGCTAAGAGGGTAGGATCTTATCAGCTAATTAAATAAAGAACAAGACCAGTGACTTCTATTACGTTTGAATTTAATGAGTACTTCGATCTGGAAGTACTCTAGCAAATAGCAGTTCAGTTAATAGAAATAGATAATTATTACAATCCAAGCACAGGGGGATGGGAGTGTAGTGTGATTGTGCGTGTAGTGATCGCTTGAGTCACTTACCCTTCAGCTAGCGGGAGCGGTTCGTCACGTAGGTAGCACTTAGACAGACTGATCCAGGCGCATGACCTACCGGAGTTCTTACAGACTCCTCATGCTACGTCTTCGGAATCCGCACATTTCTCCTAAGTCATAGCCCTCTCTAGGGTCGTTGGCTGGGACACGAGGCTACCTGAGTTCATAGAGGTGATAATTTATTGGTTTTATAATTCTGTAACTGTATTTGTAGATTTCTAAAGTAAGTGTTTGGCATTTGGATTTGTCGGGGATTTTAGTATTAGGAGATGATGGTGGCGTACCCTAGGTGTACAACAACCACCTTTGTTGGGTTAGTTATCGTCCTCGATAACTGGACGAAGACGTGGGGGTGGTTTTTGTAAAATAGGACATCTTCTTCTTTCTTGTAATTCTTCTATCTTCTTTTCTTCTCTTCTTTGAATTTAGTCCGGAAATGAATTGGTGGCGTCGTCGGGGGTGTGTGGGTAGCCTCGTGTTAGATAGGGGTGAGTAATGGGGTAGATATAATATTTGTAGTATGGGAGTAATCGTCGAAGGTCGAAGGCTGTGTAGAAGTGCTTTCTATAGAGTGTGCCTCCGGGTAGTGCTCAGCGATCATGTGTAGGTGTACATGGTGAGGGGAACAATATTTATTTACAGTATGTGTCGAAAAAGTGCAACATTAGGTCGTGAAGCTTACATGTATACTTTGTTAATATTCATTTTAACGATAACGTTATTATACTGGCGGGATACGACATGTGTCCCTATTGGCATGTGTACTAAATTACAAAGTACGTATATAAACAAAACAGTAAATACATCATAAACAATAAAACATATCATTGCCAATTCAACTAAAGGGGTGCAGGAACACAACGAGAGGAAAAAAACATCCTAGGGGTGGGGGGAGGATATACAAGCAACGTACCTCCGGTGCGGATGAAAAACTGCCCTCGCGTGCCCTGCACGTGTGTAAAAGAGATAGGGTGGAGAGAAAGAATCAAAGAAATGTCGCAGGGTGTAGTTTAAGGAAATATAGTTATAAGTGTTTTATTGTGGGGAAGAAATACGACATTTTTACAACAGGGAGTTTAAAAGAATAGAAAGGAAAAACAATGTGTATACAATTAATCATAATAACTTCATACATTCGCAACATTAACCTTATCGTAGCAATACCATTAATCATAAAAATTTCAAATTCTCGCAACAATAATCTTATCGTAACAATACCACATTTAGTCATTTAGAACAAAACTCTATTAACTATACCAATATTCTAATAATACCGAATTTGCGCAACTATATTACTATTATATTCTCGCATTTACAAAAATACCGTACTCTATCAATGATAACACTACCTTGAGTGCACTATTAATTAATATCTATTTTAAATTACCATTTAAGACCTGCAGGCTATTTAATTACATGTCTATAGTATGACGATAGTATGACTCGCTCCCTGTGGGAAAGCGAAGTCATCTTGGCAGCACAACTCGTCCTTCACATAAATAGGCGCGAGCTGTGTGGCCGTAGTGCACCTCTCATTGCAGGTGTCAAATTGTTATTCTTGATCCGACCTCCAGTGGGGTGATATCCCACAGGAATATCTCCACCGTGGTTCGGATGTACACCTGGAAACAAATATCATGTGTGGGGGGGAATCGTGTATTGGCCGTGTGAGTGTGAAATGTGGGGGAGGGAAATTTGTGTAGTAAAAAATACATGTATTATAAGATATATCATGTCGCCATCTGATGGGACAAAAGACACACAAAATCATAATAGAGGGTATCCACCCTCGGCATCTGCGGGGTGAACCTGTGGAGGTACACAGAAAAACATTTCATCCTGTAAATATATCATGTTATTTCACTGTGATCGGGTATCTCGGCGAGTGCCCAAAATGGAGCTACTCCCGATGCATATGCGCAAAGTATGCACCACTATGTGCGCTGTGTCGGGATTCGGCGCCTCAGGTTTTCAACCTGCGCTGAAAAATTAATTCATACATATAAGCATAAAATATAGACCTAAAATAAATACTGGCCATTTGTTACTTTATACTTTCATATATCTTCATGTTTGTTTATTCACTAATCCTTATTTCCTATACCTTCGCATTTCCTTATTCTGATGCATCCATTTTCTATATCTTTTTGTGCTACTTCATTCTTTATTCATTATTGCCTATACCTTTGTATTCCTTTATTCCTTCTTACTCATTATTTCCTATAACTTCACTTTACTTTATTCCTATTCATCTCTTTCCTATATCTTTGTGCTGCTTCATCCTTTATTCCTTATTGTCTACACCTTTATATTTCTTTAATCGTTATTCATTATTTCCTATACCTTCGTGTTATTTCATTCCTATTCTTTACTTCCTATATCTTTGCACTACTTCTTCCTTTATTCAATATTGTCTATACCTTAGTATTTCTTTATGCTATCGGCCCTTCCATTGAAGGACACTCACGTGAACGGTATGGACCGTTCCTGTATGCTATCGGCCCTTCCATTGAAGGACACTCACGTGCACGGTATGGACCGTTCCTATCGGGCTTACGCATCTGCGTAAGACCGCATTCGGCGCTTATATATTGCCATTTAGGCAATATCAATATATTCTTCCCCCTGGGACACAACCAGAGCGCTCAACGGTAGTTGTAACCTCGGCCAGGGAGAGAACCGCAGTTTCGTCGTATATTTCAAGTTTCAAATATCATGGGTGATACCCTCCGGGGGTATCAACAGAGGAAAACATCGGTGTTAGATACCTCGGCCCGGTGATCATATATTCATTGTTTCATTATTTCATTTCATTATTTTATCATTTCATTCCTTCCTTATTTCATTATTCCCTTATTTCATTATACCATTTCATTATTATATTCTTTCACTATTTCCTTACTTCATTATTTCCTTATTCCCTTAATTCATTATTCCATTTCATCATTATTCAGTATTATTCATTGTCATTCATCTTCACCTGCCGCTGCAGGATTGGTCCCCGCTATGGAGCATTTACTTAATCTTACAGGCTAACTAACGTCAAGTCATATGGGTCGTCTTGGGAAGGAGGATGTATCCTGTCCGATGTGGGGGGTAGTTAATTCCCTCATCGAACCCTCAAGCCTCCGTCCGCAGGTATAGCTTAGACGACGTTAGGGCATAAAAAATGGGTATAACGGACCCCGTGCTAGGGGAGACAGGCAAGGTACGTCCTCTAGCACAGGTGCTTGCCCACCCTAACACGTCACCACTATGACCTCCCGTCGGTCTTCAACGTTGAAGTCATATCATGTCAGGTCCTGGGCTATCCTTGCCCTCAGTCCTGGGTACAACTTACGAATACCTATACCAATACCGTCACATCTATCATAGTGCACCTTCGTGCACAAACCATGAAAAGAGAGTGTCAAGCGGTATTGTGTTGTGTAGGGTGTCATAGTTATACGGGGGGATGACTGTGGTGGCACAGTGCACTTTAGTTGCGTCTGGCTTGTCGGATATCCAGCTAATGTCAGCTGCGTATAATTCCCTCTCACATGTTAGTGGGTAAGTTACGGATGTGGAAGGGTATTCCTGTGTTAATGGGCAGTTGTAAGTATGTTAGAATTTTGTAAGTAGCGGTAAATGGATGGTAAGATAGGTCCAAGGAATCGTGGTCCTATGGGGATGTTGGGAAACGTTAAGTGGTAGGATCTCTCGACCGGTGTGGGTGAGGATTTTATTGGTTAGGAACTGGGTGTTCAGCGTGGTTGTTGGATACCGTACTGAAGGAGGTAGGGTGGCATTTATGCTCTAATCTGGCATGCAGGGTAAAAATGTTGGTTATAAAAATAAAACAATTCATGCATTGGTGTTAGCAGGTTATGCCTGGGACGCTAAGCTGTTAGCTTTAAAGTTCCGAATGTTTATTAACATTTAGCCACGAGCGATAAAGCATGCCGTACACCCTGGTAATTGCATGATTACCAAGTGCCGTGCATTAATAGGGAACAATTGTACAAGTGTGTAATTGTAGAGTGTTAATATGTATATTGGGAGGGAGATGTGCTTTTAAGCTTGGACGCCCTAGTCGCAATATATGGCATCTGGGGCCATAATAATAATATTAGACTGCTGTCCGTACTCGTAAAATATATACTCTAGACTTATATACTATGAAGCCTATATCCTAAAACTTGTCATCTAGGATTATTATATAATATGATCCCTTAAGCTAGAGATTCTGTCTTATATGTATATATATATTCTAAACCAGGTTACATTTCAGCGCACTATATGTGTGGCCTAAGTCCTTCCTATAGGGGGCCTTATTACTGCAATAATATTCTATCCGCCCTGCGGAAATGTGGGGGATCCATAAGTGTGTATTGCCATTCTATTAGTTGGGGAAATGGTATATGTAAATGCCATCTATGTGGTAAACGGGGCCAGAAATTCCACTAAATGTGGTGTTTTAATTGTGGAGTTCAAGAGGGGTATGGGTAGTTTATTGGCTGAGGAATAACCCACCCACCAAGGGAAGATGATTAAGAAAAGGAAGTAGATTTTGGATTGGAGAAAAAGGATAGAAAAATAGGAGGAGAGTCCCACAAAATTTATGAATTTAACTTTCAATACATTTAGAGGCAGTTGCCACCGCAAATCCGTTCTCGGATACCTAAAGTGGATACGAGCTTGGTCAAAGCTAACGGGAACCGCAGCCGGGACTTGGGCGATTTGCAAGAGAGAGGCTTTAGTGTATTTCCTCCTAAGCATGTATGAAACTACTATAGGGAAGGGTGATGGTCTGGCAAGACTGATAGTAACAAATTTACTGTATGTCTTCTCAAAGAAATTGGGTTTTACAAAATAATTCGAAGAATGCCAATGATTTAACTCAGGTTTGGTATTTTCAATTTCCAAAATTATGGAGTTCCTTTAAGGGCGACCAAGTGTCTCTAAGAAGGAAAATGATAAAGGATTATGCCTTATGGAGTAATCTTGGTAAATGAACCAATGGTTGCATTGGAAAATGGCTAAGCTTTTACTCAGCGAGGAGCCGGCTAAAAGTTTAGACAAAAAGAAACACTTATCTTTTAGAAAACTGACCATAAGTTTTCGGAGAGGGTCTCCACAAGCAGGTAGCTGGCTTAGCGAGCTTTACTTGCCTTACTGGCCAATTAGAATTAGCTATTAAAGCTAAAAAGAACTTTAGTGAGGTGAAAATTAAGAGTTCTTGCTCAAATGCAACAAATGGTGAAAGCCCTATTAATGATTTTAATGTCATTAAGTGAGGAGAGTCAAGGAAGATAGGATTTTGCCTAAACTTTGTATTCGTAAATGAAAAAGCGAAAGGATACGCTTCATTTATTTTACAATTCCAAGAAGTTTGAAGAAATTAACAATTATGTAATATAATTTTGACAAACATAGTTCATTTGAACTTTTTAACAAATGGGGTCGCAGACCTCTCAACATTAAACGTTTGCTCCAGGCAATTGACAATTTACAAGGTTTCAAACCTTACATGTTTCTAAAATCATTATAAGATTTAAACAAATAAACAATGAAGTAATTAAAGTTTGAACGTGAATTGGAGTACAAAGAGTGCACCTTAAGAAATTCTTGAGAGAATGTTCTAGAGAAAGTGACAACTTCGAAAATAACAATAATAAAAACATGAAAAATAAGATAGAAGTTCCTACAACTTCTTATATTTATACAGAATTACTATATGAGAATTATACAAAAGAGGGCAGGTCACTTACTGTGAAACCTGAAGAAAGTGAAAAGGAAGGTTCTAGACTTCCCAAGTTTGAGCAGGAATCACTAGCCAAATGGGACAGTTTCCATTTCGTGAAACCTGAACATGACTCGCTCAAGAGTTTAAGGAATTGTTTTCCCTGATTATAGGAAAGGAACAACGTGATTTGAAACTTGTATCACACAAGCAATTATGCAGAATGTAATTAATGTTAAACTAGCAAAGTTGGAAGGGCACTTCGTGAGTGACACCTTATTGTAACAGACCTAAATTTAAAAGTTTATTACAGATTGTTAGTAAGAGGTTTAGGAAAGAGCAATAGGGATGGAGGAAAAAATGTTCATGGCCGTATTTAATATAAACGGACGATCGTGACGCGGTAGAAAAGTGGAACAAGCACTGATTATCACTATAGTCTGTAAAGATTGATGCAAAATTCACTGTAGAAACTCGAAAGTTCATGGGAAAGAAAGTTTTTACAATGCTGGAAAGAACTGGTTGCACTAGATAGGCGAGAGTCTATTGCTGGAGAAAATGGTGGATTACAGTTAAATGCGCCATAGAACATCCCAACGGTGGACGAAAGTTAGCTATTGCAGTAATTTAAGGAAGATTCCTCATTTTAACTAGTATTTTCACAAGTGAGTGAAAAATACCTGACGGCAAGCCTCGCAGATAGAGAACCAGATCTGGAAAGTTCCAGAACGATCTTTATAGAAGAATGGAGTCAAAGTTAATCCAGCGGAGGAACTAGCTTTATAATTTATAGACAGCGGGTATTAGATAATATCCCACGTAGTGAGAGGATTTCTCATTTGAATAGCTTAAGAAAAGCTCTTTTTTAGTAAGGTTGGCTTATACAAGCAAAAGCTCAACATGGCAAATCCCACGAAGAATGATTTTTGCCCCAAAGTAAATAATTTCACACTGTCTATAAAATATCATTAAAAGCACGTGGAAGTTAAAACCATGAAGATGAGCTTAAAACTTTTAAAATGGTACTTATCTTGATTTCATGTTGAAGGCGAAGTTCCGTATGACGACTACCTAGCCAACATGGCGTAGAAGAGTGTGTGCCTCTTGGTTTGAGGAGGCTAGCTCGAGAGGAGCTTTAACTGATCGAGTCAACTGCCGACTGAGAAGTGAGACCTGCTCAACGGAGCACGGAAGGTCCAAGGAAGGGAAAAAGAGTGGGGGGTAGGAGACAAAAGGAGAACATATAAACATTGCCAACTTTAAAACAAAAAATTGATCTCTTGCTGAGCCGGTCTTCAAAGAGTTGACAACAGATGATACTAGCGCAGCACGGTGAGTAAAAGAGTAGACGTAGTTCTCTTGCTCATGGAGATAATAGCTGGCGATGGCAGTAAAATCTGGTAGCCAGATGGAGAAGGAATTCCTCTTGCGCGAGGAAGAGTTGAAGAGCTTCAGAGATTCGCTGTTATATGACGCTAGGTGGGTCATAGAATATATATCTGGAACAGACTCATACAAAATATAAGCGACCTGAACCCCTAAGAGAAAACAGAAGATCACTGTTGGTGTTTGACAAAGAGGAAGGAAAGAACATGCAAAAGCATTGAAAATTATAATCTCTGGTACCGTGTATTCCAGGAATGCACCATACTGGGAGGGGCAGACACCAACAGCGAACAAGAAAAACAAGTAAACATTTAAAGGTAATAAGCAATTGCGGAGAAGTAGTCTTGTGATCTGACCATTAGTGGTCAAGACTCTGACTACCCTGACTCTCCCATCTCTTCCAGGGTAACACTCGGTCACTCTTCCAAAAGGCCAGACTAGGGGGGGGGGGGTGAAACATCCCTAACTAAGACCAAGCCTCCCACTTTAATATCGGGACTGGAAAGAAACCACTTCTGCCTCCGTTGCAAGGAAGTTAAATATTCCAAGTTCCATCTCTTCCAAAAAGAATTACGGAGGGCTTCAAGTTTACACCAAACAATAGATAAATCAGAATCCCTGAAAGAATTAGGAAGGGGAAGATGGGCAGAGAGAGAAGTGCGTGTAAGGAAGCGACCAGGTGTAAGTGGAAGGAGGTCATCAGGGTCATTAGAAAGCGGAGTTAAATAACGAGATTTAACAACACCTTCAATCACGAAATAGCTGGAAGCTGAGAGAAATAAAGCACTAGTAAAGATTGCGATACGATGCGAAAGGAGAATTGACAAGTTTAAACAAAGCGTATAGAAACAAGTACATCTATTCAGGACAAGAATATACCAAATAAACAAAGAAACTATGCGAGTAGAAAGCAAGAACGCCATAGGTAACAACCTAGTAGCCATAAGCAATGACCTTAAGTCATAATAAGTATCAAAGGGGTTACTCAGAAAAATACTTAAGTCAGCGAGAAACGTGACGTGACAAGTATAAATGCAAAAACACATCGAATGTGACGACGAGAAAAAACCAGTTTGTTCATTAATGAACAATAAGATTTCAAAATATGTAAGCAAAGTGAAATACATAAGCGCGTGAGAAATCCGCAACGAAGTTTTGAAACAAGGATCGAAGCAATTGTAAGATACGAGCGTGAGTAAGTGAGATACACAGGCAAGCACGGCCTTGACACACATAGTACAGCGAGATAAGGCATATAAATAGCTGAAAGAGTCCTTAACTGGAACAAGTTTATTTTGGGAAGTAGGTGAACGGCTTCTGTACTTGCAGGAGCGGCTCACTAGACAATGGTTGGCAATCAGCCAGAGTTGAGATAAGAGAAACTTGCTTTGAACTGTGTCAAGCGTACAGGAAATAAACAACAACTTGGCGTTATTCGGGCTTGTATACAAACAAGTTTGAAAAACAAGCAGTTCAAAGTACACAAACAACATTTGTTGAATCAGCTGTAACTTAAAGCAGATATTCAGGTTGAACGACATGCAGTCAATCGTAACTTGGACGTGAAAAAGCAATTTAAAGCCGTATGAAACAGAGTAGGAAATCAATTTCGCATAATTTTGAGGATCACGAAATCGGACAATTTTCGACAGGAAAAAGCTTGATTCGTCCGAAATAGGAAGTGAAGCCGGGACATTGAGAAGAAGGTTATGCATAAGAATAGTTATTCTTGATGTTATAGAATTCAGATTTTCAAGCGGTTTCAAAAGCGGCTTCCAAATGTGAGGAAGGGGGGAGGAGCCGGCCGTGGCCATCCTTCTAAATAACGAAAGAAGTGAAACATAGCTTACAGCGAAGTGATGGAGACTGATAGCCATGGTTTTACACAAGGGGAAGATAGTTTTTGAGAAAGAGTTTAAGCAATTACCTGCTATAAAAAATGACATGAGAAGGTAAACGAAATAACACAAAGCAAGGCGAACTTGAATGGCCATCTTGTGCGGGAAGAAGGAAAAACCATTTAAACAACTTACAGAGGTAGTGTAGTTGTTCACGATAAGACATCGTTTCGACAAGTGTTTTTCAAAATTATTGAGATCTGAAACATGAGCGTTCTCTTTTTCAGAAATGGGATTTATGTCAGCTGTAACGAAATGACATTGCGCTTTGGTTTGAAGACTGGGTTGTTTAATTTCACCAGTAATAACCCAACCAAAATCGGAGTCTCTGGCGACCACGGTTGAAGATAACTTGCGTGTTTGTTTGCGAAGGCACTTCCAAAAAACATTGGCACTGAAAAGTACATCAATGGGACCTTGAGCATTAAACTGAGGATCGGCTAACCTTAAGTGCGAAGGAATCTTTAATCCGGAGGTATTAATAGAGTGACTTGGAGTGTCCTTGCCAATACTGGTAAGAATGAGACAGTTTAAATTAAGATTGGTGTTTCTTTGGCAAACGTCTCTGATTTTCAATTTTGAAGACTGCAAGACTTGAGTTTTCAAATTGTCAATGCCGGTCACATTGATAGAAGTAGGCGATGACGAAAGACCTAGTTTTTTAATCAACGATTGCGAAACAAAATTATGAGTTGAAGCGGAATCAAGAAGACCACGGGTTCTAAACCAATTTCCAAATTTATCTTGGATTTCGAATTGTACAGTGGTCAAAAGGGTTTGCGCACTGTGACAAGTTTCCGCGTTAGAAATGCAGGAAGAAGCATTAGTTTGTTCGGAGCGGCTCTGCAAGGAGCTTGAAGAGGCAGGTACTGATGACCTCGATTTATCGTGAACGTGCAATAAAGAATGATGCGGTTTTTTGCAATGAAAACAGAGATTGGATGACGTGCAATTTGAAGAAGAATGCTTAGGTGACAAGCAATTGAAACAATGTTTGCTATTGAAGACAAACTTCCTTCGATCTTCGACAGACAATTCTTTAAAAGATATGCACGAATACAATGTGTGAAGCTTTTTACAGAGCGTGCATTTTAACGATTTGTTGAGCGGCCTGATTTGTTCTCTTGCATGATTGAAAGAAGAACGGGTTTGCTTGTTCTCGACAGATGGGGGCTGATGACCCTTTGAAAAAGCAAGGTTTTTCTCAAAAATTTGACACTGAGGATTCGTTTCGACCTTTTCGCACTGAAATGCGAGTGCTGTAAGGACTTGGCATCGGCTGTTAAGAAACGAGATTAAGTGTTTGAAGGAAAATTCTTCCTTGCGAGCGAGTTCAATTTCCCAAGCCTTTAAAGTTGAAAAATCGAATCTTGATGTAGCCAGATGAATGAGTATGGTGTCCCATGTTTGGACAGGCTGCTTAAGTTGGTATAATGCTCTGACATTCAACTGTATAGAGTCCAACAGGTTTCTTAAAGAGGTGACGTCATTAGGTTTGACGGCTGGCAGGCTGAAGAGACAGCGTATGTGGCGAGCTACACTCAAACGTAAATTGCCATATCTCTCTTTAAGGAGATTAAAGGCGATGTGGTAGTTGTCTGCGCTTAAAGGCAGTGACTCCACCTAGGCTAAGGCCTCAGATTCCAAAGAAGTACGGAGGAAGTAAAATTTATGAATATCGGCGATTTCGGTATTTTCATGAATTAGGGAGCAGTAAAGTTCGTAAAAAGAATACCATTCACCTTCCTTGCCTGAGAAGTGCGGTAGGCTTATCTTAGGAAGTAACGGTTTCGGTTTGTTCTTGTGAACTGAAGCGGGAGCGAACTGGGCCGGATTGATGACCCTAGTGTCCGGTTCTGAGATATTGCGGATCAGTTGGTGGGCCTTTGCAATCCCTTCAAAGTACAAGGGTTCGACCTCGTCCCGATCCGATTGAAGTTCTGGGCAAGCGGATTCAATCTCGGTTTGAATTTGATCATAATAATCATAAGACCGTTCGTACAACTTAAGGCGATGTGTTAAGATGTCTAAATCACACTCGGCGGGATTTAACTTGTTGATAAAATTTCTGAATCTAGTGAGTTGCCCTTTATAGGAAGAACGTCTAGCAATGAGAGTTTCATCTTTTTCAGTAGGAGCCATGATAAAGAGAATAAATTGGAATACAACTCACGAAACTGTAGAACCTTGGAGATGCTGTCAAGTTTGCAGCAGCAAATGGGTAGAAAGAACAGGACACACCAAAGGAGACCGGAGCGGCCTCTTTCCCGTTCACAGGCTTTGCATGATGTAGATATAGCTGAAAAATCCAAAGCAGATATTAATAATTTGCAGAGTATTGTCAAACAGAAAAATGACAAATGGACTCTCCCGGGTTTCTGGGACCAAATTTTGGGTAGTTTATTGGCTGAGGAATAACCCACCCACCAAGGGAAGATGATTAAGAAAAGGAAGTAGATTTTGGATTGGAGAAAAAGGATAGAAAATAGGAGGAGAGTCCCACAAAATTTATGAATTTAACTTTCAATACATTTAGAGGCAGTTGCCACCGCAAATCCGTTCTCGGATACCTAAAGTGGATACGAGCTTGGTCAAAGCTAACGGGAACCGCAGCCGGGACTTGGGCGATTTGCAAGAGAGAGGCTTTAGTGTATTTCCTCCTAAGCATGTATGAAACTACTATAGGGAAGGGTGATGGTCTGGCAAGACTGATAGTAACAAATTTACTGTATGTCTTCTCAAAGAAATTGGGTTTTACAAAATAATTCGAAGAATGCCAATGATTTAACTCAGGTTTGGTATTTTCAATTTCCAAAATTATGGAGTTCCTGTAAGGGCGACCAAGTGTCTCTAAGAAGGAAAATGATAAAGGATTATGCCTTATGGAGTAATCTTGGTAAATGAACCAATGGTTGCATTGGAAAATGGCTAAGCTTTTACTCAGCGAGGAGCCGGCTAAAAGTTTAGACAAAAAGAAACACTTATCTTTTAGAAAACTGACCATAAGTTTTCGGAGAGGGTCTCCACAAGCAGGTAGCTGGCTTAGCGAGCTTTACTTGCCTTACTGGCCAATTAGAATTAGCTATTAAAGCTAAAAAGAACTTTAGTGAGGTGAAAATTAAGAGTTCTTGCTCAAATGCAACAAATGGTGAAAGCCCTATTAATGATTTTAATGTCATTAAGTGAGGAGAGTCAAGGAAGATAGGATTTTGCCTAAACTTTGTATTCGTAAATGAAAAAGCGAAAGGATACGCTTCATTTATTTTACAATTCCAAGAAGTTTGAAGAAATTAACAATTATGTAATATAATTTTGACAAACATAGTTCATTTGAACTTTTTAACAAATGGGGTCGCAGACCTCTCAACATTAAACGTTTGCTCCAGGCAATTGACAATTTACAAGGTTTCAAACCTTACATGTTTCTAAAATCTTTATAAGATTTAAACAAATAAACAATGAAGTAATTAAAGTTTGAACGTGAATTGGAGTACAAAGAGTGCACCTTAAGAAATTCTTGAGAGAATGTTCTAGAGAAAGTGACAACTTCGAAAATAACAATAATAAAAACATGAAAAATAAGATAGAAGTTCCTACAACTTCTTATATTTATACAGAATTACTATATGAGAATTATACAAAAGAGGGCAGGTCACTTACTGTGAAACCTGAAGAAAGTGAAAAGGAAGGTTCTAGACTTCCCAAGTTTGAGCAGGAATCACTAGCCAAATGGGACAGTTTCCATTTCGTGAAACCTGAACATGACTCGCTCAAGAGTTTAAGGAATTGTTTTCCCTGATTATAGGAAAGGAACAACGTGATTTGAAACTTGTATCACACAAGCAATTATGCAGAATGTAATTAATGTTAAACTAGCAAAGTTGGAAGGGCACTTCGTGAGTGACACCTTATTGTAACAGACCTAAATTTAAAAGTTTATTACAGATTGTTAGTAAGAGGTTTAGGAAAGAGCAATAGGGATGGAGGAAAAAATGTTCATGGCCGTATTTAATATAAACGGACGATCGTGACGCGGTAGAAAAGTGGAACAAGCACTGATTATCACTATAGTCTGTAAAGATTGATGCAAAATTCACTGTAGAAACTCGAAAGTTCATGGGAAAGAAAGTTTTTACAATGCTGGAAAGAACTGGTTGCACTAGATAGGCGAGAGTCTATTGCTGGAGAAAATGGTGGATTACAGTTAAATGCGCCATAGAACATCCCAACGGTGGACGAAAGTTAGCTATTGCAGTAATTTAAGGAAGATTCCTCATTTTAACTAGTATTTTCACAAGTGAGTGAAAAATACCTGACGGCAAGCCTCGCAGATAGAGAACCAGATCTGGAAAGTTCCAGAACGATCTTTATAGAAGAATGGAGTCAAAGTTAATCCAGCGGAGGAACTAGCTTTATAATTTATAGACAGCGGGTATTAGATAATATCCCACGTAGTGAGAGGATTTCTCATTTGAATAGCTTAAGAAAAGCTCTTTTTAGTAAGGTTGGCTTATACAAGCAAAAGCTCAACATGGCAAATCCCACGAAGAATGATTTTTGCCCCAAAGTAAATAATTTCACACTGTCTATAAAATATCATTAAAAGCACGTGGAAGTTAAAACCATGAAGATGAGCTTAAATCTTTTAAAATGGTACTTATCTTGATTTCATGTTGAAGGCGAAGTTCCGTATGACGACTACCTAGCCAACATGGCGTAGAAGAGTGTGTGCCTCTTGGTTTGAGGAGGCTAGCTCGAGAGGAGCTTTAACTGATCGAGTCAACTGCCGACTGAGAAGTGAGACCTGCTCAACGGAGCACGGAAGGTCCAAGGAAGGGAAAAAGAGTGGGGGGTAGGAGACAAAAGGAGAACATATAAACATTGCCAACTTTAAAACAAAAAATTGATCTCTTGCTGAGCCGGTCTTCAAAGAGTTGACAACAGATGATACTAGCGCAGCATGGTGAGTAAAAGAGTAGACGTAGTTCTCTTGCTCATGGAGATAATAGCTGGCGATGGCAGTAAAATCTGGTAGCCAGATGGAGAAGGAATTCCTCTTGCGCGAGGAAGAGTTGAAGAGCTTCAGAGATTCGCTGTTATATGACGCTAGGTGGGTCATAGAATATATATCTGGAACAGACTCATACAAAATATAAGCGACCTGAACCCCTAAGAGAAAACAGAAGATCACTGTTGGTGTTTGACAAAGAGGAAGGAAAGAACATGCAAAAGCATTGAAAATTATAATCTCTGGTACCGTGTATTCCAAGAATGCACCAGGGTAAATGCGCGGGGGGGGGGAACATTAATGCGCTATCGCTGTAGATGAGTTTGCTCGTCCGAATCTGGAAGAGAATATTTTGTTCAATATCGCTGTACCGTGAATAAAATAAATTAAAACCTCCTAAGTGGGAAGTAGATTTATATATTTGTATGGTCACGGAGACCTGCTCGTGTTTTCATATGTCGGGTGGTGTGTCTATATAAGGGTGTATTCGAGGGCAAAAGTATACTAAGGCCCGATGAAAGATAATATACGGTGTATTCGTGTGACGCGGCGCTGTGTGAATATCACCGATAATACAGGCTTCTTGCCGTGAAATAGGCTGTCCCGGTGTTAAGTATTGAGGGATGAAGGGTGTGATCTGTATGAAAAATATTTGGTTACCCTGCTGAGTATAGTATATTCCGAAAATCATATGTCTCGCCCTCACTGTCATTTGAATTCAGCGCGCGAGAGTATATTAATTATGGCTGCCCGCTAGTTACTCGTCACGTGAGAGGTGTGGCTTGTGATAACGTGTGTATACGGAAGGTATCAGATATCGGCTACTGCGAGGCGGTACTTAAAGTGCTGATTGGCTGGCGGGCTGCAGTAGTTCATGTTTATCGGGGCGCTACTCTGATTGGACCTGGGCGCTATGAGTGGGGGTAAAGCATGGCGCTTTGTTGTTATACAGTAGAGGAACTGTCAAAAACACGTGTTATATGTCAAATGGAGTGGTTGTCATTTATGCATTGTCTTATGCTACACAGCCTGTGTATTATGTAATCTGGGTGTAGGCTATTGACTTCCCGTCTGTGTATCGGGAAACCACGCATGTCCTTCTGTTGGGGAACTCTAATGGGATTACGCTGTCATCATAGCGTACTCAAATGTGGCAAATGATATATATATATAACTACTGTGCTTCTTGTATACAATTTATGGAGTATGCTGGAGTGTATTGTGCATGTCCGGAAGCATATGGCGATTCCTTGTGGACGTAAAAATGCTGTGTGTCAGTAAAAAAGTGTTTCTGTGGTTTACTCCCGCCTACTTCGGGAAAATGAAAAAATAATGCGAGGTGCAGTAATATGCTGGGTGTCCATCTGTAGACAAATGTTTCTGTGTTTTACTTCCACTTACTGCGGGAAAATGGAAAATGGTGTATTTAAAAAATATTTAGTTTTTCTGTACTTAATTTGCAAATTGTATTATACTGTACTGTGAATGTGTGGACGCATGTAGCGATTCTATGTGGGAGTAGCATTGTTGGGTGTCACCCAATAGGAAAAGTGTTTCCGTAATTTACTCCCGTCTACTTCGGGAAAATGAAAAAATAATGCGGGGTGCAGTGATATGTATATTCTTAGGGAATATTGTATTTCGCAATGTTGGACTGTCCATGTAGTAGCATAATGGGCTACATTTACCTGGCATTCTGCTGTATGGAAGTGAGATCTATATACTGCATTCCCATAACTGAATGTGTTGGTGTGTAGATGATGTACTCCTATTTCGTATCTTATGTTTGTGGAATCAAGTGGATATTTAGTCTTTATATATTAAATAAAATCTTTGGGCCTTTGTTAATCGTTATCTATAAAATTCGGCATGTATATGTCTATAGTCGATACTTATTCCTTATCGTGAGCCTAGGAGGGTAGGATCTATCCTGCTCTTGACTTAATTACGCCTTAGGGACACGCAGAACAGCTATGGACCATCAACGTATTGGGTGCCGAATATATTTATATCTGTGCGTTCATGGCTGATACTCATCCCATAGTGTTTTGACCCAGGAAGGTAGGACTCAACCTGCCCTTGACTTAATTACGCCTTAGGTCTACTTTAGGACATTTATGGGCCATGGCGTTATTGTGATACTAATGGACATATGTATGTATGTGCCATGTCGTGTCACGTTGCCTCAAAACGAAAATATGTTATTTTAATGTGGCCAACTTATGATTTTAACGCTAAGTGTGTATCTACTGTGTAGATGTGAATTAAAGGGGATCTATATAAGGATTTGTGGTCCTATTGGAGCCTTGTGGCACTTATGAAATTATGAAATTACTTATGAAATTACGAATATCATTTCGTCATATAGTAGATCAATATGAACAGTTTGTACTTAGCGTAAGGATGATAAATGGTTTCCTACGTCGACTGTTAGAGGAATACCCCAATCCCCTAGATATCTCTAGGAGTCCAATCGGTCGTCGGCTAGGATGAGATGATTATAAATATAATTGTAAGTTAAATGATTTCCCTGCTCCGTCGTCTAATATGGAAATTCGCCTCGTGGGCAAACTGTTCATTTTGTCTGTCTTTATGATGGTACTTGGTGGTCAATGCCACTGTTAACTAGAAATATAATTTAAAGATCCCCTGCAAGGAGAAAACATATATGAAAAGGAATATGTGATAACGTCATGAGTGCTGTATATAACGTGTGAGTCTTGGAGTTTCGGCGTCTCGTGTGTCGAGAAGCTGTGTGCGCAGTTCTCACATCCGGCATTGTATGCAGAGCGCGACTCACTGTCTATGTGCAGTTTGCAGTACTTAGTATGTGAAGTGATTGATATGTATTAAAGAACATGGGATATGTAACATGTGTAAGTATAAGTCAACCTTATTCTCAGTGTTTCCTAACTGTTTGTTCATCTGACCTATATGGGCTGATGCTGTGAAGGTATGATAACCTGTGTGATTGTATCAAATCCTATTGGCTGTAGTGGTAGTAATCCACCTGTGTACTAGCGCAATTGTGTGAGGAATTATATTAAGTGTCACTATACCCTGTCATGAGTGTTAATCTGCTTTGGCCTGTAGGGAAAGCCGCTAACCTGTGTTGTTGTATGTCTACTTCTATGCCTTTGCAAAAGGCCGCTAATCTGCGTTAGTGTATGAGTATTGCGTTCCATTGGCGAAAGGCCGCTAACCTGTGTTCTTGTAGATGTTAGGCCATTGTGTGTATGCACTGCGGCTAACCTGTGTTATTGTGTTGTCTGTAACTCTGTATGTGCTTTCGCTACTGCTGGAGTAATGGCGTTCGCTATAGAAATTGTATTGTATGCTCCGTAATGTATTATGTTTTGCCATATGTATAAACTTATTGGCCTATTCTGTGACAATGTATCGTATTGGCCTGTCATCCCGCCTTAATATGGGGTGACTGTTGGAATCCGTGCACTTTCTAAAGTGGTGTAAGTAAAAATGTTGTGTATTAATCTCCTAAATGTGGTCATTAGCCATGGGAGTGTTAGTCCCTTTAGTGTTATGGGAAATGTATGTATGCGCCTATTATTTATTACATCTGTCTGAATTTGTCATCGGTCGCTGCCGAAGGTATATATATATAAACAATTAAGTTATTTACAGATGCTTATCAACAGTGTGCTGTGAGTATATTTGTGTGGGAAGGGTACGTTAATGTATCGTCCCTTGTGACATTTAAGTTGATCTTTAGTCGGTCGCCTAATGCTCGTGACCGTGTATGGAATTCTATGTGCGGTTAAGTAGGTTAAAATGTGCGTTCTGTATAAGCTTGTATGAATATAAAGTGTTTAGATATCTTTCTATGATAGAGGAATCTTTCCGTGGTTTGCTATGTGCCCTCCATTTGTGTGAATGACCCGTGTTACGCACGGCCATGTATGAGCGTGTTAGTCTACGTGACTGGTCGGAAAGAGCTGTTGCTATGGATGGGTCGTGTATTGCTGACTGAGCATTACGGCTCTCGTTACTTCCGTATGTCGGGGCAGAGGATTGACCTTGCTTGCTGAGCAATGTGTATTACATATGCAAGGCCTTGTCTACAATATATTACCTGTAAAGACATACCTGCACTGTACATATTAGAAATATGGAACTATTATTAATAATGTTAAGTCGTTATCTCCTATTTGTAATTCTGCAACTGAAGACTACTTATGGTGTGGGGCCAAACGGGGATTGTTGTTGACCTCTGTTTCAGACCTTGGTTACTAGATGCCATAGTGAAATTGGCGCTATTGCCAATGCTTATTTGGCATACCGTGTTCTTGGGGACTTAAGGGGAATATGATGTACATGTGACTACTAAATAAATATCTAGCCCTGACCTGTCTTAAACTAGTGTGTGCGAACAGAATTCATTATCCTGATAGATATGGGACACAATAAATATAACCTGGTACACATTATTATATTATTTATAACTAAACATGCAAACTTATAATTAAGCTTCGTATTATGCACTGTGGGGAACTGTCGGTGACTGCTAGTTGTGTGCATGGCTTCTATAAGCCATAGCGCATAGGGCGCTTGTTTGATTCATATGGTCCTGGGTTTGAGCTATGTGTGGGAAAAATATAGTTTAATCCCTGATATTGATGACCTAACGCTTTCGTTTCTCGTGGCTCTGGGGACTGGGGAAACGTGGAGATACGTGGGACTGCTGCAGGCAGAGCTTGCCTCGACATTTCTTATTCTCTACTTACACCTAAATGTTGTGTGTGAAAGGAAAATTGGCTATGGAAGCGAGTTATATTATGCGTAAAGCTATCTCGTGGTCTGGTTTACGGGTATTATAATTCAGTGTACCTCTAATTATGTAAAAATAACGTGTTCTAAATTGGTCTACTTTCTATTTTCGGGATTGTTATCGGAATTGGGCGGTAAATTAATATGGCTTTTTCGGCGTACCTTAGGACTGTTGCTGGCCGGAATAGGCGCAAAGGTCCTAGGGCATAATGGAAGCGTGAGGATGGAAATGCCATTACGCGGCGTAGGGACTGTGTTTGCGTGTGTCTCGTTCCCCATGGCGGGCTGCGGATGTGGCATGGCCACGGCAGTCCCCTTCCTAATATCAGTGGGCATTAGGGGAATGGATGTATTGGCCACTTTTGGTGAAATGCCTGTACTGACCGCTTCCATTGGGGTATGTGGATGTGTTAACAGCTCAAATAAAATAAAGTGTGCCTGGAGCTGATGGAAACGTTGCCATATTTCGGCGTATTGCGGGGTAATCGCCCTGGCGTGTTCCGCCAGTCTCGTGTTTACCGTATTTACCCTAAGGTGTACCATCTTAAGATTAAAATGTTGTCTGTGAAGGGCCTCGTGGAGTAAGTGGAGTTTATCCTGTGTACGTTTAAATTGTTGCCTAATGGCTGGGATGGGGCCCCTAATGACATATTTATGTCCTTTTTTTTTGTGGGAAAGGGCTCCCAGAATCCTTTTATATTGGGCACGCAGTATTTTCTGCAGGCGGTTCAGGTAATCCTGTTGTCCCCTAAGGATTTGTGCCACGCAATTAAGCTTTGCAAGGCGTCTATGCGCTGCAATGTATGTATGCGGTTGAGGGATGCCATGCTGAATATAGAACTATAATAGGCTTTTGGTCGTATATGTGTGTTTCCTATCGCAGTGTATGTATCTCGTGAGTAGGGAACTATCGATGGAGGTGTCTGGGCAAGTGACACTGTGGGAGTTTTTTCCTTGGGTTATCTGGTATATTCCCTATTCCAAGGGGTTGGGAAATAAAATACTATAACTGCAATATTATATAAGATACCGGGGACCGAACTGGGTGGACAACTATATAATGTGACCCCTATTAATTATGTGGTATGGGCGTAGCAAATGTGGGGTTTTAAGTGGCTGATTAGTATGTAAAGGTGGCGTTAATGAATGTTTCCTCTATTAGGGCGGGTCTGGGTGGGTACAAAAATATTACTGGACCCTCACTTCAAAAATGTTCCCAATTTTGGGTGGCGTTTGCTTGGCTAGACAGAGGTTTTAGGTTCTAGGGATCTTTTCCGCGGAATACGTTGTGTGTACTCCTTTAGGCGTTGTTTTAAGACAACGTCGCAGTACCTAGCGTTTCCACCATTTGTAAGGTACCTGTGAGGGTTGCCTGTACAAAGAATTAACCTAAGGGATGAAATAAGTGTGATTAGGGGGAAAGCTTGGCAATTACTTGTAAGAGGTATCGATTATCTAGTGGTTTGAGATCGTCAGTACGATCTGCAAGGAGAACTCCCCAATGTGCTGCTTAACGGGGTAGTTCAAGGTACGAGTGTGGAAAGAAGGGTAGTTTAATTGGTAATCTATGCGCGATGACTGTACCACGCGGTCTGCTGAAAGTCGTGAGCAGGCGGACTAAGAGGGAGTCTGCTGCGGTCAGCGCTGTGCTACGACGCTCTGCTGACGTCACGAAACAATTAAGTAATAGTGCTAATTCTAGATCCTACCTATTGGGGAAGCTAAGAGGGTAGGATCTTATCAGCTAATTAAATAAAGAACAAGACCAGTGACTTCTATTACGTTTGAATTTAATGAGTACTTCGATCTGGAAGTATTCTAGCAAATAGCAGTTCAGTTAATAGAAATAGATAATTATTACAATCCAAGCACAGGGGGATGGGAGTGTAGTGTGATTGTGCGTGTAGTGATCGCTTGAGTCACTTACCCTTCAGCTAGCGGCAGCGGTTCATCACGTAGGTAGCACTTAGACAGACTGATCCGGGCGCATGACCTCCCGGAGTTCTTATAGACTCCTCATGCTACGTCTGCGGAATCCGCACATTTCTCCTAAGTCATAGCCCTCTCTAGGATCGTTGGCTGGGACACGAGGCTACCTGAGTTCATAGAGGTGATAATGTATTGGTTTTATAATTCTGTAACTGTATTTGTAGATTTCTAAAGTAAGTGTTTGGCATTTGGATTTGTCGGGGATTTTAGTATTAGAGGATGATGGTGGCGTACCCTAGGGGTACAACAATACCTTGAAATGACTTATGAATATTTGTACGATATATGCCAGAAATGTTCCGTATGGTATTCCTCTTTAACATGAAATGAATCGAAATAACTGAAATCTAAAATTTTGGCCTACAACTACACACACTAATACAACCTTCACAATGAGTTAGCAAAGAGCCTCAATGAATCAACAACAACAACAACAACAACAACAACAACAACAACAACAACAACAAAGCTACTAGAGTGAATGGCATGAAAATTCGTCATTAAGTAGAGGACGCGCATAACAGGAGTGCTTGCGTAGAATTTTAGTGAAAGTGTTCGAAAACATCAAAAGCCAGGAGGGAATGCTTTGTTTTATTTAGAGCACAAGTCAACGTGCTCATGTGTGTCTGTTCTAGTGTCCCTCTCGTGGCGCCACAGCCTATGAAGGGCCCTTGACTACCGTACCAACCATTCCGCCTATAGATTGCGGGGTGATGCGTGGTCAGTGCATCGGGTCTCCTCGAACGTTAATCTTGGTCTCCGTGAACGGTACGCTGCCTCACTGTCTGACAGCTACTCAATTGTACTCACGAGGCTGAGTACACCCCGTGTCAGCCTATTTTCCCTCCTCCTACGGTATAGATGGGCCAGTCATTCGTGGCCGGTCGTAAGCGCGTTAGAATTATTTTTAAACCCGAGTAGAACACTGAGGCCACTGAATATGCACATGCGCTGCCAAGGACACATTGCGCACTTTATTTGCATTGATCAAAAAGGTATGATGGGTCACTGTGCGTGGAGACACCACTGCGCAGGTAATATGTAGTCTACTGGTCAAGGAGGAACGGCCCACTTATACCTTACAGCCACAGCCGTCTCGTTGGCAATACTAACACCATTTACAATTACTCATACTAGCCAGGAACCATCTCTTAATGAATGCAGCACATTTGCATTTGTCTATTGGCAGAGGCTAGAGTAAAATGTGGATTGCCACCGATGCCTCAGCCTCATTCATGGCTGTGATTATATGGAAGCTATTGGGGTATGAGTGGTGCTGAGTAATGTCATTCAGGGCACAACTAGTACCTGTGTGTACTGTGAAAGGTACTACTCATAGGGTCAGTACTATTGTTCTGACTCAGTGAGGAAAGCCATGGCAAGCTACCTCACTCCTCATCTTGCCTAGTACGCCTCATTATAGTGCTCATTTGAGGTTTTGTGGGTATTTACCGACCTAACCTATGGCGGTACTTTCTGAGGATCCAACCAGCGTCTGGGCTGACTACCTGACCAACAGACGCTAGAATACAGACGGAGACTGCAATCAAACACGGGGCCTCGGGTGAGAGGTAGGTGCGCTACCCCAACACAACGGGGATGGCTACTGTATTCTAGTGTGTGTTCTTGTAAATGGGGCTGGATTGCCGACGAGAAGGCTGTGGCTTTAAGGCTGTGCGGTCAAAAATTAAAAATTTTATTTTTATTTTTATTCTTAATCTCTAATGTAGGTATTTGTGACACATTATATGCGTTTTGCAAAAAATAACGACGGATCGTTTGCTGAGGACATGGCTTCAAAGTGGCTATTTTGAGCGTTAAAGGTACGATCACCACGACGAAACTAATAATCGGAAGACACCGAAATTTCTCTACAACAACCCCTGTAGTAGTACCTGCAATAGGAACAATTCTTATTTCGAAATTCAAATTTTGTATTAACCTCTTCAGATTTGAATACCATTTTTAGTGAGAAAAAATTGTTATATTAACTTCAAAGTTATATTAATTTGAAGTGGATCTTATTCTGAGCAGTAGAAAAGTTTGATAAAGAAAATTGGTTCAGCGATATACCCGTGGTGCATGTACCTTTCAGACTAAAAAAACGCTGGCTGAATCAGTCACAAACACATACACACAGGCGTGCACACACACAGCGACAAGAAAAGGTCTTGGGCAAGAGCGCGATCGGGCACCTACCTTCCCCTCTCCTTCAACACCTATGCTATCGCAGATTCCGCCCCTCCCCCCCCCCTCCCTCCCTGACTCATCCTGCCAGGCTACACGACACAGTCTAGAGGATTTCGTAGAAGTGTTATTTATTATCTCAGCCATTACTCCTTACAGAAAATGAAAATCAACAGCCTGCTTCCAGTCTCCTACCGGGTCAGGAATGGAATGAATGAAGCCCCCAACTAGCGACGAGGATATGAACTGTGCCGGCTGCCGAGGCCTGACGCACTCCTCTGGGGCAATGATTAAATGAATGACAGATGAAATGAAATGATAGTGGAGAGTGTTGCTGGAATGAAATTTTGACCGGGAAAACCGGAGTACCCGGAGAAAAACCTGTCTGCCTCCGTTTTGTCCAGCACAGATCTCACATGGAGTGACCGGGATTTGAACCACGGACCCAGCGGTGAGAGGCCGGCGTGCTGCCGCCTAAGCCGCGGAGGCTTCCATTACTCCTTACAGAATGTTAAAAATTATTTATAAGTTACTTTATAAAATTCTGTAAGTTATATTAGCAGAATAAAACATGTTTATGATCAATAGAACTTTATGTGAGTTGTAATCTTCAAAATATATCAAAATAATATATATACTAATATAATAAAGCTGAAGAGTTTGTGTGTGTGTTTGTGTGTTTAAACGCACTAATCTCTGGAACAACCTGTCGGATTCGAAAAATTCTTTTTTATATGATAGCCAGATTCAAGAGGAATAGTTTAGGCTATGTTAAATTGCGGACAGACCACTCCGTTCCCTGCATTTAGGCCCTTTGGCACAAATCTACACCGTTTCACCAATCAGAACCAAAATTTGTACTCATACCCTTTGGAACCCTGCGAGTAACACTGTCTGCATGGAATTTATGACAGACCGGTCCATTCCCTGCATTTAGGCCCTTTGGCACAAATCTACACCTTTTCACCGATCTGAACCAAAATGTGTATGCATAGCCTTTGGAACCCTACGAGTAACACTGTTTACATGAAATTTCGGACAGACCACTCCATTCCCTGCATTTATGCCCTTTGGCACAAATCTACACCGTTTCAGCGATCTGAACCAAAATTTGAATACTTACCCTTTGGAACCCTGCGAGTAACATAGTCTACATGAAATTTCGGACAGACCATCCATTCCCTGCATTAAGGCCCTTTGGCACAAATCTACACCGTTTGACTGATCTGAACCAAATTTCACATACTTAGTCTCACTTTGGAACCCGACGAGTAACACCGTCTGCTTGAAATTTCGGACAGACCACTCCATTCCCTGCATTAGGTCCATTGGCAAAAATCTACACCGTTTCACCGATCTGAATCACATTTTTTACACTTACCCTTTGGAAACTACGGGTGACACTGTCCACTTTAAATTTCGGACAGACCACTCCATTTCCTGCATTTAGGCCCTTTATCACAAATCTACACCGTTCCTCCTAATTGCACCAAATTATACATACACTTTGAAACCCTGCTGGTAACACTGTCCACTTGATATTTTGGACAACGCTCTCCATATCCTACATTTAGAATAACAAACAAATTTAACTTGAAAACCATGTATTAAGGCCCTAGACTCATTCGTCCATAGTAGTGTAAATGTAAGAGTATTTTAATTAGTATATTGTTGACTGGCAATTCGGGCTGCATCACGTCGCCCCTACCAGTGTTCTGGAGCAGAATTGCGAAAATAGTTGAATCTTGCGCTGCTTATAAATTGCAGTCACGGGGAGTAATTAGTGCAAAAAGACTTCTTTTGCCCCTTTTATCAGTTATCATCATGAACATATTATGCATCTGTATAAGTGCAATGGTGTTAGTGCAATACATTGAGGTTATCAGCTGCAATAAGCGTTGGTGCTTTCAAATTTACCGTAATTTATTCCGAAACTTATCGTTGAACGCTATGTGGCCATAAATGATACTGTTACGTTCCACCCCCCTAGTGGCACTTTTTGTTAACTGGATTACGGTGGGTTGAAGCACAACACAGATTGTTCCTTTAAATGAAATAATTAACTTTATTGCGGCCAAAAAGATACAGCACTCATCAGTAAATACAAGCAATTATTACCTTACTCCAGTTTCCTCACGGCGAGAACACTTCCCCTTTCACTTGTCAGTAAGCCGCAGAAGTTAATCCCTCGTAATGAGGTGGCCCCGTGCGTTGGCTGGAAATATCTGCACTCAGCCTGTCACCGTACTACACACTGTTTCACAATGCACCACAATCACTTCTGTCGCACTGGAAAAACACACTCGTTCAAGACACGGTTCCTCTGTAGGCTTCTCACTTCCTCGCTGTCAAGAGAATCAGCTTCACTAGGGGTTTCGCAAGTCACCACACTTCTGTCGCTCAGGATAAACGCTCGAACTAGCTCATAAAAACACAACAACGACTGCTTGACGGGTCGCTCTTATATAGCAGGCCGGTGACTCAATAAATGCTTCTAGACCCATCCAGGGTTCACGGCTTCTCGAGGCTTCCATCGCTGGCTCAGTCACGAATATTCTGGACCATCCCTTTGTCCTAGTAGTCCTGTTGCATAAGGCGTACGCAATACATTGGGGGAGAGCAGCCCAGCCCTGGGACAGTTGTGACTCATGCGGTGAGCGATGAAACAAACTCACAGCCGTAACACCACCCCCTTCCTAAAAGGCTGATCGTCCCGATCAATCATAGGTCCGTCTGTGTCCTTTCGTAGGCTGCCAGGCGATCTCGATGCACGATCTTCATCTTCGCCCTCGGGCTCCGCTGGATCCTGTAGACGACATCGTTGATCCGTTTCACGACTCGGTACGGGCCCTCACAGGACTTCTGCAGTTTGGGTGACAGGCCTTCCTGCCGTAATGGGTTGAAGAGCCAGACCAGGTCGTCCTCGTGGAATCCTCCGGCATCCGTCTGCTGGTCGTATCGGGTCTTCATTCGGTCGGTCTCGATCCGCAGTTTCCTCCTCGCGAACGCGTGCACGTCCTCCAGTTGGTCGACCAGTTCTTGACTATACTGGCTTACCGGGACCGGATCATTCCCAGGTCGGCCGAAGGCAAGATCGACAGGTAGACAGAGCTCCCTCCCAAACATGGCCCGGGCTGGTGTGCACCCGGTGGCTTCATGCACGGCGGCACGGTAGGCCAGGAGAAATAGTGGAAATGTTTGTCCCAATCCCTCTGGTGCTCGCTGACGACTATTCGGAGATGGTTCTCGATGGTGCGATTGAATCGCTCTACCATCCCGTCGGACTGAGGGTGTAGCGGCGTTGTCCTCGTCTTCCGCATTCCCAACAGCTGGCATAGGTTCTGGAACACCTGCGACTCGAAGTTCCTCCCTTGGTCGGAGTGCAGCTCCAGGGGTACTCCGTACCGGCTGACCAATTCCTTCACCAGGGTCACTGCAATCGTCACGGCTTCTTGGTTAGGGAGCGCATACGCCTCAGGCCATTTGGTAAAGTAGTCGCTGACGACCAATATGTAGCGGTTCCCTGCCTCGCTTAACGGGAATGGCCCAGCAATATTGATGGCCACTCTCTCCATGGGGCCGCCCACGTTGTAGGTCTTCAGTGGACCCCGTCGTCTACGTCCTGGGCCCTTGCTGGCTGCGCAATCGTGGCACCTCGCGCAGTGGTTCTCCACGTCTGTTCGGCATCCGATCCAGTAGAACCGCTCTCTCAGCTTCTCCAGGGTCTACTTTATCCCTAGGTGTCCACCAGATGATCCCCCATGAACTTCCTTCAGGACTTCCTCCGTCATAGCCTTTGGAACGACGACTTGTTCCCGAGATGTCTTCCCGTCGGTGCTCTCCCTGGTACGGCAGAAGAGCCCATCCCTTACAATCAGCGAGTCCCACTGCGCCCAGTAGGACTTAAACTATGGGCTGCAGTCACTCACAATGTTCCACCCGGGTCTGGGGACACAGGCCCTCTTCCATTCGGCTATCAGTCCCAGGTAATCATCTTCTGCTTGTGCCCGCGTGAAAGATTCGCGGCTCCAGCTCCCCTGAAGTTCCACGGTAGTCCTTCGGCACTGTATCCCGGTGTTCTCCTCTCTTCTGGTACAGAAGGTGCAGTCTTCGGGGCACGGTCTTCGTGACAGGGCGTCGGCGTTAGAATGCAGTTGGCCTTCCCTGTGCTGAATCTCAAAGTTGTACTGTTGAAGCCTCTCTAACCACCGCGCGAATTGAGCCTCGGGCTGCTTGAAGTTCAGGAGCCACCGCAGGGATGCATGGTCGGTCCTGATGAGAAATTCTTGCCCGTACAGGTACTTGTGGAGGTGTTCAATGGTCTTCACGATGGCGAGCAGCTCCTTCCTGCTGACGCAGTAGTTCCTTTCTGACTTTGACAAGGCCTTGCTGAAGTAGGCCACTACTCTCTCCTCGCCGTCCACTACTTGCGACAGGATCCCCCCTATGCCAAAGTCGCTGGCATCGGTATCGACGATGAACTTTGTTCCAGGTCTGGGGTAGGCCAGAATAGGCGCGGTGCACAGAGCCTGCTTGAGTTGTTCGAAGGCACTGTGGCATTCTGCTGTCCACGTGAAGAGTTGGTCCTTCTCAGTGAGTCGATGTAAAGGTTTGGTGATGTCGGCGAATCCTCTCACGAAGCGACGGTAATAAGTGCAGAGTCCCAGGAAGCTTCGTAGTTGGGACTTGTCCTTCGGAACTGGCCACTCCCTCACAGCTGCGGTCTTCTCTGGGTCGGTGCGCACCCCTTCCTCGGAGACGATATGCCCAAGGTACTGGACCTGCTTCTGGAAGAGCTGACACTTCTTGGGGCTCAACTTCAGCTGGGCAGCCCGTAGCTTCATCAAGATCTCCTTCAGGTTGCTGTAGTGCTCCTCGAAGCTTCTTCCTAGAACGATGACGTCGTCTAGGTAGACCAGGCAAGTCTTCCAGTGTAGTCCCCTCAGAATGGACTCCATTAGCCTTTCGAAGGTCGCAGGGGCGTTGCACAGACCGAATGGCATGACGGTGAACTGCCAGAGCCCGCTGTTCACAGAGAACGCCGTTTTCTCGCGGTCCTTCGGGTGGACCTCCACCTGCCAGTAGCCACTCTTCAAATCCAAGGTGGAGAACCATCTTGATCCTGATATGGTGTCCAGCGTGTCATCGATCCGGGGTAGAGGGTAGCTGTCCTTCTTCGTGACGTCGTTCACCCGCCTGTAGTCCACGCAGAGCCTGGTGGAACCGTCCTTCTTCTTCACAAGCACGACCGGAGAACTCCAAGGACTATGTGATGGCTCGATCACCCCTTGATCCTTCATCTCTTCTACCATCCGGTCGACTTCGGCTTGCTTGGCGAGCGGGACACGTCGGAATGGGGCCCTAATTGGTGCGCTGTCCCCAACGTCGATTCTGTGCTGGACCAAGCTTGTCCTGCCGAAGTCTTTGCTCCCCACGGAGAAGACATCCTGGAATTCGTGTAGCAGGTCCCGAAGTTGGCGTGATTGTTCCTCGTCTAAATGGTCCTGGGATCCTTGGTACAGCTTCTGTAGTTCTTCTGGCAGGGCGCGTCTTCTTTGGTTGTCCGTCTGCAGGTGTCCGTCCGTCGTGTCTGTGATGCGGGCAATCCAGGTAACGGGCTCGCAGACTCCTAGGTTGGTGTCCCGGTGAACCGTAATATCGTAGTCGTTCAGGTTGGACTGGCGGCCGTACGGCCGAGACGTCGTGTTGATGAGAGTTTTGGCAACTAGCAATCCTTTTGTCTGGATGTCCTCATATTTTGGCTCGATGACAGCCGCCACTCCCTCAGCTGTTCCGTCGACAATTACGGCAGCGCTGACTTCCGTCCTGGCGGGAACGATGACGTCCTCTCTCAGCCCTACTCGTCGTGCGGCGACGGCCTCGTGTGCTGGTTGCAAAGCAAGTTCCTCACTTCCGAAGTGCGGAGTGTTGGTACTCAGATCCAAGATGATGTTGTTCTGGTCCAGGAAGTCCAGTCCGGCTTCCATTTGATACGTCAACCACAAGCACTGGATGCTTTATCGCCCGTCGACCAATGACGAACTCCAGTGATGCTTCGCCATGTACCGGTGCGGTATCTCCGGTCGCGGTTATTAACTGCAGGTTCCTTTGTGTGGGTTGCACTCTCCACTTCGGGATCACGGTGGGGCTGACGATGGTCCTCGATGCTCCCGTGTCGATTAGCATGGGCCAGCTCACTCCGTTGACGACTCCGTCGACCATCAGGCTGCTATTGTCCCTCCGTAACTTCGTCACACGCACTTGGACTGCCGGGGCTTGACGACTGTCACAAGCCAACCTTTGCCCCCCAAGGCTGGCTAATACTCGTTTCCCTGGGCCGCGCGGTTTTCAGACGACTGATTTCCCGTCGGATACCCTCGGCGGCGGCGATCACCGCAGTCCTTGCTCAGGTGGCCTTTCTTACCGCAGGCCCAGCAGGTCGGTAGTCCTCTTCCGGGCCGCCTCTCCGGTTGTCTTCCGGCTGTGTCGTTGCTGGTGGTGCCGCGACTATCGAAGAAACGTCTTAGCGCCTCCTTCAATTCGTCGGCCAGGGGCTTGGTCTCGTTGGTTTTTGCTGGTTCGTCGACGTCCACTTGACGCACCCGCGCGTGCATTCTAGATGCCTGTTTTGCCGTCTCGAATTCAAGTGCGTGGCTCAGCGCATCTGCCAGGGTCTTATTGCGCGCGAGTCGTAGCGCCTGTTGAGTGTCCGAGTCCCGTAGCCCGTCGGTGAAGGTCTGCGTCGCAATCTGTTCCAGAAAGTCGGCCGGCCCTGTTGGATAGGCGAGCCTTACGACGCGTGCGATGTCCATCTCGAACTCCTGCAGGGTTTCCGCGTTCTTCTGTGCCCGGGTCCGGAGCTGCATCTGGTAGGCCAGCTGAAGATGGCTATCTCCATATCGGGACTCCATATGGGCGATCAGTGATGCGTAGTCCTGGGATCCAGTCGGGATGGCCTGAAGGACGTTAAGGGCGTTACCTCTCAGCGCTACAATGAGAGCTGTAGCCTTTTCTGTGTTGTTCCCGTTATTTATGGAACAGGCCACCTCGAACTGACGTAAGTAGGTGCTCCACGGGACCTTTCCGTCGAAGGTTGAGGGCGTCACTCTGCTATGTCCCGTTCCTGATATTCCCGGTGTAACGGTGGGCGGGCGTTGGCGCAGCTCGGCAACTTCCTCTTGTAGGGCGTTGAATCTCGCTTCCATCCCCGTCGGCGGGTGATGGCTCAGCTCAGCAACTTCCTTTTGTAAAGCGTTGAATTTCTCTTCCACCCCCGTCAGTGGGCGTTGGCGCAGCTCGGCAACTTCCACATGTAAGGCGTTGAATTTCTCCTCCACCCCCATCAGCGGGCGTTGGCGCAGCTCGGCAACTTCCACTTGTAAGGCGTCGAACTCCTTTTCCACTGCCGTGACTTCCTCACGCAGACCCAGTTCTAATTTCCTTTGGCTCTCCTCTAATTTCGTCAGCAGTCACTCTTCCAGATTTTTCTGGCCATCCAGAAATTTGGCGGTTAGGTCCTCTATTAACTTATTCTGGCCGTCCTTCAGGTCCTCTGCTAACTTCTTCTGGCCATCCTCCATCTTCTTCTGGTCGTCCTCCATCTTCTTCTGGCCGTCTTCCATCTTCTTCAGGTCATCCTTCAGGTCCTTGGCTAATTTCTTCTGGCCGTCTTCCATGTCACTTAACTTTTCTAGCAGTGCTGCCAATTGCGCCTCCATTTTAGTTGTTTGTCTTGTAAAGGGCATGCACTCACAGGAAATTTAGAGAAAATGACCTGCTCGGGGTTTGAAACCAGGACCGTCAGGTGTTGTGCTTGTGCTTGAGTTCGTAATCCGGCTTCTGAGACCAGTTGTTACGTGCCACCCCCCTAGTGGCACTTTTTGTTAACTGGATTACGGTGGGTTGAAGCACAACACAGATTGTTCCTCTAAATGAAATAATTAACTTTATTGCGGCCAGAAAGATACAGCACTCATCAGTAAATACAAGCAATTATTACCTTACTCCAGTTTCCTCACGGTGAGAACACTTCCCCTTTCACTTGTCAGTAAGCCGCAGAAGTTAATCCCTCGTAATGAGGTGGCCCCGTGCGTTGGCTGGAAATATCTGCACTCAGCCTGTCACCGTACTACACACTGTTTCACAATGCACCACAATCACTTCTGTCGCACTGGAAAAACACACTCGTTCAAGACACGGTTCCTCTGTAGGCTTCTCACTTCCTCGCTGTCAAGAGAATCAGCTTCACTAGGGGTTTCGCAAGTCACCACACTTCTGTCGCTCAGGATAAACGCTCGCACTAGCTCATAAAACACAACAACGACTGCTTGACTGGTCGCTCTTATATAGTAGGCCGGTGACTCAATAAATGCTTCTAGACCCATCCAGGGTTTACGGCTTCTCGAGGCTTCCATCGCTGGCTCAGTCACGAATCTTCTGGACCATCCCTTTGTCCTAGTAGTCCTGTTGTATAAGGCGCACGCAATACACTGGGGGAGAGCAGCCCAGCCCTGGGACAGTTGAGACTCATGCGGCGAGCGATGAAACAAACTCACAACCGTAACAATACTATTGCTACCTCAGGAGCTCGGGACAGCCGAATTTTTCCGAAGTGTTCTGATTATTTTCCTACGGCGCTATGCGACAAAATACGACACTATTGGTCTCTACATTTCTAACAGACAATGAGATATAGGCCCTAGGCTGTGTCTTTTATTTCGCTTATTCCTCTTTCTAATCATTTTTAGAAATTTGTTTGTAAATTACATGTGTCAGTGCTGTAGTTAGTAAATAGCCGTTTCCCTATTCATTATTATCATTATTATCATTAGGGGAAAATTATCTAAATGTTACGTCCATTATACTGTACTGCTAATCACCCTCACTACATCCACCACCACCACCAACACCACCACCGCCACCACAAAAAGTTGTATTTTTTTCTTTCGGGTAGTTTAAGTATCATATGCCAGTTCTGTAGTAATATTCATTATCATCCATAAAACAAATAAAACCACCGGGAGAAGCCGGGCACTACTACTAGATTATATATATATTTCAATTTGCCTTACGTCCCACCGACACAGATACTGTAGGTCTTATGGCGACGATGGGATAGGAAAGACTAGGAGTTGGAAGGAAGCGGCTGTGGCCTTAATTAAGGTACAGCGCCCATTTGCCCGGTGTGAAAATGAGAAACCAGGGAAAACCATCTCCGGGGCTACCGACAGGGGGGGGGGGTGGTTCGGACCCACTATTTCCGGAATGAAAGCTCACAGCTGCACAACCCTAACCGCACGGCCAGGTCTCTCCGTCAATCATATCATACTATATCATAATATAATCTTTTTTATTGGGCTGGACGGAGGGAGAGTGCCTAGTCCACAAATTGGTAACACGCAGGGTCGTCGCGAGAGGTGCGGTCACGCCAGGCCTCGCGCTCAGAAAGGTCTCGCGCTTCAGGCCATTTTTTTTCATAAATGAAAATAAATAAATATATAAATAAATAAATGAATAAATAAATAAATAAAGATAGTGTGTTTGATTCAGTCCAGCCCAAATTAAAATTTGTCCTCCGATGTGTTGATATGATAGCAGAAACTCCAAGGATCGTCGAATCGTTCATCGAGTTTTTGGAGGTACACGACACTACGGGAAAGGGGTTAGCTGAGGTTTTAGAAGGAGTATTGGAGGATAATGATCTTGATATCATGGACTGTTGGGGACAAGGGTATGGCAAGGGTGCTAATATGAAGGCCAAGTATAAGGGACTGCAGATGCGAGTAAAAATACTAATAAACGAGCAATGTTCATGGCATGTGTTGCACATAATCTTAACTTACTTTTCGGTGACATGGTTAATGCGATAAGAACGCTATGGCATTTTTTGGTATAGTTCAGCGCCTGTACACTTTGTTTGTAGCTTCCACGGAAAGGTGGGACATTTTGTGCGAACTATGTCCTGGCCTCCTCACACTAAAATCTTTAGCTAGCACGAGATGGGAATGTTGAATTGGCAGTGCCAAGTTACCAAGGTACCAGTTAGGCAAAGTAAACGACGCTCTAGAAAAATTGGCAGAAACTACCAAAGATCCTGTTACCCGGTCAGAGGCCCAATCTTTGTTGCTTCATACAAGTTCGTATGAATTTGTTTTAAGCCTCGTTATCTGGAACGATATTTAATTTTCTGTGAACTCAACAAGTAAACTCTCCAGTCTGAGAAGACTTCGTTAGATACGGCTTTAACCGAACTTCAGGGCCTAAAGTCATTTTTTCAAAATTATCGCGACACTGGCTTTGACAGTGCAATGTCCACCGCTAGAGAAATAATGGAAAATTTGGGCTATGCAAATACATTTTCTATTCGCCGTCAAGGCAATCGCAAAAGTTTCCTTGATGAAATAAAACATCAAAATGATCAACAGGTGGAAAAAACTGAAGAGGAACATTAAAAAGAAGCTGAAAATAAATTTCGGGTAAATTACTTCTTGTCTGTCGTAGATACTGCACTGAGCTGCGTAGAAAATAGATTTAACGAAGTTATTTTTTTTCGGAATACTTTGGATTTCTCTTCGATCCTTCCAAGCTTTAGAATTTGGAGGAAAGGCAATTGAAAGACCATTGTCACACTCTCTAATTTTCTAAAAGACGGGGAGCTTGAAGATTTGGATGCAGAGGATCTTTTTCTGGAGCATCAATTATTTAGGTACGCTGTTCCGTAATCTGTAAAAAGTGCTTGCGGTGCACCAGAGTACTTAGCCCCGATAAAGGAGTCCTATCCTAATTTAACGACGGCATATCGAATTATGCTTACAATTCCTATAACGGTTGCGTCGGGGGAAAGGAGTTTTTCCATTTTGAAACTAATCAAAACAAGTAGTTCTCTGAAGAACTAAAGCCTATTTTCATATATCCTACTTATGTTAATTGCCACTATCAACATTCAAAATTTCAGTTTGATTGCTGTAATAGATTCGTAGATATTGAGAACCGGCTAAATATTTAGGATGGTCGCCATGTTGGATTGTTATATATGTAGGTCATAGAGTTATGTACTGTTACATGAAGATTATTGTGTAAGTGAAGCATTCAAACTTCAATCGCATGATTAGGACACAAGAAGTAAAAACGAGATTTTAAAATTTCACACAGCTGTCATCTTGTGGTTATGGAAACATTTGTATAATGATTTACTGTACCAAGTTTCACTGCACTCGGATGGTTATATTGTGAGAAATGTCCATGCGAATATTTTTACTTCGCGTCACCGCCATGTTGGATTTGTGATCGCCAGGTTATTGAAAGTCCTATAGGTGAACTTACCTTCATAGCCCCTATGAACATTAAAAAAATCAGTTTGATTGCTGTTATAGATTCGTAGATATTGAGAACCGTCTAAATATTTCGGATGGTCGCCATGTTGGATTGTTATATGTATAGGCCATGGAGTCATGTACCATTAAAGGAAAATTATTGCGTAGGTTCATTATTCAAACTTTCACTTCGATCGCATGATTACGACACAAGAAATACAAACTCAATTTTAAAATTAGCACAGCCGCCATCTTAAGGTTATGTAAACAATTGAACTGAATTAAATACCAGTACATTACAATGTGTATAAACATTTGCTGTGCCAAATTTCATTGCGTTTGGATCATTAAATCGCGAGAAAAGTCTATTTAAAACTTTCAACTTCGCGTGGCCGCCATGTTAGTTTTGTAGTTAACCGATTTTTGAAAGTCTCATAAATGAACTTCCAGTAGTGCTCTTTATCTCCGTACAAAATTTCCGGGTGATAACGGTAATAGTTTCAGAGATATAGAATGCCGGTGAAATATATCCCAAAGCCGCCATCTTGAGATTATGTAAACAATTGAACGAAGTTAGATGTCAGTGCATTAGAATGTGTATAAACATATACTGTACCAGGTTTCATTGCGTTTGGTTGGTTAAATCGCGAGAAACGTCTATTGAAAAGTCGCAATTTCGCTTGGCCGCCATGTTGGTTTTGTAGTTACCAGGTTTACAAAAGTCATATAGGTGAACTTTTAGTAGTTTCCTTTATCTCCGTACAAAATTCCAGGGTATTCTCGGTAATAGTTTCGGAGATATTGAATGCTGATGAAATATTTCGCACAGCCGCCATGTTGGATTGATGAGACGTAACAAAATTTGAAGGGCACGGTCGGGGTTGTCCGGAATAGTGCTATGAACTTACCAAGTTTCATTGAAATCGCTCCAGCCGTTAAGATTATATTAGGGGCGAAACACACACACGCACACACAGACAGACACACGGACAAAAGGTGATCTCATAAGCCTATTTTTCCATAAATGAAAATAGGCTAAAAAACTATTTGCGATCTACGATGGTGCAGGAGCGTCTGAACGGTTTGGCAACTCTGTCAATTGAATGTGAAACGGCCAAAAAATTAGAAATGAACGATTTAATGAACACTTTTGCCCTAGCAAAGGCCCGCAAAGCGCCCTTTACATAAATAAAAAGCTCTAAATACTAAACATAAAACAGATTTTTTTAAATAAAAAACAAAAGCCTGCCTTGTAAACCATGTTATTTCTCGAACAAAGGGGCCGTTCAGCTGATATTTATCGGTGGAAGTAGACTTATAGCACTTTTAGTAGTTTAGTTTATGAAAAACTGTATAGCCGAAGAAATGTTGAAATATGTAAACGTGATTGCGTATTATTATTAATGATGTGCGTTTGGGTAAGAAATTACATCAAACACATGCTTCGTTTTCCATAATATATTATTTATGCCAAAAATCACCTGTGTTAGCTCATTATATCAGGTTTCCATTGATATAGCTTGTTGCTTTTATCTGATCAGGTGCTTCCTGTATCCAATTTCATGCTTACTCCTATCCTATTTGTTGAAGTTTGTCTAGAAACAAGAAATGTAATAAAATGAGTTTTAACTAGCCTAAAATTTTAATTTCTTTTAAAACATCACTCTCCGTACAACACATCCACTTACAGTCTAACGCTATCAGTGAGAGAGAGTTTGAGTGACGAGGAGAAGTAGGGGTGGTAAGTGAAGGGTAGACAGATCACTTACACAAATGCAGCGGCTGTCAAACGGTGATAGTGCTGCCATCTCTCGCCTTGCAACTGACGGCGGTAGTGATCGCACAGCCTTAAGGCACCGTAAGAGGAAGGAAAATAGTCATAGGCAAACACGCATACACACCGTCACTCACATAAAATTATAATTAATAATGCTTTAGAAAATATCTACAATAATCAGAATTGAGAATTAAGAAGTATTTTAAATGTTATAATGCATATACTTTTCATTTTAACACATTTCAGCTATTTAGCGCACAGATGCATGCATTTGTGAACATACGAGGTCTAGTTATCAGCCTTACCCGATCGCAATCCTATCAACATTTTCTTCGGCTTATCCCAATTAATTGGGGTCACTGGAGCCAACCAGGCTCAGTTTTGGTATTGGCCGGGAATTTATGGCCGGATACTCTTCTTGGCGCCACGTGATTTTTTGAGGTGAAAATTTCACCCGGTTGTCACAGGGATTCGACTTCCGGTCGTCCGGGCGACAGACGAGCAGCTAAGCCACTGCGCCATCACGATCCCCTCCATCACATTCCCCTATCTTATCAATATGAAGAGAAAATTCAGATGAAATAAAATACAATTAGGTATCAACTAGAAATAGTCTAGATTTCCCACTAGAACTAAAACACATGTTTTCTAACTTAATAATCACTCACTAAGAACATATTTAGTTATAATTGCCAACTCTGAGTACACTCACTATGCACTACTAGATGAACACAACAACGGCTATATTGTGACATTACACGTTGAGAACATGAAATGTTTTGGTACACAGAGTGAGAACTGATATCCAGGAAGAGTTGAACAGACCGATCGTTCTAGTAGACAACAGTGACGTAATGACCTGCTTTCGTCACACAGGCACATGAAACTGGAGACAGCGGGACAACAACTGTCACAGCGCTTCGTAACCGACACATAGGTGTGATTTGAGTATATGGACACCTGAATAACCCTAGTGCTTATGCATCTTGGGGTTCATTTCTCGATTCTTGTTAAAAATAATAATAATAATGTTATTTGTTTTACGTCCCTATTAACAACTGCGGCTTTAAGAGATGCCGCGCGTCGGGGTGTGGAATTTTGCCCCAAAGCGGATCTTTAACGTGCCAGTAAATCTACTGACACGGCTCCCTCGCATTTGCGCACCCTCAAAAGCTAATTGGCTGGGCCATGATTCTATCCTGCAACCTTGGGCACAGCAGGAGAGAACGTTACCGCTGAGCAACGCAGCCAGCACATTTAAAAAACGAGTTCAGGAATACTGTGTCTAATAGTTAGTTTTTAGTTAGTTATTGTTGTTTTAAGGGGTGGAACTACGAGGTCATCTGTCTAATAAACACATACATTAAAATTTTGTAATTGCATTTCAATAAACCACGTGGCATGGCCGTGCGCGTTAAATCATGTACCATGACCGCGGCGGAGCGTTGCAGCAATTCCGGAGATTCGAGGTTCGATTTCCGGCGCTGACATTGGCTATCCTGAGTGTATACTTTCACGGAATGTTCCACACTCCTTCCAGGCAATTGCCAGAATAGTACCTTATTTCAAGACCCGGTACACCTAGTAGACAAGTTCAACACACACCTAAGCACACGGGGCTGAAGACCAAGATGCCCCAATAACCAAAAAAGGAATTATTAACAACAACAACAACAACAACGTTTCAATAACATTTAATAATACTGTAAGGTGCACATGGAAAGAAGATCAAACGGCGAGGAATTGTCACCTGCAAGATTACGGGACGTTTGGAAGGACATTCGGCTATCGTATGCTTGAGATAATGAACCCTCGTTTCTGTTCAGAATATAGCTACGGAAAACGGAAACGGAAGGCCTGAAAATTAAAACTAGTCAATTTCTATTGTGTATGTTGTTGCCATCTCCCTTATGTACAGGAAGGGTATTAAAAAAATATTCACACAGCGATCAAGATATGTGGGAATGGGCAGTCAAAAGGGTGACACCCTATACAATATTCTCACAGATTGCTCGAGTCGGAAACATTTAAATATCGCAATATTGTCTCTTGAGAAAAGGTAACAAGACGAGGGAACGAGCACCGCCTCAGCTATCGTAGAAGTGTTATTTCGTTGTTTATCACTTCATAATAAGAGGCATGGTGTTACCTAACTCCAGGCCCCGGCTGCTTCGTTCATCCTAGACTGCAAACAACACAATATCAGTCTGGCTGCGTGATGCAGCGGTAACGTTCTTGCTAGCGATTCTCAAGATCGCAGGATCTAATGCTGGGGCAGTCAGTTGGCATTTGAGGGTGCGCAAATGCGATTGGACCTTGTCAGTAGCTTTACTAGCACGTTAAAGATTATTTCCTGGCCAAAACTCAGGCACTGGCGTCTCTAAAAGCCGCAGTAGTAAAAAGGGACGCAAAATCAATATTATTATTTTTATTATTAACACAATAGCACAGATATTCAAATAGATTTCACATACCTACCCACAATGTTTGTTGTTAATTCTAGTTTTCTGTGTGTCCGCCTCGTTGCGTAGTGGCTAGCATTTATGGCTGTAACTGAGAAGAGGCGGGTTTGATTCCTACCTCAGCCATCCTGGAAGTGGTTTTCCGTGGTTTCCCACTTCTCCTCCAGGCAAATGCCAGGATGCTACCGAACTCAAGGCCGCGGCCGCTTCCTAGCCAAATCCTACCTCAGTTAAGAATACAGTGAACACTCACTTCGTGCTTCACTAATTCGTAATTCGGATAATTCGGACAGGTTTTTATCGCCGCAGTACTGTGCCAGACATCATTCGCACCAAGGCCATCTATTGTAAAAAATCGATCGCATCCTCCTCTCTTCCCGTTCACTCCGCTCGCGGCCAATAATAAGTACCGTAGTCTATGTATCATTATTGGTCACAAGCACGCAGCAAAGGCAGTGCCTGCTCAGTTTGCTTTTAAAGCCCACATGACGAGTTACTGTTACATTGTGTTAAATTCTATATGATTGCTTAAAAGTGTTTGGAAGTGTCGTACTGTCGTCCTCGCTAGAATACAGTAACTAAGATAAGTGCTAGAGGTAAATATGCATCGCTAAGTTAAGAAGACAAAATGAGAGTGCTGGATAAAATCCAAGCCGGTGCTTCTACACAGAGTAGGCCTATTATGATAGAGTTTGGAATTAGCAAGTCGACTTTTGTCTTCAAACTTTAACGATGGATAACCAATCCCGAAAAAGGTATGTAAGTTAGATACTTTAAACAAAGCATATTTACATGATTTAAGAACTTTTGAACTGTGCAGTACAATGTTTTAGAAAACATTTATATATTTCGGACTTCCAATAAATTGGACCAGACCTCGGCCCCATTAGTCCAAATTGTGAGAGTTTACACACATTAGTACAGATATCATTGTGACACAGGTTATCAGACAAATGTACACGCAAGCAAATACACGGTGCTACATGTCCACGACATCGCAAAGCTCCTAACGAATGAAAAATAAATTTTAGAGGCTTGGGGCATCTTGGTCATGAGCCCCATGTAGTTGGGCATCTGTTGAACATTGTCTGATAACCGGTATTTCTGTGATGACTGTAGAAGTGTGTGTAACTGGAATTGGACAGGGATGTGCTCAGGTGTCCTGGCACTATTGTAGAAGTAAGGTACTGTCCTGGCATTTGATGGAGTTAGTGTTGAATAACCCGGTGAAAAACCACACTCAGGGTAGCCGATGTCAGCACCTGGATTCGAACCACCGGTCTCCGAACTTAATACAGCTGGCCTCACGGCCCTGGTGCCCGATTTAATGATCATGGCTACGCCGCAGATTCCACCCACAAGCTCATGAGGTTCACGACACGATATCATAAAACCCTAACAACACCTAATACTCAAGGCTAATTTGCCGAAAATAAGGAAATACAGTAGACTCCCACCTTGAAAAAGTTGCTAGTCATGAATAAGCAGGAATATCAACAATACATTAAGTTTGATCAAGAAATTCGTAGATAAATGGACCAGATTATCAGTCTTTAGATCACTAGGTCATGGCGCACGGCGTGTTGAAACCAGTTCTTGTGCTACCACCTATTAATAAAACATTACACTACTCTTATATCTATTGCAGTACCTGCAGGCAAAAGAGAAAGAAAGTGAACTTCCAGATAAATTGAGAATGTAGATTTTCTATCTGCTGAGGTGCAAGAGAAGGAAATGACAGACTGTCACATCGAAGCTCTAACAACTTCATTCTGTCTTAGGATTAAGGCATTCGAAAGCCAGTAACAGTCCATAGTAAAATCGAGACCACAAAAAAATGAATTCCTCCGCATTACTACGTGGGCTCAAGCAGTACTACAAAACGTTTTAAAAGTGGCGTATACACTTGTAAGTCGCACAAGCTGAGCTTGTTGTAGGGACTTGGACATCATAGTTATCCGTCCCTTGTATTAGGGTGTGTGTATGTGTGTGTGATATTTTTTGATAATGACATATTTTTTTTATTACAATACTTTCAACTTTCAATCTCAGATATCCAGATATTGAGAAAAGAATAAATTTATTGGAACCTTTACTTTGATACACGCGATTATTAATCCTTAATATTAGACTACATATAATATGTGTCACATCCAAACAAAATGATCGAACCTCATGGCTGTGAAATGATAATGCTGATTAATCTGATAATGAAAATGAACATCCACTGCCTGCTTCCAGTCTCCGACCGGGTCAGGAATGGAATGAATGAAGCCCCTATCTAGCGGCGAGGATATGAACTGTGCCGGCTGCCGAGGCCTGACGCACTCCTCTGGGGCAATGATTAAATGAATGACAGATGAAATGAAATGATAAGGGAGAGTGTTGCTGGAATGAAATTGTGACAGGGAAAACCGGAGTACCCGGAGAAAAACCTGTCTGTCTCCGTTTTGTCCAGCACAGATCTCACATGGAGTGACCGGGATTTGAACCACGGACCCAGAGGTGAGAGGCCAGCGTGCTGCCGCCTAAGCCACGGAGGCTTTAATCTGATAATAATACTGATAATATTAATAATAATAATAATAATAATAATGGTAAAAACACAAAGGCGTATAACATGCATAATTCAGGTGAAAGCAACACGTCATCAAGAATTCTTATTACTGTATCTTATGTTACAGTGGTGTATCTTATTAACATATAGGCCTACGCGCCATCGTTATGCACACTGTACCAACCAGTTCTGTAATATTGGGAGGTATCTACCCTAGACCGGCCGCGGTGGCTGAGAGATCCTGTGGTTAATTTCTCTGACTCGGAGCCTGGGTGTTTGTGACATCCTCATGTACAAAGAAACCAAATACTGGAAACAAATAAACAGAAACAAGTAAAAGGAGCACTAACGCTAATGCTACCTCGTGCCTGGCTGGTATCGGGCAAGCGTGTTTTCGAATACCACCTCGGCCGTCCAGAAAATTGTTTTCCGTGGTTTCATATTTTCATCCCAAGGGATAAGGGATTTAAAGAAGAAAAGTAAAAATGTACATATGATGCAAACAGTAGGCTATAAAACACAGTTCAAGTCTAGGAAAGTTTTATTTTTTAATCGCTTATCCTCCAAGCTCGGCTTCACTCATGGACTCTGCGAGGGATCATTCCTCTACCATCGCAAGGACGGTGTCTTGGAGCTGAACACACTTGTCAGCAGATACAACTGGGGATGGTGACTGGCTGATCGTCCAAGCGACCGCTAACTTGGGCCGAATAAAGGAAGGGTCAGGGAAGGGATTTGGGAAGAAAGTCGGCCGTGGACCTGTTGAAGGGAACCGTCCCGGCATTTGCCTGATGGAGAAAGTGGGAAAACCATTTTCAGGATGGCCAAGGTGGGATTCAAGCCTACGTTTTCCTGCAACCAGCAAGGCACGAGGTCGCGCGTTAGCACTCTCGGCCACCGTGGCCGACTTATTTTATATTGTACACTAATGATTGACACAAGATTCTGCCAGCTATAATTGATCTATGTTGGCGGCATTGTGAAATGTTCTTCAAATAATAAATAGCACTAGGATAATGCCACTATACGCAGCTTGCCAACCCTAAACTTTAAATTTACTTGTAAACGTATTAACACTAGGCTGTTTCTTGGTACGTAAATTGACGTGATCCTGTCTGACATCAGCAAGTAACCTTATAATAATAATAATAATAATAATAATAATAATAATAATAATAATAATAATAATAATAATAATATCGTATGGCCTCGGGTGCCGGGTGCAAGCTTTGTTATGTGACACCCAGAGGGTAGCTTGCATGTCGAATTTCATTGTTCCTTGACTATGAAAGTCAATGAGGTTAGATAGCTAAGCTCCTTGAACACTATAGCGCTTTCTAGTGGAGAAATGAGGAACTTTGTGTTGGTGGAAACTCCTGAGATTAATTTTGCCATTATGAACTCGGTCTACTGAATTCAAATGGGTTCTTTGACATGCCATCATCGTATGACATGCGTATCGTATTTTTGCCGCCTTTCAAAAATCACTTACCACAGCCAGGAGCGAACCTGCAATCTTGGGGTTAGTAGACCAACACGATATCCACTCACCCACCGTGGCAAGCAGCTAGTGACCTTGAAGCGAGTCGTAGGTCAGTTACTAATCAGAGCTGACGCGAGACACAGCGAAGAACCCGCCTGAGGCTGCACACAGAAGACTTCATTCTGATTCACCACGCGATCTGTGACGGGCGAGCAATAACTAATAGCACGCATTATTACGTCACCAGTCATCAGGAACTTTTTTTTTTTTTTTAGCGTATGGCTTTTAGTGCCGGGAGTGTCCGAGGACATGTTCGGCTCGCCAGTTTTGTAGCTGCTTCGAGACGGACACCCAATGGGTGAGCTACAAGTACCGTTGGGGAGGAAAGTTGGAAGGGAGGGTCGAGGAGTTGGAAGGTAGCGGCTGTGGCCTATAGTTAAGGACCAACCCCGGCATTTGCCTGGAAGGAAGATGGGAAACCACAGAAGACCATCTTCAAGGTTGCCGGCGGGGGGATTCGAACCTCCTCGCCTCCCGGATGTGAGCGACTGCCAACAGTCATGCCGCAACGACCTCGGCTAACTCACCCGAAGACTCGAGATAGTGTTCCTAGAAGAAATGATGCATATTAACGTTTCAAGATATAAAGCCCTGCGCGGATACGGATATCAGCAAAATGTTTCGTCATAAGGATATAGTTCGCATGGCTGTCCGGATAGCGGATACGTTGTGGATAATGTTTAGAGTAAATTTGAGGATAGTTTTTAGAATACAATCCGAACGTGTTGAATATCATTACTAGGACCCGGATGTTAATGACATATACTTTTCCATTATGTTTTTTTTTCATGGCTCATGTACGATGATGATTTAAGCTTATCTCATTCAAATTATGTCATTAAGCACAATTAACACTCCAAACAGAAAAGGGTTGCAATTCAAGCTGTATAACATTCATATTAAACATAGCACATGACATACAAAGCCTAAGGGAACGACTTTCTCCTCAAATGTCTAAATGTTTTGCATTAATAATTTATGCTTTATCTAATTAAAAATATTATTGCAATGCCTGTAGATTCGGATAACAAACGTGCGGATGCGGGACGGATGCGGATAACGTTTTGTTTATCCGCGGAGGGCTCTATATTACAATTGCCGTTGACCGACGTGGAAACTATTCGTTGTTAACGTTTGTCATGCTGTAAGCTTGCTAGTTGACAAGTACAGGATATAACTCACGTCCAGTAACCGTTCATGGTTTTACTCTCCGGGGTGACATGAACTCCTATTAAGCTTAGCTGTGCTGTTGAAACGCACCAATCTTAATTTTTCCATTATTATTAATTGAATCTGTGAGTTGAAAAAGGTACACATTCCAAAATCCTTACTTTTCATGAGAAAGGAAAAACTATTTTGTAGCTAAACGAATGGTTTGATCCAAAAAGTTACTATTAGGTATTTGTACATCATTGCAAATTCAACTACAAAGTATTGTACCCTTATGTTTAGGTCTTCTAGGATGATCTCTTCTCTGGGGTCGTGCTCTGTCCGATGTGGCTGAAATTTTATTACATAATCCTAGGGAAATTGTGTGGATCATGGGAACTTAAACTAGAAATTATTGTGCCAGAGGAACTTCAAAGCAAAATTTGAGTTTATTCACGAAAGAAACAAAAATAAATAAATAAACAAATAAACTAAACTTTCCCCCAATTAAGCAACAAAATCAGAATCCCCTGAAATGTAATACACAAAAACAAAACAAACACAAAAAGACATAAAAAATAAGGAAATTCTGGGCGATTGAATAAACCCCTTGACATTCTCACTCTCACAAGTATTCAAAATGTCATCGCACTCCATACTGCTCTAACTATAAACTTCAATACTCATATGGAGTCCAACCCCAACTGAAATAGTATATTTAATTAATGGATCTCTCATTTCACAGATACGACTCAGACTAGGAATAAGTACCCTCATTCTTACCATTTCCTTCTGCTCAAGCTTTAGGGGAATGTTACGTGCCGGGCATTGATCAGCGAGCAAGTGGGGCAAAACTATCATGACATTAACATAAACACATTACAGGACGGGGGTTCAAACCCCAACAAACACGCGCAAAAAATGCACTCCAAAATAACATAGAGTACGCGCGTGTCATCACTCACTACAGAAATGCAAATAACACGGTTGGCCGTAGCCCCGTGACTACGTAATTATTTAAACACCCAATAATAACAAACCCAAAAGATGCATAAACATGCAGACAAAACCTCGCCCAAAGAGCGGAAAATAAATGAAACTTGGGAGCACAAAAATATGCACAGCAAAACCATCCCATGACAAAAAAAACACGCTTGAATCAACATATCGTTTAGCAATCCAGGTCACTTGAACCTCCTACAAAAACACATAGCCTAGAACAAAAGGATATACTGCACAAAAGCAAGCAAACGGGACTGACAGACGGCCCTAACACAGCTGGGAAATTCATACGATCACCATCTTTGCATAAATTAGGCCAGTACACACTCAGAGCACCGCTAATCGGATGGACCCTAGTACACCGCCTGTAGACACACTGGGGGAAGATCACCACCCCAAATCTATACTTACTGAGGGCAACGCACATGCTCATCTCAGTAAGGGAATTAAACATCCGTACTTATCACACACACATAAAAAAAACAATTGCTGTGTCAGACCGCTGTCCCCCAAGAAAATCAACAATATTATTATTATTATCATTTACTGTATTTCGGCAGTCGCAGTGACTCCACCTCGAACCAAATATGCCTGAAAGCATGTCACATCTCTGGATTGCCAAACACACATGATGACTCTCCCACAGCTAGCCTTAGCTTACAAGAACAGGCCGAGGTGCAACAAACAAACAAGCAAACAATCAAACAAGCAAACAAACAAACAAACAAACAAACAGTAAAAATCCCTTTAAATAGCGTACTCCCAAAACAAAACCTAACGACTGATGACCGCGTCTCGCAAACAACAACAAAAACAACACGAACAAACAAACAAACAAAAATCTACATGCAAAAATTTACACTATTATTTACATGTTCATCCCGCTTTTACTGGCCGATACAATCCCTGCTGAATTATAATCATTATAATTTGAGGTGTACTCATCCCTGGTCTAGTGGTAGCACTGTTATCATGTTGGCTGCTCTCCTGGATTCTCTATTCCATACTGGATCCCATGGTGACCTCGATTATCAGCATTCTTCCGAAGAGTATGGTCCTGGTTATCACGATTTCCTCCTTGGCGTCCTTGATAAGGGTGGGCAGAATGGTTAAGTAATCAATTTGGCATTCACGAAAATTAGGACCAACACTTATCATGCGGCTGTTCACACGTATCGAGCCTCTTTCCCTACACTGCTAATGCCACACATTTCACGTCCTACAATTCTGCAGTCACTGCCTAAATCATCAAGTTATTAAATGCTTAGCTCACTGGTGTTTATGCACGAAACGTTCACAACTCACGATTACGCATAAAAGAGAAACTGCTGTTCTGATAAACGGATATTCCACTCTGCACTTGTGAGTATTCAAAATCAGGCCCGCTCAGACTATCGAAGGCTTACGCGCCCGCGCGTATCGAAAATTACTGTCATACTGAATACTTGTGAAATTTTAATATCTGGCCCGCTCAGAATGGCGAGGGCTTACACTGCCAGCGTGTCAAGGAAATACTGTGTCTCCAATTCTTCTGGCCAAGCCTTATAAGGAATCCTCGGCAATTTGCCTAAGGAGGGAGATTTCAAAATCCAGAGAAATGTTCCAATTACAATAAAAAGTAGTTCATCCTCTTTCTTTTCTTTTAAACGTATCAATGGTGAAAGTCAATCGTAAATCCGATCGTTCAATCAAAAATTATAAGGCTCCGTGGTTAATTTAATTGTCTCGAAATTTCGCGGGCTTTTGAAGCATGGGTGCTTGCTTCCTAGTGATTGGCTCTTTTAAACACGCCACCCCCACCGATTTTCCAATCAAAAGTTTTCTAATAAATCGAAATTTTGGCAAATTTACCATTTTAAAAACGTGGTTGGGAGACTAAAAATCCCCTGATTCTGCATTTTCCAATGTTCTAGGGTCATTATTTCTCCAAATATTTATAAGTAGGCGGGGGCAAATCCCCTCTATCCTTTTCTTTTATATGTCCCGTCCCTCTCATACATCCGCGCGCGACCTTCTCTTCCTTAACGTCCAATCGTGGCCTTGAAGTTCATTCACCTCGCTCAGAACATCTTAGGTGCGGGGTTTATTACGGTTTTCCGGTGATATTTTTGCAGAAACACGTACAAGTCTTTTTTAGAGGAATCAAAGAAGCCGCAATGGCCTTGCTAACCTCTGGTCCAGTAGCGATGGCTTCATGTTCATGACATGAGACTGAATGCTACAAATAACATTGCATTTCGTTCTCAGCATGGAAATCATATTGCATACGGTTTTCAAAATATACCATTTTCATGTAAAGCATAATGTCCCTTTTTACATTCAAATTTGAGAAAGATCTTTGTTGAGGCAAATAATAATGTATAATACAATCGCAATTCAAAACTCTATTAAACAGTAACACATTATTACACAACAATACGCCCACCATCATTTGTTTTATAGTTATTCATTGTCCTTGTCAGCAGCTCCTGCCGTTGGCCAAGTGTGGGACTCCTCATAGACTATACTGGTCTGGGATATACTTGACAAGCTTTAAACGACCACCTGAAAGAAATAACAATAATAATATTTATTACTTGAAAATACAAAAAAGCCAAAAATGGTGCTATATACTGAACCCTTCAGAAAAGCAGTGTTTAATGTAAGAAATCTTAATCAAGGGGTCGCGCTCAGTTCCTATGTGATGTTTACGTTCGCTCGCCAAACAACATGCTCTACTGAGGTAAGGGTCATAGGATATAAACTATAAATCGAGAAAGAAAGGTGACAAGATGTAAAATAATAACAAGATTTAATGACTAATAGTGCATAAAAAGAAATAAACAACAATAAAATATAAAACACTCCTCCCTGAATTTCCCATGATAGGAATATCTATAAATTTGAGGAGTCAGACGGATCTCCCCTTTTATTTAAAATGTGGATCCTGGTTCCACTACCTTGAAATTTGGGTTTTATGTGCGCGTAATAACTAACTATGAGGAATGAGTACTTTGGATGACTGTTCGTTTACAACGGGTTAACAGCCACGATGCTTACGAACAATCATCTCGTAAATCAACGTTTATGGATATGGAACATGACATTAATAAAAAAAACTTAAAAAGTAATGCTGACACACGCACTAAATCTACTATCTACAGGAATCTCTCTCGGGACCCTCATTAGCGCGAAGACGCACTTGACTTTGAGCTGCCAACACGGGCCAAATTGCTCAACATAAACAAGGAAATACAGCAAGCATGTGACTCACGGGTCACTGAATAAAAATAAAAACATGGAATAAACCAACAACAACAAAAGCCTGACTGGCTGACATTACTTTATATGAACAAAACTGCATGTTAAGCCAACGCTTCGGAGATTATCGTGATTCGTAGGCAACTCCCATTTATTAAACAATTTTTATCATTGATCAGTTCTTATTCTGTATTTAAAGTCATTACTGAGCCACACAGGCACTCTCCACTAATGACCTGGCTGGCACCCTTCAGTTCGTCTTGTGCAACATCTCCCCTCTTCCTCAATCACCTGCCATTGTCCCACTCCAGTGTGTATAAATATAACTGACCAGCTGTGCCGTTATCTCAAGGAATCAACAGCAACAAACTCAACCACTTCACAATATGGTCAGACATAATCAAAATATCCAGAATTGCCCTCGCGAGGTCACAATCTGGATTTGTCATAAAGCTGCCAGAAATCAGTCTAAGCTGAAAATCCCGCTTGTAATGACACAAAAACACACACTCACACACATTTGGGAATGACAATACGTTATTACACAGATCGGCTGAATGGATGCTCGCCGACAATTAAACAAAATATTAAAACCTACGATAGAGCTGACTGCTCTTCGTCACAAATCACATTGCTCCAAAGGCTATAATCTCATTGAATCTGATCAATAATAAAACAAAAGAAATTAATTACCCTCCAATCTACTGTATAATTATATTACTTCAGTCCTACTTCTGAAACACAACATATCTCCGAGAGACGTTTTAACCGCATTGCGTAACATATGCAAACACGGCCGTTCACATAGCTACGTTAGTTAAAACAACAAACAAGAAAAGAACCTTCTACTAAATATATATGCGAGCTGTTTCCATGCAAAAAGTGTGTCAGACCAAAACTAAATAGACTACGTTAATCACACAAGCAACTTATTTACAAAACAAGATATGTCCCATACACCATAAGTTAATTTATCAGATAATAATAAATATTATTCTGTACTCATCCTCAGCCAGTCACCCGTCAAAGAACATCTGCAGCCATTTCCCAACTGGATTCTTCTTATCTCATCTCAACCATCTTGATGGAGTCTTGATATTTCCAGGCTTCCTCCATGGTCAATGATGTCATCTCTCGTGCTGATTCAAAAATTAAATTATTATACACTTGATGTCTGACTACTAAATTCGCCGTTCGGGTACTTCTTTCCCCAAAGCAGTCTATTGGCGAATGATCGAAGATACTGCCCCTACAAATATAGTACTGTGACTATCTAACACTGAATTTAACACTTTTAATAATAATTTCTGTGTCCTTCATGACACGCAAAGTATAACTGTCAACGTCCTTAGACGCACAAAGTAATAGTCAACCTGTGTCCACGACACACAAAGTATAATAAGCTTACGTCCGTAGACGCACAGAATAATAATAATCAAAGTCTTGGCTCTTCACACCACTTATAAATGAACTGGCCCTAGGTCTTGATAGAGGGGGAAATTAGATAAAAATTTCACAAAATAATGGTGATACAGGAATGAAATAAATATCACTGAACTCGTAAAATAGCTCAGGTCAAGAATATGCCCATTAATCCTAGAATCGATCGCAGAGATTTTGTCTAGGCAATCTCCCGCGTGAATGCTAGCCGAACGTGCCCACGCTAAATAGGCATTCTTCTCTCATTGGTTCCCACACTTTCTGTCACTTGGCGGTTTTTAGCATATCTTGGCGTCGTAGGAGTGTCTATTTTCTTCATCAGCCACTCACGTTACTGCATCATATTTCTTATAGGCGCGAACATCACAATGAACATACCAGAACCATGTCTCACTGCGCGTCGCTTCTATTTTTGAGGCGGCCAACACCTGTCCTTCTGACACATCGCTAGGCTATTTCCTTTCACAGCTAAAGTATTTAGCCTTTTGTCAATCTGCTTCAGGCATGTACCCGCTGTCTCCAACAAATGCTTGAAATTTCCTCATCTCCGTCTGGCTACTTTCATGATGCTGGTGGAAATATTTATTAATTGAAGAAATAAAACCTAGAATCATTTATCCAACAGAGGATAAAGGGTTCAATACTTACTTTTCCATCATAAGCCTTGCTTGAAGAAAGCATTATGTTGCTGGTCTTTTTGAGCTTGGAGGTTAGTTGGACTACACCATCGATGAACTCAGAGGTTGTCACGCATCCGCTCATGTCATTTCGGCAACAAAAGTACTTATATTTGCTTAGAGCAAATGGCAGTTTTCTGTCTTCAAGGCTTTTTGGCAACTTTACAGGGTATTGGGGCCACCAGTTCTTCAAGTCCAGAAATTTGTCATTTCTTACTTAATTGCTTCGTACCACAGGACTGACCTGTGCTGACAGCTGACGCAGCGTTTAGTTGAACAGGGGACTTATTCCAGGAATGTGGCCCTTCTTTCACTCAATGAAATTTCTCGGTAACTGAAAAAACTGTCCACTTCATTGGAATGTGTAGCTTATTCAACGCAATGGATAGGGCTTGCAATCAAGAACAAAATGGCTATCTCACTTATCAGTTAAGTTTTCAATTTTTTGGAATATGTTCCTTTTTGCACTCACCAATTCAATTATTCCGTTCACAATTCACAATATAACTTCTGTCTAACACAAGTAGCGCACGCAACGCAGCTTGACTTATGAGAGGACTTCACTCTGTCATCATTGTGTCCCCCTGCTCGTCCTGCACGACTCCGGCTGCTATTATCAACAAACGCTGGCGCAACCAAGTTCAGCGGCAGTTGTACCTTGAAAGGCTAATACCATATCCGCTCAACTACCAGATTGAGTCCAGATGTGTGTGTAGTCTTTAAGTGTGTGTGTAGTCTTTAAGTGTGTGTGTCAACCTCGTGGCGTAGTGTCTAGTAGGGTTCCGGGTTCGATTCTCGGCTCTACCAAGAAATATAATTCTGGCCTGATAGCCTCATAAGCAGTGTTGCCAATTTGGTGTGTTTTGCACCAGATCTGGTGTTTCTGAAGTTCGTCTGGTGCCAGAATTTTTCATATAGCGCCATAGCGAAATACTGGTGTTATTTCAATAAAACCAGTGCCAAATCTGGTGCTAAACGGATTTTCCCATAAAATTGTCCTATGACTGATAAGTAAATCCTGAAAGCCAAGTAATAATTTTAATAAGGTTAATCAAAAAGATAGGCAACGTTCAGCCTTACACGTGTCATGGTCAACACTCCAGCAGGGGAAGTCTCTGAAGTTCTCATTCTCGTGCATAATTGCTAAGTAAGCGCAACGTGCAGGCCTCAGTGCTAGTCCACTTGTACAAAGAATCCGTCTATATTCTATTTTCTTCCCAGCTCCCAGGGGATTTCCCAGTTGAATGCGAAGGCAGTTTCTCACGCAACCACAGTCAGTATTGTACATCTATCTCAAACTCACGGTCGCTGTTTGTTCATTGCTGTTTAACGTGATATTCTATAGTACACAGTAAAAGTAGCTGTGGTTCTTATATTAGTTTAATTAGTGTGTATTCAGTTAAGGTGTCTGTGCCACTCCCTGCAGTTGGCAGTCTCACGCTGCTGCCGATTTTTTTGCCCAGGAATTTAGCATTGTTGATCAAACTGTCATATAACTGGTTTTCACATTCATCCGTTCGTCAATCTGCTTATAGGGAATTATACTCCATATTCAACGACGGCGACCTCCCTTTAAAAACTGTGCAGATGTCTCAGACTCAGTGGTTGTCAATTGAAGGGGCTGTTAATAGAATTCTTGACCAGTGGGTAGAATTGAAAACAGTTTTGAAATAGCTTGTTTGAAAGAGCGCTGCTACGCTTCCGAAGTCCTATATTCAATGTACGCCGAGAAAAAGAATCGTCTCTTCCTTGTGTTCCTAAAGCCCATTCTACAGGAAGTCCAAAGTGTAAATAAAAAGTTCGAAAGCAGTAATCATGACCCAACAAAACTATTAGGAGACTTAATTCTACTAATAAAGTCACTCTGCACAAAAATTGCGATTCCTGGGTATCGGATAAATGTGTTTGAATCTAAGATTGAAGACCATTTGTATCCCAGGCCGTATCTTGTTTTTCAGTTTGAAACTGAAATTTCAACATGCGGTCTTCCTTCAGAAGATATTATGATAATTAGAGACAGATGTGTCAAATTCACTCTTGGGCTTGTCAAACAACTTCGCCAACGGCTTCCAGAAAATTTAAGAATTCTTGAGATTATGCCTCTCTTTTCACCTTTGGAATGCCTAAAGCCAATCAAACCATCTATTGTTGAAATAACGCAACTGTTTGTGCAGGACCCAGATGTAATTACAGCGGTAGACAATGAGTGGAAAACTTTGCATCTCATTAAATGGGTTGAAGTAGGAGACACTCAAAAATTTTGGTCAGAAGTGGCATCATATAGATAGATAGATAGATTTATTTTGACTGGCAAGATTAGGGCCATTGGGCCCTCTCTTCCATCTAACCAGATTATACAAATAATAAATGATGAACAATACAAATACAACTTAAATCTAACAATATTACAATGTTGATATAATATAAAATACATATGAAATGGATTAGCTTGATAATATACAATACAAATACAACTTAAATCTATCAATTTTACAATTTTTATACAATATAAAATACATATTAACTGGATTAGCTTGGTGGTGTAGGCTGTTAATTGTTGCATTGTTAGGGCGAATAACTAAGATACTTAGGAGTAAGTTTAAAATTACAGTAAGGTAAAGGAAATAGGCTACTGAAAAAAAGTAGACTAATGATGGTGATGAAGATGATGATGATGAAGATAATTAGTCGTTACTGAAGGAGGTTATTTAGATATCTAAATAGAGAGTAAATGAGAAAGTGAGAATTGGAAAGTTTGAATATATGTAATACGACGTAAGAATATAAGCATAAATGTTGAGTTCAACTTTCATTTACTTAGTGAGTATGTACTGCTGGCAACGCTGCTTGAAGCTGGACGGGGTTGCTCCTCTGACAGAGCGAGGCAGATTGTTCCACAGTCGTGCAGTAGCAACAACGAAGGAGTTGGTATAGCGTACTGTGCGGTGTATGGGTATCAGCAAGAGTGTGTCGTTTTTTGACCGTGTTCCAAGAGTATGCTCGTACGAGAGGCGGTGAAGCTGAGAGTGCAGGTAAGCTGGAGTTGAAGTTGAGAGTATTTGTTGAAGAATACATAAAGAATGGAGGTCGCGGCGTTGATTTAGACGTAACCAGTTAAGTTGCTCATAAGCGGGGGTGACATGGTCATAGTACCGTAAATTAAATATGTAGCGTACACAGGCATTTAGGGATGCAGGTGGAGGAAACCCCTTTGCAAACATAGTAAAGATAGCAATTTATGTACTTTCGCTCCCTCATTCCAAAGCAGATGTAGAGAGAGTGTCTAGCCAAGTTCAATTAGTGAAAACAAAGCAAGGAAATGGAATGACAGTTCAAACACTGCATTCCATTCTGTGTGTGCGATTTGGACTAAAAACAGAGGGAAAATGCTGTCACAACTACGAACTGCCAAAGGATATAGTGGCCAAAATTGGAAGTATGCCGAGCTACAGCCGTACAACACCTTCCTGCTCCAAAGATCTAATAGCGGTAGCAGGCTCCAAAAGTGAAGAAGATTTTTAATGGAAGAAATGTAAGTTTAAAAAAAAACATATTTTTATATATTTATATTTTTTGGTGTTTTTCTAGTGTTTTGAATTATAGAGTCCAACTGGTGCTTTTCTGGTGTTTTAAAGCGCATGGTTTAGTTCTTTCCCATTTCAAAATGTGGCAACACTGCTCGTAAGTCAGAACTGAGGAAGACAACTATAAACGCTGGGATTAGAACATCGGATCTCCTAACTTGGTTCTTCCCATTGCACATGACGTAACACCACTCGGGTTGCACTCCACGAAGTGTTCTATTAACAAATTAACATTTAGAATGTGAGTCCCCATCTCACTGACACTTTCCTGAAGCCAATAAGCTTGGCAAGTGAACAATGTACAGTACAGTACCTATCGCAAAGAGAGTTAAGATGTCTAAGTAGCCAGAGAGTAACGGCATACTGTACATGTGTCTCTCATGGGTCAAATATTTCGCTCTGCTTGAAATCATTGTAAGACTTTTAATTACTTTTGTCCGCCTCGTTACGCAGTGTCTAGCATTAGTATCTGTCATCCCTGAGGTCAGGGTTCAAATCCCAGCTTTGCAAAGAAATTTAATTCTGGTCTGAGGGCTGGAACGGGGTACACTCAGCTTCGTAAGGTAGAACTGAGGAAAGATGGGTTCAATTCCCACTTCAACATTCATAGAAATGGTTGGTTTCCCACTTCTATTCCAGGTAAATGCCGGACGGTACGTAAATTAAGGACATGACCGTCTCCTTCCCAAATCATAACCCCAATAGCAAGCACAGCCAACACAATGACAAAGGTTATCAGACAGATTCCACACACACATACAAATGTATGACATGACCACGATGTTGCAAAGCCCCGTTAATGAAGCAACACCAAACTGACTCTTCGCGCTGTCCTAACCTTTAAGAACACATTCAACACACCATTCTTGATTCCACATTCCTCTGATGTCATTAGGCCAGTTCTAATAATTTATAATAAAACAATATTGAAGCAGAACTGCCTCGTATCATACTTAACAACAAACAAAAAGTGCACTCAATTTTGCATAATCCACTTTCCCTGTTTGACCTTCTGTGAGTTGCGTAACTGGTTCAGCTAGCCCCGAGCTATTAGCGACCACTACCACATTATCGGTTTTATTTATTTGATAGTCATTGGAACTGTTCCATATAACCTAATGTTCAGTGAGAGTTCTTTCTTCCCCGATACTGCTGCAACCCATACCAGAATATACCAACCAAACAAATCTCGCGATTTGGCCTCGAGGAACACGTGCATCTAAGGACGACTGCCACCCAGCTCACATCCTACGGAGTATGGATGAAGCATGGTTGGTGCGCTACTTCTCATATCAGGTATCTACTCAATTGTCCTCATGAGGCTGAGTACACCCCATTCCGACTGGTTGCGTGGCTCAGTGGTAACGTTCTCATCTGCTTTTCACAAGATTGTTGGATCGAATGCTGGTACTGTCATTTGAGGGTGCACAAATACGAGGGAGCCATGTCGGTAGATTTACTGGCACGTTAAAGATCCCCTTCGGGGCAAATTACCGGCACTTCGATGTAGTAGTTAAAAGGGACGTAAAACCAATAACATAATTATTAACACCCCATTCCAGCGCTCATTTAAGATTTAAAATTTCTGATGGAGCCGGAAATCAGACCCGGGGTGAACCAGGTAAGGGGCAAATGTGCTACCTGCTACACCATTATAAAGTTGCATGATATAATGAATGGCATAACGAATAGAATATAAAGTGTGATCTCTTCTCCCTCAATAGCATGTAATGATTACGGATCGGGTTGGCACTCGTCGCTACGCAGCGCTACAGTCGATTTGAGATTGTTGATTTCCACATATGTTTATGTGTTTATGTCCGATATTTTAAGTATTTAATCGATCGGAGTGTTTTGGTGGTGTTCTGTGCAAACGTTTATTGATATACAAGTGCTTGCACTATTACTTCATAGTATTAATACCTGAAATGCTATTGTAGGAAGCATTAACTGAAATGGAATTTAATTTCTTGCCGTGTGTTGACGTTATCTTCGTGTGTTAATTTTATTGTTATTTAATGTAGGCTAAGTAAACAGCAGTTTAGCCCTTACATTTTCATGAGTGCTTAATGTGAGTAGTGAAGATGCCTTGCTCTATTGTATCAGGATGCAGATCTAGCTGTGGGGACTGTAAAGAGGTCAGACGGTTTTGCAAACCTCCTAAAGATGAGGAACGTTTTATCAAGTGCAAAGGGGACATACCAGGGAAGGATAGGGAACTTACTTAAAAGTCCTACATCTGTGATGCTCACTTTTCAGGAGATTTAATTGTTAAATTTGACAAACTTGTGATAGAAGGGAAGGAAGTAGTACTTCTCCCAAGAACCAACTGGCGATTGAAAGACTATTCTGTTCCACATATATTTCCTAATTTGCCTAAGTATTTGTCCGGCATGGTGTAAATAAAAATGCTCTTGATGCCATTAAAGACTACTTCTGTGAAGAAAGGGATGAGAATAAAAAGGCAATGAGTTAAAAAACATATACTTACCGTAATGCTGAAGGAGGCGTGATCAGTTTTAGGCAATAGCCTACTCTATGAAGGGGTCATAACTATGCCTTCTTTGTCTGTTTAATGTTAAGTTCTTCTGAAATGATGGTAGTTTACTGATTTTGGTGTTTGTGGAGTGAAATTTATGGTTATTATTGAATTGTATAGTAATCTACGGTAAAGTTGAAAGTTGCGTTCGTACGGCTTTTTTTTTCTGTGTTGCAAGTCTGTTAAGGGAATGTAAAATGTGTAACAATGTGAAGAAATCCTTTCTGATAGCGAGGTTAATTTTTCCGTTAATTTACCGATAGCTGGCAAAACTAATTGCATTTTGAACTTGCTCTCTGTCTTCGCTTATTGTCGAAACTGGACTATTACAGGAGACGACTTATTAAATTATAATTGGGCACAGTAAAGTAAGTGGAGATGTCGAACTTATTAGCGCCTATGAGGATATCTTGCGGTGTTTTAACATGTAAAACAGGTCGCAAGGTTTTAAAAGTCTCGTAAGCGCCAATGCTAACTTACATCACAGATCGGAGCCAGCGCTGCTCTGCGGCGGACCAGGCATACTAGGCCACTGATATCACTTCTTATTCTATTCGTTATGTGAATGGTTTTAGTCAATGACTAGGACTTCAAAGTCATTGACCCTGTGTGTGTAAAAATTTCCAGATAACATGTTTAATTTTCTATTTTCCTAGCGAGTTTCTTGAAATTTGGGCTGGATTGGGAAGGCCATAGCTGTGTCTTCAAGTTAGGTTCCATTTACCGGAAAGACACATCCAGGATAGCTGAGGTGGGACACGAATCCATGTCTCCCTGTTGCAGATCCGGGAATGTTAGAATATAGAAGAGTCAACTTTGTAGCCATGTGAATTTGAACACGAAAATTGTAAGGATCGATTCTGGACCATGGAAAATATCGGCAGCCTTCCTGAGTGTGTTGACTATTTTGTCCACCTTAATCACGCGCCAGTGCAACAGCCAAACTGATGTTGTCAAAAACATCCTCATACACGTGAGTAATGCCACGGGTCTCGAGTGTTTCCTTAATACTACTGTACGTCAAACTTTATCTTTTCATGCACTTCGTCTGTACGAATGGACTCCATTTTAAATACTAGATACAAGGTGAGCATTTAGTTGGAGCGGTTCAATTGCCAGTCAGGTGCGCGCACGCCTTCCGCCAGCCAATGCAGCGAAGGTAGAAACAGTGAGAGTATACATTAATTAATGGTAAATTAACCAGCAATTCATCATTAAAGAACTTACGTTTTCACAGAAGATGCTGGAAAAGTTCTCCGTTAGCTGACAGACAGGGATGTACAGTGTAAATAAATTGGTATTGACACGTTGTAATTCCCGTTCCACTATGAGTAATATCTGCTGCTGTGTATTGTTCTCCAGCTCCTTTAGAGTACGGGGATTTGATCTGTACACATTGTCTTTTAAAATACCCCACAAATACACATCAAACGGGCTTCAATTAATTACAGTATGGCTCAATACGCAGTGCGGTACAGGAATAGACACACCGTGTACTGCTCGGGTCTAAGCTGCGTGGACCTGAGAGGAATGTGCATCGCAGACTATGCGTACTGGTGGTACCGAATGTGGTGGCTACGCTCGCTAAACGCGCTGCGTTAGGTCATGGGGCCAAGCTCTCTGCTGACTCTGTAGACGCGTGGGTTCGAGCCCCACCGCCGGCCGTCCTTGAAATGGTTTTCCGTGGTCTCCCATTTTCAACACCAGGCAAATGCTGGGACGGTACCTTCTGATAGGCCTGGCCGATTCCTTCCACATCCTTGCCCAGTTTCATTCATCTTCATCCATTCCATCTCTCGTCCCGACACGCAGGTCGCCCACGGGCGTCGACTAGAAAAGACCTGCACTCGGCCTCCCAGGAGGTCACACGAAAAAAAAAGTACTGGTGGTGACGAGTGATGAGGTTTGTCGGTCCTTGCGTAGTAACAGAAGCAAATACATTAGTCGGTGACTCAGTCACTCATTCCCATCGCCACACTGGTTTCAGAAAAGACCCATGTTAGCAGTATTGGAATAGACGAGAACGTCAGGTAACACGGCGGGCTGCCGACAGGCTTCTCAATTCACGCCTGTTCCTACCCTGCCTCTGCCCTTCATCCCGCAAGTGCACAGAGCTTGGAACCGAGCAGTAACGATGTAACTTCCAAGAATTGAACATTCAAGTTTTAAGGAATGTGGCTATTGTCATTCGTCAGCTGAGATTCTTCGCTGTTATCATTTTTTATTGGGCACATTTTGTTTGAGCACACCCTATTAGTCCGGCCGCCTAGAGTGGCAAGCGACGATAGATACCGACCAGTAGGTGTGCTTGCTCCAAAAGCTGGGAATGGTTAGTTGCTATCCAGTCACACACAACTATGGCTGCGCGGTTTACCAGAGAACAAAGGATTTTCATTTGTTGTAATTTTATTAAGAACGAGTCTGTTAATGTTACTCGCAGAGCATTTCAACAGGAATTTCCGGATGTGCCTTCGAATACCGTATTTCGCAAGGTTGTGATGAAGTTGAAGACTACGGGTTCAGTTTAAATTTTTAAAAATAAACGAAGGTGCCATGTTTTGATGGAAGGAAAATTAGAGGACAGTATTGCTAGGTTATTATGGTCACCGTGAAAGGCTTTGCGAAAATGTTCTCAACAAACCGGCATGTCAAATTCGTCAGATCGGAAGGCCACACAACTAAAAAGTATCGACCGTACAAAACTCCTCAGGTTCAAATCCTAACTCCAAGAGACCCATTGGCAAAAAACAACTAATGTAATTGGTTTTTCCAGTCCGTGCATGACGGAATTTTAGATCCACAGTTAGTGATTTTCAGTGATGAGGCGTAGTTTCATTTACATGGATGTGTGAATTCACAAAGCAATCAATACTGGTCACCCGTGAACCCAAGACGGATCCACCAAAACCTCCTGCATAGCCCAAAAATAGGTGTGTGGAACGCAGTAACAGCGAAAAGAATTATTGGCCCAAGTTTTAAATTTCGTAATTTATTAATTTTGCTCGATAGGTTCAGTTTATTTGGAATAACTCCTTTTCCAGTTAGCAGACCGGGAGAGATTGTATGGTTTTTTTTTTCAGCAAGGCTATGCAACTGCCCATACCGCGCATACTGCGTACAGTTCATTGGGCGCAATAAGTGTTGTATTTGCTGATACGGTGATCAGTGCAGGATTTCATTTGACGGATAGTTTAAAAGACAAAGTGTACAGATCTAATCCCCGTACTCTAGTGGGGCTGGGGAACGATATACAGGGACATATATCCTTCATAACGGAAGGAGAATTACAAGGTGTCAGTGTCAACTTATTTACGCAGTACAACGTCTGCCTATCAGCTAATAGAGAACATTTCCAGCATCTTCTGTGGAAAGGTAAGTTCTTAAATGAAGAATTGCCGTGGTTTTACCGTTACTTCTCGAATCCTGCTTTAGCGCAAGCAGCGACGCGAGGTGGGTTGGCTGGAGGAAGACGTGCGCACGCTTTGCGGCTGATGGCCTTGTTCCAACAAGATGCTCACAGTCACACTGTATAAGAGTACGTAGGCTAATACTGAACATATAAGAGGGTCGTCCAGACGGCAATCAACTAATCACTACCTCTGTTAACATATTCTTCATGAGGTGAAACGATCAATAGGACCCTATTGTGGTGGTCTGTAATCACTACCCGCGGCATGTGGGCGTGTTGCAGGCTGGCCCTCCCCATACAGTAAGTCACATTAATATTCATTATAATACACTCTAGTTTTCCGTCAGGTTAATGACGAAGCATGCTCTTCTTTTTTTTTTTCGTATAATGAAGGTAATGACGTGACATTAATGGACAGTGCGCAAAGTAATTCGATACGAAGAAGCAGAATTTGGAGAACCCCCAAATAAAAGTACTGAGCTTAGGAGCATTCTGGGTCAAATGACTGAAACATTTGTTCCCGCATGCAACAGTTCATTGAGGCTTTATTCCTTGGATTTAAAAGAGTTTGCATACGGAAAGGGTAAAGAATAAGGAAGACCAAATGTGGCAGCAGCCTTGGGGCCCTTGGTGGTGGAAGACAAATTTACGCAATTCAATGTACAAGCAATTCTGAAAATCTGTGATAGACCTGGGCTATATTGAATGTAATTGAATCCAGTCAATCGACTACAAAACATTATAAAGAGATAATAAAATTAATTCTATAAATAACCTTTGTATTATTACAGCCAGGGATATAGCATTTTCTTTCAAAGGGCGGAAAATTTCTAGATATCATTTGCAAAATCCGACTTTAAGTTCATATGGTTGTGAAAGGCGTCCGATATGCTCTTGTCATGAGAGTAGAATTTTTGGTGAGATATTACGAAACCGATAAGTTCCATGGAGGCTTTTGTGCGGCAAAAGGAGGGGGGAGGAGGGGAGGGGGAAGGTTTTAATCGAAAAAAAGCAAACACTTGATATTTCTAGGATATCGTGGGACGAACTAAGATCGAAGGGCCCGTAAGTCCTAGTCTGAGGGACCGTGCTCGCTCCCCATGGCTCTAATTAAGGGATCCAGGTTGCTCAAAGTAACCCTAACGGTGTTACTACCAGGTAGCATTCAATCATATTTTATGTTGCCGATGCCTTTCGTTCAGTGCTTCGGACGATTCCGGGTCAAATGACTGACTTTTCAAATATTTCGAAAAGACATAGCCTTCATCATGGTTCGTGCAAGTAGAAGCTCAATATCCATTCGGTTTGTGGAATCAATTAAACTATAACGAGCCTTATGAGAGTGCCAGCACATTATTATTTATGCACCACAAGGAAATCAGAACTAATTGTCTATCAAGAATCGTTGAGGTCAAACAAGCAACTTGTCTTCCCTGTACCATTATTCGATGAGCTATGGCACTCATCTAGAATTAAATAAAAGCGTATCCATTATATGAGGGAGTGTTCAAATGAAACATTTTCGAGGTTCCTGAACACCGGAAGAGGAGGAAAGGAAAGTTGTCGCGTAACCCAAATGAAAGATTAGTATTTATTTTGCACATAACTGCTTATATTTGTTCAAAGAAGTCGCTCATGGTGTTGAGGCAGGCATCGTAAGGATTGGGTAAGGGGCGAATACCGTCCGCGAAGAATGATTTTGGTTGCAGCTGGAGCTAATCTGTACCTCCACGTCGGAGTGAAATCTTTGTTCAACGATCTGACCAGGACGTGGCAAATCCATCGATTCCTCATGGCCATTGTGGAACATCCGTGACCAGTCTGAAACAGTTGTTTTTGACAAGCACTTTCGTCCGTATATAACAACCATTCTCTCATGAATTTCTGCTAACTTGCAACCCTCTGGATTACTGCTCGTTGGTCTTGCTTGGATGGATTCTGAATCGCACCAGCCATCTACAAACAAACCATGCACTCAACTCCACTTGTCAATGCGTATTTCCAACCTCAAACTACAATACATCACGTAGCATGTTTCGAACGGATTTCACTTGAACACACCTCGTATTAAAAGTAAGAATTATTATTTCATTTAAGCACTTGAGACATCGTGGTCATCAAACCTAACACGAGTAAGACGGTTATGATGATGATGATGATTATTATTATTATTATTATTATTATTATGCTAGTTGTTTTAAGGGTGGGGGGGGGGCATTAAAAGTGAGAATACATCTTAACAATTGCATTACAAGCAAAGGGACGTACACATCGAAATAGTTTATATCAGTGGTACGTGGTTTTTTGTTTTTTTATGTATATATTTTTAGCGTATGGCTTTTTGTCCGAGGACATGTTCGGCTCGCCAGTTTTGTAGCTGATTCAAGGCGAACACCCAATGGGTGAGCTACACGTACCGTCGCGTGTGGAGTGTTGTCTGGGAAGGAAAGTTTGAATGTAAGGACGAGGAGTTGGAAGGTAGCGGCTGTGGCCTATAGTTAGGGACCGACCCCGGCATTTGCCTGGAAGGAAGATGGGAAAACCACAGAAGACCATCTTCAAGGTTGCCGGCGGGTGGATTCGAACCTCCTCGCCTCCCGGATGTGAGCGACTACCAGCAGTCATGCCGTAACGACCACGGCTAACTCACCCGGTGGTACGGTACTAATAAAGGAGTAAAATACTGTGTTATCTTTTAAAAAAAAATACAATTTAGAGTGGTGTGGCACAAGTTGATAAGTCACGTTCACCTAACTTACCAGGGAAGCAAGTTGAAATCTATATGAGGCTGGAACTTTGACAGTATGCCTTTTTTAATGTGTAAAATCAATCTTAAATTCAAAAGTTAATGGGTAAGAATTACAACTTTGTGATTTAAACGCCGAAGTTGTAGGGTATTGCCTTTTCGTGCCTTTAGAGAAAAAGTATAAATGCCTAATTTATGAAATAAATGCTTTTCTAAGGCCTTCGTTAGATTATTTATTATTAACAAGATGTTCAGTAAAGAACATATAGCCTACTTTCTCCTAAATGCATGGGTATTGTTATAACTCTTTGTCCTTTTCAAGGAGTATAATTGAATGTTGGTTGTAGTAGCTTGTTGAAATACAACGTGCTATAGGGATATTAAACATGAATATGAGGTGCCCTTTGCTAGTGCTACCTCTGTAAAAAAATTCATTCAATTCGATTTCACCGTGTTTGAATTGATCTGGGGAATGGATTTGCACACATACATGGCCGCTATTTGCAAACTATTGGGCTGATGACCTTGTAGTCAGTCATAAGATGCTTTCCACAAAAAGGCATGTTGTTGCAAAATCCGGTAGAGATCAAATTATTAGGATGGTCGAAATTTGATTTAAGCTTTTAACATTTGGGTGACCGTCATTCCGTTTCCGTCAAGATGGCGGCGATATAAAAAATGACACTGAGGTGCCTTTTGCCAGTGCTACCTCTGTACCAAATTTCGTTCAATTCGGTTTCACCGTGTTTGAATTGATAGGGGGAATCGATTTGCACACATACTTGGCCACCATCTGCAAACTATTGGGTTGATGATCTAGCAGTTTGGTCAGAATATGCTTCCCACATAGAGATTTGTTGTTGCAAAATTTGGTAGAGACTAGATTATTAGGTTGGTCGTAATTACATTTTAGCCTTTAACATTTGGGTGGCCGCGATTACGTTTCCGTCAAGATGGCGGTGATATAAAACGTGACACTGAGGTGGCCCTTTCTAGTGCTACCTCTGTACCGAATTTCGTTCCATTCGGTTTCACCGTGTTCGAATTAATAGGGGGAATCGATTTTCACACAAAGATGGCCGCAATCCGCAAAATATTAGGCTAATGACCTATTAGTTTGGTCAAAGGATGCTCCCTCCATAATGGTATGTTGATGCAAAATTTGGTAGAGATCGGATGATTAGGTTAATCGTAATTTGATTTAAGCTTTGAACATTTGTGTGGCCGCCATTACGTTTCCGTCAAGATGGCGGTGATATAAAACATGACACTGAGGTGCCCTTTGCTAGTGCTACCTCTGTACCAAATTTCATTCCATTCGGTTTCACCGTGTTCGAATTAATAGGGGTAATCGATTTTGACACAAAGATGGCCGCCATCCGCAAACTATTAAGCTAATGACCTATTAGATTTGTCAAAGGATGCTCCCTTCATAAAGGTATGTTGTTGCAAAATTTGGTAGAGATCGGATGATTAGGTTAGTCGTAATTTGATTTAAGCTTTGAACATTTGTGTGGCCGCCATTACGTTTCCGTCAAGATGGCGGCGATATAAAACATGACACTGGGGTGCCCTTTGCTAGTAATATCTCTGTACCAAATTTCGTTCCATTCGGTTTCACCGTGTTTGAATTAATAGGGGCAATCGATTTTCACACAAAGATGGCCGCCATCCGCAAACTATTAGGCTGATGACCTATTAGTTTGGTCAAAGGATGCTGCCCCCATAAAGGTATGTTGTTGCAAAATTTGGTAGTGATCGGATGATTAGGTTAGTCGTAATTTGATTTAAGCTTTGAACATTACGTTTCCGTCAAGATGGCGGCGATATAAAACATGACACTGAGGTGTCCTTTGCTAGTGCTACCTTTGTACCAAATTTCGTTCAATTTGCGCTCACCGTGTTCGAATTGATAGGGGGGACAGACATTCAGAGTACACACACTCACACACACACACACACACACACACACACAGACTCACACACAGACATACACACACACAGATAGGCACACTTTTTTTCGCCCTGTAGTGATCTCATAAGTCTACTTTCATTTTTTGCAAAAATCGAAAGTAGGCTAAAAATGGCCTACATGTGAATTTAATATAGGCCTATTTCTATAACCACTACATTGGGAGGGAGTGACTGTACCGAAACTGAATTATTGCTTTCCAGTCACTTCATTATTTAAGAGCAACAATGAGTGTCACTGTGCAAAAGTGAAAAGGTAAGATTTTTAATTGCCGCTTGTTTTAACTTGGCCTCTGATCGATACATACCACCTTCAAGAGCAACAATGAGCAACAGCTAAAAATATAACAGCAAATATTCAATTCTTATTTAAAACGTATCTTTCTTTTCATTACCACGTTATTGTACAAGGTAGCTCGTGTTCCTTAATGTAGTAAATTGCAATGTGGACCCGGTGTATTTTCTATTGACGGCCAAATAGCTCCGTGCAAAATACGTGATCAGTTAGTGAACCATGAAAATATATATTTCATGACTCACCATATCAGTGCAACCAAAAACAAAAAATCACTTTTCAAGGCTATTGGGAAGAAGATTTGTTTGCTTCCATCAGCAATTGTGACATCAAGTGGAAAATCACAGATTGCACTAGACTTGTGTAAAATCAATCTTAAATTCAAAAGTGAATGTGTAAGAATTACAACTTTGTAAAAAAAAAAGACATTCATGCACTAGACTTACCTAAAGCTTTTCTTGATGCCAGAATCCCTTTATGAAATCTATATAATCCTACACTATAACAATAATATAACAATAATAATAATAATGTTATTTGTTTTACGTCCCTTTTAACATCTACGGCTTTTAGAGACGCCGGGGTGCCGGAATTTTGCCCCGAAGGGGATTTTTAACGTGCCAGTAAATCTACCGACACGGCTCCCTCACATTTGCGCACCCTCAAATGCCAGCTGACTGCGCTAGAATTCAATCCTGTAACCATGGGCACAGGAAGCGAGAACATTATCGCTGAGCCACGCAGCTAGCCTACACTATGACAGTTAATGAAGACGTTTAAGGACGAATCAGTACCTAGTGAGTCAAATTTGCGAAATTCTTACTTAAGTGAATGTGACAAAGATATAATGAAAACCATTAAAAATAAACCTAAAAGTAACAAATTTACATTTTTATCGAAAAGTCGACTGATCCCAAAGATCGCTTTGTTGTCAATGCCATTGTTCTGCCATTAGATATTTCTTCAGAGGAGGAATTTATGAAAGCTTTCCTGCTTACAGCAGAGTGTCTGGAAAGAGTTAATTGTCTTGCAGTTAAAAATCTCACCTTTCCATTGCAGAAATATATTGGAATTTAATTCGATAACGTGTTACTTTTCATCATTGACATTACACCATGTACCAAAAAGGCTGTGACGCGCTCATGTAACCTGCACACCATCCCGATATTCGCCAGCAGTAGAAATGGGAAACCACTGAAATCTACTTTAAGGATGGCTGAGGTTGAAATTGAACCTGCCCAGTGGCAGCTTTAGGGTTAGTGACACGGTGACATGTCACACCCCAGTGGTTTGAAAATAAACTGAGAAGAGTTATTTATTCTTAAAATATGTATAACAATGTTTTAGAAATGTAGAAGAGTGGAGCAAACGTCATTAAAAACCTCAGAGACACAACGGCCCATTCTCGCGGGACAGTCACAGAGCTGTGTAGCATTGGCGGACGCAGCCCAATTGGACCAGTTAATTACACTCATAAAATCGGACAGACTTTTCACCCCACCATGATCTCCCCCTTTGATAATTAATAGTCCGATTGGGCCAGAAATAGCTCATTAGCAACCTCCCCTCTCTTCCCCCACTCTGCAGCCAACACATACCATACTGTACACACGTTCCAACCTTTCGTCATTAAACTGTTGGAGGGGAGGTGACTTTCAGTTTGATCGTCCTAGAGGTGTCAATTGCTATAAAGTCACATATTTATGACCTATCGTTCAGGATATGGTGACAACTATGTGGAGAAGTTTAATACAAAGAATACGATATGTCCTCAATAGCTTCACAAATATGGACGTCCATGAGATTGTGTTCGATAAACTGACAGCATTAATATAACTAATGAATGAACAATTTTCTTTTTTTAAACAAGTGAACAATTTTCATTGAATATCCTAACTAACCTATTAGATGAAATTAAAACATACTTAATGCCAGTAATTAATTGTTGGAGGTTCAGTTTGGGGGCTGGGAAAGCTTGGCAATCTGCCCAGTGTACTGAATTTTTAATTGGTGTAAATTATATTTATATACTAACCAAGGGTCACAATATTATTTAGCAATTATATTTCGACCACGCAGCCAGCCTGAAATGGTTTTCCGTGCATTCATATTTTCAACTCTATACAAATCCAGGAACTGTCCCTCCTAATAGGCCATGACTGCTTCCTTCCAAATCCTTACTTAGGTTCATTAATTTCTTCTCTCATTAGCTCATGTTGTGAGGTTGGCTCCAGGAAGGGCAACCGGCCGTCAAAAGAACCCGCCACATTCTTGGCACCTAATTCCCGTCGAGAAAAAGGTAGATAACCCAAGTAAATTCTACCTTATAAATTCCCTTAGTGATGACGAGAGGGCAGATGCTGTTGAAATGTAATATGTTTCCTCTTCAAATTACAGTAATGCGAAGCCCATTGCTGCAGAAATCCTTTCTGTGCGATAGCGAAGGGGAATGCACATGCTCAATTCAACATTAATTTATATTTTTGCCATTTTGCTTTTTGGACAATTTCACGACAATATTTACCAATATGATAATTTTTTACTTAATTTAAATGCATCATATATCTTTCTCATACGACGAAAAATGTTAAAATATTCTTCAATGGCAAGTAAAGAGACTTGTTGGGGGAATGTAGTTAGTTTTGTAAATGATTGGAAAGAAGAATCCTACGGCTGACACAACGAGTAAACGAGTTGTTCTAAGTTAAATGAGAGAAGTGTTCTACATAATTTAAATTAATTACGAAGTATTGCTGCATTAAATTACTCCAGCGAATCCTTTTCTTCTTTTTTTGTCTATCCGGGAAGTATGTTTCAGTGTGATTTTAATTTATATGGTTCAAAAACACTAGGATTAAGAATAACATTTTAACTGCCATTTCCATGTTAAATTCAAGTATATTTTAATGAGAGTAGGTAATTGAGTAGTGAATAAAACAGGATTGCTTCTATGAATCTTCTGTAAAACTGTCGTCATATTTAAGTTTGATGGAATAGTTTTTAAAGTCATTTTCATTCATTTTATAGTGATTTTAGATGACATTTCATTGAGTATTATATGTCCGCCTCGTTGCGTAGTGGCTGTCACCGCGGAGGCCCGGGTTCAATTCCCAGCTCTGCCAAGAAATTTAATTCTTGTTTGAGGGCTGGAACGGGGTACACTCACCCTCGTGAGGTTAAAACTGGGAAGATGAGGGTTCGTCACACCTCCGACATTCTGGAAGTAGTTTTCCGTGGTCTCCCACTTCTACTCCAGGCGAATGCCGGATTGAGTCCTGACTGAAGGCCACGGCTGCCTCCTACCCAATCCTCATCTGAATTACAACTACACACAATAATACAGCCATCACAATAATACAAGTTATCAGACAATTCCACACACACAACCAATTACACGGGGTTACATGACAACGATGTCGCAAAGCCCCAATGAATCAACAATCTTCCTGGAATTTGAATATCGTTCCAAATCCTAATTCATGATGGTTTCCTTTTATGATCAACCACTTATAGAATATACAGTAGAGATTTAAGACATATATTTTAGTTTTGGAACAAATAATTTACATATTTCGTCACTTATAACAAAAATCTCACTGTGGTTTTTGATCTTGATCAGTCAGACTGTTCCATTTTGTTTGAGATTAAAGTTCAAATAAATACTTTTTATTTATATCACCGATTTTGTCATCATGCATAAATATACATGTATCGGGTGAGTTAGCCATGGTCGTTACGGCATGGCTGCTGGCAGTCGCTCACATCCGGGAGGCGAGGAGGTTCGAATCCCCCGGCCGGCAACCTTGAAGATGGTCTTCTGTGGTTTCCATCTTCCTGCCAGGCAAATGCCGGGGTTGGTCCCAAACTATAGGCCACAGCCGCTACCTTCCAACTCCTCGTCCTTACATTCAAACTTTCCTCCCCAGACAATACTCCACACGCGGCGGTACTTGTAGCTCACCCAATGGGTGTCCGCCTAGAAGCAGCTACGAACTGGCGAGCCGAGCATGTCCTTGGACACTCCCGGCACTGAAAGCCATACGCTAATATATATATATATATATATACATGTATGTATGTATGTACATATGCATGATGGCAGGACTTAAAAATTACAGACTACCCAGACACGCATCCCCAAATCCTGTGAGATACTTGAGTTGAAAAATCATGCTCATTGGTTCCAAGTCAAGAAAAGAAAAAGGAGGGTCTGTGGCTTAAGAGCGTATAGAAGCTGGACACATGAGACAAGATCAAATCACATCAACGGTCAAACTTGAAATGTGCTTCAGTGTTTTCATCATTCTACTCCATAAAAGTGCTGAAATGGTGCATTTACGAAGACCATGGCCTCTCTCTCTCTCTTGGCTCCCAATTTATCACTAATGCGTACAATAATACAGAAATCACAATCGTAGCAGTAACAAACAGAGTTTATTAATGCATAGTTAGGCGGTGTTCATTACTACAATATCGCAAGTCACTAAATAATACTGCCTTTAATGTTTTATCACACGGACAGGAAACTAAATACGACAAAAAAAAAAGGCATTCGCAGAGCGAGGCTTTGAAACTGTGTCCCTGATACCAGTTTCAGTCCAGAATTTGGGGGTGTGTGTCTGCACACTTCTGCTAAGATAAGAATTACTGCTAACAGCAAGAATGTAACAGGCAGATTGAAAATTAAAATTCTATATACTCCCGGGAAGAATGTACAGTCAGTCATTGGTGTGATGGAACTCGCAATAAACAGCAAACCTGACAGTCAATGTTTAGTGTTGATTGTGTGAAGTTTTCCAGTGTACATTCTGTCTCAAATACAGTACTGCAATTCATTAGATAGGCTACCGCTTGTTCGGTGTGTTTATTTTTTAGTGACTTTTGCTTCTAACATCTATCATAAAGTAAGATAGTGAAGTTTGCTAGTCGAGTGCTGATTATTAAAGCAGGTACGGTTTATATTGACGACCTATATAATAATAATAATAATAATAATAATAATAATAATAATAATAGTAATATTTATAATAATAGTCTAACAAACTCGCGGTTCGGAGAACCCAAACATCAAGCCGACTGCAACCCAGCTACAAATTGTGGGGGACGAATAGCCTGCGCGACGACACCCTTAGCTTCATCACCTTGATTTTAGGTCATGGCCGCTACTTCTCATATCAAGCAGGTACTTAATTGTCCTCACGAGGCTGAGTGTACACCTTTCCTTCTCCTAATGCAGAATTGAGGGAGGCGGGTTTGATTCCTACCTCAGCCATGCTGGAAGTTGTCTTCCTTCGTTTCTCATTTGTACTCCAGGCAGATGCCTAGATTGTACCTAAATTAAGGCCACGGCGCCCTCTTAACCATATCCTAGCCCAACTACATGTACACAATAGTACGCTACAGCAGTTACAATAACACATATTATCAGACAGATGACAGACACACCAAAGTACACAGGACTACATAATCGCAAAGCCTTCAACATAAATAAACGACAAAAGACACCCCTTTCCAGCGTTCAAGTCAGATCTTAAGTATGACTGGCTGCGTTGGTCAGTGGTAACGTTCTTGCCTACTGTGCTCAAGGCTGCAGGATTGAATCCTGGCGCAGTCTCTTGGTATTTGTGGGCGCGTAAATGCGATGGAGCCATCTCAGTAAGTTTACTGGCACGTTAAAGATCTCTTTCGGGACAAAATTCCGGCACCCTGACCTCAGTAGTTAAAAGGGACGTAAAACCAATAACATTATTTAGATCTTAAGTTTCTGGCTGCAATCTAATCCAGAGCCTCCACGGTAAGAGAAAAGCGTGTTATCCATACACCACTGGGGACAATAATAATTAAAATAATAATAATAATGTAACGGGTTTAAGGTACCCTTTAACTGATATGGCTTTTTAAAAGAATAAAGGTATAATGTTTGTTTCGGTGAATTTTGCTAGATCCCAATGCAATTTGTACAGCCCTGTATGGCAGAGTGTTTACTGGAAAGCCAGACGGCCATTCTGCAAGAACAAAATAAATTATCTTAGCTTTTGGGTTTTCACAATGGTAGTGGTGGGGGACGGAAGGGAGGATGATTTCAGCGGAAGAACCAGAACTTGGCCTGGGGCAAGTGGCGTAAAAGGGCTGTGCGATGGAATGACAAGATAAGAAAGATCAATTCGGAAGATTAGCTGGCTCAATTCACCAACACCCGCATTGGCTTCAATGTGGAGTGCGCGCGCAACCTTGCATTTGTTTGGGAGGGGGACGCGATAACACAAGGTTTCCGTGTGACAAGCCAGGCTTGTGACCATAGTTGCTTTCCAGGGGCGGAATTATACAACCCGCATTGCTAAATACTCATTCAAATATTCTTACAGCTACTGCTCGGGTCCAAGCTCTGTGAACCTAAGGGGAATTTGGATTGTGGACGATGACGATATATGATGATGGACGTGCTGGATTTCCGGTCCGTGCGTAGTAACAGAACCAAATACATTGGTCGGTGACTTACTCACTTATTCGCAACACCACAGTGGTTTTAGCAACGGCCCTATGATAGCAGTATTGGAATAGACAGGAATACCAGATAACACGGCGGGCTGTTAGGGCCCCTTCTCTTCTCGCTTGACCCTTCCACTCACCCCGCAAGTTTACACAGCTTGGACCCGAGCAGTAGCCTACACTCTCAATTCTCAGGATCTCTGGTCCACCATTACCGCACTCTCATTGCTCCACACACTCAATTACTAACAAACTCAACTAAATTCATATCTGCATTATACACTAACGTGAGGCTTTTTATGTTGCAAATTAGATGGCCGACTAACGCCAAACCAACTATAGGTCCTCCTCCTAATGCAACTCGAACTATATTGAGTAACCCATTAGAGGTCTCTCTATTTCATATTTCACATAAATTACGATGTTGCTGCTAAAACGTTCAATTACATATTAACTTATCTGACACACAGTTAAGCAATATTGGGCGTGATCACCGTGAAATGGGTGATCATGTCAAATATCATTCAAGCATTGATTTAAATTTACTATTAATATTAACGCCCATTTCAGATATCGCTGTTTGAAACCTACTGTGTACCTTTTCTTAGTCTAAAAATATCTAACAGTCAAAAATAAATAAAATTGTAAAGTCGCTAAATGAAATCCCTAGACCAGGGGTTCCCAACCTTTTAGCAACTGCGTACCACTTGAAATTTTCAGAAATGGCTTGGTATATTTTAATTAAATTACTGAGAATTTAATGCACTTTATTTCGATTTGTCAACCCTTTATCAAGACAACAATAATATATATATACATATATATATATACATAGATTTTTTTTCATATTTTTTTTGCTAATATTTTTTGGAGATATATGTATATTAATAACATTTGTATAATAAAGGAAAAAATAAAACGATTATTGCAAATTACTGTTCTATTTATTACTCATAGGTCTAAAATAATACAGTTTTGTATAATTAATACAAACTAAGCCAAAAAAATCATCAACATCATCCAAAATCTACTTTTAGTGCGAAACTTGCTGTTGTTGTTTTTGTTGTTGTTGTTGTTGTTGTTGTTGTTGTTGTTGTTGTTGTTGTTGTTGTTTTTGCTTGCCTGTGATTAAAATATCAATATCAGGAGTAATTGAACTTAGCTTCACTCTTAAGTCTTCTTCACTTATTTAAGCAGACCCTGAAATTGACAGGTCTTGATTCGCAAACCTGGGACATGCTGGCTGAAGACCGCTCATCTTGGCGCCGTACCATCTCGGATACTGTAAAGACGTTTGAAAGGGATCGACGCATACATGAAGAGGCCAAGCATCAAGCTAGGAAACTTCGAGCAGCCCAACCACGTCCTCCTCCAGCAATACTATGCGACTTGTGTGGTCGCTTGTTCCATGCCAGGATTGGACTCTTTAGTCACAGTAAAAACATCCACAAACTGGACTCAAGGAAGAAGATTTATACTCGGATTCGAGTTAAAGCCGATGATGTTTCTATGTTTATTTTTTATGTAAAATATGCAGAAAATCCACTCTCACATAAGTAACTTAAACACAAATGACATCAAAAATAGCAGAGCTTGACGGTAGAAACTTGGGTACTCGGTTTTACATCCAATCCAGAAGTAAATCTAACATTTCTCTTTAAAATGTCTTTCATGGATCTATCTTCTGATAGATCGATAAAACTTTCTTTTAATTTCTACTCATTTGGTGAGGTGAAAAATGATTTCTGATCCAGTCAAATTTGGAATAATCTACGGATAAATATTTATAAAAACTTTCTTGAAGTGCTTCCAAGTGAACAATGATATCGGGAACCACATCTGGCATCGGAGATATTTCATTTTCTTCAAAAAATGATGATAGGATAGGAAATGCAGATACATTCTTCTTCTGTACTTGTGAACAATCTTATGACCCACGCGTACCACCCGAAATGTTCCCGCGTACCACCAGTGGTACGCGTGACACCAGTTGGGAAGCCCTGCCCTAGACGATCGCCGATATGTAGCTTAATAGGTTTGGTACACTATATATGACCACCAGCGTTTTAGCTCCTCACTTAGGCGACCTGGGTTACATTCACAGTACTGGCCAGGAGGTCTGGAACGGCGTTGACCCAGCGTCGTAATGCCAATTGGGGAGCTACCGTGAGTACAGTAGCTGCTCCTGTCAGGAAACCAAGAAATGCGGCTGAGGGAAGCATTCAGCTGACCACATCCATCTGTAGGCTTTAAGGCGAGCAGCAGCCGCCTTGAACGCAATGGGCCTTAACGGCCAATCTACGCTGTGTAGGTAAATAAACTTTTTATAAAATACAAGCTGTACCCGGCATGCGTTGCATTGCCAATCAAAAAAAGTGTTGGCATTGTAATTTTGTTTCTTGAAGTGCTTTTGGATACACAATATTTACTTCAATTTCCGTTAAGAGCGTCTAAGCTATCGTAAAATGGATTTACTAATTTATAAGCATTTGTGGGAGCGTGCACAACAACTCACCAATGTTTCATCGCAATCGGATGAATGGTATATGAACGCAGTTGGAGCTTTGTTCAAACGCTTTGCGCGCCGTCACTCATTTGTTGAATCAACTCGTGCGCTACCTATTATACAATGGATTTACTAAGTCAGAAACCTTCCCTGCAGTGTGCACAACAATTCACCCTAGTTTCATTACAATCGGATGAATGGTATACGAATGCAGTTGGAACTTTGTTGAAACGATTCGCGCCCCGTCACTCATTTGTTGAAACTACACGTGCGCTAAGAATTACTAAATTGCAAACGTTCCCTGCAGTGTACACAATTACTCACTCAAGTTTCATCGAAATCGGATGAATGGTATATGAACGCACACGGGATTTTATTAATACGATTCGCGCGCCGTCATTCATTTGTTGAATCTACCCGTGCGCTAGGCTACTTATTGTACAATGGATTTACTCAGTCAAAAACCTTCCCTGCAGTGTGCACAAAAACTCACCCAAGTTTCATCGCTACCGGACGAATGGTATATGAACGCGTACTTTGTTGAAACGATTCGCGTGCCGTCGCTCACTTGTTGAATCTACTCATGCGCTGCCTATTGTAAAATAGATTTACTAAGCCAGATACCTTCTTTGAAGTATACTCAACATCTCACTCAATTTTCATCGCTATCGGACGAATGGTATATGAACGCATACGGGACTTTGATGAAACGATTCGCGCGTCATCGCTCATTTATTGAATCTACTCGTGCGCTACCTATTGAAAAGTGGAGTTACTAAGCGACAATCCTTCCTTAGAGTGTACTCAATATCTCACCCAATTGTCGTCGCTATCGGACGAATGGTAGTCTATATGAACGTATACGGGACTTTGTTGAAACGCTTCGCGCATCGTCGCTCATTTGTTGAATCTACTCGTGCGCTACCTATTGTAAAGTGGATTTACTAAGCCAGAAACCTTCCTTAGAGTGCACTCAATATCTCACCCAAGTTTTATCGCATTTGGACGAACGGTATATGAACGCATACAGGACTTCGTTGAAACGCTTCGCGCGTCGTCGCTCATTTGTTGAATCTACTCGTGCGCTACATTTGTAAAATGGATTTACTAAGCCAGAAACCTTCCCTGGAGTGTACTCAACATCTCACCCCAGTTTCATCGCTATCGGACTAATGGTAACGTATGTGGACGCGTACGGGACTCTTTTGAAACGCTTCGCGCGTCGTCGCTCATTTGTTGATTCTACTCGTGTGCTACCTATTGTAAAATGGATTTACTCAGCCAGAAACCTTCAATGGAGTATACACAACATCTCACCCAAGTTTCATCACAATCGGATGAATGGTATATGAACGCATAACGGTCTTTGTTGAAACGCTTCGCGCGTCGTCGCTCATTTGTTGAATCTACTCGTGCGCTACCTATTGTAAAGTGGATTTACTAAGCCAGAAACCTTCCTTAGAGTGTACTCAATATCTCACCCAAGTTTCATCGCTTTTGGACGAACGGTATATGAACACATACGGGACATCGTTGAAACGCTTCGCGCGTCGTCGCTCATTTGTTGAATCTGCTCGTGCGCTACCTGTTGTAAACTGGATTTACTAAGTCAGAAACCTTCCCTGGAGTGTACTCAACATCTCACCCAAGTTTCAGCACTATCGGACTAATGGTAACGTATATGAACGCGTACGGGACTTTTTTGAAACGCTTCGCGCGTCGTCGCTCATTTGTTGAATCTACTCGTGTGCTGGCTATTTTAAAATGATTTACTAAGCCAGACACCTTCCCCGGAGTGTACACAACATCTCACCCAAGTTGCATTGCTATCGGACGAATGGTATATGAACGCATACGGGACTTTGTTGAAACGCTTCGCGCGTAGTTGCTCATTTGTTGATTCTACTCGTGTGCTACCTATTGTAAAATGGATTTACTCAGCCAGAAACCTTCAATGGAGTATACACAACATCTCACCCAAGTTTCATCACAATCGGATGAATGGTATATGAACGCATAACGGTCTTTGTTGAAACGCTTCGCGCGTCGTCGCTCATTTGTTGAATCTACTCGTGCGCTACCGATTGTAAAGTGGATTTACTAAGCCAGAAACCTTCCTTAGAGTGTACTCAATATCTCACCCAAGTTTCATCGCTTTTGGACGAACGGTATATGAACACATACGGGACATCGTTGAAACGCTTCGCGCGTCGTCGCTCATTTGTTGAATCTGCTCGTGCGCTACCTGTTGTAAACTGGATTTACTAAGTCAGAAACCTTCCCTGGAGTGTACTCAACATCTCACCCATGTTTCATCGCTATCGGACAAATGGTAACGTATGTGAACGCGTACGGGACTTTTTTGAAACGCTTCGCGCGTCGTCGCTCATTTGTTGAATCTACTCGTGTGCTGGCTATTTTAAAATGATTTACTAAGCCAGACACCTTCCCCGGAGTGTACACAACAACTCACCCAAGTTGCAGTGCTATCGGACGAATGGTATATGAACGCATACGGGACTTTGTTGAAACGCTTCGCGCGTCTTTGCCCGTTTGTTGATTCTACTCATGTGCTACCTATTGTAAATTGGATTTACTAAGTCAGAAACCTTCAATGGAGTATACATAACATCTCACCCAAGTTTCATCGCAATCGGATGAATGGTATATGAACGCATAACGGACTTTTTTTAAAGCGATTCGCGCATCGTCGCTCATTTGTTGAATCTACTCGTGCGCTACCTAAGTAAAATTGATTTACTAAGCCAGAAAGCTTCCCTGGAGTGTACTCAAAATCTCAACCAAGTTTCATCGCAATCGGATGAATGGTGTATGAACGCTTACGGGACCATTTTGAAGTGATTCGCGCATTGTCACTCATTTGTTGAATCTACTCGTGCGCTACCTATTGTAAAATGGTTTTACTAAGACAAAAACCTTTCCTGGAGTGTACTCAACATCTCACCCAAGTTTCATCGCAATCGGATGAATGGTATATGAACGCATAACGGACTTTGTTGAAACGCTTCGCGCGTTGTCGCTTATTTGTTGAATCTACTCGTGCGCTACCTATTGTAAAATGGATTTACTAAACCAGAAACCTTACTTGAAGTGTACTGAACATCTCACCCAAGTTTAATCGCAATCGGATGAGTGGTATATGAATGCATAGGAGACATACACACCCACACATCCACATACTATCTCGTAACATGATTTATATATATATATAGACAAAACACACATTATTATTATTATTGGCACTACCAAAAAATTGCCACCGGCCACCACTGAATCTGCCTCTTCTCTGTTCTGCCTAACGAGGTTGAATGAAACCGTTCCAGCTCTCGGGCCAGAATTAAATATCTTGCCAGAGGCAGGAATCGAACCCAGACTAGTCACTACCTCACGACTGTATGACACCTTGGAAGTTCAAGTATATATGGCGATACGTAAGTGTTTAGGAGAAGGTTTTAATGTAGCCGATAACGTAACGGATGATGTGCGTGTGTTGATGTTTTGGCTTGAATTGCCGCCATTTTGTCAGCCGTATGAGGTTTCAAACAGTGCGTCACTACATGGCGAAGTGGTGACATGTGTTCAAGTGCGAGCTGTGGTGGAGAGTTACGAGTGTTCATAAATAACTTTCAGTTGTTCAATTTAATTGAAAAGTTGCTCTGAACTCTCTAAAGCCATGGTGAATGATGATCGTGTGGCCTCCGGAGAGGCCTAGTGCAGGTCTTTCTAGTAGACGCCCGTGGGCGACCTGCGCGTCGTAATGAGGATGAAGTGATGATGAAGACGGCACATACACCCAGTCCCCGAGCCACGGAAATTAACCCCAAGAGATTAAAATCCCTGTTGGCTTGGCCGGGAATCGAACCCGGGGCACTTTGGGCCAAAGCCTAGCGCGCTAACCATTTAGCCACAGAGCCGGACAAAGCCATGGTGAGACAGAACGATTGGTCGCTACTTGGCTAAATGACGGTCTGGGCGAAATGATTGGTCGCTGCTAGGTTAGACGACTGTCAGGGCGAATCCATTGGCTGCTACTAGGTTAGACGACTGTCAGGGTGAAAATTACTGTTTGTAATTCAAGCAAAGGGGTCTGAGGCGTAAACCCCAGGTTAGGTTTGTGTTGGTACGTATATTAAGCCTCATTAATAACACGTAGAGATATGCGTCGCTTAAATTCTTAGTGTCGTCCATGACGTCATGGATGCCACCATTTTGTGTTTAGAGGAGTTTTGAAGTGCAACGTATCACGATCTATACTACTCCCACATTGGATAACGTTAAGTTTAATATATTGTATGCAGTTTCACATTCCACGCCCAGTATTCCGTACCTGGGAAGTAGCACTGTTCAGCAAACAATTGTCTAGTGAACCGTCAACCCCATGTGGACCAACTGTCAGTGATTCAGTTGATAGTCTCTAACTTGGTGGGAGTAGTTTGTAATTTCAGACCACCTCGTGGTGTAGCGGCTAGCATTGTTGGCTGTCTCCCCAGAGGTCCGGGTTTGATTCCCAGCTCTGCCAAGAAATTATAATTCTTGTTTGAGGGCTCGTGAGGCAAAACTGAGAAGAGGAGAGCACAATTCCCATGGCAGCCATCTTGGAAGTGATTTTCTGTGGTTTTCCACTTCTATTCCAGGCAAATGCTGGGATAGTTTCTAACTTAAGCCCACGGCCGCCTCCTTCCCAATCACCATTTGAATTACAGATAAACACACTAATAGGCCTACAGCCATCACAATAATACAGGTTATCAGACAAATTTCACCAACACCCAAGTACACGGGGCTACATGACCACGATGTCGCAAAATCCCTAAATCAAACAACAACAACATCCGTAACTTCAACTTTAGTTAGTTATGGTATTGTTATTTTAAGAGGCGGAACAGCGAGTTCACCTGTCCCTGATTTTCAAGTATACCTATAAGTGATGGTGGTGGTAATTGTGATTTGAAGAGGCGGAACATGGAGGTCATCTGTCCCATCTATAAATGAACCTTAGAATCTCTCATGAGCTTTAGATATAACCTAATATTACTCCTCGGTGAATCAGTGGTAGTTTGTCCGCTTCAAGGGCCCGAGGCCACGGGTTTGATTCCCAGCCGAGGAAGTCTGTTTTTAGAATGCTGGCGAAAATTCATGTCACTCCATGACGTAGCCTACGATGTCGGCCTGTAAAATAAACCAGTGTCCAAAAGTTAAGCATAATTTCAAGAGTAGAGAAATGGAATCAGGAACCTTGCACGATCGCCGTAAATATGTAGTACGGAGTGTAACTCACCCTCCTAGCACAAGCAAGCAGTCAACGTCACATACGCTTTTTAATTGAATAGTAAACAAACCACAATTCATTAGATCATTTGCCTCTCAGTGTTCGGAAGATAAATTTGGACTGTTTTATGAGAATATGGCACAAACTCTTCAGTTGGAGCCGGTTATAAAATGACGAATAATCGGACGTCTGGAATCAGGTCAGACACAGACGAAAGTTTTAGCAGTTTTGAATGTGCCACAGTTCAATTTCGAGGTTTTAGTGACGGTTCCTAGATAACGGAGATGTTAATCGTAAGACCATACAGGGTCGTCCAAGAATTACAACTACGAAACACGACCGATATCTGTCATTAACTGCGCGGCGAAATCAGATGATGTCTGCAAGACAACTCTCTTCAGAACTTATCGCTGCCTCAGGAGTTCGCGTTTGTCGGCAGATTGTGTACCAGAGGCTCAGATGTCCAGTAATGTGTCTCCCGCTAATTCGAAACCACATAAAGGCCCGATTACAGTGGATTACCATCACAATTGCGACTTGAATGAATGGAGGAAAGTTCCCTTCACAGATGAGTTCCGATTCAGACTGGACAATGATTCTCATCGTATATTCAACTGCAGAGAACGTGGAGCACGATTTCGCTATGCCTGGGATGCATTAGGAAGATGAGTCGCAGCCCGACATCCTCCTCCAAGGACACTTTGTGAGGAATGAAACTAACTGCCATTAGAGCACTTGAACCATGTCGTTGTGAGACGTGTGTGATCATTAGTGGTAATCACTTCCCATATTAATTAAACTCTTCTCTGTTTGTTGAGAAAAGTTGCTTATTTTACTTATTTTGGTGGTGTATTTTGCAAGAGAAAGCGTTGTTAGATCCATGTAATTTCTCTCCGTTGTATGCCAAGAGAGTCTTTCTTGTTGTTGTTTAATTTGAGGGGCTTGGACATCGCTACCGTTCAGGCCCGTGTACTTGGGTGGGCGTGGAATTTTTGTCTGATAACGTGTGTTATTACGATGATTGTATTATTGTGTGTATGTTTGTAATTGAGGTGAGGATTGGTAAGGAGGCGACCGTTGCCTTAAGTTAGAACCCATCCCGGTAGTTGCATGGAATAGAAACGGGATACCACGGAAAACCACTTCAAGGATAACTGAGGTTGGAATCGAACCCATGCCTCTTTTCAGTTTTGCCACACGAGGCTGAGTGTACCCCGTTCCAGCCCTCAAACCATAATCATATTTCTTGGCAGAGGCTGGCATCCAGGGCGATAGCCAAGAAAGCTAGCCGCTACAGCATGAATTTGTCATATGCCAGAGAACTTTGTCATTAATTCTCATCATAGTTGGTACAATTCTGACACTTCGTTAATAAAATACTGTTGCATATCTCCCAGTCAAAAGATGAACACTAGGTACAGTAGCTGAGGACATAAGCTTATTTTATGTTCGACGATGTCGAAATGTAAATATTAAATGTCAGAAAACTGCATCATAATGAGGGTCGTTAAAGTATTAATTTTCATTATGAAACAGTTTCTCCAATCAATCAGAGCTCATTCATTGACCAATTAGGTAACAATAGCTTCGCACAAGTGCTCAAAATCCAACATGTCGGACATGAATTACATGATTTGAAAGTTGACCATGTATATTGGTTCAACCATTGTAGTTACAATCCCAAACACAAAAACAAAATCAACACGAACCTTTACGGTAACAAGAAAATACTATGAAATATGCAAGAAATGTATGAATCTACGTCCAGAAGATTGCAACAGAGCATCCTTCTATATAAATTACCGACATGAAAAGTGCACCGTCCCATATGTTCGCGTAAATAAACTGGCGAATTTGAGAAAAGAAATAGCACTGTACCTTAATATCCCCAACTCCAATTTCTGCACAGGGCATTGCTTTGCTAAGACTTCGGTGACAGATTGAGTGAATGCTGGTGCAGATCGCCAGGCTGTAAACATACGACATTTCCAAGCAGACAGATATTTATGAATATTTATGTTAGAACATATATATAATAAAGTTATAATTATCGTCGAACATAAACAGTCGTATGAATCTCGCCTATAATGGTAATTAAGACACTCGTATGGAAAATAAAAAACACGCTACGCTCGTTTTATAAACATACTCGTGTCTTAACTATTGCCATTATAAGCTTGTTGAATAATGTACTAGTTGTTGTTATAGTATTTGTAATAATTGTTTTTATTTTTATTTTTCTTTTGTTTATGTTTTTCTTTTTCTTTTTCTTTTCTTTTCTTTTTCTTTTTCTTTTTCTTTTCCTTGTTCTTTTTGTTTATGTTTATGTTTATCTTTTTCTTTTTCTTTATGTTTATGTTTATGTTTATGTTTATGTTTATGTTTATGTTTATGTTTATGTTTATGTTTATGTTTATGTTTATGTTTATGTTTATGTTTATGTTTATGTTTATGTTATTTTCAAAGTGCTTATTATGTTTACGCATCAGTCAAGTAAAGCACCGAATCTTATATTTTCTGTAAGTTTGTAATCATTACCTAGACGGACATACCTTTGCATCATGGCGGGAACTGCGCGCCTATGATAACTTCCTCCATATATTTCATAATACAATATACAGTATAGCATGGATATGTAAGTTTTGGTTTTGTTACTGTATGCACTAAATAGGCCTTCTAGAAAGGATCATCATATCGCTCCTTACTTAGCAGTGCTCAATTAAACTACAATCAGAGTAACTTTCCTACCAAGAAGCATTCAGCGTGGTGATTTGGTACATGATTAACAGCGTACTTTATTACCACGTATCAATTCTACCCTGACCACTCAGGAGGTCCGGGTTCGTTTCCTGGCTCTGCCAAGACATGTAATTCTGGTCTGAGCGCTAGAACAGTGTACACTCAGCCTCGTGAGGTGAAACAGGGAAGAGGTTAGTTCGATTCCCACCTCTGCCATCCTGAAGGCGGTTTTCTGTGGTTTCCCCACTTATACTCCAGACAGATGCCGGGATGGTTTCTAACTTAAGACCACGGTCGCCTCCTTCACAATTCTCACCTAAATTACAATATGTACATTATTACAGACACCAAAGACAGGTGATGGCGCTGGGCCGATAACCTCGATGTTAGGCCCCTTAAAACAACAATTATCATCATCAGGTGATGGGGATAGAGAATACTAAGGTAAGTTAAGTTAAGTGACACTTAAGAACCTGTTAAGTACAAAACCAACATGGTGGCCAAGCGAAGTTAAATATTTAAACGCCATTTCCTCGAGATTAATCAACCAATCGCAGTTAAACCTAACTTCCTACTTGACTGTACAAGATGTAATCTACTGGCATCTAGTTCAATTCAATTGTTCCCATCAAAGCAAGTTTTCATGATTTGTGTCTTAGTCATGCGAGCGAAGAAGCCTCCGTGGCTTAGGCGGCAGCACGCCGGCCTCTCACCGCTGGGTCCGTGGTTCAAATCCCGGTCACTCCATGTGAGATCTGTGCTGGACAAAACGGAGGCAGACAGGTTTTTCTCCGGGTACTCCGGTTTTCCCTGTCAAAATTTCATTCCAGCAACACTCTCCACTATCATTTCATTTCATCTGTCATGCATTTAATCATTGCCCCAGAGGAGTGCGTCAGGCCTCGGCAGCCGGCACAGTTCATATCCTCGCTGCTAGATGGGGTCTTCATTCACACCATTCCTGACCCGGTCGCAGGCTGTGTATTTTCATTTTCATTTTCATTTTCATGCGAACGAAGTGAACGTTTGAATAATGAACCTACGCAATAATCATCTAATATAACTCTATGGCAAGCAAATAGAACAATCCAGCATGGCGATCATCCGAAATATTTAGACGGTTCTCAATTTTGTAAGTTGATAGGGGCTATTAACATGAAGTTCACCTCTGGGCCTTTCAATACCCTAATGAATACAAATCCAACATGGCGGCAACGCGGAACTTTAACATTTGTATGGATTTCTTCCGTGACTTAATTATCCGAGCACAGTGAAACATAGCACGTTAAATCTTCATACAAGGCTTAATATCTTGGTGTCTAATATAATTCAGTTCTTATGAGTACGTACAAATGGTGAATGTACTTTTCTTTTTAATGACGTTCATTTTGCTCGTGTCCTAAGCAAGCGATAGAATTGTAGGTTGGTACAATAAGCAATGATTATAATATTCATCTGTTGGCATATAATTCTATAGCATATATATAAAACAAGTCGCCTCCGTAGCGTAGCGGTCAGCATTGTTAGCTGCCGCCCCTGAGGTCCTGGGTTCGATTCCCGGCTCTGCCACGAATTTGGAAACGTGGTATGAGGACTGGAATGGGGTCTACTCAGCCTCGGGTGGCCCAAATGAGTAGAGGGGGTTCGGTACCCACCTCAGCCATCCTCGAAGTGGTTTTCCGTGGCTTCCCACTTCGTCTTCGGGCAAATGCCGGGATGGTACTGCCCCCGAAAAATGAATTATTTGGGATGAAAATGAGATTATTTTCGAAGCCCATGATAAAATTTAACATGGCAATATAAATACTGGAAATTGACACAAACGAGCCGTGTGGCTACGTTGAGGAAGGCGGGAGATTCCATCACTTGATATTGTTGCGCAATCGAAGGTTCTAGAAGCTTGGAATTGACCTAGCAACAGTGAATTTATCACAGAAAATGTTTAATTATTGTTATAAATTATATCATTGGATATAAGCTCAGAGCCAATCATGAGAAGTCTTAGTGAGGACGGGAGTTCCTTCAACTAAAATATATGGAGAATTAACACATTTAGGCCCCAAGAGAGTTATTTTATGGATTGTTAATAATAAGAAAATTATAAGAAAATATTAGAGATTTTTTTGAAAATCGACGAGAGGTCGAAATACGTCATAATAAGCATTTTTCTAGTGCGCGCTAAATTTTTCGAGGGAACGAAAAATGGCGGCTAGATCTGGTGTCTTGGAGGGGAGACGTGAGGCATCAGGGCTCTTGTTCCTGCGAAGTTTAAAGTGTGCAGACGTATATTCCGGGAGAGTTGTAGTCCCGAAGGTCTTAGCCGAGTCCGAGTTTGGTTGACTCATGGAGACAGCGCATATAGAGGGTAGCTTGTGGAGATTGCCTGTGCCTGCGATCTAAGTGAAGTTGCGAGGAGAGTTCATACCGCAATAACTTACGATTATTTGTTAGTAGAACAAATATTTCTAGTACATACTCTAGTACAGAACGCATAGAAGTGTTATATAAATTTTCAGCGTGAACAAAGGAAGGGTTTAAGAATTATAGCTATTTCAGGAGTGAAATAGAAAAGTGACGGACTCAATTGCCGCAAAGCACTTTAGTTCCGACCAGACTGCAGCGAATACAGATTCGTTTTATCAGGTTCACGTGAGTAACAGTCATTGACATTATCATCGAGGAAGTATATTGTTACACAAGTGTAATGACTGTGTATATTCAGCAAGTGAAGACATTTATGAAATTTGAGATGCTTGTGATTATAGAATAAGAAATTATGTGCGCCAGGAATTCATTCGAAGCAGAGTAGTATATTCAAAAAGTAGTGAAGAACTATACAGCCTATTTTCATATATCCTACTTATATTAACTGCCACTATTAACATACAAAATTTCAGTATGATTGCTGTAGTAGGTACCGACTAAATATTTCGGATGGTCGCCATGTTGGATTTTATATATGTAGATCCTAGAGTTATGTAATGTTACATGAAGATTATTGTGTACGTGTAGCATTCAAACTTCAATCGCATGATTAGGACACAAGAAGTAATAAGGAGATTTTAAAATTTCGCACAGCTGCCGTCTTGTGGTTATGGAAACAATTGAAATAAATTAGATGTCAGTGGATTAACATTCGCAAAAGAATTTACTGTACCAAGTTTCACTGCACTCGGATGGTTAAATTGCGAGAAACGTCCATGTGAATATTTATACTTCGCATCGCCGCCATGTTGGATTTGTGATCACCAGGTTATGTAAAGTCCTATAGGTGAACTTAAGTTCATACCCCTATGAACATAAAAAAAATCAGTTTGATTGCTATAATAGATTCGTAGATATTCAGAGCCGTCTAAAAATTTCGGATGGTCGCCATGTTGGATTGTTAAATGTATAGGCCATAGAGTCACGTACCATTAAAGGAAAATTATTGCGTAGGTTCATTATTCAAACTTTCACTTCGATCGCTTGATTACGACACAAGAAATATGAACTTAATTTTAAAATTCTCACAACCGCCATCTTGAGGTTATATAAACAATTGAACTAAATTAGATACCAGTGCATTACAATGTGTATAAACATTTCCTGTGCCAGATTCCATTGCCTTTGGAACTTATATCGCGAGAAAGGTGTATTTAAAATTTTCAAATTCGCTTGGCCGCCATGTTCGTTTTGTAGTTAACCGCTTTTTGAAAGTCTTATAGGTGAACTTTCAGTAGTGCCCTTTATCTCCGTATAAAATTTCAGGGTGATACAGCTAATAGTTTCAGAGATATAGAATGCCGGTGAAATATTTCGCTCATCCGCCATCTTGTGGTTATATAAGCAATTGAACCAAGTTAGATGTCGGTGCATTAGAATGTGTGTAAACATACACTGTAACAAGTTTTATTGCGTTTAGTTGGTTAAATCGCGAGAAACGTCTATTTAAAAGTCGCAAATTCGCGTGGCCGCCATGTTGGTTTTGTAGTTACCAGTTTTTCAAAAGTCACTTAGGTGAACTTCTAGTAGTTCCCTTTATCACCGTAATAAATTCCAGGGTGATATCGGTAATAGTTTCGGAGATATTGAATGCTGGTGAAATATTTCGCACAGCCGCCATGTTGGATTGGTGAGACGTAACAAAATTTGAAGGGCACGGTCGAGGTCGCCCGAAATAGTACTATGAACTTACCGAGTTTCATTGAAATCGCTCCAGCCGTATAAAAGTTATTAGGGGGGACACACACACCTCACACACACACACACGCACACACGCACACACACACGGACAAAAGGTGATCTCATAAGCCTTTTTTTTTTTTTTTTTTTTTTTCAAAATTGAAAATAGGCTAAAAATGGAGCTTCGATAAAGAGATTGTTCATGTTTGTCTACTCTTCAGGTAAGCATGAAACGTTATGTACACCTACATTCTCGTACATTAGCGTTATTCATGAGCTTGAACTTAACATCTGAGACAACATAAAATAATTCATAGTACACCTTTATGAATATTTTATCTACGAGTGAGGTCCATGACTTCCATTTCGAATTTATTTCGAAATATGAAGCTGAACTTTCAACACTGCTCGATATCATAATGTAACTACATCATGACGGAGAACGAAGATACAAGAATATTTTCAAGATGCCAGGGATTGTCCCGGCAACAATGAAGATTGACGGATGGGAGTTCGCGGTTCGATCCCAGTTGGAGCTTGATGTTTTCCAGAGAGGGAGTCCTTCCTTTTACGAGGTCGTTAGTTCGAGGGGACGAACTAGGATCCAGCCCAGTTTCTTGAAGGATGAAACAACTAAGTATTGTCTAATACTTAACTTGAACTTCGAGATCTTCAGTCAAGGTAGCAGTGTTTATTAACATGTAGTTAGAGCTATATAGTGACATTCTAGAGCAATTCCTTTATCCATATTTCGACATATTTATGTATTTCATGTAACAACATTTTATTCTACGAGATCATTTGTGGTGATCGTCTTTCGACATTTTCATATTGTTATACTACGATCCAGTTTCTGAACTGAGATAGTTAATTTGTTTAAGGAATCAGCATTCCAGTAATTTTCATTGAAGATCAGTAAATTTATTTTCAACATTTGTGAATTCATTTTGAATTCAGGATATAGACATTTTCGTCTATGTTGCCAATTAAATGCTTTTATTAATTTAATTTGGGTGTCTTATTTTGTCGAGAAGAGACATGAAGAGAAGAAGAAAGAACATGTGATATATTGTTGAAATATCAGAGAATCGTTATGAACTTGGCATCGATCTGGCAAGAAACCTTCGTCACGATATCGATGAAAGTCATAAAACTCATTGACATTCTTTGTGTAGAATGGAGACACATTCCGAATTTGACAATCTTTATTTTATTGGAGAAAACTAAGATCTTTCATTCATTTAAATATATATTTTAGAGATTAATCTTCCTGGAAGATTATTATCATCCGACGGTAGGGAATTCATAGCTAGATTACCCCGTTGAGATTGGTGTTCATCGGATATACATAAATAACACTCGTAGTTATTTATACACAATGTGTAATATAACGGCATATTGTAGACGTGATATTGCTACATATGTGAAGTTGAAACCAGATGAGTACGAAGAAACAGTATAGTATTTTTATTAAGTGTGTATGCAACAGTATGTAGATATCCCAGTAACGTTTTGAAAGTAAACTCAAGGAGGTCTCACACGTTGTGTCTAAAGTCGTGTGTATGTATAAATGTAACGTAATTACAACAGATGTAACTGTATGATATCCCAGTGGTTGATTATAGCAACGCTGAGGGGTATGCCAATTTTAGGAAATGCTAGTTTTGTGGAGGAGAAGGTGATAACATTTATTTGTGTAATAAATTGTTTGTGTTTCCGTATACAAGGTTATACTAGGTGTTGTTTGCGAGGTATTTTCCGCATTGAATTAAAGTCGTTGCATAGGCAAGACTATTTGGATAAGCGTTTGGCATTATGGCATAGGAAGTGAGTTATGGAGAACTCTTTTTAATTAATACACGGCTTGGATGTGGAGACGGTAGGTTTGTTCGGAAATGAATACGGGAAACAGATATTAACGTATGTTATGTACACTAATTATTAACCTTTATTAATCACGATTTAAGTAAATGCATATGTTTTACCTTTGCTGGTCGAACATATTCGACTGAATTCGACTATAAACCAAATAATGACTAAGTGCAGTAGTATTTTGCAAGTTGATGGAGATTTAAAAGATCTTAATAATATGTGGTAAGATTTAATTTGTGATCAGTGCTAACGCTCATATGTACATTCAGATAACGAATTTACCGTATATCATTATAATAGCCCACGCTATTAATTATAACGCAGATTTAGACAGTAAATAAGTTTCAAGTAATTATTTAACCAAGGGAATAATATGTTAGAAATAATAATTTGTTCGATGTTTTTGAAGTGTACTTTATGTAAGAGTGTTTAGAATGAATGTTTTTCATTGTTAAGTATGGACGAGGATAACTCCATCAGGTTAACATGATGTGAGGGAATGAAAGCATTGTTGTGTAAAAGTTTTAACGATTTCGAGTAAGAAATGACTGTAATATTTCAAATTTTGTTAAGCGAGAATGAGATTTTAAAATACTGTAAACGGAGAAGCAGAGACGTGTACTCGCTAGGTCGATTTAATCTGAGTGCAGGGTTTGTGTGGAGAACCTGTTATTTCGCTCAAGGCCAGTGCTGCGTACAAATGAGCAGAGAAGCTGTAAACACGACAGTTCATGAATGAAAACCAGCCAGTGGAGTGGGAAGCAACGGTATCGTTATATAACCGTGTCACATGACACAGGCACGCGTACAGCGCACCCAAGATGTTCTTAATAGTTTGTTAAAGAATGTGAAGCACGCCAAAACTTTCTTAATTGTTTTATAATTTAGAAAAGGCTTAGGCCGATCCAAATTTAAGATCTGATATTCTGGAAACACAGCGTTTCAGAGGCGTAGATGTAGCGAGGTGCGAATGAGTGTATGTATTTATTAATTAATTGTTACTTTAGGAATAGTTTTGTTTGATTAGAAATTACTTTACATTTGTTATTAAATTGTTTAGTTCGTTTTATAGTTGTCTTAGCGTGATTTATTTTAGATATAGAGAGAAATGACACTGTGAAAGCCCCCATTTCAGGTCGGAAGCTGACTACATTATCCCCGAGTGATGTCAAGGTAAGTGCTCGCCTGAGCTCAAGTGTATTATTGTATTTCACAGTTTCATTGCAATTACTTCTGCGTATATTCTCGAAGATCACGTCGGAGCGGATTTTGATTTATATGTTAGCCGGATGCATTCAATTTCCGCAATCCAGCCCAGCTTCGGATTTCCGACAGATCTCTTTTCGAATATACGGGCACAGTACCTACTGTAAGGCCACGGCCGCCTCCTGCCCACTTCCTTGCCTAACCATCCCACTCTTCCCATCCCCTTCATCAGGCCCCCTGTTCGCATTGCAGGTGAGGCCACCTGGGAGTAGTGCTGGTCACACACCCCAATTGTATCCCTGACTCAGAGTCTCAAGCTCCAGGACACTGCCCTCAGTGGCGGTAGAGGTGGGATCCCTCGCTTAGTCCGTTGGAAATGCCGATCCTGGAGGGTAAAACGATAGCGAAAAAGGCAAAATATATAAAACAATCCAACATGGCGTCCATACGATATATTTCACTGATTCACAATATCTACGAAACTATTTAAGCAATCAAACTGAAATTTTGTATGCTGTTAGAGGACTGTTAAGTAAGGACCGATATGTGACTTCCCAAATCCTGAGAAATACAAGAACACAATGGCGGCCAAGATATTTTCAAATATTTCAAATGATTTTTCTGGCTATTTAATCACCCAAGTGCAATGAAACTTGGCACAGTGAATATTGATTTAGAGCTTAGTGCAGAGACATCAAATGATGATCAATTCGAAATTTTAAAACATTACAGTACTTTCTATTTCTTGTATCTAATTCAGGAAATTGAAGAGAAGATTCGTATGATCTTACAATCATTATCTAATGCCACTAAATTCTGTAGCTTACTTTTCGTAAATCATAGTATTGCTACATTTTATTTTCAAAAAATTAACTATTATGGTTCGGTACAGAAAGATGCCATCTCGCGGGAGGAGTCTTAATCACTGGTATTGAAAGCTATTCTAGCACGTAATTTCTCATTGTAATGCTGTTGGTGGAGACATAGGTCGTCAACCAAAAGCTGTTTAGTACATCGCATGGAAAATCCTTTTAACAGGCGTGAGAATTTTAAAGGAAATGACCAGTGGGATATATGAAATCAGACTGTTTAGTTCTTCACAGAACTACTTGTGGTCAAGTAATATGCCTCTCACTGTAAGATGTATCTCACCGTGGTTGTAATAAGTAAGATGATGTCCTGACGGGAGTGAGGAAAAACCACAACAAGTGTGGCAAATGTGACAAATGTGACAAGTGTGACAAATGTGGAGGGAGATATGAAAATTCTATAAAAACTCTAACTGAGGTACGGTAATTCAGTCCCCAATCTTGTAAAGAAACTTTGTTTTCAATGTCTACTCTCACGCCTGTTAAAAAGATTTTCCATGCGATGTACTAAACGGCTTTTGGTTGACGACCTATGTCTCCACCAACACCATTACAATGAGAAATTATGCGCTAGAATAGCTTTCAATACCAGTGATTAAGACTCCTCCCACCAGATGGCATCTTCCTGTACCGACTAATGTGACAAATGAAATGTAAGCTTTATAGATGAAGTTACTAACTGATTAGACTGATTGAAATGTGACTATATTGATTATGTGTTGGGTGCTATGGTCATGATATACCTCAAATGTCCAAAATTTATCACTTACACCTGTGGTAGAGCACCTGAGCCCTCTGCCTCTCAAGTCGTGGTAAGACTCCGTCTTTAACAAAAATGGTACTTACATTAGGAATTAGGGATGACTTAAAGCTAACTCTAAAACTACACCTCTCTAAGCATAATTACATGTGATGATGGCCTCCTCGCTTGTAAAATTCCAATCCGGTGATAAACTAGTCCCCCGTTCAGATCTCCGGGTGGGAACTACTCGAGAGGGGGTTAGCATCACAGAAATGACAAAGAGGAAATCTGACATTCTACGGATCGGAGCCTGGAATGTTAGAAGTCTGCTAATAAGTAGAAGATTAGAAAACGTAGAAAGGGAAATGGACAGTTTGAGGTTGGATTTGGTTGGGATTAGTGAAATGCGCTGGCAGGAAGAACAGGACTTTTGGTCAGGAGACTATAGGTCATTAGCACTAAATCAAACAATGGCCAAGCAGGGGTTGGTCTCATATTGAGTAGGAAACTTGGACAGCGGGTGGAATATTATGAGCAATATAGTGAACGGATTATTGTAACAAAAATCACTACAAAACCTACGTGCACCACAGTGGTAAAAGTCTATATGCCTACCAGTCAAGCTGATGATGAAGATGTTGGAAAGGTCTACGAAGAAATAGATGAAATTCTGAGGTATATCAAGGGCGATGAAAATGTTATAGTAATGGGAGATTGGAATGCTGTGGTAGGAAAAGGAAGAGAAGGGAAGATAGTGGGAGATTCCGGATTAGGTGAAAGGAATGATCGAGGAAGCAGGCTGATGGAATTCTGCACCGAGCATGAGTTGGTAATAGCTAACACCTTATTCAATAACCGCAACAGAAGAATATACACATGGATGAGGTCAGGGGATACAGGGCGTTACCAAATCGACTTCATTATGGTCAAGCAGAGGTTTCGAAACCAGATTTTTGACTTTAAAACATGTCCCGGTGCTGACATAAACTCTGACCTCAATCTGGTTGTTATGAAATCCAGGTTTAAGTTGAGGAAACTGAAGAAAAGTCAAAAGCCGAAAAGATAGGCAATAGACAGACTGAAAGAGAAGGATGTAAACGAAAGATTCAAGAAGGGTATAAAGGAAGGACTGATGAAAAACCCTAATCAAACTTCAATTGCAGACGAATGGGCACTTTTGAAGAATGAAATAATAAAATACGCAAAAGAAAACATTGGTAGGAAAGAAAGAATAGGTAGAAACCCGTGTATCACTCAGGATATACTAGAATTGATGGATGAAAGGTGGAAACACAAGAATGTAAGAGATGAAAAGGGGAAAGCAGAATACAGACGTCCGATAAATGAGGTTAACAAGAAGTGCAAGGAAGCGAAAGAAGAATGGTTGAAAGAGAAATGTGCAGGTATAGAAAATGGTCTGAAATTAGGAAAAGTAGACACAGCTTATCGAAGGATTAAGAATACCTTAGGGAAAAAGAAGACTAAGTGCTGTAATATTAAGGACACAAATGGAATGCCTCTAACAGATAGGGAAGAAAAGGTTGAGAGATGGAAAGCTTACATAGAGTGTTTGTATAAGGGAAGGGAGATTGAGAATCATGTAATGGAAAGGGAGGAGGAAATTGATGGGGATGCAAAAGGAGATTTAATATTGAGATCAGAATTTGACAGAGCATTGGAAGAATTAAGCAGGAACAAAGCACCAGGCATAGATGATGTACCGATTGAGTTGCTACTCTGCATAGGAGATGAGGGTCTGATCAGGTTATTTCACTTGGTGCGTAGGATTTATGAGACAGGTGAGGTACCCTCTGATTTCAAGAAGAATGTTATCATCCCTATACCTAAGAAAGTGGGAGCTGACAGATGTGAAGATTACCGAACAATCAGCTTGATTACTCATGCTTCAAAGAACCTGTCTATAATAATTTACAAGAGGATGGAAAGCCAGAGAGAAACGGAGTTGGGTGAGTACCAGTTTGGTATCAGGAGAAATGTAGGAACAAGGGAAGCTGTACTATGTCTTAGGCTGATTTTGGATGGTAGAATAAGGAATGATAAGAGAAGGTTCATGGCATTTGTAGACTTAGAAAAGGCTTTTGATAACGTTGATTGGACTAAATTATTTTACATTTTGAAAACTATTGGAATAAAGTACAGGGATAGGAGGGGATCTACAATCTATACAGCAACCAGACAGCAGTCATTCGAGCTGAAGGACATGAGAGAGTAGCTGCTATTCAGAAAGATGTAAGGCAAGGCAGCAACTTATCACCCATACTTTTCAATCTTTACATTGAAAAAGCAATGAAGGAAATTTGAGAAAAATTTAAAGTATGAGTGAAGATTAAAGGAGAAATAATTTCAACTCTGAGATTTGCCGATGACATCGTCATCTTGGCCGACACGCCTGAGGATTTGAATGAGTTTTTGAATAGTATGGACTCTGTCTTGAGGAAAGAGTTCATGATGAGAATTAATAAATGTAAAACAAAAATATTGGAATGCAGCCAAAAAAACATCTATGGACATCAAGTTGGCAGGTGAAAAGCTGAAGGATATAGGAGACTTCTGTTACTTAGGAAGCAGAACAACCAGTGATGGACGAAGCTAAGAGGATATAAAAAGTAAGTTGGCTCTGGCAAGGAAAGTTTTTCTACAGAAAAGGAATTTGTTGTCATCGAATATAGATTTAGGTATTAGGAAGTAATTTTTGAAAGCTTTTGTCTGGAGCGTGGCACTCTATGGAAGTGAAACTTGGACTATTGGTGCAGCTGAAAAGAGGAGAATTGAAGTGAATGAAATGTGTGGTGTTACAGGAGAATGATGAAGATCAGATGGGGAGATAGGGTTACAAACGAAGAGGTGTTAAGACGAGTGGGAGAGGAGAGATGTTTCTGACGACTGCTAATGAAGAGGAGAGATAGGTTGGTAGAACACATACTATGACACCCAGGAATAGCAAGCTTAGTTATGGAAGGTAGGGTCGAGGACAAGAACTGTAGGGTAGACCAAGGTTAGAGTATGTTAAACAGATTGCCTCGGATGCAGGATGTGGTAGCTATGTAGAGATGAAACGATTAGCTCAGGACAGGGAGGCATGGAGAGCGACATCAAACCAGTCAAAAGACTGAAGACTCAAACAACAACAACAACAACAACAACAACTACAAAGAATGAAAAGGACTGCATCAGATAAAATATAGAATTTAATTATATTAAAAAACAGGAAAATTGCGACAAAAGATAATAATAATAATAATAATAATAATAATAATAATAATAATAGAATGAATTTACTGACTCTACTATGGCTCGGCGAAGATACTAAGGTGGAGATAGTTCTAAATATTAAGTTACTGGAAAAGCTTGAATTTACGTGCCGATGAATTAATCGAAACTAGAGATCTTGGGTAAGTCGAGATCATTTGGCTCACCGTAGTCGAACTCTGGACCATCTGGATTGGCTTGGCGATGTGGCGTTGGTTTCCTTTGCACACGTTCATCTTCCTCCCTCGCAGCGATGACGTGAAATTTAATGAAGTTAAAGAATCAGAGACGAGATGTGTAAGCTGTTTTATTATTGGTTGTGATGGAATCTAATTCCTTGAATCACATTTTATGGTGAAAAGCCAGATCAAACTTGCACCATTTAGAAGTCAGACATGAATTCGCCTATCATTCTTAACCAATATTAAATTACAATCGGGCTCATTGATGAGCACCGTACCGTAGGCTTTGAAAACAAAGTTTCTATACAAGATTGGGGACTGAATTACCTCAGTTAGAGTTTTTATTGACTTTTCATATCTCCCACCATGGGATACTTGGGGTAGCAACCTGAAGCCTATCACGTGGCAACTTCCCCCAAAATTGCCTATCACTCTTGATCTTCCTTCCCCGCCGTTGGCCCGTTCATCCCACGCTTCCATCTTCCATCTTCCCGCGCCTGGCCTGATGTCACCAGATTCAAAACGGCTTCATGATGCACATACGTCACGCCCGTTGTATCCTCGTTGGGGTCGAGTGGCCGTTGACCTAGCTCCGTGCCGTTCACCCTGGTCCGATTCTTAGAAGTCGAGCAACCGTCGTTGTCTCGCTGCTATTTTCTGTGGCACCCTGCGGCGATACCTTGTTAAGCCCAACTCGTAGTTGACAAGTCTACATTCCTCAAGATACAAAATGACATCTTGCTAACCCGCGTATATTTCTCGAGATATATGAGATGTTAATATATAATTGAAAATAATGTACAATATGCTATAGAAAACCGATAATAATAATCATAATAATAATGAAGCCTCCGTGGCTTAGGCGGCAGCACGCCGGCCTCTCACCGCCGGGTCCGTGGTTCAAATCCCGGTCACTCCATGTGAGATCTGTGCTGGACAAAACGGAGGCAGACAGGTTTTTCTCCGGGTACTCCGGTTTTCCCTGTCAACATTTCATTCCAGCAACACTCTCCACTGTCATTTCATTTCATCTGTCATTCATTTAATCATTGCCCCAGAGGAGTGCGTCAGGCCTCGGCAGCCGGCACAGTTCATATCCTCGCCGCTAGATGGGGGCTTCATTCATTCCATTCCTGACCCGGTCGGAGACTGGAAGCAGGCTGTGGATTTTCATTTTCATATTAATAATAATAAATTTCTCCATACGACATCTATCTCTTCATACGAGCTTCATTGTGTTACAGTGATAATAATAATACTCAAATGTGAGATGATAATAATAATAATGAACATGTGTTTAGTTTTGAATAACTTGATGGAACACCTGTTAAATAAGATATCGCACAATCCGTGCTTTAAGGCATAGGTGCCTGTATAAACTGTTACATCACCAAGGTGGACCGGGTTCGATTCCCGATCAATGCATGTGAGATATGCGAAGTGAAATGCCATGTCCTCTCGTTCGGATTCCACCTAAAAAGGAGGTCCCCTGGCTCATGATCGCGAGGTTAACGGTCACGTTAAACTACAAGCTTCCTTCCTTCATTTGATGAAAATAGGGGGGAAATGTGTAATTGTTTCTTACATAGTCCTTTTTTTTTCTTCTATGAAGTGTTTTGATTTTTTACCCTTCTTGTGTATTAACTACTGCACTTGTATTTGAATCCAGCTTAGGACGATAAGATTTGTCTCCGGTGGGCTCCTTAATGTATCCGGTACCCCAGGCCTACAGCCCCGTTTGCCCCTAGGGCCTGCTTGTAAAATCTGTTACTCATGGGTTCAATGGTGTTTCAGTAGTACTGTTTGGATCAGTAAGGAAAGCGATTGGCAATTTTGCACTCCTTACTTTGCTTAGTACGCCACATTATAGCTTTTCGTTGGAGTTTTGGCAGTGCTTTATTTATCGCCTATCCTCCCAGCTAGGCTTCATGCATGGACTATGCGAGGGATCGTTCCTCTACCATGGCAAGGACGTTGTCTGGTAGCTGAACACACGTTGACAGCAGATACAACTGGGAATGATGACAGGCCGATCGCCCAGGCGACCGCTAACTTGGATCTAATTAAGGAAGGGTCAGGGAGGGATTTTGGAAGGAGTCGACCGTGGGTCTGTTGAAATGAACTGTCCCAGCATTTGCCTGGTGGTGAAAATGTGAAACCACGAAAATAGCCGAGGTAGGATTCGAACCCACGCTCTCCCGAAGCGCGCGAGGCTCGAGCTAGTGCGTTAGCACTCTCGGTCGCTGTGGCCGGTGCAGTAATTTTTAAGGATCAGAAAACTTCCGTGCTGATCACTGTAAAGAATGGCATAGATTAGAAATCCCCAGACTTAATTTGTTCCTTTCCTGGTCCTGCACTCAAAAGGTCAGGTGTCAAGCCCGTAGCACGAATTTATTAGAGGTCCAACTGCGATTGGACTGAGTCCTCTAAATTCGAGGAATGCATCTAGTTCCCACCGATATTCGCTGTCAGGAAACTGAACCAATTATCTTCTCGTCTGAACTCCACGCTCGTACCCGTGTAATACGAGCACACTTTCACCTCCAACAGAGCATGGACAAGCAAGTCACCTTCTTTAGAACCTAACTCTGTAAATGGTATTGTTGCTGTTCCATTTCGGGGCTTTGACAACGTGACCATCCGCCCCGTGTAGTTGGGTTTGTATGAGATTTGTATGAAGCTGTGATGTCTGTAGTACCGTGTGTATTTGTAATTGAGGCTAGGACTGGGAAGGAGGTAGCCATTTCATTTCATTTCATATTTATTCATCAGTGCCTTACACTATATTTACATTACACTGAAGGGAGTCTCTGAAAAGAGCAAAGCCCCACTTCGCATTCGGGATGCGTCAGAGCCCCCACTAAATATACTGGGTTATATTTACATATGTACACAAGATGGCAATTAGTGAGAATCGAGCAATGATAAATTATTTACAGTATACATTAGAGGGATGGTAAATTTATATAGGATAAGGCAGGAAAACAAGAGAAGAGGTCACATAAATATTGTAAATGGAGATACACTGGAAACACTAGCACAACAAAGAATCAGGGCATAATTTATGAGGAACAACCTACTTCATGAACAAATAATGCCGCAGCTTCCTCTTGAACTGAACGGCATTATTGTTGCTGGCCTTCAGGGAACACGGTAGGCTGTTCCATGCACAGACCGATCTATTTACAAACCCCAGTTTGTACGACTCAGTCCTGGGTAGTGGGGCGTACAGCGTAACTCCGCGGCCCTTCTGAGCTGATCGGTAGCCAAGGGAAATTTTGTCTAAAATAGCAGATGAGTCTGTATTATTAAAAAGTTTTCTCAGGTATAACAAATCAATTTGGGCAAATAGGTTCTCAATAGATGGAAGGCTACATTTTTGGCGTCTGATTTTAGAGTCTACGTGGGAATTTTTCGAAAGAATGAATTTAGTGGCACGATTTTGTATCTGTTCAAGCTTAAGGATATTTCCCTTGGTACCGGGGCTCCATGAAGGGCAAGCGTGAATTAGCAGCGGTCGTACTAGACTCAGGTAGGCGGTCCTCTTCACTTTGGTACGGCAACCACGTAGATTTCTGCTTAGCATACCCAGTTGGCGTGCAGCTTGGTTCCTCACTGCGTCGGTGTGGGTGTTCCATTTCAGGTCGGAAGTGATGTTGAGTCCAAGAAGTTTGACGCACTGCACACGGGGAATCGGAGTGTTTTCAAAGTGATAAGGGTTGGCCGCTGGAATTCGATTACGGGTTAGGGAGATTAGATTACTTTTGGAAGAATTGACAGCCAGGCCGTTAATTTTGCACCAGACACTGATGTTATTTAGATCCTCCTGCAGGGCGGTGAGGTCACTATTGTCTTTGATCTTGCGATAGAGGGTTGTGTCGTCGGCATATTGGTAGATGTTTGAGGAGACTGCATGGGGAAGATCCAACATGAATATGTTGAAAAGTAGAGGACCAAGGACAGATCCTTGAGGGACACCAGATGGGACCAAAACAGTAGAGGAATGAGCGCCTTGGAAGACTACTCTCTGATGCCGGTTTGTAAAAAAGTCAGTCAACCACCCCACTAGTTTACCACCGAAGCTGTAGGAGCGCAGTTTATCAAGGAGACGTGAATGGGGAACCTGATCAAAAGCCTTGGTCCAATCGAGAGTAACGAGATCCACTTGACCGCCTGGTATTCTTTCCAAAGTTTGTTGCCAGTCGTCCACAGCTGATGTGAGTAGCGTTGTACAGGAACGTCCAGGTAGAAACCCATGCTGGTGTTCGTTAAGAGAACCTGTCTCTTTCAGGAAACGCAACATCTCCCTCGATAGCAGACGCTCCATTACCTTACACAATATGGATGTCAATGATATGGGGCGGTAGTTGGTTACTGATTCCTTATTACCAGTTTTGTGGACAGGAACAACGTTGGCGATTTTCCAATCAGATGGTAGTTTCCCATATTGAAAAGAGGTGTTAAATACTGTGCAGATGGATGGAGCGAGGGCCTGAGCACACGTTTTGAGAATTCTTGCGGGTATATTATCAGGCCCAGTAGCGGAATTGGGGGGTAAAGATGACAACAACTTGCAGACCTCATCAACGGAGAAATAAATGGATTCAAGTTTAGGGAAAGGAATATTTCGATCTATTATATAATTTTGTGATGGCGTAAAGGAAGAAAAGTTCTGAGAGAAGGAGGAGCAAAATGATTGAGCAATCTCCTTACATACGGTACCTTGTTGGCATCTTCCTAGAGAGCAAGTTGGAAACCATGGAATACCTTCTCTGGGATGGCCGAGGTGGGAATCAAACCCACCTCCTCCCATTTTTCCTCAAGAACAGAATTAAATGTCTTGGCAGAGCCGGGAATTGAACCCTGCTCTCCGCGGTTACAACCAAGGCGGAAAGGGGAAACTTGTAGATTCATGTGGCCGTTAATCTGGCGATCATGAGCCGCCGGACCTCTCTTTTTATGGGGAATCCGAACCACATGACTTGGTATGTCACTTAAAAAATCTCACATGCATTCACTGAGAATCGAACGTGGTCCGCCTTGGTGAGAGGTAAGCTGCTTGACCACTGCATCACCACGCCCCTGACGGCCAATTATTCTAGCAACCACGCCACCAGGTGGACTCACTGGTGAGACGGTACAGCCCCCTCCCTCCCCCCCCCCCCTCCCCCCAAGTGCAATGTTTAATGTGTTGCTAAATAGTCTATTTATTCATTGTCAAAGACAATGGCCTAGGCTCAAAAATCCTAGCTACGAAAGTATTTGAAAACTTGGCACTCCGTCGGAGTACAGAGATGTTGTTCAACGTGTATTTCACCTCGTGGCGTAGTGCCTAGCATCTTTGGCTCTCTCCGTGAGGGTCCAGATTCTATTCCTGGCTCTGCCAAAACATTTACTTCTGATCTGAGCGCTGAAACGAAGTACACTCAGTCTCGTGAGGCAGAACTGCGAAGAGGTGAGTTAGATACCCACCTCAGCCAACCTGAAAATGATTTCCGTGGTTTCCCCACTTCTACTCCTGGTGAATGCCGGGATGGTACCTAAATTAAGGCCTCAGCCGTCTCCGCCTCGATTTTTAAAAAATCACAGTCAGTCTGAAAGACTAGACGTTGTATCATTTCAAATGACGCATGCTACAAATGCTACACATGTTAGAAAGGCTCAGGAGGGCTTCTCGCTTTGCTCGAAGCCCCAGGACTCTTTCAACAGACTGCATTACCCATTAACTTAGGCTTCCCGCGCGGGCACCTCTTTAAGGGTCACGGGAAGAAATGTGTTTCTTGTAGCCTACTTGTATTAGAGATGTGTTTGGTTGAATAAAGCGTAAATTGTGTACTTTTTGATAGCGGTTTTGTGGCCCATCATCCCAGGCAAGTCGGCGGAAACCTTTGCCTCCCTGTCAGAAGGATCATTTGGCCGTAAATTTGAATTAGTGTAAGGATGTAGTATGTGTGTCCATATTTAGACAATAGCCTACTCCATGAAGGGGTCATGACTATGCCATATATGTTTGTTTAATGAATAGTGTATCTGAAATAAGGGAAGAATACTGATTTACAGATTTGTGGAGTGAGTTTCTGATTTTTTAAAGGATCGCTTGACGCCAGGCATCTTTCAACAGACTCCAATAATCATTAGCGTCTGGTTCTCGCTCCCCGCGTGAGCATGACGTCACGTTCCCGCGCAGCTGCATGACGTAACTTCCCGTGCGGCTGCATGACGTCACGTCCGTCACCGTGTCCGTGTCAGTGTCCGTAATGCATAAAGATGGACCCCAACCATAACGACGAAGTCGACAAGATCATTTGAAATGATAAAATGCACTCACTAGCTTAACCATCACTATGATACAGATTATCTCACAAGTTCCTCATACACCCATGTACAAGTGGCTACATGACCACAGTGTCGCAAAGCCACTAAATGATTCAACATCACCACGGCAACTGTGCCTTTCACCTTCCCATGCCAATAAGGACGAAACAATAACAAAATAGAGCAATAATACATTATGCAACAAGCCTTTAATGGCAATTAAGACACGAGTAATTTCCATACGAGTGTCTTAATTACCATTATAGGCGAGTTGCATACGACTGTTTATGTTCGACGATAATTATAACTATTTTATGTTCGAACATAAATATTCATAAATATCTGTCGAGATTTCGCCAGTTTTATGTACTAAATAGAGCGCATAGGACGCAGTGAATACCGTGGCCTCCTCGATTACTCGAATATGACACTAGGCCACGCAGTTACATTTAAAATGGGAGGCTGTGGAAGTCAGCGCAGGTGCGATGCTATCCTTATCTAATTGGTCACACAACTGTTTCTGAGCTCTGATTGGTGGGAGAAACTGTATCATAATGAAAACTTGTACTATAATGAGCCTCATTATAGAACAGTTTTCTGACATATAATATTTACATTTCGCCATGGTTGAACATAAAAGGAGTTAAAGTTAATTAATTTGCGCGGGCATTGTGCACCAGTAACTATGTAGTCCAGCCCACTCGTTATTAGTAGCCCTGATCTTCCCCGCCTGTTCCAACCAGACTGGGAATCCAGTTACCAGCTTCGTGGAGGTAATCGTTAATCTAAGGGATGGAAGGTTGAAGTCATCTGCTCCAGTAGCCAGACTGCTGGTAGTGATTGTTGCTCTAGAGCAGGGGTTCTCAAAGTGGTGGGTGCCCCACCCCCCAGGGGGCGCAGAGAGTGATAAAGGGGGGCGCTGGCTTTGATTGAAATAATTATATTTCATATTCTGTAACAAATATTATTGTCCTCATATTCATGAACCTATTATAGGCAGGTAGCTCCCAAGACCATTCAAGAATAATAAACTCGTACCTTTGCTGTCTTATTTCACAAGAACTGACCAGTAGATCCTGCCAGCAGGAATTCTGAGAAAAGGTGGCGAGTAACATTTTCCACACAGCTCCCTTTCACTCGCCACCCGCAGTGACATCTCCTTACCAAACACTTAATGACAATAAGCCGCTTGACACTGTGACCGCCACTTCCTTTCAAGAATGGATTCCAAGAATGGATTCTTCTATTTCTGCTGTTGCCAATTCGAATTCAGCTAGGCCTTTCCAGTCAGTTCAAAGAGAGTAAGTGAACAGGTGAATTCTAGTGCGTGGTTAGCCAACATTACAATAAACTGATACGAGTGACGCCTTTATCCATGGATAAGTGGCTTATTAGAAGTGGTAAAAAGATACCCCATGAAAGTGATAGTGCTTGCCCTCCCTCGGAAAAAGAACAAGGTTCGAATTTAAACAAAGTCCGTTGTTCTTCCACGTCTACTTCTGCTCCCATCTGGATTATTATTTCTGCACACAAAGTGAAAGTGCATAAATATCAAGACGATTATCTGACATTAGGCTTTACCAGCATTCTTTCGAATAATAATCAGGAACAACTTCAATGCGTTCTTTGTTTGGAGATTTTAGCAAACGACAGTTTGAAGCCTGTGAAACTTAAAAGACACTTGCAGACTAAACATCCAGACCGTGTAAGTAAACCTTAAGCATTTTTAAGCGCCACGAGCAACAACTAAAAGGAAATGTTAAATTCCTAGTAAAGCATGCAACAGTTCCTAGGAAAGCGCTAAGAGAATCCTTGGAGGGATCCTATTTAATTGCAAAATCCAAATCACCACATATTATTGGTGAGAAATTACTTCTTCCTGCAGCCATGAAAATGAGCGCGATCATGCATGGAGAAAAGTTCGGCGAGTGTTTGAAGTCGATACCGCTCTCAAATGATACAGTAACTCGTCGTTTTGATGTAATAGCCTCTGACATAAAAAAAAAACAATTGCTACCACGTCTTCTTGATAGCCCAAAATTTGCCCTGCAACTTGATGACAGTACTGATATCGTAAACAGTGCCCAGATTCTTGTTTTTGTACGCTACTGTCATGAAAATGAAATTCACGAGGATTTTCTATTTTTTAAAGCTCTGGAAGGGCGGACTACAGGCGAAGATATTTTTTCTCTTGTGAATTCCTTTTTTATTGACAACAATCTCTCATGGACAAATTGTGTTGGTATATGTACTGATATGGCGTCGGCATTTACTGGAACTAAAAAGGGTTTCAGAGCAAGAGTGAGTGCTGTTACTAATTCTGTAAAATTCACACATTGCATGATACACTGGGAGGCATTGGTTTCAAAAGTACTGCAACCGGAAGTCAATAAAGTGCTGAACGATGTAATTAGTGTTGTAAATTTTGTGAAAGCAAGAGCTTTAAACAGTCGGCTATTTTACATTCTTTGCGAGGAGATGGGATCTACACATGATTCGTTTCTATTGCACACTGAGGTACGTTGGTTGTCTCGTGGTCGAGTCCTTCGTCGCGTTGTGGAGTTGAGGAATGAACTTCGTATTTTCCTATTGGACAGCAGTCCTAAATTCGCAACCCTGTTTCTGGATGAGAAATGGCTTCTAATACTGTGCTACTTGGCTGACGTATTTGAAAAACTAAATGAACTTAACGTGTCACTTCAAGGACGAAATAGTAATATTTTCATTCTAAGCGACAAAGTGCTTGCTTTTAAGAGAAAACTTGAACTTTGGAAAGCCCAGATGGACGAAGGTAACTGTGAGATGTATCATTGTCTGAATGAATTCCTGGAAGAAAATGAGTTAGATATTTGTCAAATTAGTGGAATTGTCGTAGAACACCTCCAAAACCTTCGTCAAAAATTCGAGGGTAGATTTCCACAACCTTCAACTGAGAATGACTGGATTCGCAGTCCGTTTGAAACGAACGTAACAGCCCACTTGTCAACGGCAGAACAGGAGGAACTAATAGAACTCTCAAGTGACAGAATACTTCTAAATGAATTTAAGTCGAAGTCTCTTGAAACTTTTTGGGTGCAGATTCGGAATGAATATCCCATTCTATCAAGAAAAGCAGTGGACCTGTTATTACCCTTCGCTTCAACTTACTTGTGTGAGTCAACATCTTCCGCAATGGCATCCGTCAAGACGAAGTATCGGTCTCGGCTGCAGCTGGAAGGGGATCTGCGGGTTGCTGTTTCAAACATCCAACCAAGACTGGATTTACTTTCATCTCAAATTCAAGCTCACACATCACACTGACTCCGTAAGTGTCTGAGAATTACCGAATTGTGATCCATGTACACTTTTATGCTCCTGTTTTACTTTTTCATGGGTGAAGAGTTTTAACATAACATTTTTCAAATTCACAGTGAAATGTTGAAAATTGTATATATTATTTCTATTGTCATTTATAAGTCACGAGCTTTCAAATATGAAAAGCATTACTGAACACATGTGTCACAGCTAAATAACTAATTAGTGAAACAAACAAAATTTGCTCAACTTCAATAACTGCACGTGCAGCAGTTGTTTTCATTTTTATAAGCAAAAGTAATGCATATGCGTGACATTTTTTTACAAAACGTTGTTGTACTTTGATGTGCTCTAAGAATAATGAATTGTGTGTTATTATTAATAATAATAATAATAATGTAACTGGTAGTTGAAATCCTAATTAGGCAGTAGCATACACAGTAGATCTTGTGTGATCTTTTTTTTATTTTGTTGTGGGAAGTATCCTATGAGAAGTGCTAAGAAAGGAAATGAGAATAGGGGGGGGGGGGGGAGCGATATATCATGTTTCAGAAGGGGGGCGCGACTGAAAAAGTTTGTGAACCCCTGCTCTAAAGGGTGGAAGATTGTCATCTGCCCCAGAGTAATGAGACTTGTGAAGTGGTAACCAAACCGAAGAGACCTGTACTTTTTAAGACGTCATTGCAACGCACTGCTGTTGGAAATGCCACTCTTGAGTTAAATATGCAAATCGCGCCACACAGCACCATAAAGTAGCTGCTGTTATATCATCGCTGATGTCACTATCGAATGAAAGTTGCCATCATTGTGTGCTTATAGGCATTATGTCTCCGTATCTTCCCTCATATTAACCACTTCTAGAGATGTCAATTAACCTGGACTCCGGAGACGTGTGGATTCGAATGCAACTCTCAGGAAGTTGTCTCAATCCATGAGAGCTAGATTTGGCTCAACATGCGAAAAGCTCACGTTTTAATATCGCTGAGACTAATGGAGATAATCGGTTTTTAAATCGCTTGGGGGAATGGGAGCTAACTAGGTTTAAAATATGAGCGCAGAACCAGGCTTTTCGAGTCTCATGCTATTTAACCATGTCATTAAATACCTGCGTCGAGTTAAGCGTACCACGAGGCAGCACTGTGTTAGAGTCCAGTTCGTGGCCTAGTATTCTTTGCTATCACGACGGAGGCCCAGGTTCGACTCAAAACTGAATTCTGGGCCCAGGGGTTGGAACGAGTATACTCAGGCTCTTGAGACAGAACTGAGAAGAAGTTGGGTTCAAATCCTGCCTCAACCATCCTAGAAGTGGCTTTCAATGGTTTCCCAATCCTACTCTAGACGAATGCTAAGATGGTACCTAAATTAAGGCCTCACCTGCCTCCTTCCTAAGTTCTACGCACAATTACAAATACACACACTATTATACCCATCACAATGACACAGATGATCGGAAAGATTCAACACACACACAAATACACGGGAATACATGATCACGATGTCGCAAAGCCCCTAAATGAATCATCAACAACATCAAGGAGATTCATAAATTTGCACATACTTCGAGACTCCCTAAGAGAGAGTTTTCTTTCAACATGTAAAAGTACAGTAGGTCATTGAGGAGTCGTTACAAGTTACACATCTCGAAATATTAAATAATTGTCTATATGTCAGCATGCGTGTCTTGTCGACTATGAGGGCAAAGTTTGAATAATTCAGAGTATTACAACGTAATATTTTTCTCTGTTGCACCAAGTAATATCATACTGAATATTTTAGCAATAATGTTTAGACCACCTTATTATGTAGTGGCTAGCAGTCTTGGCTATCGCCCTGGAGGTCCGGGTTCAATTCCCGGTTCTGCCGGGAAATCTAATTCAGGTCTGAGGGTTGGAACGGGGTACACTCAGCCTCGAGAGGCAAAATAGAGAAGAGGTGGGTTCGATTCCCACCTCATCTATCCTTGAGGTGGTTTTCCGTGGTTTCCCACTTCTACTCCAGGCAAATGCCGGGATAGTTCGTAAATTAAGGCCATGGCCGTCTCCTACCTAGTCCTCACTTGGCTTACAAATACACACATTAATACAGTCATCACAATAAGGCAGGTTATCAGGAAAATTTCACAGATACCCAAGCAACTGGGGATCTATGTCCACGATGTCGTAAAGCCCCTAAATAAATTAACAACGACAATAATGTTTATAAATCTACTGGGGCATATCTAACAACAATACTAGTAAAATCAAATCCTCGTCTCAGTTTTCACTTTTTGAGAGGTTGCCCGTTCCACATGTCGTTAATGCATGGCTTGGGTCAAACAATAATAATAATGTTATTAATTTTACGTCCCTTTTAACTACTCTGGCTTTCAGAGACGCCGGGGTGCCGGAATTTTGCCCCGATGGGAATCATTAGCGTGCCAGTAAATCTACTGACACGGCTCCCTCGCATTTGCGCACCCTCAAATGCCAGCTGACTGTGCCAGGATTCGATCCTTCAACCTTGGGAGCAGCAGGCGAAAACGTTACCACTGAGCCACGCAGCCAGTCATTGGGTCAAACATATATAGTATTTGTTGTTGATGTTGTTTCATTTGATGAGTTTGGACGTCGTGGTCATTTAGCCCCGTGAACATGGGTGTGTGCGGAAGTTTTTCTGATAACCTTTGTTATAGAAATATTAGAAGCCATAAGTCAGTGTTGCCGGAAACTTTAAAAGATTCTGATAATAGATAGTCTGAGTTATTGTGATGGCTGTATTAGTGTGTGTATTTGTTATTCAATGAGGCCTTAGGTTTACGAATCATCCCTGCATTTGCCTGAAGTAGAAGTTTAAAACCACGGGAAAACACTTCCAGGATGGCTGAGGTGAGAATTGAACCCTCCTCTTCTCAGGTTTGCCTCACGAGGCTGAGTGTACACCGTCCATAGTCTATATATATTGAGAGAGAGAGACCCGGTATTAACAGAAGGTGATCCGCTTGGGAAGAGAGAAAACAACATGGCTGCAGCATTTATTACAGGGGTGCTGTATGGTTTCTTTTAGTTGTAGTGTGATGTTGAAATATAGGAGTTTTGTATCATAATTTTGAATCATAGAAATGACTTCGGAGAAAGCTCACCTTTGAGCAAGTTGAGTTAGACTTGAAATGAGACTGCTGTCGGGACTCGAACCCGAATCTCGTGCATTCCGGTTAGGCGCGTTTAGCCACGTACACCACCACAAACCCTCCACGACCAGCACTTACTTCTCAATCTTAGATGAAGAGGGCACTACGTATGTCGTTGAAATGACCGTTGTCTCAGGAGGTGACACCCAAGCTATCTAGTTATCATAGGCAGGACACGATTAGAAAATTTTAGTCATTGATTCAAATAAACGTCAATTTTACGTTAATTCCGAATCGCTGGAAGATACTTTACATTTTAAAAATCTCACATGTATTAACCGAAAATTGAACCTGGTCAAAGTCAAGCAGATAGATAGATCACTACACTATTACACCTATGTAACAGCTGTATTAAATGCGATTGTTAAACCTAATACAGTCAAGTCAAGACAACGCGGATAGATTTCGCTGTGAGTGTCATGTTTCCTTCCTGTATCGTTGAGTAGTCCAAGCCCACACCACTGCTACAGCCTTAGACTTGACGCTATCAATGGCTCGAGTGATTGTACCGTATGATGTATGGCCATCCAAGCAGGCGATGAGCGGCTGTCTTATCTCGGGTCGCACTCGGCGCACTCATCCACTCCGCTGGATTCATTCGCGGCTCACTGCTCCACAAACGCGACTGAAAAATGTATCATATTAGCGGAACTCGTATGGTGGCATTTATAATGTTTGGTGCTATCGTTCAAGAAGGCCATTGTAATGAGAACAAATCTCGTACTAACGTATATTCTACATTCTCGATCAAGCAACTCGCATTTTATATACGCTCGTCAGATTCTGTTGTGTTAAGGTGGAGTCGATCTCATATTGTTTAATGTGAAATTCAGAATAATACACGGACGGCTAAATTATTACGATAAAGCTGTATAATACCAAATTCTTTATTGTTACTTGGTTCATAGAACTTTTACAATGTATAGATTTTCTGTACCCTGGAGAAGAGAATGTGTTTTTGTGGCATCCTAACCAGATCCGCAATTGAGCTAACGCGGCTGGAAATTTATTTAATTAAAATGGCTTCCAGTCGATGATCTTCTGTAAAGTAATTCATTATACGTACTTAAGGTATTCGTATGCCGGCGACGGATTTGGTTTAAGGACAGGGCACAACGTTTTGCTGTCTTAAAGATTGGTACGTTAATGTCGATTGTCTAATAGAAAATAAGATGGTTTAAAGTTGAAGGCGTACGTACATGCATACGATGTTGGTTCGTAAAGAACCTCTTGTAGCACAATTGGTGAATACATGACAAAATACAACAAAGAAAGTTCCTGCAACAGAGACTCGGCATCAAAAGAAATGCTTCATCGCAGTGCATTGTATCTCAACTTGCAAGAAAATAATTTTATTCTATTCAGCTTTAACATAATAATCTTTCTCACCTCTGTACATACAACGAAAACATACACTTCTCTGTAAATGAAATTAAACACTCAGTATGTGATCAAACCATACCAATTAAGGAACTTCCTCAGTTAGAACATCCCAAATCAAAGAGAGTTTTCAATGCAGTCACATGACTTGGTCCTCCACGAACCTCCACACACTCTTCAATGTGGCACAGAATACTCATTGAGCATTTCTTGAGACAAACTGCCCCAGTCACTGACGGCAGCATCTTTTAGGACAAGAATCGTTAGTTGTGGATGTTAACGGTCGACAGCTGTGAAGAAGGTATTGTATCCAATTTAAAATATTTGCCAGTATCCAAGATGGGCAGGATCGCAGATTCCGCATGGTCCCCGGCTAGAAAATCCACTGGAAGAAATGCCTGGCAAATAGGACAAAAGGAATCTAATTCTACAATTGTACTATGGGACTATACTACTGGGTAAGAATACTAAATACTAAAGGAGAGTGAAAAACTTGCGCATCTTGTGGTGTAACGGGTGGATCAAAAGTATTGGGCGCCTATCATTACCTCCATAGTACAATTTCTAACTAATATAATTCACAACTCACTATTTATAAAAATAAAGCAGAAAATCGAACACCTCGTGTCCGATCATTTATTCATCGAAGACGATACACTTAAAATAAAACTCGCTAAACTGGAGTAAAACGAAAATAAATATATCTAACTCATACTGAAGCAGTACGACGATAAATAAAACAAAAACCACTGCTTAAAATGCCTCTCGCATTTTCTAAATGTCTCCTCGACATATTTTTCCAACTCTGAGGTTATATAAGAATATTTAAAACCCTATAAATGAAATATCTAACCATGTATTCGGTTCACCTATTCTAAAATACAATAACTATTTTTACTCTATACCAGATAAATCCTTGGTTATTTAAATAAAATTATTGACACTCAATCTAAGTTTAAAATAGCCAGCCGTCACTATTTTAATTGCCTACAAAAAGATATACACAACTATTTACAACGACCCTTCCACATTCCTTTAATGACTTCAAAAATTCCGACTTTCACTTCCACTATCATTACAAAAGTCTACCAACATTCCTTCTAATTCTTTTCCACATGTCTTATCGAAGTTAGCTGTGGCTGTCCAGTTAAGTCTAGATCATGCTTAAAATTGCCATCATCTGGTTTAATAATAAATAGAAATAATGCAAAGAAAATTGCTCCTATTGCTTCATTCGTGCGTTTTCCTTTCAACATAACCTTCTATAGCAGCTCTCAAATACAAAATACGTAGCCTCCATTTCATATACACACTTGCCTTATCAACACACATGTGGCATATTATCCATCACATAAACGCACTTTACTATACAATAACTGAACTCAACATCGGTCAGTTTCCAATAAACCTTGACTCCCTTCATAAACTTGCACGAGTAGTGTCATAAAACAACAACTTCTAAATATCGTATCAGTTACTATCATTTCCAACGGCGTCCTGATAGTTTGGAAAGCAACTCCAACTTTAAAATACAATCCTTTCGTTTTACCTAATACAACAATGCGTTTCTTTCAATACTTGAAACAATGCTGACTATCTCTCTCCTATTTAAGATATGTTTCACATACTTGCAGTACTTCAAAGATTCTGTTTCCACAACCTCATTCATTATGCATTAATAATACAGTTTCCGTCCTCCTTTCTTATCTATACTTATTGTTGCAGTCAACAATTCCGAAATCTTTCTTCCAAATACAATTCTTATTCCATGTCGTTTCATTTTAGCAATAACAAAACCTTTGCCTTCATTCTGTCACAATGTACGTACAATCTCTGTTCTAACAACTTTATGATCAGCTGATATCGTCTCTGTTTGAATAATGATCAAAGTCATTTCAAATCAATACACGTAAAAATCCAAGCTTAATTCACATCTGATCTCTAAATATCTATCAATCCAAATCTAAACTTCTAAATCAATCCTATCCAGTTATAAAAAATCTCCAACATAAAATAACATAGACCGAAAATTTGACAAAATCCGAATCCCAAATCCTAATTCTGAAAATACTAAAAATCGTCGATCCAACCAATTTCTAATCTAAATTCAAAATGCAGATCCTGAGATTAATCAAAATCGATGAAACGGTGAAAAGTATCGAAATAGTTTCTCATGGAAATTCAAAACTCTACAACAAAACTACATAATTGAGCTTCACTTCTACCATGTGTCGATCTATGATGTTGGTGAAGAACATATCGGAAGATATGCCGTTCAGCTCCCTGGTGTTATCAGCGATTCGAACTCCATCTCCTCCTTCATTCGATTTGCGTCTCCGGGCCTCGAATTCCGTACTCGTTCCGATGTCGAACTGGGCTCTCTCTCGAACTGGTTCAGTCACCTTCCTCTTTTTCTTCTTAGCGCAGATCTCGAAGTTCACTTCTCTCTTGTACTTCTGCCGTAGATAAATTTCAATGGTCTCATTTTCTTTCATGTTAAAATTTTGAAGTGTCGCATTTAAGTAATTCCTGAATTTTCCATAGTTGCTTCTTTTATTGTCAGCTGGTTACTCTCGGAATTTTCATATTTCTCAATGGTAATACTCTTCCATCTCCACTACTTCTTCAAATTCATATGCCGTTCCTCTCGATGTAGAAATAAATTCCATTTTGAAAATCTTTATCAATTTTCCTTGTAGTTCCATCGTAACGTTGATATTACTATATCTCAGCTATGCAAAAGTGTATGTCATCTCTAAGAATATCAGTAGTAGTTCAAATAGAATAGAACTATCGATGTTTGATAATGTTTGGGTATTTTATTGAAAATCCCTCGTAGATGTAATTGTTGAAATCAAAGAAATGATTCTCAGGAATGCTTTCAATAATGTTCACATAATTCAACAAGTAATGTTCGTTTGATAATGTTCAATAATATCGCGAAGTCTGATATTCTTGCCCACTCTCGTGAAAATGTCCAAGTCCACTCGACTGACTATTGATATCTTCTCTCGAAAGACGAAAATATCACAAGACTGCACATTGTGTTAATTGCGAGTACAACTCTTCATCACGGCTTGACCGTCGATGCGCATTCAATCGCCGACAAAATACTGTATATCGCGGTAGGCCCGTGGTCTGGGCTCGAATTCTAGACACGTCCTCCATCCTGAAACGTTTAATATAAATGGCCCCTCTGAAAACTACACACAAAATATTTTCATCTTACCAGCAGGAGAAAAAGCACGGAAGCCCACTGGCAAGGCAAAATTAAATCACAAAGCAATTTTTTGTGGGTTTAAGCCAGAAACCACTGCCACATGTAGTGCGATCAGAGGAGAAAAGCATCAAGTCAATGATTTGCTGCCTTTTGGCGCCGTATTCCATACTTAACGTTGGCCGCACTGCAAGATTCCCGCGTGTTACAGTGCTATTGTAAATTACATTTGTACAGGGTTTAGGTGGTTTTTATGTTACAAGTCCACTTTAAAATAAAATAACATGTGAAATATTCATTCTGGATGGCTTTATGCTCCACTAAACTGACCACGGAGCTGAAAGGCATTAAGTCACGTTTGAAAAATTGATTAGCAAAATATGTTTATTAAATTAAAATTGACATTCTTCTTACACAAATATAACCTGAATAGTTGGTCCACAACATAGATGACTAATATAGTGTGCTTGTTAAGTTCTGCTCTGTCAATGACGTTTTATCTGTCTCCTGAAAAGTAGTGAAAACTAACTTAATGCTTTTCAGCTCCGACTGATTCAATTTATGGATTTATACCTAATACTAGCAACCCGACCCGGCTTCGCCCGGGAACAGTTAAGAATGCATTACGTGAAAACCGCATGTTTTTTTCAATGTCAATCAACAACGAACAATATCCGTTTAACGTCTGGGCATCATGGGTTAAAATGACTGACTGGACTATTAATTATATTATCATGGAGATACTTGTGCAACAAATTCTTGTCAGACGTAATTTAAGAATGGCGAGGTGCATGAAACACAAATCCCCCTTCCGTCCAATCTTAACTTGGCTGTGAATTTTGCGGAACGAAAAGTTCACAGGCGAAATGAAGAAAAGCCGAGTTGCACTACCAGGGAAATTCCAAACACAACCACTCTTCTCTAAAGTTTTTAAATCAACACGACTCGACATTTTGCTGCTGGCTGTATCTGGGGCAATGTGGCTCATCCGCTAGCTAAGCTGTAACTGGGGTGATTGACTCGCCTCTAGCTAGCTCGTAAACTGTCGCCTCATTAACTGAATGGAGATTGTTGGAAGAAATGAAAACGTAAAAACACATATAGTAGGCGATGTATTGAAGATAGAGATGTGCTCTGCCGGGATTTTTTTGTAGAACTTTTTATGCTGAACAATTATTACACTCATAGTATATAGATATTTTAACGGTTTGCCCAGCGTAAGCTTAAAAAGCGCACGGACGCCAGTTTTTTTCGACCTTTTCACTGAAATCGTTAGTGCTTGACTTCCTTTGGTCATACATAAATTATTTTCTACAGAAACCTTCCTCGAGATATCCTTTACAGGATGGTGAAAACCGCATCAAAATCCATTCAGTGGTTCTCGAGATTACCCGTGACATCCAAAATCGGGGACTTGGTTTTATACTAAGTAGAGATTATACGCCAATCAGTATAATTTAATATAATATAATCCCCCTTCCGTCCAATCTTAAATTGACTGTGTTTCACAGGCGAAATGAAGATAACCCGAGTTGTACTTCCAGGGAAACTCCAAACACAACCACCCTTCTCAGAAGTCTTAACTCAACATGACTCAAAGGTTTGCTGCTGGCTGTATCTGGGGCAATAGGTTCGCCCGCTAGCTAGGCTTTAACCGAGATGATAGACTCGCTCTTAGCTAACTCGTAAACTGTCGTCTCAGTAGTTGAATAGACATGGTTGGAAGAAATTAAAACGTAAAAACACATATAGTGGGCGATGTATGGAAGATAGACATATGCTCTCGCGGACTTTTTTGTAGAACTTTTCATGCTGAACAATTCTTACACTCATAGTATTTAGATATTTTTAATGGTTTGCCCAGCGTAAGCTTACAAAGTGCTCGGACGCCAGTTTTTTTTCGACTTTTCCACTGAAATCGTTACTGCTCGGCTTCCTTTGATTATAAATAAATTATTTTCTACAGAAATCATCCTCGAGATATCCTTTACAGAATGGTGACAACCGCATCGAAATCCATCCAGTGGTTCTCGAGTTTACCCGTAACATCCAAGAATCGGGGACTTTGTTTTATACTAAGTAGAGATTTCACGTTCAATGTATGTCTTAGGACACATAATTATGCCTAAAGAGTCATCAAGCCTACCAACTGTCGAGTAACATTTGAACCCTAGACTCAATATCGTAGAATCTGTTCATATAAACAGCTTGAAAATTCTATACACTATACTGTCTTAATATTGCAGATGAATTTTGAGCAACACGTATATATAATGCTTAGATTATAAATACAATAGATGGCTGATGACGTCACATTGGTGAAACCAACATCTCGATCAGCTGACTAAAGGGAACTGCCGGGAACTGCGGATAGTTTGGAGCACTGAAATACTACACGTGATGATAGAATTGGGCTATTCTATTCTATTAATTACCGTACTAAGCCAGAATGGTGTATTACTGTGCAGCGTATGAATGTAAGGAGACGTTTAGAAAAGGATCGGGCATTTCTTTCCATAGATAGGCCAAGTTAATTCATTGTATAATAACCCTAACATTCTTAACTTCACTACTTGCATTTCTTTACGTTTCCTCTTAACTCCGAAACATGAAAGAACAATAATTTAACATGTAAATTTATTACATTTATTACAAATTTTTAAAATTTACCCTATCCATTACTCCACTGAACAGGCATGTGAAGCAAAATTAGGACCATCACAACATCAAAGAAACTTCCTTTTCAATCATGTTCAGTGTCAAATTGCAGGTTATGCTACTGATGTGACGATGTAGTCTTCGATAATAAATACGCTGAGGTAATATTTGTCATCCTATGCTACTGATGTGACGATGTAGTCTTCGATAATAAATACGCTGAGGTAATATTTGTCATCATATTAAACGTATGCACAGTGCGTTTGGTTGAGGAAATTTTCTGATTCTTCTGAATATGTATGCAGCCCTAAATTAGTCAATTCTTCGTAGAATTTCAAAGTTCTGGGTTATTTTTGCGAAGGTTTCTCTGATTCATGGAAAATGGAATTTAAAAGGAAACAGTTCATTGCTTGTAATGTTTTCCTTTTTTGCAAATATAATTCATAGTTTTTAAAAAGCAACGCTTACTAAATCAATAGACTTCCTTATTTCCATTTGCCCATGTTTTGTTCACTTTCATAAAATACTGAAGTGGAAGGTAACGCTGAATAAGAGCTAATCGTACGATAAAATTTTGTAAAATAATGTACTGAAATTAGCCAAAATACATTTTCTAATGATGAAAAATAAATTAGGAAATGATGTAGTAATAGATTGAACTTGTATGGAGCTCTCAGGCGCACAATCAAAAATGACAGGCTACACAAACGCAATTCTGTTCAAAAATCAGTAGGCCTAATTCAGAGTTGGATTTGTTATTAATTATTTACAAGAGGGTATCTTGGATGTATGAGTAGGCCTATTACGGAACACGACAGCCACTTTTTACACAAACACAATTCTGTACAAACATCAGTAGGCCTAATTCAGAGTTGGATTTGTTATTGATTATTTACAAGAGGGGATCCTGGAAGTATGAGTAGGCCTATTACGAAACACGACAGCCACTTTTTACACAAACACAATTCTGTTCAAAAATCAGTAGGCCTAATTCAGAATTGGATTTGTTATTAAGTATTTACAAGAGGGGATTCTGGATGTATGAGTATTACGGAACACAACAGCCACTTTTTACACCAACACAATTCTGTTCAAAAATCAGTAGGCCTAATTCAGAATTGGATTTGTTATTAAGTATTTACAAGACGGGATCCTGGATGTATGAGTATTACGGAACACGACAGCCACTTTTTACACAAACACAATTCTGTTCAAAAATCAGTAGGCCTAATTCAGAATTGGATTTGTTATTAATTATTTACAAGAGGCGATCCTGGATGTATGAATATTACGGAACACGACAGCCACTTTTAACACCAAATATGTTACATTCGTAACCTTTGCTACCTTCCAGTACGTAAAGAAACATGCGATGCTTTTCCCAATGTCGTATAAATTACGAAAATGTGTGTTTAAACCCTCATTAAAAATCATTTCCCCACCTACTTCTATCACCTTCCATTACGAGTTCCTCTGTTTACCCTTTAGTCAGCTGATCGAGATGTTGGTTTCACGTCACAGTACAGGCGCAGTGTGGCAATGCGCACTCTATTGTATTTATGCTCGAAGATATACTGTATATATATCAGTGTTACCAACACAATTCTACGTACGTTTATGTGCTCCGTGTTGACTTGTATGTAACTTCCATAACATTCAGTGGATTTCTATCAAACTTTGTACATTCAGTGTATGGCATAAGAGATACTTGTGCACATACTCAATAGTACTAACTACCTAATAATTCTCCCCAGGGCATTTGAGCCGTAGACTCTCAATATCTCAGAGTACCTGTAAGGAAAGAATTTCGAACATACTGTACTGCTCTATTAAGCAAATTTTATAATGAAAATATTGAGCAAATCTTATAATGTCGGTGCTACCTGCATTCTTAGCAGGTCTAATTAGAGGAATAATGGTTGAACCTTAAAATTTTAGAAAGGTAGGCTCTTTAGTTCGTCATGGAACTACTTGTTAAAACTTAAAAATGTATCTAATCAGTTAGGATTATTTTATTAGGAATTGATTTACACTAGAACATCGACCAACATTGAGGCGTTTTCTATCGCCAAAATGAACCAATAAGAATGAACTAGTTGAGTGACACGTAAATGTTTTCACTTTTCGCCCAATGTTGAGAGCATGTTAAGTTAATTATGAGAATAAGTAAGGTACTACTCTGCAATCAGTACGCCTAATTCAAATGTTAATATTTTAACCAACATATTTCAAATGTGTGTATTATAAAAAAATTAAATCAGTTTAAATGTAAATCACAATGTGCCTCCGTGGCTTAGGCGGCAGCACGCCGGCCTCTCACCCCTGGGTCCGTGGTTCAAATCCCGGTCACTCCATGTGAGATCTGTGCTGGACAAAACGGAGGCAGACAGGTTTTTCTCCGGGTACTCCGTTTTTCCCTGTCAAAATTTCATTCCAGCAACACTCTCCACTATCATTTCATTTGTCATTCATTTAATCATTGCCCCAGAGGAGTGCGTCAGGCCTCGGCAGCCGGCACAGTTCCTATCCTCGCCGCTAGATGGGGGCTTCATTCATTCCATTCCTGACCCGGTCGTAGACTGGAAGCAGGCTGTGGATTTTAATTTACCTGTAAATAACAATACGGTAAACCCTTCATTTAGCGGACCTCTATTCAACTGACTTCGGATTTTACGGACAGAATTAGACCAACCGAGATTTTATTATTTTTCCACTCAGTTGAAATAACGTATATTGTATAGGAAACTATTACAAAACGTGGAGAAATCAGTTGAAAACGCAAAATATACCTTGTATTATGGTATATTGGCTTTCACGGCCGGTGAATTAAAACTCAGCAATTCTTCTAGGTTTGTGCCGTGGCTTGTGTGGAGTTTCGCCTAGGACACCAAGCTAGGCTCATCGGCGGGCTCTTGGTGTCCCCGCCCGGACCCCCACGGCGGCCGTGAAAGCCAATATACCATCTTTTTGGAAGCCTTCATAGGGAGGTTAAGGCTGCTTGAGCTTTTAGTTCTCGTAGTCAAGTGGTGCAGTTGCACCTTATAGAAAGGGAGGTGGCGCGCAGTTCGTCACTCCTGTGGGGGTCCGGGCGGGGACACCAAGAGCCCGCCGATGAGCCTAGCTTGGTGTCCTAGGCGAAACCCCACACAAGACACGGCACAAACCTAGAAGAATTGCTGAGTTTTAATTCACCGGCCGTGAAAGCCAATATACCATCTTTTTGGAAGCCTTCATAGGGAGGTTAAGGCTGCTTGAGCTTTTAGTTCTCGTAGTCAAGTGGTGCAGTTGCACCTTATATAAAGGGAGGTGGCGCGCAGTTCGTCACTCCTGTGGGGGTCCGGGCGGGGACACCAAGAGCCCGCCGATGAGCCTAGCTTGGTGTCCTAGGCGAAACCCCACACAAGACACGGCACAAACCTAGAAGAATTGCTGAGTTTTAATTCACCGGCCGTGAAAGCCAATATACCATCTTTTTGGAAGCCTTCATAGGGAGGTTAAGGCTGCTTGAGCTTTTAGTTCTCGTAGTCAAGTGGTGCAGTTGCACCTTATATAAAGGGAGGTGGCGCGCAGTTCGTCACTCCGGTGGGGGTCCGGGCGGGGACACCAAGAGCCCGCCGATGAGCCTAGCTTGGTGTCCTAGGCGAAATCCCACACAAGACACGGCACAAACCTAGAAGAATTGCTGAGTTTTAATTCACCGGCCGTGAAAGCCAATATACCATCTTTTTGGAAGCCTTCATAGGGAGGTTAAGGCTGCTTGAGCTTTTAGTTCTCGTAGTCAAGTGGTGCAGTTGCACCTTATATAAAGGGAGGTGGCGCGCAGTTCGTCACTCCTGTGGGGGTCCGGGCGGGGACACCAAGAGCCCGCCGATGAGCCTAGCTTGGTGTCCTAGGCGAAACCCCACACAAGACACGGCACAAACCTAGAAGAATTGCTGAGTTTTAATTCACCGGCCGTGAAAGCCAATATACCATCTTTTTGGAAGCCTTCATAGGGAGGTTAAGGCTGCTTGAGCTTTTAGTTCTCGTAGTCAAGTGGTGCAGCTGCACCTTATATAAAGGGAGGTGGCGCGCAGTTCGTCACTCCTGTGGGGGTCCGGGCGGGGACACCAAGAGCCCGCCGATGAGCCTAGCTTGGTGTCCTAGGCGAAACCCCACACAAGACACGGCACAAACCTAGAAGAATTGCTGAGTTTTAATTCACCGGCCGTGAAAGCCAATATACCATCTTTTTGGAAGCCTTCATAGGGAGGTTAAGGCTGCTTGAGCTTTTAGTTCTCGTAGTCAAGTGGTGCAGTTGCACCTTATATAAAGGGAGGTGGCGCGCAGTTCGTCACTCCTGTGGGGGTCCGGGCGGGGACACCAAGAGCCCGCCGATGAGCCTAGCTTGGTGTCCTAGGCGAAACCCCACACAAGGCACGGCACAAACCTAGAAGAATTGCTGAGTTTTAATTCACCGGCCGTGAAAGCCAATATACCATCTTTTTGGAAGCCTTCATAGGGAGGTTAAGGCTGCTTGAGCTTTTAGTTCTCGTAGTCAAGTGGTGCAGTTGCACCTTATATAAAGGGAGGTGGCGCGCAGTTCGTCACTCCTGTGGGGGTCCGGGCGGGGACACCAAGAGCCCGCCGAAGAGCCTAGCTTGGTGTCCTAGGCGAAACGCCACACAAGACACGGCACAAACCTAGAAGAATTGCTGAGTTTTAATTCACCGGCCGTGAAAGCCAATATACCATCTTTTTGGAAGCCTTCATAGGGAGGTTAAGGCTGCTTGAGCTTTTAGTTCTCGTAGTCAAGTGGTGCAGTTGCACCTTATATAAAGGGAGGTGGCGCGCAGTTCGTCACTCCTGTGGGGGTCCGGGCGGGGACACCAAGAGCCCGCCGATGAGCCTAGCTTGGTGTCCTAGGCGAAACCCCACACAAGACACGGCACAAACCTAGAAGAATTGCTGAGTTTTAATTCACCGGCCGTGAAAGCCAATATACCATCTTTTTGGAAGCCTTCATAGGGAGGTTAAGGCTGCTTGAGCTTTTAGTTCTCGTAGTCAAGTGGTGCAGTTGCACCTTATAGAAAGGGAGGTGGCGCGCAGTTCGTCACTCCTGTGGGGGTCCGGGCGGGGACACCAAGAGCCCGCCGATGAGCCTAGCTTGGTGTCCTAGGCGAAACCCCACACAAGACACGGCACAAACCTAGAAGAATTGCTGAGTTTTAATTCACCGGCCGTGAAAGCCAATATACCATCTTTTTGGAAGCCTTCATAGGGAGGTTAAGGCTGCTTGAGCTTTTAGTTCTCGTAGTCAAGTGGTGCAGTTGCACCTTATATAAAGGGAGGTGGAGCGCAGTTCGTCACTCCTGTGGGGGTCCGGGCGGGGACACCAAGAGCCCGCCGATGAGCCTAGCTTGGTGTCCTAGGCGAAACCCCACACAAGACACGGCACAAACCTAGAAGAATTGCTGAGTTTTAATTCACCGGCCGTGAAAGCCAATATACCATCTTTTTGGAAGCCTTCATAGGGAGGTTAAGGCTGCTTGAGCTTTTAGTTCTCGTAGTCAAGTGGTGCAGTTGCACCTTATATAAAGGGAGGTGGCGCGCAGTTCGTCACTCCTGTGGGGGTCCGGGCGGGGACACCAAGAGCCCGCCGATGAGCCTAGCTTGGTGTCCTAGGCGAAACCCCACACAAGACACGGCACAAACCTAGAAGAATTGCTGAGTTTTAATTCACCGGCCGTGAAAGCCAATATACCATCTTTTTGGAAGCCTTTATAGGGAGGTTAAGGCTGCTTGAGCTTTTAGTTCTCGTAGTCAAGTGGTGCAGTTGCACCTTATATAAAGGGAGGTGGCGCGCAGTTCGTCACTCCTGTGGGGGTCCGGGCGGGGACACCAAGAGCCCGCCGATGAGCCTAGCTTGGTGTCCTAGGCGAAACCCCACACAAGACACGGCACAAACCTAGAAGAATTGCTGAGTTTTAATTCACCGGCCGTGAAAGCCAATATACCATCTTTTTGGAAGCCTTCATAGGGAGGTTAAGGCTGCTTGAGCTTTTAGTTCTCGTAGTCAAGTGGTGCAGTTGCACCTTATAGAAAGGGAGGTGGCGCGCAGTTCGTCACTCCTGTGGGGGTCCGGGCGGGGACACCAAGAGCCCGCCGATGAGCCTAGCTTGGTGTCCTAGGCGAAACCCCACACAAGCCACGGCACAAACCTAGAAGAATTGCTGAGTTTTAATTCACCGGCCGTGAAAGCCAATATACCATCTTTTTGGAAGCCTTCATAGGGAGGTTAAGGCTGCTTGAGCTTTTAGTTCTCGTAGTCAAGTGGTGCAGTTGCACCTTATATAAAGGGAGGTGGCGCGCAGTTCGTCACTCCTGTGGGGGTCCGGGCGGGGACACCAAGAGCCCGCCGATGAGCCTAGCTTGGTGTCCTAGGCGAAACCCCACACAAGACACGGCACAAACCTAGAAGAATTGCTGAGTTTTAATTCACCGGCCGTGAAAGCCAATATACCAACTTTTTGGAAGCCTTCATAGGGAGGTTAAGGCTGCTTGAGCTTTTAGTTCTCGTAGTCAAGTGGTGCAGTTGCACCTTATATAAAGGGAGGTGGCGCGCAGTTCGTCACTCCTGTGGGGGTCCGGGCGGGGACACCAAGAGCCCGCCGATGAGCCTAGCTTGGTGTCCTAGGCGAAACCCCACACAAGACACGGCACAAACCTAGAAGAATTGCTGAGTTTTAATTCACCGGCCGTGAAAGCCAATATACCATCTTTTTGGAAGCCTTCATAGGGAGGTTAAGGCTGCTTGAGCTTTTAGTTCTCGTAGTCAAGTGGTGCAGTTGCACCTTATATAAAGGGAGGTGGCGCGCAGTTCGTCACTCCTGTGGGGGTCCGGGCGGGGACACCAAGAGCCCGCCGATGAGCCTAGCTTGGTGTCCTAGGCGAAACCCCACACAAGACACGGCACAAACCTAGAAGAATTGCTGAGTTTTAATTCACCGGCCGTGAAAGCCAATATACCATCTTTTTGGAAGCCTTCATAGGGAGGTTAAGGCTGCTTGAGCTTTTAGTTCTCGTAGTCAAGTGGTGCAGTTGCACCTTATATAAAGGGAGGTGGCGCGCAGTTCGTCACTCCGGTGGGGGTCCGGGCGGGGACACCAAGAGCCCGCCGATGAGCCTAGCTTGGTGTCCTAGGCGAAACCCCACACAAGACACGGCACAAACCTAGAAGAATTGCTGAGTTTTAATTCACCGGCCGTGAAAGCCAATATACCATCTTTTTGGAAGCCTTCATAGGGAGGTTAAGGCTGCTTGAGCTTTTAGTTCTCGTAGTCAAGTGGTGCAGTTGCACCTTATATAAAGGGAGGTGGCGCGCAGTTCGTCACTCCTGTGGGGGTCCGGGCGGGGACACCAAGAGCCCGCCGATGAGCCTAGCTTGGTGTCCTAGGCGAAACCCCACACAAGACACGGCACAAACCTAGAAGAATTGCTGAGTTTTAATTCACCGGCCGTGAAAGCCAATATACCATCTTTTTGGAAACCTTCATAGGGAGGTTAAGGCTGCTTGAGCTTTTAGTTCTCGTAGTCAAGTGGTGCAGTTGCACCTTATATAAAGGGAGGTGGCGCGCAGTTCGTCACTCCTGTGGGTGTCCGGGCGGGGACACCAAGAGCCCGCCGATGAGCCTAGCTTGGTGTCCTAGGCGAAACCCCACACAAGACACGGCACAAACCTAGAAGAATTGCTGAGTTTTAATTCACCGGCCGTGAAAGCCAATATACCATCTTTTTGGAAGCCTTCATAGGGAGGTTAAGGCTGCTTGAGCTTTTAGTTCTCGTAGTCAAGTGGTGCAGTTGCACCTTATATAAAGGGAGGTGGCGCGCAGTTCGTCACTCCTGTGGGGGTCCGGGCGGGGACACCAAGAGCCCGCCGATGAGCCTAGCTTGGTGTCCTAGGTGAAACCCCACACAAGACACGGCACAAACCTAGAAGAATTGCTGAGTGTTAATTCACCGGCCGTGAAAGCCAATATACCATCTTTTTGGAAGCCTTCATAGGGAGGTTAAGGCTGCTTGAGCTTTTAGTTCTCGTAGTCAAGTGGTGCAGTTGCACCTTATATAAAGGGAGGTGGAGCGCAGTTCGTCACTCCTGTGGGGGTCCGGGCGGGGACACCAAGAGCCCGCCGATGAGCCTAGCTTGGTGTCCTAGGCGAAACCCCACACAAGACACGGCACAAACCTAGAAGAATTGCTGAGTTTTAATTCACCGGCCGTGAAAGCCAATATACCATCTTTTTGGAAGCCTTCATAGGGAGGTTAAGGCTGCTTGAGCTTTTAGTTCTCGTAGTCAAGTGGTGCAGTTGCACCTTATATAAAGGGAGGTGGCGCGCAGTTCGTCACTCCTGTGGGGGTCCGGGCGGGGACACCAAGAGCCCGCCGATGAGCCTAGCTTGGTGTCCTAGGCGAAACCCCACACAAGACACGGCACAAACCTAGAAGAATTGCTGAGTTTTAATTCACCGGCCGTGAAAGCCAATATACCATCTTTTTGGAAGCCTTCATAGGGAGGTTAAGGCTGCTTGAGCTTTTAGTTCTCGTAGTCAAGTGGTGCAGTTGCACCTTATAGAAAGGGAGGTGGCGCGCAGTTCGTCACTCCTGTGGGGGTCCGGGCGGGGCAACCAAGAGCCCGCCGATGAGCCTAGCTTGGTGTCCTAGGCGAAACCCCACACAAGACACGGCACAAACCTAGAAGAATTGCTGAGTTTTAATTCACCGGCCGTGAAAGCCAATATACCATCTTTTTGGAAGCCTTCATAGGGAGGTTAAGGCTGCTTGAGCTTTTAGTTCTCGTAGTCAAGTGGTGCAGTTGCACCTTACATAAAGGGAGGTGGCGCGCAGTTCGTCACTCCTGTGGGGGTCCGGGCGGGGACACCAAGAGCCCGCCGATGAGCCTAGCTTGGTGTCCTAGGCGAAACCCCACACAAGACACGGCACAAACCTAGAAGAATTGCTGAGTTTTAATTCACCGGCCGTGAAAGCCAAAATACCATCTTTTTGGAAGCCTTCATAGGGAGGTTAAGGCTGCTTGAGCTTTTAGTTCTCGTAGTCAAGTGGTGCAGTTGCACCTTATATAAAGGGAGGTGGCGCGCAGTTCGTCACTCCTGTGGGGGTCCGGGCGGGGACACCAAGAGCCCGCCGATGAGCCTAGCTTGGTGTCCTAGGCGAAACCCCACACAAGACACGGCACAAACCTAGAAGAATTGCTGAGTTTTAATTCACCGGCCGTGAAAGCCAATATACCATCTTTTTGGAAGCCTTCATAGGGAGGTTAAGGCTGCTTGAGCTTTTAGTTCTCGTAGTCAAGTGGTGCAGTTGCACCTTATATAAAGGGAGGTGGCGCGCAGTTCGTCACTCCTGTGGGGGTCCGGGCGGGGACACCAAGAGCCCGCCGATGAGCCTAGCTTGGTGTCCTAGGCGAAACCCCACACAAGACACGGCACAAACCTAGAAGAATTGCTGAGTTTTAATTCACCGGCCGTGAAAGCCAATATACCATCTTTTTGGAAGCCTTCATAGGGAGGTTAAGGCTGCTTGAGCTTTTAGTTCTCGTAGTCAAGTGGTGCAGTTGCACCTTATATAAAGGGAGGTGGCGCGCAGTTCGTCACTCCGGTGGGGGTCCGGGCGGGGACACCAAGAGCCCACCGATGAGCCTAGCTTGGTGTCCTAGGCGAAACCCCACACAAGACACGGCACAAACCTAGAAGAATTGCTGAGTTTTAATTCACCGGCCGTGAAAGCCAATATACCATCTTTTTGGAAGCCTTCATAGGGAGGTTAAGGCTGCTTGAGCTTTTAGTTCTCGTAGTCAAGTGGTGCAGTTGCACCTTATATAAAGGGAGGTGGCGCGCAGTTCGTCACTCCTGTGGGGGTCCGGGCGGGGACACCAAGAGCCCGCCGATGAGCCTAGCTTGGTGTCCTAGGCGAAACCCCACACAAGACACGGCACAAACCTAGAAGAATTGCTGAGTCTTAATTCACCGGCCGTGAAAGCCAATATACCATATTTTTGGAAGCCTTCATAGGGAGGTTAAGGCTGCTTGAGCTTTTAGTTCTCGTAGTCAAGTGGTGCAGTTGCACCTTATATAAAGGGAGGTGGCGCGCAGTTCGTCACTCCTGTGGGGGTCTGGGCGGGGACACCAAGAGCCCGCCGATGAGCCTAGCTTGGTGTCCTAGGCGAAACCCCACACAAGACACGGCACAAACCTAGAAGAATTGCTGAGTTTTATACCTTGTATTATTCATATAATGAAATAAATACTTTTCAAGACGTATTTTTAATCATCATGGACAATCGCGGGAAGAAATTAGTGGCTGACATGATATAAACATAACCTTGCTGCTCTTGCTGTAAAAGGGATATATAGAACAGCGTAGAACATTCTCGAAATGAATTTAGGAAATAATTTTCAAAAATATCGTTTTATCGGCCATAATCGAGGATGCAAGAACAACTTACAGCCATTTTTGAAATAGATCATATCTAAACGATCGTTCCGCGGACATTTCAAACGTTCGGTAATTCAAAAAAATCGATTATTCGTTAGTACAACATCGATATTTGTATCGCTCGAGAGCTGCGCATTTGAGGACGCGCATATCAAAGTGCAGGCCGATGAATTTTGTAAGATTTTAAAGATTTTTTAAAAAATATTTCAAATTAATTGTTGTAATTTCCAAATTTACGATTTTACGGACTTTTGATTTAACGGACTGGCCTCCGTTCCAATTAGTGCGCTGAATTGAGGGTTTACTGTGCTAAGTAGGCCTACTTAGTCAGATGATTGGTTGTTGTTGGCCTAGTTTACAGAATAGAGACAATAAAGAGATGCTCAAAAGATCTTACCGCACGTAAATATTGCAATGTTTTCTTAAAACGTTGATTAACAGTTTATCCGACGTCCAAACAACACACATATTTACAATGTAGCTCTTCAAAAGATTCAGTTCGAGACCATAGCAGCAAACGAGAACTGCTATGTTTAGTAATTTAAGCCTTCCAGCATTTCGTAGAAATATGGCAGCTTACCAGGTAACTGCTCATGCGAGTCATCTGGTGAAGCGCTTGTTACGTAATTCCTTCAATATTCCAAGCGTAAATTGGCTTAATTAAGACCAGAGATGCTAGCTGACTCGATTTGTGGTTAATGTTGAGGTGAGCCCACCATCCCCTCTCGTGGGTGAAACTTGATACTCAAGTGTCTTGCGGTCCTCATTGTTTGCCAGTAGTACCGCTGCTTAACGCTCTGATAACAATTACATCACTCATTAACGTAACTCGTTCTTTAATCAAAACTAAACAAGAGAGTATTTGTTCGTGACAAATCCAATTTTCTCCAGGGTGGGAGGGGCAGGACTCGTTAGCCGGGAACATGCTGTATGATTGCCCAGGTCATGAAGCACCGAAAGACATGAAGAACATTTAATAAGAGGGGCATGGTTTAGTTTCATTGTGTAAACATGTCTAGCAGACTGATCATGCTAACTAAACAAATAAATGATTCCGGACTGGATATGGATACAGTGAGTTGTATGTTACTGCAATCACTGTGTGGGAGACTTTGAAACGAATTCAGTCTGATAGTCACGTGTTCATAAGGAGAAGGGACGGGTTCCTCTCATTGTCGTAAGACCGGCCTTTACTTATGACCAGGGTTTGGAAGTTTAAGACCTATAAAGTACAAAATATGCAAGCAAATAAGCCCTAAAAACTAGCTAAATATGACCTAAAAACTATAAAATATGACTTAAAAACTATGAAATATTACAAGAATTTTTGGGATAGGTAGAGTATCTCTAACATACAATAAACATCTTAAGTGCCAAGCCGTGATCAGCAATAATACACCAGACACATTTAAAAGAATTGTTCCTTCAGTACTGAAGTCTTTTCACCGAACTCTTTCACATACTTTCTGATGTTTACAGCTTCACCACACTTTACTTTCGGTATGATGGGGTTGACTGCAGTACTACTAGTGTGACCAATCTGTTGAAATCCGTTGGTAGTGAAGGAGCAAGGGAGCTTTCACTCTGCCCTGCAAGGAAGAACTGGACGAGATTCGTATAACATGGCATTTCCTTATTTGCTAATTGCTTCTGAGCTAAGTATATCTACATCCTATTGAAAGGCGGAAGCACACTATCATCATGTTCTGTGACCTCATGCGTACAGCGTCGCAATCTAACTTGTCCAGAAAGATGTGCTAAAGCACGTCCGTAGAGGAGCGCCTTCTTGGAAGCAGGTCTTCTAAACCTACTATCTGCTTATTTCCGGAAAAGAAAGAAAAATATATCTACTACACTATTCGGAAATCCTGTGTTTGAAATTCGACGCAGATAACACGTACCTTGTTAACGACGCCTCAATTTAAACAAAAATTCTGAAATTATAACAAAATATGACCTTATATCACTACAATATGACCAAAAATTACCAAAACAATAAACATGGCCGAAATATGCATTTATAGGCAACATCAAATTGCTTTAAACATGGTCAGGGACCCGTCATTCAAGCTTATTTTTGAGATTTCGGGTAAAATGAGCTCAGGAAAAAAATATCACTATTCCTTAACATCCGAACCTTACTTATGACCTATCTGCATGACAGCTAACTGCACGTCTATTATGTGTTATCTCTTTTACGTTTCTCAGATTTGTTGATGTTTACTCACAAAACCAGTTTGTCACGTCTCGTCTTCTCGTGACAACAGAAGGTAACTGCTGACTCAACCCCAAGCGTCACTTCCTAATTTTCGGTTTTACGCACAGTAGACTTGCATTTGGTGTTGCTGAAGTAATTACTTATTATTAATTAAATCGTAACAAATATAAATATAAGCAGTTCTCAAAATTCAGAAAGACTGTACACATTTTATGAATTTCCTTACAATTCCTACTCATTGCATTGTGATATTTGAAGCCATTTTTTTCAGTGTTGCCTAAGTAAACAAAAGTTTGGTGCTTTTCAGTCGGTCAACACGAATGTACCCAAAAAGAGCTGGGTTGTGCCCTAATCCTGAAATAAATTACATGAGATTAATAAATACACTAGGATGACCTGTTCCAATCGTCAAGCGATCATCATCAGATCCATTACACTTAGGCTATAACATCTATGTTTGAGAATACAGGTGAAAAATATTTACAATATGTACAATTATGTAGTTGCAGTATTGGTAATGCAACTGTCAGTGTATGCTAATTGTAGTATATCTAATGTTAGGTGAAATGCTAGAATGGTGATAAAAATCTGGAGTTCGTCTGTTCGGGGTGATAATATGGTTATACAAAATCAACTATGGTTATACTGTAATAATACAGGCTGATACTTATCCGGTTAGTCTTCCTTACTGGAACTTCGAGCCGTTTCGTGTTTACTATGGCACCAGTTTTGGTCGACTAACCCGGGTGATAACTGGACGAAACTGGTTTTTCCCTTTTCCTCCCCTTTGTTCCTATGTGCTTTTCAGAGGTCAGTGGAATTTCCCGTGGCTTATGATCGCGAGATTAACGGTCACGTTAAACTACAAGCTTTTTCAGTGGAATGTTTATTTGTGTGACGTTGCCAAGTCTAGATAAGAATGTATGTTATTGAATACAGGAAGATCTACAACTACTAAAGACCGTGGAACTGTCTTCGCCACGCGTGGACTAAAAAGCCATTCAAACTAAGCGGTACACGGTCTATTGAAGACGTCCCGGCACCTTTAGTACTGCCGCACATACCGGCCTAGGTTTATTGCAGAAAAAAGTACATAGTTCACCTGATCCAGATAACATTTACCTATAACCACCGCTATCCCCCCCCCCTCTTTTTTATCTAGCTTGGCTGTATCGCTAAGTTGTGTCTTGTTTCCGACAGGGTGTGTTTTTTAGTAGAGTGAAAAGGGGTGAACTCTCCATAAAAGTGTGTTCATTTAGATTGTTGGGATTGTTTCGTTTGGCTAGGTGAATCTCGATTGCTTCCTTTATGTCGAGAGCTCTGCCTTTCGATTCGTGATGAATTATTTTTAGGTCAGTCTCGATTTTAGTAAAGCTGTGCCCCGTGTCACACATATGTTCGTATAAGGCTGAATGTGTTCCGTATCTTATCGCATTCCTATGTTCATTATAACGTGTATCTACTCGTCTTCCACTCTGTCCAATGTAATTAGCTTGACAACCCGTGTTTTGGCATGTAATAGAATATACCCCTGACTTTGAATACGGGTCTTGTTTATTTAGATTACTATTTTGCAGGTGCCTCCGGTCGTATTGTTCGTTGTGAATGCTATTTTTATGCCTTGCTTTTTGAAAAGATTAGTGATTTTATATGTGTTCGTATTCACATAGATGAAGTGCGCAAATGTTTTCTCATTACTGTCCGGTTTAGGAATCGTTTTTACTTTATTTTTATGTTTGGCTATAATTTGGTCTATTTTGCTTGTCGGGAAATTGTTTTCCTTTGCTATTTGCTTAATGGTTGTTATTTCCTTATTATAGTTGTCTTTTGACATGGGTATGTTTAAAGCCCTGTGCACCATTGAGTTGAAACCCGCTAATTTGTGCGCGCTGGGGTGATTAGACTGATTATCGATTGTATGCGAGGTTTGTGTGGCTTTTCGGAATATGGAATATGACAGTTGGTTATCTTTACGTTCAATAATTTTGTCGAGATAATTTATTTTTCGGTCTGTTTCGGATCCTTTAGTGAATTTGATTGAGTGGTGTAGGCTATTAATGGATTGGAGAATTGTTTCTTCGCTTGTTAGTTCAGTATCGAAGATGCAAATTACATCATCTACGTATCTTTTCCATTGGTTTACTCATTGGTTTAACCTGTAAATTTACAATTATTAAATTATATTGTTACAATATGATAAAGACAGGTCGAAATAGGATATCAAATTCATACAGAGCAGGAAGAGCAATCACATATGCCACTAAAAGGTGCAATTGTGTGTGGCATGCATATCATTGATTACTATTTCTTAAAATTGTTTAATGGCTTATTCGAATAACACGTTCTATGTAAATGCTTGATAAATGCGATGTACCTTTCCTCCTAAACCACGCAACATTTACTATAAGCTTTTCACGTTTTTCCTCCTTCCTGGCCGGGAGAATCAAAAATGATGGCTGCCTAGTGATACCCCACCAACTTTGTATAAGAAAACTATGCAACAATTAAGTAATATAAGACACAGAATAGAGAATGACGGATGGGTGGCTGAAAAAAGAGAAGAGCCATGAAAGACAGAAGGAAAAGGTAGTGAATAGGGTGATAAATAGCCCTTCCGTATTGTTTGTTGGCAGTGTCATAGGCAATAAACCGTAACGGTTTCTCCGAATCCATATTCCATGTATTTATTGTTGGCTTTTAAAGAAACTTCACATACTGTCTCCGTGACATTGATGTAAGCCACTGATTTTATGATTCGTAGATGAAGTCAACTGTGGTCTATTCCAAAAGCACTACTTTAGACAGTCAGTAATATACTCAGAAAACTGTTGCAAAGTAACAATAATCTCTCTCTATACAGTTTCTCTCTGCCTGTTTATTAGTTTGTCCGCGATTGGTGCCTAGATGACCCCACTGATCTTAATGAATTTTTCAGGGAAGACTTGTGCATGCTGTGTTTTATTATATTTATTATATCATATAGGATGTCGGGGATACGGCGGAATTTATACTTCAGTGCCTGTTATATAAAATAATCACGAATTAGTATATTGTGATACACCTGACATTACGTTGACATGGTAACAGAAATTAGGCTACGTATTCTGGCGTTTATGTTTCTTACAGTAATCCGAGTCTTTGTCTGTTGTTTACTCTTCTATGAAACCATAAGGAAACTGTCATTGAATGCTTTATTCCAGGATAGGACACGATATAACTTTATACATGCTATTGCAGTCAAAATGTTGTGCCGTTCTTGTACGTAAGAAACCATTTGGACAGGGCCTTAGGCGGGGGTATATTTCCATACGTTACAATATCGTTAAAAATGATTTCATTACCAGAATTAAGAAGATATAAAATATAATAGCTCAATTTGCTCTAGCTTATTGTTCACAAAAGAAAAAGATGGGTGTAAGTTTAGGCCCTATAAGGTTATGTGGCGTTTCGCCTCAAAAGTATTCGTGAGTGAATACGAAGAAAATATTTTACCAGTTTCATAAAATGTACAGTGTGTGGAGCTTAAATTATTTTCAACCTACCTGTTAATTTGACTGTGTTGTATAGAATTGCACATTCAATTTCACAGAGTACCGGTATTTTATAGTGGATTTAAATTGTCTACCAGATGCCGTCTTACTTTTCACACCCAGACGCTGAGAGTGTAGAATTTTTCAGGTAACGTTTGTTATTGTGCTTTCTGTTGTAGGAGTGTATATTCGTAATTGGGGCTAGGACTGGGAAGACAGTGGTCTCTGCCTTATGTTAAGAACAATCCTGGTATTTAACTGGAGTAAAAATTGAAATCCACGGGAAGCTATATTTAGGATTGCCGAATTTGAAATCGAATGAGTTCTTTTATGTTTTGCCCCAGCGGTCTGAGTGTACCCTGTTCCAACCCTCAGACTTGGTAGAGCTGGTAGTCAAACCTAGGGCATTTTGGACCGAAGTCTCATTAAAGCTTAGAAGGTGGCCTTTTTTGTTGGATATACAAATTAATAGGTTTGTTCCAACACGATGTTCTGAACGCGTTCCAAACTGGATCCCACCTTTGTTTAATGCGCCATTTGAGAACGAGTGCGGAACTAGTTCGTGATTTTGTTTTTTGGAACACTTTTCTACCTGCGTAAACAACGGAGTGCCTCTTATACTGCTGACTTCCCGCATACTGCTGAGCAATAAGTTATTCTGAACAGCTCCTCGTGAAACCCGAAAGTGTTGCATAAACGAATCATCTTCATACTGAGAACTGTTTGTTCTAAAGGAAAGTTGTATATTCAGAGTAATATATGCTTGTTACATCTTTAAAAACAGATGAGATAATAATTTAGAAGAATAATTGAAGAGCTATAATTATATTATCATCAGCACATTGCTTATTAACTAAATAATTTTCGTTTTCTTCTTAATACATTCAATTCTAAGTCACCATTGTCTTCCTCGGTGCTTGAATCATAAAATAGGTCACTATCATCTTCTAAATCACTCATTTTGATAATACAAGAAAAACTACTTCGGTGTATTTTAAAAGGAGCGCTAGGGTTATGATTTTCCTTTAGCATTCAGCAATGGAAGCAGCTGTGAAGAAGGCTTGTGCGCATGATCAGAACTCCCAGTCCCTGAGAACTGATTTCACTCGTTCCGAACGAGTTTCGGAACATGTTGGAAAAGAGCATGTGTGTTCCATGTCGAACTACATGTAAATTCCGTAACATCAAATGGTTTTCTGTTAAAATGTGTATATACAGTGTATGCCATAAGAGATACTGTTGCACATTCTCAGTCTCACCAACTACTCTCAACATCTCAGAATCTATGTAAGGAAAGAATTTGGAACATGCCGTATTGCTCTATTAAGCAAATGTTATAATGTCAGTGTCACCAGCATTCTAAGCAGGTCTCATTAGAGGAATAAAGTTTGTATCCTACATTTTAAGATAATTAAGCTCTTAAGTTCTTCACGGAACTACTTGTTAATATTATGGTGTTTGAAACCATTTTTAGTGTTGCCATAATAATCGAAATTTAATGATTTTCAGTCGGTCAAAACGATTGTACCCAATTATGATGGGTTATTCCCTAATCCAGAAAAGAAAATCCTCCCAGTTGAGTGTAGACAGTGACGAAGTCAACTGCTCTCATCCGGACCGCGTGCGACTCAGCCAGCTAAGTAGCCTAGTCATACAATCTGAACTGACCATTTAACAACAATCACATACTCACACTAAGCAAGCAAATTTGGAGGTCAATCACCACTTTCAGTATCTTCACAAATAAAAACAAGAAGTTCCGTGAAGAACTATACAGCCTACTTTTCATGCCAATGATTATTCTACGGTATATGAACCTATCTAGAATAATGACAAAATTAAGTTGGTAATATCGAAATATCAAATTAGTTCAAAATATACCTGGTATAATGTAGCCTAATAGAGCACTACAGTTGGCAGCCCTGGTGACTGAATATATTCTTAGTTCCATCTCTTAAGGTACAGAATACAAAATTAGGTTGAACTCCAATGGACGTTACATGCAGTTAGACACTGGATCTATCAGCACGCGTAAAAGCATGTTGCCAACAATACCATGCGTGTGCTGGTCAGAAATAATCTGAAATATTATGATATCTTGTTGTGCCAATTTTGGATGAAATCCATTTGTTAGTATAGAAGTTACATGTATTTTAAAATTGGACATATCAGCAGGCATAGAATCATGTTGGCAGCACTGCCTTGTATTAATTACTCCAAATTATTCTACAATGTCAGGTGCTATACGTGTGCAAAGTATAGAGCTGTTGGCTTGCATACTTTCAGATATATTGATATTAGGGTAAAAAATATAGACAGCATTTATTAACAGTTGGCAGCCCTGATTGCTCTTAACAATACTTACAGTCATATCTGTTATTGTACACACAGCACATACGAAATTTGGTTGAAATCGAACTGATAGTATAGAAGTTACATGTATTTATAAATTGGTACTATCAGCAGGCTTATAATCATGTTGGTAGAACTGACGTATATAAGTTACTCCAAATTAATCTAAAATATCAGAATATACGTGTGCATAGTTTAAAGCTGTTGGCTTGCATACTTTCTGATATATCGATATTTGGATAAAAAATATAGAGATCAATTATTAACAGTTGGCAGCCCTGGTGGCTCTTAAAAATACGCTCAATCATATCTGTTTATGTACAGATATTACAAACAAAATTTGGTTGAAATCCAATTGATAGTGTAGAAGTTATATACATTTAAACATTGGACCTATCAGAAGGCTTAACGTTATTTTGGCAACACTGTCATTGTTGGCCTCCAGGAAATTAAACTGAAATAGTATTATCTGCATGTGTACCAATTTTGGAATAGCTCCCATGCATACCTTGCGAGATATCCAACATGGAGCTCAAATTTCTAGAGCGTTATTTCAGCAGTTGGTAGCACTGACATCATTTTCAAATATGGACGTGAGATATTCCGGTGCACATCTTTACTCATACTAAATTTGGTTTTGATTGCTGCAGCCGTTTAGGAGTTGATAGGGGACACACACACACACACAGCCAGACAGACAGACAGAAGTACAGACAGACAGACACACATTTTCCCGGATCGATCTCATAAGTCTACTTTTTCCTCATTTTTACAAAATGTGAAAAGTAGGCTAAAAACTTTACGAGCCTTACAGTAGTCGCATATGATGTGTAACATCTGACATAGAAGAAACCTCACGTGAAATTGTTGATACACCGGTATTTTATAATATTATTGGCACAAATATTAATTTATCGTAAAAGGGAGTGTTTTACAGATATTGTAGTTTATGATACGAAACTCATTTTATTAGATGATTTGTATCTTCCACCAACACTAGCCTAAATAAAGAATACGATATGGATCAACTAGATTAATAGACGCGACACCGCTCATAACCATAAATTTCTTATAAACAGGCCAACTTGCGAGTGAATGCAATGTGCACAGCAGTAGATCATGAAAGGCTTGCCCAGTTCCCGGACCTCTTGATTCACAGACCAACACGTATGGATTCTGTTAAAATGAGTTATATTGATATGATTAGCAGCAGAGTATCAAGAAGGCAGTGCGAGATCAATCAAGAAGGCAGTGCGAGAGTAGAAATATCAAGTAGGCAGTGAAGAAAGAAAGAAAGAAAGAAAGAAAGAAAGAAAGAGAGTCTTGGAATTGTTATTTATTATTAGCGCGTAAATAAAAAATATTTTAGTGCGTTGATGAATGTCCAGGAGGGATACGATCCAGCTGGCAGTGCGTCTTACATACTTCCGTCCGTCCCATTTTTTCAAAATCACTCCCACAAAAATATCCAGCAACCGAGTGGAAAGATGTTACACATCAAAAATTACATACACTATAACTAACAAATATTGACTAGTTACATTATTTCAACTACTACTGCAACTAAATGAAATGAAAATCCACAGCCTGCTTCCAGTCTCCGACCGGGTCAGGAATGGAATGAATGAAGCCACCATCTAGCGGCGAGGATATGAACTGTGCCGGCTGCCGAGGCCTGACGCACTCCTCTGGGGCAATGATTAAATGAATGACAGATGAAATGAAATGATAGTGGAGAGTGTTGCTGGAATGAAATTGTGACAGGGAAAACCGGAGTACCCGGAGAAAAACCTGTCTGCCTCCGTTTTGTCCAGCACAGATCTCACATGGAGTGACCGGGATTTGAACCACGGACCCAGCGGTGAGAGGCCGGCGTGCTGCCGCCGAAGCCACGGAGGCTTCTCTACTGCAACTAAATAAGTGTACATATTATAAATACTATCACCCGTACCTTTAGACATAGATTTAATAGCCGAAGTGTAATGGATCTGATGATGATCGCTTGACGATCGAAACTGGTCATCCAAGTGTATTTATTAATCTCATGTATTTTTTTTTTTCAGGATTAGGGAATAAATAACCCTTCACAATTGGGTACAATCGTGTAGACCGACTGAAGAACATCAAATTTCGACTACTTGATAGTTAGTACTTTTGTAGCTTTTGAAGTGATTGCGTTCTGGTCTGTTTTGTTATAAACCGTTACTTTTCAAATTTCTTATTTACTTGTCAAGCTTTTGTAGTAAATGTTGGTTAGCTACGTTAAACACTTAAACAAACACCTAAATGTAACTGAGTTGACACTGCGATTTTGTAACCTAAGCTGATTTTAGGCTGTTCCAGGGACATGTGATGTCACCAATACCTTTCTTGGACGACCATCGATTTACAGCAAAGAAACGCGATATGCTTTGGATATACTTTTGCCGATAAGAAATCAGCCTGAACTGTACACCCTGTAATGGTGTGATTTACAGTCAGTTTGCTCATTTGCAAACAATGGGAACATTAACTACTTAACGTGCGCTCAGTTGCGCAAGGGGTGGGATAGGCCTACATTACGTGACGATACTTACACTCACATTCCGGTCCCAGCCTGAAGACGTTGAGCTTCGTGGAGCAGCTGCTGAGTTGCTATAATCCGTGGCAACATCAGCTGCAGCAATTCCAGTGATCGTAGGTTCGAATCCTGTGATTTCTGAGTGTGGTTTCCCCCGGGTTTTTCCACACTCTCTCCAGGAAAACGCTGGGATGGTACTGCACCCGAAGTTGACGTAGCCCCCACCTATTATCCTAAGAGATGGAAGGGATCGCAAAGGGCGTTGATACCCAGCTAGATAGATCAACGGATCCTTGCTAGGTGGATAGCTAGTAACCTCTGAATACAGGTATATTTTTCAAAACACGATAGTACTTCTACTTAGTTACAATATAAACAAACATCCTACAATCAAAATATGGTAGGACGAGATTCTTGGAATCTCGAGGGTGAACGGTTACTAAAATTTGCAAAGAGCGCCAGTACATAACTAGCAGCACTATCGTTTCCGAATATTAAAGACAGAAAGTCGAGATGTTTATAAAAAATCGATCAGGCAAACTAACAAGTGCCTGCATATTTATTCATAAAAATAAGGACACTCCCCAGTCCTAACACACCTACATTCATTCGTAACGATTATTCATACAAATAAAATAAAAACGTAGTGAGCTTCGTGTCACTAATTCTTAGTCCTCACGGCTATAACATCAAGAAAATAATTCTTCCAACATTTAAAATTGAAAATGAAAATCCACAGCCTGCCTCCAGTCTCCGACCGGGTCAGGAATGGAATGAATGAAGCCCCCATCTAGCGGCGAGGATATGAACTGTGCCGGCTGCTGAGGCCTGACGCACTCCTCTGGGGCAATTATTAAATGAATGACAGATGAAATGGAATGATAGTGGAGAGTGTTGCTGGAATGAAATTTAGACAGGGAAAACCGGAGTACCCGGAGAAAAACCTGTCTGCCTCCGTTTTGTCCAGCACAGATCTCACATGGAGTGACTGGGATTTGAACCACGGACCCAGTGATGAGAGGCCGGCGTGCTGCCGCCTAAGCCACGGAGGCGGCTCCAACACTTAAAATTGAAATATTTAAAAATTTTAAAAATGTAGTCACACTTGCGGCTCATACTGTACTTATATACACGTAAATCCTTTTCTCACGCAAACGTCTAACATTCATCCCCTATATAATACATTTAGTAATGACATTTATTTCAACTTAATACTTCACACATTTTAAATAACCGTAGAAACAATTCTAGTATTAATTTATACAATATGTACAACATTATCGTTAGCTACTCGATAATGGTTCGATCTCACTGATCCTTCTCATCACATTATTTTTCCGTTACTTCTGATAATGAAAACTTCTACTCCAATGGCATTTCATGGGTTAACTTTCACTTCCATTAAGCATAATGTTTCAAACAATAAAGCTAAAAACTGCTCGGTATAGACAAATTCATTAATATAAATTTAATAAAATAAGACGGACATATAACAGACGACTCGACGGTTCCCAACGTCAACGTAATACAATACGTTACTCCAATAGTTACTCATTATCTTTATCGCATCTTTCTATACATTACACCTCGACAACTTTGGTCGGAACTTCATTATACAATCGCATTACTCTTTATACTTCCTTAGGAACATCATAGTATTTTACCACAAAACATAAGGTAGCGTCAACACCTACGCTTTCGTATTCATTTCCTGCACACGCAATAATAATAAATGATCCCATTTCTCTGCATACTCTAGGTATCCACGAAATTCAGTAATTTTACTTATGGAGTTCAAATTATAATTCTTCTAACGCTTATACATTCTTTTCACGCAATAATAATAAATAATTCAATTTCTCTGAATACTCTAGGTATCCACGAAATTCAGTAATTTTACTTATAGAGTTCAAATACAATTCTTCTAACGCTTATACATTTCCTTCCACTCACATTTACTTAAATACCTCTTGTACTTTCATTACTGTTCCTTTCATATACAATTTCTGTTACCACATCCTTTAAAATATTTTAATATGCGATCTTTTCATTCTTGTATTACCTTATGGAACCAAAATTCATAGAACTTTCTATTATTAGAGAACGGTCTGTATATTCTCGTCTTAACTAAATAAAAATACGTTACATTTCATCTCCTTTCTAGTATTTCTGTCTTGATACATTTTATCAAACAAGTCTCTTTCATTTCTCACAACAATTCCTTTACATATGGATTACTTTATACATTCCGTATTTTTCCGTACCGTAATATAGCGTTTTTCATCTGTGTCAAAACATCAGATTGTTCAAGACACGTCAACTTCACTAAGTCTGTTTTAAAGAAGCCAAGTTCTTTGTTGTTCTCAAAAGAACTAAACAATAACTTGTTTATCTATCCAGATTTCAAATAATTCTCTGCCAATAAAAATCAAACTCAGAAATATGTCACCAACGACTTTCTGCATAGTTATATCTGTCAGGACTAACGCAATTTTTGAAATATTCCAATTAAATCTAGCAAATACAAATAAATTCAAAACGAACTCGCAATGACTAACAATGACGACTGAAAATCTTAAATACGTCAAAATCCTAATGACGACGTTATATAATAAGTATATTAAACATTAAACGAAAATAACGATGCTCTACACTCAAATGAAACAATTAAATAGTTTAAACATTAGTCTATCAAATTTGCCACACAAAACTAGGTAAGGTCAAGGGTATCTACGTTACTGCATTCTAACTACATTAGTAATTCGTTGGGTCTCTTTTACCTTCTGCCAGAATCTTTTTTCAGAATCCAAATTGGACTCGAACGTCCCACGCCGCTGTCTCCTCGTACTGAAGCTAGCCACACAGCTGACATAACGGGATCGGTTGTGGTCGCGTGCTGGACTGCTTGTCGCCCACCTGCTTGTTCCTCCTTTCGCTCGTCTATCAGCCGGGATTGCCTGCCTTCCGTCCTTCTCCTCACCGGGGCTGGAATCTCGCTACATTCGTCTATACTGAGACATCTCTTGGCGATTTCTTCTGGCGAACATCATTCTTGAAGTTCTCCGTTGTATGGTTGTTGTTGTTGTAGTAGTAGTTCATAGGTATTTCTTCCGTTGTTATGGTAATACCTCGCAGTTGTAGATGCAATAATGTTAATTCGGTGAAGCATGATGGTAAGCTTCCACCCTTCTTAACAAAGCCTTGATATGTGGGCTAAGTCACTGCCTGAATCCTCATATTGCAAGTAGTTAGTTTCCCTTCATGATTTAATGACTTTCCATGACAATCGAATGATGTTTCATGTCAAATATCCTCGTTGACCCCAGTTCATTTAACATCTTCTTAATTTTCAATTGCAGTTTGAACTAGCTCGTTGAATAAGGTTGTATAGAATTTCCTTAGTTTTTGAACAACTCTTGTATTTTCCGAAAAACGTTGCTTCTGCTTGGCAAGAATATCTCCACACCGTAGAATTAATTTCTCTTAGCTATTTCAATAACTTTTCTTTATATCTCTGTCCATTGTATCGTTGCTTTGGCTTTACAATGAATTAACTTTCATCGATGCTCGTCTTCATCTTGACTTGGTGGCAATGATCTCCTTCCCGTCAAATATTCTTCATATAGCTCGGTCGAATTTTTCTCACTCTCAAATTATACGTCTATACATTTTCGAAGACAAGTAGAGAATGACTTCCTCAGTTCGTCTCCCCACTCTAATAATAATTTAAAAAATGGCGTTTCTGCCATTCGAACTTGTAAATTTCTTTATCAATAAATATCCGTATCATCCTATTAAATCTTAAAATATAATTTACACCATCGGCTTTCATTTTTCGTCTTCTTTCCATTTCTGACATTTTATTTCTTCTGAAAGTTATTTTCAATATTTATTAAAATATTGAGGACCGCCAATGTATAATTTTGCTATTGGTTTATAAGTGGTCACGTGATGAAACTCCTTCATTTACGCGGTCAAATCTCTCCTCTGCCACGCTTCAATGTCACCTTGGTGCGTGCCCTCCAAAACTCGATTTTCCCAAGTGCCGCCTTCACTAAACTTGGCCAATCCTGCCAGTTTCGAGCGTCTATTAAATCTCATTCCTCTCCATGTTAATAAAATAGCGTTTTATATTTCTTCGTATTTCCGTGCTAAAAGTATACGGAAATATATCAAATTACTTCTGGCATTAGCTACAGTCCTGATACACATTATTATGCTACCAGTTTCCAAGTCAGACTTGTAGCATTGACGCTTTTGTTCTCGAGAGCTGTCGGTTCGAATCCCGATCCATACCTCATCCTCGGTCCTTTAAATTATGGGTTCAGTACCTTACAATTAGTCTCGGGGCACCTACCCCAACTCTAGAGAAAAATAATTACAATTCAACGCATTGCTACTGCCACCAAAATAACGCAGGTCATTAGATAAATTCAGCACATACCCAAGTAGAACTACTGTCAACCAAAGTATTATGTGCACTCGAGTTTGAAGGTTGTTTGTGAAGTAACCAATAAGCCTACATAAAATCCAATAACATCATCATTTTCGTCGTTCTATTGTACGTTAGTTCATGTAGGTTTGGAACTTTTAATTTATATTTTAATATTTTTTTATCGCAGTTGGAACACAAAAAGTGCCCGTTTTTAAGCGTGTTTCAACCATGCGCCACATTTAAGAATTATTATCTCAAAAACCCGTCATCAGATCGAATCCAAATTTTAACACAATATACATTGGAATGTTGTATAACTGGTTTATTAATTTCAAAATTTTGTGTGTCCAAGAAACAAAGTTGTTATTATTTTTGTAAGGTACCGTTTTCGTGGCTCGGGCTGGTTGGAAAATGTAGTTCTTGGTCGCGTTGTAATCCTCTTACATCGAATGGTTATGCTGTATGATTGTCAAATACGTAAAGTAATTAACTTATTTTATATCGGTTTGTATTTGTATGGGAAAATAAGACATCGTTTAGCAGCAAACTGATACAGAGAACGCTGTACAGCGTTGCCGAGCTGGAGTCCTTCACTTCCGAGCGAGGTGCGCCATGACGCGTGTTGGTCTCCAACTCGGTAACGCTGTACAGCGTTCTCTGTATCGGCTAGCTGCCAAACGATGTCTTATTTTCCCATACAAATACAAACCGATATAAAATAAGTGAATTCATTTACGTATTTCACAGTCATACAGCATAACCTTTTGATGTATGAGGATTACAACGCGACCAAGAACTACATTTTCCAACCAGCCCGAGCCGAGAAAGCGTTACCTTACAAAAATGATAACAACTTTGTTTCTTGGACACACAAAATTTTGAAATTAATTAACCAGTTAAACAACATTCCAATGTATATTGTGTTAAAATTTGGATTCGATCTGATGACGGGTTTTTGAGATAATAATTCCTAAATGTGACGCATGGTTGAAACACGCTTAAAAAGGGCACTTTTGTGTTCCAACTGCGATAACAAGTATTAAAATATAAATTAAAAATTCCATGCCTACACGAACTAACGTACAATAGAACGACGAAAATGATGATGTTATTGGATTTTATGTAGGTCTATTGGTTACTTCTCAAAAACCTTCAAACTCGAGTGCACATAATATTTTGGTCGACAGTAAGTGTTCATGTAAGTCCCTCGCAGATTGTATGTTGGACATTTTCTAGTGTGAATTGCATGTTTGTTTTCGGTCATGACTAGGGCATATGAGAAGGAAATCTGACACATTGGTCTCTATACAGGTCTAAATGACCCTGAACTCCAACATGGGTTTCATAATGTCTATACTCTGTAATGGTGTGCATATTAAAAAAAATCATGTAAGTCCCCCACAGATTTTAGTAAGTATATAGTTTTAAATTTCAAAAAGACTGGCTGCTTGGTGAAGCGTTAACGTTCTCGCCTGCTGTTCCCAAGGTTGCAGGATCAAATCCAATCCAATTTGGCACAGTTCGTTGTCATTTGATAGTGCTTAAATGCGGGGGAGCCCTGCTAGTAGACTAACTGGAATGTTAAAGACCCTTCGGGGCAAATTCCGGCCCATCGTCGTTTCTAAAAGCCGCAGTAGTTAAAAGAGACTTTAAACCAATAACTTTAGTAGTAGTAGTAGTAGTAGTAGTAGTAGTAGTAGTAGTAGGCCTAGTATTACTGCAGATCAAGTCACATGAAGGCCAATGCACCCTGAAGTGTATCGAGTTCTACTTTCGCTTGCCGGATTGTTCGATACATCTCTCCTCGAGTATGGTGAAGAATAAAATGACGTCATTGCCCGTCATCAACACTTTCCCTCAACATTACTTTCGACTTCTATTTTTTAGACTTACATAATGCAGGGTAGTGTTCTGGTTGCACGACATCTAGTGGCCCAGTGAGTTGAAACGCTGGCCAGCGTGCCAAATATCTTGAACTCGTAAGACAAGTGGGTATAATCCCACCGTTGGCCGTTGGCTCCCTACATTAACTCAAGAAAAATGCCGAGATGGTACCTTTAGAAAGACCACAGTCGTTTTATTCCCAACACTTTATACAATTCGATATGCACACACCAGTGACCACCTCGTGGTGTAGTGGCTAGCTTTCTTGGCTGTCGCCCTGAAGGCCAGCGTTCGATTACTGGCTCTGCCAAGAAATTTAATTTTGGTCTAGGGGCTGGAACGGGATACGCTCAGCCTCGTGAAGCAAACCTGAGAAGAGGTGAGTTCAATTCTCAGCTCAGCCATCCTGGAAGTGGTTTTCCGTAGTTTCCCACTTCTATTCCAGCTAAATGTCGGGATAGTAGCTAACACAATGTCATGGCCACCTCCTTCGCAATACTAGCCCCAAATTAAACTACACTAGTTTAGTCATCGCAATGACAGAGGTTATCAGACTCATTCCATGCACACATCCCAGTACACAGGGCTAAATTAAAGGACAACAACAAGACCACGAAATAGGTAGAAGTCTGTATCATCGGGGCCAAACCCCAGTAATGAGAGAAGCTAAATGTCACAGCCAGAGTTCACTGCATGGAAGAAACAAATTGACTTGTGGTTTCATCTAGAAAGTTGTTTCTCCCAGGAGAGTTTCATATCATTACGGATGTGACTGCTCTCATGTCATCTTGGGTCGGAAGACTTCAACTATCGTCTGGAATTGGAAAGCAAAACTTGCATATGCACAGTAGATAGAAATGTCACACAGAATGCCCAAGGAATATCATAAGTTAGGGATAAGCAGTAATGTGGTGAGTTCACCCCAAATAGGGTTCAGTATTGTGTCTCAACTAACCCTTAATCCCACTAGTGGGCCCATAGAACCGCGCAAACACAGGGATGACCGCCGCCCAGCTCATAGCCCACGGATTGTAGAGGACACGTAGCCAGCGTGACTATACCCTCAGCCACATTACCTTGATTTCGGGCAATGGGGTGCAACTTCTTTTAGCAAGCAGCTGAGTGCATCCCATCCCAGCCGCTGCGTCAGCTCTTATATGTCTGGCTGAGACGGAAGTCGAAACCGGGGCCCCATAGGTAAGAGGCAAACGTGCTAGCTCGACACCCCAGGGCCAGCTCGTGCTCCAACACAATCAACAAAGTTTGAACCTTCGCACCGTGGGGTATTTGGATTTGCCGTCTTACTAAGTAATTAGCAGGGTTAGGATTTTAGGTGCAAATTTCTGATGAAAAAAGGAAGGGAAAATGTGCTCAAATAAGGTAAAAAAAGTGGCAAAAAGGTGCTGGGTTTTTACACTATTTTTCTCTTTCCTCTATTCTAGTTTATTGAATTGCAAACAAGTACATCAAATCGCTCATCAAAAGAATGAAAATACATGAAATTGTCGTACTTCAAGACATTAAGCATCTGTACATTTTTAAAAGTAAGTCTGTTTCTATTAGGAAATGGAATGTCTTCGTAGATGCTAAAGCTTCTTTTGACATCTACAGAAACCAGTGGGGGCAAACCTTGTATTCACTTAGAATGGCAACTCTACAGATGTGGCAAATTCTACAATGTCTGTATTCTTCTGATGACTAGACTCAAGTTTGTCTTTGGCAGAGCCATCTAACTGCTACCTCACGGAAGTAAAAAAATCCCATTGTTTTTCCTTTTCCAGACCGTGTTCTTCTAATCGTTTAATAACTGCAGTCAGGTACCGGTAACTATGGACACAATATCGTTCTGTCTGCAAATTATGTATTTTCTCAGGGAACAGAAGTTGCTGTGCCTTGGAAATTGCAGCTGCGTTGGCTAAGTCCAAAGAAAGCACAAACTCTCTAATTTTGTCAAAATTCTCAGACAATATAGCAGCACACTAAGTCCACGATCCCCAGCGAGTAATGACCGGGAAATTTGGAAGGGGCAGGCCAGTGATTTCCTTGTAGGCAACAACACGATTCGGAGCTTTCAGTAGGATCTTCTTCAGGGCAGAAATGAATTGATTTGCGATGTCGTATTCGTTCCTTATGGATTCACAAACCCTGTGAAGGGCATGAACCAAGCATGTAACATGCTTTAACTTAGGAAATAAAGGTTTCAATTTGTTAACAGATGAAACCATGTATGGAACCTGGTTCGAAACCACAAGAAAAAAAATTCAAACTCGATACCAGTAGGCCAAAGTTTTTGGTAGAAGTCCATAATTGATTGTATTACTGTACTGGTATTGGCTTTCTGCAGCTCATACATTTTTAACAACATGGGCTTAACGTTCTCCCCTACGAAGGGAAAAACTAAAATGTTCAAAACATATACTTCCATAGAGTCTATGGTTTCATCCACAATGATTCCCACATCGCAATCAGACACTTTCTCCTTGATTCTTTGTATGGTTTCTCGGTAACAGGATCCCTGTAGTTTTTTCTTAAAGTACTCTCATCGGGCATCTTTTATATTTTTTCAAGAAATTCCCTGAAGGCTGGATAGTTCACCTTATTGAGTGGACATCCTGCTTGTGTAAGAGCTGCAATCAAATCAATGTTTCATTCCTTCAAATTTTGGCTTTTTGAAGAACTCTGTTGAAACGCATTTCGTAATAGAGGTTACCGCGATTTGTTTGCTTGTAGAGTCTTATTCATTTGATGCTTAGAACTGGGAATGTATTATTCGATGCAATCTCGCTGGTGCTTTTCATCTAACAAAATTCCTGAACCACAAATAGTGCACCACATAACAGTTTAATCATTGTCTCTGAAATCTTGTTTGAATTCCTGAGCCAGAACAATTAATCGGGCACTGGACTCCTTTGGCATGGTAAAATCTAGTAGTACACTCGTTTAGTAATGTAACAAAGTGCTAACACCAGTTCACTTGCTAACTCATGCGACTATCACACAACTCACTCTTGCACTCACTCACTGTCCACACACTCTTATAACACCATGACAATTACCAGAATGTTCTCATTCATGCTGGAACTGCAGTCTCATGAATTTCTAGTAGCTTCGAGCAGAACCCAGTCTCAATTCTCGGAAGTACGTGGATGCGGTTGCTGACATCTCTGCATCACCAGCCTCCGCCTCTATGCAAACAGATGACGTCTCTCACAGCAACAAACTCACATTCACAAACAGCAGGCTACTGATTCTGGTGGGATAGAATCACTCATTGTCAATTGCATTATTGCAGGCTACATTATAGCGGTAAAGCACACACAAAGCACACACAATTATTTTCCTTTGTTGGAGGTGTGCTTTCAACTCCTGTGCGGTGTTTACTGAAAGAGGTAGGCTTCCTATTCGCACGTACAAAGCAAGCTGAGGAGACGTTAATTGAAAGATAGATATTTTAGATTGATTATAAATCTTATAGAATAAATTGGAATTACACTTAAAAGAAAAACGGGGGGACTAGGGGATTATGGGCATGGTTGGGGGGAAATGGATAAAGGTCCCAAAAAAGGGAAAAAGGTGCGTGAAAGATGCCTCTTTTCGCGACTAGAAACAAAATTTCACACTGTGTTATCTTTCCGAACAACTTTAATTTACCCTAAGAAAAAAGGTGCGCACTTAATAATCCCAACCCTGGTAATTATATTGTACGCAACAGAAACTTCTTCCATAATGATCAGCTGGATAATCATGAAAGCCAACGATTATCATCACGTGATCAGAAAAAATCAATTTTCTAAAACCAAGGTCACCCTATCTCATGCATTAATGAGCTTATATAATACAGGTTGTCCCTCCTGTCAACCTTCAAGCCAAGCGCCATTTGTCCGGTGTTGCTGAAGATATTTTCAATTGAGGGTATTTAAATCTGTACCAGAACCAGTCCAGACAAAGTCTGTTCATGACATGGGTCATGTGGTATCCAGTATCAATGGAAAACATTGTACTTGATCTCAGTGCGAACGAAATGTTATTTAAGAACACCACACCAGATAGGCCTATGACAGTTAAAAAGCTAGCGGTGCAAGGAGAGTTCAAATTAGCTACTCGACTTCCCACAAAAGCACCAGCAAGGGAACACTCACAGAGAGTCCGCATAACAACATCTCTTGCTACTGCTCCAGAACACTTGCTCTCTTGTTCATGCACAGGAGAGATAGAGATAACTTGTAGTGCTGATGAAGTGCCCTTCAATGCTCGACTACGTGCACCAGCTGTGCTGCTGGATAGGGATGCAGTAATAAAGAGGTAGGCATGGATTCTGATGCGAAGAAGAGTTAGTGTTGCCAGATGAAGATGACGTGCAGAAACCTTTTGAAATTGATTAAAAAACTATAATAATATATTATTTTTTTGTTATGTGGCCTCCAGAGAGGCTGAGTGCAGGTCTCTCTAGTCGACGCGCGTAGGTGACCTGCGTGCCGGGATGAGAGATGGAATGGATGAAGATGAATGAAACTGGGCAAGGATGTGGAAGGAAGCGGCTGTAGCCTGTCAGAAAGTACCGTCCCAGCATTAGCCTGGTGTTGAAAATGGGGAAACCACGGAAAACTATTTCAAGGACGGCCGACGGTGGGGCTCGAACCCACGTGTCTACCGAGTCAGAAGAGAGTTCGACCACATGACCTAACGCTGCGCTTTAGCGAGCGTAGCCACCGCTGCCGATATAATAAGACTAATAATAACATTGCATCCAAAAGAACCTGGACGGAGGAGCGCAGAAAGAGCCATACCGAGAAGATGAAGAGATGTTGGGAAGACAAGAAAGCAAGATCAGCTAGATAGGTTCAATCGCGCTCCTTAGACGGGCATGACGATGAAAAATAATAATAATAGTTGAAACCCGTCAAAACATGACTGTCATTATGAAAATATTTAATCAAGGATTCTCTTATATGCATTTTTTGAACGATTGCTTTTTGACACTGTTGCAACTTTAAGGGCGTCGAAAGATCGACTTCGCAACATGACTGAAACCTTGATGAGGCAAATAGAGACCTACACGTTCCAGAGTTCACCCATGAGCTTTATTGATTGTGATAAAGTACGCCATTTTCATTTTCAAAATGGAAGGGTTTTATCCGATTATGTTAAATCAAGTCCGAGGATTATAGCTTTCTGCCCTACACTATCTGCAGTTATTATTTCCAAATCCAAGCAATTTTTAAACATATTTCTTACAAATAATCTGGTTCCATTTAGGAGCCCTTGGGAAACGTTCAAATTTTTAAGGAGCATAGACTAACTATGGCTCAAACTTTTAGAGTAAGTACAGGGTCATTGGAAAAGGTTGCAGTAATTTCAAAATATCATATCTCCCGTTGTAAGTGATATAAATTATTGATTCAACCTGAAAACTAATCAAGAACTCATCGAGTTTTAGTTTTAGATGTAACCTTACTCCTCCTGTGACCTTCAGCCGATGCGCAGAATGAGTGCGCGACAGGAAGCTGCCATGCCGGTCCTATTCAATGGCCACTTGACACCCCTAGACTTTTTTATGGGGATACGTAAAAAAACATTATATTCAGTGAACTGATCAGAGATCTGCAAAATTTAAGACAGCGCATCACTGCTGCTGTTGCTACAATCACGCCTGAGATGATCCAGAGCACGTGGGCCAATATCGACTAGATGTTTGCAGAGCAACTAAAAGAGCGCACATAGATACATTATCTGGTATGAGAAAAAAATCGTTTTGAGTTGGTGAATTTAACAAAAACATACTCGTCTTAATATCACAAATAGTTCTTGAGCTATGATGTTTTGAAATTGCTGCAACCTTTTTTGAATGACGCTGTCTGTATATGTGGAGGTAATCCCTTAATTCCAAGGAATTCAAGAATTCTGTAGGAAACTGAAATAGCTGATTTCATCTTCACGCTGGTGTATATTTTTGAACTACTGGATATCAGTTCAATGACTTTAAAATTAATTTCATTACAGTGTTCATTTTTTGGTGTAAGAATGCAAACTTCCGATAAATCTATTATATCCTTCGCAGAAGTGAATGTTTCGCCGTAAATCTCAGTCACGATATCATCATGAGTTGGAAGTCTGACTGGTAATTCAATAACATTTGATTCCTCACCATCCACAGAGGGTAGTCGTCGTTAACTTGTACCAAAAAATCAGAATATTCCATTTTATCTGGTTTCGATCGCTTGTTTTTTCGTAAGGGGCGTATTTTGGAGAAGGACCATGGAGAAGAGTATTTAATCCAATTGTGAATAACTGTTTGGTGAGAAGGCACAACAGACAAAACCTACCTGAAGTCTCCTCCAAGAAAAATAACTTTCCCACAAAAGGGAATAATGTCCTTACGTATAATATCTTTTACAAGTCGATTCACACACATTATTGAAAGAATATTTGCCATTGTGGCTTCACCCCATATTATGAGCCATGATAATCGAATATCTTCCGCTGGATTGCAATTTAATTTTATCTACACACTGAACTCTAATTTAAGTTCAGAGGTATTTTGAATGCTAAATTTAGAGCTTATGCTCCTGCAAAATATTGTCTAAATTGTGAAGTGTGCCCTCCCTGATGCAAGAATTCACTTGATTTACAGATCTGACTTGATTAGCTTCTGAGGAGTCTAAAATTTACAACTGGCCGTTAGAACCATCGCTTATATTTTTGGAATATAAGGAAGAAATGCAATGATGTGACATTCCAGAGATTTTAAATCAATATGGACCGTATTCACTATTCATGAGGCACGGTAACATTGGCACCAAAGGAAACAAAGGACATAGCATTGTTGTACTGTCGAGTATTACCTAGAAAAATACAATGCAGAACAATGTTTACATTTGTTCGTCAAGGACCCTACACTGTGCAACCGTGCGAGAACTCTCGCATGTGTATATACCCCCCCCCCCCCCCCCGGCTTCATTGTTATGCGGGCTCGACGTGACACAGTTCTGCAGGGACTATTTTCGCACTTTCTTTCGGGATTAGGGTACCACCCATTTCAATTGGGTACAATCGTGTCGACCGTCTGAAAAACATTAAATTTCGAATAATAAGGCAACACTGAAAAATGGCTTCAAATACTATAATGTTGTATGATTATTTACGAAGTAAACCGGGGAGTCGTCCAGTACTTGTAATGTCAGAATTTCAACGTATTGTACATTATTGTCGCATAACAGGCAAACGTACGGTTTATTAGTGGAATTTCATGAAACAACATTTTGGACATGCCTTGTATGTTTCATACGGCAACGAATGAACTGAGGAAAACAAAGGAGTACCGTAGCGCATGGCGCAATTTCAAAGACATCCAGAAGGAAGCCACCCAGGTGGGTGGATTCACTGCATATATTTGCCTACTTTTCTCATTTTGCAAAAATTAGGAAAAAGTAGACTTATGAGATCGATCCGGGAAAATGTAAGTCTGTCTGTGTGTGTCCCCCCTCCCCCGTTCCCCCTATGAACTCCTAAACGGCTGCAGCTATCGAAACCAAAGTTGGTAAGAGTAAAGACCTATATCTGAATATTTCTAGGCCATATTTGAAATTGACGTCAGTGCTACCAACTGCTGAAAAATCGCAATTGAAATTTGAGCTCTATGTTGGGTATCTCAGAAGTTATGCAAAATTTGCAAACGTATAGACAATATCATTCCAGATTAATTTTCAGAAGTCCATACATGCCAGTGTTGCCAACATGATTCTATGCCTGCCAATAGGTCCAATTTCTAAATGCATGTAACTTCTATACTGATCACTTTTCGTGATATTTTCAATGTGAAGTTTTCAGGCCCATTATTTGGTCAAATTGTTTCTAGTTATCCGAGACTATCGAACGACAAATATCACTTTATTGTATTAATTGTTTAACCGATATGCTTAAACGTTGTAATAACCAATAATTTAATATTAGATATTGTTGTTTCACACCTGAGTGTTTAAGGGGCTCCGCACCATCGCACTATCTGAACGACACTATAGTAGTTCCACCTGCTGCTTCCATCTGGCCTTCCCGAGCTCGTGACGTCTTCACTCCTCGGTCTGCCAATGAGCAGGCTATTTCTGGTCACCTGACTTCTTGGCAGGTTTCTGCCACTATATAACTCCGGGTCCCCTTCCTGGTGATATCCACTACCCTTCGATCCACTTCTCTTCGACATTCTCGTCTTGAACTTCTCGTCAAGACGCCTTCAAGACGCCGCAAGAACCGATGGTCATGTCATTATGTATGACGCTTAAAATCAACTTTTTGGAACGAGACCTCACAGCATGAAAGCAACATGATTAGAAGATGTCATCAACAGTTACGCCCCACAGTAGTCAGTCGTTGCTTCCAGTGATTGTAAACCAACTCGAGCCGCAAACGTTCACTACAAAAGCAGCATTACCGGCTCAAGGGTGTTGAGTGGGTTGCCTAATGTGGCTACTTAGTTACTCTTCAAAACTGTTTCGGGCGGTTAACAAGCTTCCCCACGGAAACCTACGACTGTCTTCGCTACATTCCTTCATTTGAGGGATGATTCTATTTGAACAAACTCTCCGCACAAAGTGACATCCATGCTAAGTTAAGTGTTTTATCACTCATTTTTATAAGACATTTTTAATTGCAATTGCAATTTTATAGAGGATGAAAGTTGACTTTTATTCATAAAATATCATCGAACCTTTAATTGAGATTTCGAAAAGTGCAAGTGGTTATGTTTAATGTTACTTCTTAAATAAATTATATATTTGTTATCTAGCATATGTTCAAGTGTGAAATCCTTCAGCCCCGTATTAAGGTATCATTCAGTCTTAATTGCTTTCCACCAGTGCTATTAATCCAAGCTTATGCTTGTTGCTGTTCTCCCTATGAGTAGGAGTATTTTTTTTTGGGGGGGGGGGGGGGCAAACTTCACCATGTACCATCGATTGGATTTCAACTAAATTTCGTGTGTACTACAACAGATATGACTGTGCGTGTTCTAATGAGCCACCAGGGCTGCCAACTGTTAATAAATGCTATCTCTATGATTTAACCCTAATATCAATATATCAGAAAGTATGCCAGCCAACAGCTCTAAACTTTGCACACGTATAGTACCTGACATTCTACTTTAGTTTGAAGTAACTTATATACATCAGTGCTGCCAACACGATTCTAAGCCTCCTGATAAGTCCAGTTTTTTTAACATATAACTTCTACACTAACAAATGGATTTCAACCAAATTTCGTATGTGCCTTGTGTTCCATATCAGGTTTGACTATGCGTATTTGTAAGAACCAGCACGGCTGCCAACTGTTGATAAATGCTCTCTCTATTTATTTAATCCTAATATCAATATATCAGAAAGTATGCAAGCTCTAAACGTTGCACACGTATAGTACCTGACATTCTAGATTAATTTGGAGTAACTAATATACCTCAGTGCTGCCTACATGATTCTAAGCTTTCTGATAGTTTCAATTTTTAATTACATGTAACTTATATTCTAAAAATGGATTTTATCCAAAATTGGCACTATGATAGATCGTAATATTTCAGATTAATTTAGAGCATCACATACATGACATTGTTCCCAACATGATTTTACGTGCACTGTTTAAATCCAATATCAATCAGCATGTAACGTCCATACTATCCATTAGACTTCAACAAAAATTTGTATTTGAATTCTATACCTTAATAGAAGGAACTAAGAATATATTCAGAGTCATCAGGGCTGCCAACTATAGTAAGTTACTCTATTGGGCTACACTATTTCTGATGTATTCCAAACTGCAGTACCGTACTTAGAAATGTTAGTATTACCAACTTGCTTTCGTCATTATTCTAGATAGGTCTACTGTATATAGAATGGCATGAATATTACATCTTGAGAAAAGTAGGCTCTTTAGTTCGTCACGGAACTTAGTGTTTTCGTAATGTGCTGGGATCCGTACTACAGGAATTCCCGGCCCTGTCAAGAAATTTAATGCTGGTTTGAAGGCTGGAACGGGGTACACTCAGCCTCGTGGGGCAAAACTGACAACGGGTGGGTTTGATTCCAGCCTCAGCCATCCTGGAAGTGGTTTTCCGTGATTTACTACTTCTACTCCAGGAAAGTACAACGATGGTTCCTAACTGAAGGCCATGGTCGCTTCATTCCCAATCCTATCCCCAATTTAAACATACACACGCTAGTGCAACCATCACAACAACAGAGGTTATCACAAAAGTTCCTCACACACCCATGTACACGGGGCTACATGACCACGATGTCCAAGGCCCTCAAATGAAATAAAAACTCTCTACACATGAAAACTGCAAAATGGTGAAAGGAAAATTTAGGAATATTTGGCACTATTTTTCTCTGTCAGGATAGCATTTTGCTAATATGATGATTAACTGTCCATACTATAACAAAGAGAATACAATAGTCAATTACAGCCCTTGATTCACAATCGGCTTAACAGTTTTCCCATGTGCAACAATATACCAAAACTTATGTAGCAATAATGACTAATACCGGTATTACAATGTAGGCACACAGTGAAACCAGCCATCTGAACAAAATACCTTAATTATGTACATGCAGTAACAACCATTATCTTTATACTACAGGGGCCGATTTGACTTGATAATTATGCCAACTATCAACTAAAAAAAGAGCATTGCAAACTTAAAATGAACACCATCGCATACTTGTATCTCATCTTGCTGGCAAATAAAAATTCGTGCTATTGCAACAAGTAAGATACACAGATAATTGTAGCCTATAGGCCTACTAACTTGTCTTTTAATTCACTGTAATGTTAGCCTTTATCTCAATTGTATAATTTGACACAAATAACACACGCAAATTCAATTTGTTTTGTGAAATTAGTTGTCTTAGGTATGCTTGTCATTCAAACAGTTGTAGGCATGTGTCATTAGCAAAACGGCTACCGATTGCGCATGAGCATTGTAATGGAAAGTGAGGAGCAGCTAAAGCTGGCCTGTAGTTGCGTACATTATTTACAATCTCATAATAACATATGCTGCATAAAGAACGTTCGGGGCTACATGACCGCGTTGTTGCACCCCCTAAACTAAGGTACCATAAAGAACGTACAATTAGTGAGATTTTAAACAGTTAAAAGGCATTGTGTTATAATTTGTCTCAGAGTAATCAATTCTTCGAGTAGTTTTAATTATATAATGTGTAACTTACAGAATCATGTTCTATTATTCTATGGATACATGCGACATTAGCGCCCGGGTGGAGTAGATAGAAGTTAAAGATATCATGACGTAATTTGGGAACCAATCGCCCTATACCAGTTTCACCCGCCTAGTGAAGTGTCTCTTGTTTGTTGTTCTTTGCCGCTCCAGGAATCCCGAGGGATGACGAAACATTCCGACTGGGCACAAAAACTGCACAGGAGTTTGTGCTCGCGATATCTAAGTCTCCGCGAGCAATTTCAAGCAAAGACTGCTAAGTCTCAAAGTATCCTTGTTTAAGAGACGTATCACACTCATCATTACTGGTCTACAACATGCAAGACATCTAAACTCTCTCCTTGGTCAATATAAGTGACATGTCTTCGGCCCGTATATTAGGTAGCATTGAAAGAATGCGCGCGCCGATCATAATGGATGTATTTCGTAGATTTCTTGCCTGCTTCATGCAAAAAAATACTGCAATTCCAGTCAACTCCTACATAACGGACTTACAAAATGTAAAACGTTAATAATACTCCTTGATAAAATAATATTTCAGTGGTAATAAAAAAAAAGCTGCCGAGAGGTGGGATCGAAGCTAGGCTCCTGCGACCTAAAGACAATTACCTTAACCACATAGCTATTTTTTTTTTAGTTCTTTACAGAATTACAGAATTTTCAGATATGATAAATACCATACTATTACATCACAAGAAAATCCAGATAGTGTCCATATTTATCGTACAATTGTCCACTTTCACTAAGCTTCCAACGCTCTTTCTGCAGGTGATACCTGAGATCCAGGAACGAGAAATGTTGATCATTGTCCATCACGAAGTGTACATATTGGCCCATTATCCACACAATGGCAGTCTGTTTAATTTGGGGGAAGGCGGTCACCGACAAACGAATCAACTTCCTGTCATCAAGGTCATCCGTGGGCACATTTAATAGTTGACATACTTTTCCCTTACACCACAGCCACGTGGAGGCAACTCGCGTGCATGATGTGAAGCGGTGTATCGCCGTATCAGTTTGACCACATATAGTACACCATGGGTAAGCTTCAAGACGGATGGTATATCGCCGTAGAGCGGTTGGGATGAGATCGTTGAGGAAGATAAAAACCTGGGAGTATACAGCAGAAGAAATGGTCATAGCCCCAAAATTTTTCCAAACAGTGGGCCAATGGACGTAGAGGGTGGTGGCCTCGATTCGCGGTTTGGAGTGTACCACTTGCCGCAACATGTTATAAATATTTTTCGTCGTTGGAACAGTCCCTGAAGGCATTTGGCGAACAGTTTCCAGAAGGTGCTGTTGATGGTCCCTAAATATATTCGGCAAAGCTCTATCAAAACCACGGGCTGTGTTCCGAATATCTTTGTATAGCGCTTTCGTAAAAGTGTCATGTTGGGAAAGAATGGTGATATCGTTCTTGCAAAGGAGTGCACGGCATTTCATGCCATGAGCTGTTAGCCCTAGCCCACCTTGCCGGGATGGGAGATACAACTGTTCCCGTTGTACTCGGAACAAAAATCCTTGCCATATAAACCAACCTGTATATTTTGCCAATTGGCTCTCAAACATTTTGGGAAGTGGGAAAAGTTGTGCGACATACCATATTTTAGAGAGCGCAAACACGTTGAAGACCATGACCCGTTGCACTATATTGAGGTTTCTTTGACCAAATTGGATCAGCACTCCCCTAACTTTGGCAATGACCTTAGTCCAGTTTGCTTGCACTGTGTCCAGAAGCGATTGCTTCCAGGTAATGCCAAGAATTTTCACCTCATTTACTATCCGGAACCAGGGCTGTTGGGCAATCACTGAGTTAGTATTGAGCGGAAGCAAAGCAGTTTTCTGGGGGTTCGATTGTGCTCCAGAGGCGATATGGTAGAGCTGAAGGACGCTATCGATGTGGGAGATGTCTTCATTATTGCGGATCAATATTGATACGTCATCAGCATAGGCGCACATGCCAAAAACATGTGTGGACAGTTTGTAACCCTGTACCTTCACCTGGGTAGTCCGAATGAACGGTTCAAGGCCAATGACAAAAAGTAGCATGGAAAGGGGACATCCTTGCCTAACTGATCGTTGTATTGGAATCAGAGGGGAAAGAAAACCGTTGACGAGCACTCGAGACGTAGCATTACAATTTATCATACGAATGTAGTCAATAAGGATTTCAGGAAATTCAAAGTGTTGCAAGACCATGTACAAGTATTCATGACTGATGCGGTCGAAAGCTTTATCAAGATCTAAGGTGAGAAAACTCATTGGCTCAGTGGGGAGCATTTCGGCTTTTAGGTGTAGGTCCCGTTCTATTCACGGACTCATGATCAGTCGCTGGCGCAAACGTTGACTATCTTCATAACCCGCTGTTTGGAGAAAACAGTCCTTCATTTCATTATTCATATTCATATTCATTCATATTCATTCATTTATTTGCAATGGGGGGTGTGTCCCCCGGTGGCAAATTGTATATACATAACAAATAAATAATTATACATAACAATTCAATAACAATTATACAACAATTAAACTGGAGTATTTACACAAATAGTCAGTCTTTTCTTAAACACACCTATATGTTTGGGAAAAGGCTCTAAGACTGCGGCAGATAGCGAGTTCCAGTTATCAATGGCACGGTTTACAAAAGAATATTTACCATAATTTGTTCGCTGTGGTCGGCCCTAACTTTGAAAGGATGATCGCTCCTACCCATGTAAGTGGGCTTTCCCAATCGTTTGCTAAGCTCACCCCATGCTGGTTGATTTGTATACGTGTTGTACATAGCGCAGAGTCTAGATTTCATCCTCCTAGCCTCAAGTGATTCCCACCCAAGTTTCTTTAACATACGGCTCACACTGCTCCTGGGATTAAAGTCACTGAGCACAAATCTAACGGCCTTTCTTTGTACCATTTCCAACTCATTAATGAGCCCTACTTGATATGGATCCCAAACCGCCGAGGCATATTCCAGAATAGGTCTTACAAGTGACAAATAGCCTAATTCTTTAGTAGAGGTACTACTTCCCTTTAATACCCTCATTACAAAGTGCAGGGATTTGTAAGCTTTTGAAACTACACATCCTACATGACTACTCCATTTCATATCATTTCTTACGTGAACGCCCAAATATTTGCAAGAATCTTCTTCTACAAGTATTTCCGAGCCAATGTTATATTGAAAATCCTGCCTTCGCACTTTCCCTATTTTTAAGAGACTACATTTTCTTGTGTTTATTTTCATTTTATTTACAATCGCCCACTTATAGACCAGGTTCAGGTCCTCTTGAAGCACTGCATTGTCTTGTGAGTCATGTATCTTTCGATATATTACACAATCATCCGCAAACAATCGACAGTCACTGCGAATCCCATTTGGTAAGTCATTTATAAACGCCAAAAATAACAAAGTTCCGATTACGCTGCCCTGAGGTATACCCGACGTTACGGTAATTTCATCCGAGAATATGCCTTCAACTTTCACTTTCTGGGAACGACCCGTCAAAAATTCTTGGATCCATAAAATTACTCTTCTATCAATCTTCGTCGAAGCTAATTTATGGAGTAGCATGTCATGCGGAACGACATCAAATGCCTTCGCAAAATCTATAACCACGGCGTCGACTGAAACTCCATGGTCTAACGATTCGCTAATGTCTTGAAAATGTGATAGCATCTGACTCTCGCATGAGTAACCTTTCCGAAATCCATGTTGCCTATCATTAAACCATGATAATGTTTCCCACTGTTCCCTCAAGTAGTCGCAAATGAGATGCCCCATCTGTTTACAAACGACGGACGTAAGGCTAACCGGCCTGTAGTTGCCCAATTCAAGTCTGCTCCCTCCCTTAAATATTGGGACTACCGTAGCTCTTTTCCAGTCATCTGGGATTTGCGCATTGTTTATGGACACATTAAACATCACCTCCAAGTATCGTGCCACGGCCCTACCTCCTAGTTTAAGTACTTCACTAACAATATTATCAGGACCCTTTGATACATTGAAACGTAGTTTTTGTATTAGCTTTACAATTGCTGACTGGTTTATTTGGAACAGGGGAGCCCCTGATTCGTCGTTAAGGTCCAACACACAGCTATTGGATTTATTGAACACACTACCGTAAAAGACATTTAATTCATTAGCAATGGCCTGTTTCTCGGTAATTAATTTACCGTCACCGGACATTATCATCGACAAATTATTTGAATTTCCCTTTCTTCTCCTAACATAACTGTAAATTTTTTTTCCACCCATCACCTCCCGAACCAAGTAAACTGTCATGAGCAGCCCTCTTTTTTAAGACGAGCTCTCTTGATAAGGACTTAAATTTCAACATATACTTGTCACTATCATGTCTTTTATTGTATAATTTCCTAATTTTCCGTTTTAGACTCCTAATTTCTCGTGTGTAGTACTCAGGATCTGGGTTTTGTTTCAGCAATTTAAATGGGACAAATTTATCAACAGCGCTATTTAAAATTTTCAAAAAGTTAGTCCACAGGATATTAATGTGATTTCCTTCCGATGCCCATCCTACAAATAGCTCATTCAAATACCCCTGAAACTTGCCCTGATCCGCCCTGCGATACTGGAATATGATCTTTTTTGCTACATCAGAGTCTAATTTTGTAATGTCACCATATCTAATATTTAATTCAACCCCAGAATGGTCACTAATTCCTGGTACTTTCAGACAGTTAATATACAGCTCTACAGGCCTTACGAGATAAACATCTAAGGTATTATTGTCTCTAGTTGGGAAGACAACTACTTGGGAAAATCCCCCCTCCCTTAAGAATTTATTTGCAGCGCTCTGAGCCTGACCACAGCTATTTGACTCACCAGACCAGTCTACTTTGGGGAGGTTTAAATCTCCAGCAATTATTATGCTCTTTTTCATAGCATTACCCGTACAAGTTTTATCATACAGTGTTTCGAGGAGAGAAAGGTTATCTTTCGGTGCTCTGTACGCCCCTATCACCTGAAGAGGGAATTTATTTCCTTTATCCGAAATTTGTACACATAACATTTCATGATCCATATCAGCCCACTTTAAGAAACTAGCTATATTTTTGCGCACACAAATAAATAGCCCACCACCTCGCTTCCCCCGATTCCTTCTGTACATCTCGTAGGTCCCTTGAATTATTTCGCTACTATTTATGTCCTCATATAACCAAGATTCAGTTGCAATGACAATGTCCGGAGAATACGTCTCTACAAGATTCCAAAATTCAATTAATTTATTTCCTAAACTCTGACAATTAACCTGCAGTAATCTTAGAGTCTTACCTCCGCAGCAAATATCTCGAAATAGCTCCTTCTGTTCCCATCGGCTGGCAACCTCTGGACCTGCTCCTCCTCACAAAAGCCGGCACAAAAAAAATCAATGATGCACATTCGTATACGTTCATACTGTTACTATATTTTATTGTCAGGTCTTGGTTAATGTCCGTTTTCAATTACATGGAGTCCGGCTCTGAGGCTAAATGGTTAGCGCGCTAGGCTTTGGCCCAAAGTGCCCCGGGTTCGATTCCCGGCCGAGCCATCAGGGATTTTCATCTCCTGGGGTTAATTCCCGTGGCTCGGGGACTGGGTGTATGTAACGCCTTCAACATCACTTCAACCTCATTACGACGCGCAGGTCGCCCACGGGCGTCAACTAGAAAGACCTGCACTCGGCCTCTCCGGAGGCTACACGATCATTCATTCATTCAATTACATGGAAGCTTCATACATAGGCGCGTACAGTTATTAAATAAATTACATTTTAATGGACTTCTAACCACCATGTCTGTCATGAGCCGAGGCGATTGTGCACATGCGTGAGCTGGAAGAATTCTGCATTTTTCTACATTAATTTTAAAATATACTGTAAAATATTTGTTTATTTTAAGACACTCTGCAAATCTACAGGCCATGAGCTTTCGTCAGAGTGCTCTACAAAGTAAATCGGTTCTGCCGTTCTCTCAATCTGTTGTTGTTGTTGTTGTTGTTTGAGTCTTCAGTCTTTTGACTGGTTTGATGCAGCCCTCCGTGCCTCCCTGTCCTGAGCTAATCGTTTCATCTCTACATAGCTGTCACATCCTACTTCCGAGGTAATCTGTTGAACATATTCTAACCTTGGTATACCCCTACAGTTCTTGTCCTCGACCTTTCCTTCCATAACTAAGCTTGCTATTCCTGGGTGTCTTAGTATGTGTCCTACCAACCTATCTCTTCTCTTCATTAGCAGTCGCCAGAAACATCTCTCCTCTCCCACTCGTCTTAATACCGCTTCAGTTGTTACCCTATCTACCCATCTGATCATCATTCTCCTGTAACACCACATTTCAAACGCTTCAATTATCCTCTTTTCTGCTGCACCAAGAGTCCAAGTTTCACTTCCATAGAGTGCCCCGCTCCAGACAAAGGCTTTCAAAAATGACTTCCTAATACCTAAATCTATATTCGAAGTCAACACATTCCTTTTTTTTTTGTAGAAATGCTTTCCATGCCTGAGCCAACCTCCATTTTATGTCCTCTTTGCTTCGTCCATCACTGGTTATTTTGCTTCCTAAGTAACAGAAGTCTCCTACTTCCTTCAGCTTTTCACCTGCCAATTTGATGTCCATAGAGGTTTCTGATTTATTTCGACTGCATTCCAATATGTTTGTTTTACATTTATTAATTTTCATCATGAATTATTTCCTCAAGACCATTCAAAAACTCATTCAAATCCTCAGGCGTGTCGGCCAAGATGACGATGTCATCAGCAAATCTCAGAGTTGAAACTATTTCTCCTTGAATCTTCACTTCCACTTTAATTTTTTCTCGAATTTCCTTTATTGCTTGTTCAATGTAAAGATTGAAAAGTATGGGTGATAAGTTGCAGCCTTGCCTTACACCTTTCTGAATACCAGCTTCACTCTCATGTCCTTCAGCTCGAATGACTGCTGTCTGGTTTCTGTATGGACTGTAGATCACCCACCTTTCCCTGTACTTTATTCCAATCGTTTTCAAAATGGCAAACAATTTAGTCCAATCAACGTTATCAAAATACCTTTCTAAGTCTACAAATGCCATGAACGTTCTCTTATCTTTCCTTATTCTACCTTTCAAAATCAGCCAAGACTTAGTTCAGCTTCCCTTGTTCCTACATTTCTCCTGAAACCAAACTGGTCTTCACCCAACTCCGTTTCTATCTGGCTTTCCATCCTTTGGTAAATTATTCTAGACAGGATCTTTGAAGCATGAGTAATCCAGCTGATTGTACGGTAATCTTCACATCTGTCAGCTCCCATTTTCTTCGGTATAGGGATGATAACATTCTTCTTGAAATCAGATGGTACCTCACCTGTCTCATAAATCCTGCACACCAAGTGAAATTACCTGATTAGACCCTCATCTCCTATGCAGCGTTGGAACTCAATCGGTATATCATCTATGCCTGGTGGTTTGTTCCTGCTTAAGTCTTCCAATGCTCTGTCAAATTCTGATCTCAATATTAAATCCCTTTTGCATCCTCATCAATTTCCTCGACCCTTTGCATTACATGAATCTCAATCTCCTTTCCCTTATACAGACACTCTATGTAAGCTTTCCATCTCTCAACTATCTCTCAATCTCGCGGTAACAAAAATCACCTTAGTGTTTTAAATATATAGATGATAATAATAATACTAATAATGATAATAGATTAATATTGGGGCCAGAAAAGAGAGCAGATGTCTTATGGAGAAAATGGGAAATAGTGACATGTACAGCCAGGCGGAGAAACTTACGGACACAATACGTAAGGGAAAGATGACATTGTATGGTCACCTCACATGGATAAACAACAGTAGGTTGACCAAAAGATATTCATTTACCTTGCCAAGTTGATGTCCACTACAAAATGGGCTGAGGAAACAACAAAGTATCTCCAAGAAGTTGGAATTAATCCAGAAGATGTATTAACCAGAACCGGGTTTCGAGGGAAGGATGATAAATTCAAAGGGTTTTAGGAAAAACATAGCTCAAAAACCAAGGTCATCTGGTTTGAAGACAGAAGGAGGAGACGTAGTGGTCGTGTGAAGAAATCCTGGAAGGATAAAAGGAGATGGGCAAGTCGGCCAATTGTGTACCGCGGTTCACAGTAGGCCAAAATCAACAGAATAATAATTATAATGTTATTGGTTTAACGTCCCTTTTAACTACTGCGGGTTTTGAGACGCTGGGATGCCGGAAGTTTGCCTCGAAGAGGATCGAAAATATGTCAGCAATCTACTGATACAGCTCCCTCACATTTAAGCACCCTCTAATGCCTACTGCCTGGGTCAGGATTCGATCCTGCAACCTTGGACACAGCAGGCGAGAACATTGCCTTTGCGCCACCCAGCCAGTCGATACAGATACTGATGAGTAGATAATAATAGTAATGTTATTTCTTTTACGTCCCTTTTAAATACTGTAGCTTTTAGAGACGCCGGGGTGCCGGAATTTTGCCCCGAAGGGGATCTTTAACGTGCTAGTAAATCTACTCACATGGTTCCCTTGCATTTGCGCAACCTCAAACGCCAACTACCTGCTTCCGGATTCGATCCTGCAACCTTGGGAGCAGAAGGTGAGAACGTTACCACTGAGCCACGCAGCCAGTCTGATGAGTAAAGTCTGGATTTTCATGTAATTACTTTTTTTTTCCTTTTAGTGTGTATCCGCCTGAAAATTTCAGATCTTGATGAAGAAGGCTTCTAGAGCCATTATATTTAATTTTAATGCTGCATAGTTTGCACAATATTACGTATTTTAACTAAAACTACATATATTTACATAAAACTAACATCTATGACAAATGCCGTTCAATTGAACGTTGCGATCTATACAAAATTTATTCCTATGTCTAAGAACGTAAACTGAGTGATTTTCGGGGGTTTCCCCTCTTCTACTCCAGGCGAATACTGGGATGGTTCCTAACTTAAGGTATGTGTACACCCAGAATTTTTTTTTTTTTTATTATTATAAAGTTACCAGTTTAGAATTTAGGTTACTAGAAAGAGCAAGAAAAGGTAGAAAGATCTATATCTATATGAACTAAAAATGTTGCATTATTTGTTAATAACAAATTATTTTGTTTTAAAAATGTATTATATTGTTTTAAACATCATAGCTCCCAAATGAATTGACATTCCTCAAATCTTTTTTTTTTTTTTTTTTTTTGCATTTTGTTCATAACACGTTTAGGTAGTGCATGAACCTAAAATACATGAGCCTAGAATGAAATTGTGCCTGCTGGTGTCCTATTACATTAGTGGATACATTTTTTTGTGAGTGCTTATAAACAAATCACATACATAATTATATTTTACAACATTAGTTACAAATCAGAGGTTAGTGCACTGGAGTAGGCTTTTGGCTTTCATTTAAAAAAATAATCAGTGAAATATGATAATTAGGTCTAATGTTATGATTTTTGGAAATACTGAGGTCATTAAAAATTAATATTCAGAGAAATCCATCTCAAAGTTTTACAACTGTTTCAGAAAACTCCTGCCTCATATGATGTCCCTTCTAATGCAGTATTCTGGTCTTCCTTCAGCTCCCTTCTTCCTCTCAGGTATCTCCTCCTGGTTTTCTGCTATGGGGTGTTTTGTAGGTGTTACTTTTTCTGATTTAGAGCTTTAGCCAACTCCACACCGGCTCAAGTATGTTTACTAATAGTAACACCCACCCGCTTTAGAATTTCCAATTCTACATCTGGGCCACAATTATAATGGCAAATAGCATCCATAACACAAAAATTCAATGTTTTCAGTCCTACATAACTATCTTTTGGGCATCTTCTCCATATCATGCCATTAAAACTTTCATTTTGGTTTTGTGTTTTGCCATGGAGACAACGCCTTAGCTTGGCAGGATCAATCAACTTGGAGTACACTGGCTTGACAGCTACAAGTACATTGTCAGGTAGTCCAATTTTAGGCTTATATTTATCCAGTGTGGCAGTTTCCACTGCATTTTGGAAGGAACACCAACTGCCTTCACCTTTGGGGTATTTACCATGGAGTTCCTCATTCGTGCCTGCTGCTAAATGATACAGGGAAGTCCATATGGCTCCACTGGTTTCCAAGGAACTTCTTTATAGGCCTCCTTTTATTTCTTCTGTTACCCATGGTTATAACAATAATGCACAACAATATTCAAGGTAAACAAATTACAATTGCTCAAAAACGTTCTAAAAATATATCAATATAAATCGTAGGCCTACAAAATGCAAGGGTGCTCAAATCATCAAAACATTCACAGCTGCTGATTCAAATAATTAAAAACAATTCTCATAGATAGCAGCACAGGGTAACTATGGAGTGAACTCTATATTTTACATGAGTAATTAGAAAGAAAACAACAGTCACAGATGATCAGCATGAGCAGAAGGCAAAGAAATTGCCTCGTGTCCAGTAAATGGGTCGTGGCTCAGTGTGCAGCATTTTACATAAATGCTAATATCTCGAAAAGTAGTGAAGGTAGTGTTATATAATTTACACCAAATTAAAGCTAATAAAATAACGAATCCAGGCAATGTAAATTTCAAAATTGAAAAAAATACGACTTTTTGACAATTTCTGGGTGTACACATACCTTAAGGTCACGACCGCCTTCTTTCCAATACTCACCCCAATCGCAAATACACACACTAACTTAGCCATCACAATAACACAGGTTATTAGCCGAAATTATACCTCACTTAAGCGCACGAGGCGAAATGACCACAATGTTCAAAGCCCTCAAATGAAAGAAAAACAACTGTCTTTAGATTTCCACCAAGAACTAACGTGATTTGTGTAAATGTGCCACATTGTCACTTTTCTATCATCTTTAAAACCATACTTGGCCTTTTTTTTAATTTGACCTTTAAAAAACATTGAGACAATTTATTAGACACTGTGCAATTTTATATTACATCTTTTGAGCTTCTTGTTGCATATTTATGTACTGATGAGAGACCTATGATGATTTTTTATTTTTATTTTTTATTTAGTCAATTTACCCTCTAGGTTGGTGGTTTCCACGGACTCAGCGAGGGAACTCACCACTACCGCCACTATGGGCATTGTCCTGGAGCTTGGAACATCTGGTCGGGATGGATACAACTGGGGAGGTGTGATCAGCACTTCGCCCAGGCGGCCTCACCTGCAATGCAAACAGGGGCCTCATGAGGGATGGGAAGGGATGGGAGATTGGGATGGATAGGCTAGGAAGAAGGAAGGAGGCGACCGTGGCCTTACAGGATGTACTGTCCCCGTTATCAGGATAGTAGGCTGTCAGATATCCGCCCCCTCAATCGGATTGCCAATAATCAAACGCACCGGCACAGCTACATCAATGAAAATGGCACTGACAGATACTATCGAGATTAGAGCACAATAGTTAACAAGAAATTATTGTGGAACACACCAAAATATACGGGGGTTCATACTTACCTTTACTTACCTCTTAAATTTATCTCGGGGACTGGGTTGTCAACTGGATCACTTAAAGCGTGCCCACACAATAACGTCCACCATGATATTTAAAATGAACCAAAACGAAGACGAGAAACTTTAAACTGCACAATAATTTATTTCACAAAAAGAATGAACTAACAAAAATAAAACAACAAACTCCACGTGGCAATCAGAAGCCATCGACCACATAACCATGTCCTCCTGTAGGACTGGCATACTCTACATACAATGTTTCAGCTTTCTCAAGCTCAAAATAACGTAATTATAATAATGCACTTGGAATGGAAACGGGATTTGGGACGAGACACATATAGCAATTGTTTTGCGTGTTTATACACATCACATTTTATTTATAGCCACAAGGCTATTATGGAGACGTCCTTGGCCTCTATCATACAGTTGTCCGGGCCAGCTGCAATGCACCTGCATCGTCAAAGTGGACTCACCCCTCCGTTCAACCCTAGCATAAGCGAGTTCCATCAGAGCTTAGCTCTCCTTTCAAAACACGTTAAATGTCCACATCTCAACTGAAATATTATCACGCAAATCTTTTAAATGCTCCATTCAAACACCAGTGGATTACTCCAACAATCCCAAATCATGATTAATTGTTCAATCCACATGTTTAATTAGCGTTGTTTAGAGTATAAAAACAAAACTCTTAATGTTAATAACAAAAGTTCATTAATTATTTATAACAATAATAAATTGTTTATAACAATGTCAAACGACAATTAAAAATTTTATACACGCCTCTATTAATCCCTTTCATTTCATATTATTTAACAAAGATATTTACAAAATTATTTACAATATTATATTGTTTATATTATTTATACAAGAAATACATTAAACCACACGTTTATCCGGTTGATAATTACTCAAATCGTGATGATATAATCGACCAATGAAGGTTAGTTATATTTAAATGTCAAATTCAGGTTTAATAAGGTTTAATAATAATTATTAATATTTGTGACGGTAACCTCCATTCAAAATCTTCATCTCAAATTATTTAACACTCTTGTTAACTTTAACAGTATCTTCATATGAATAACTTTCAAAGAACCAGGACAATACATTCAGCGGAAAAATACTTCGCTCAAAACGCACAAAATTGCTCAACAATAGGCCCAGAATTCATCATATATCTTCATATATATGGCATCAAAATCTTCCAAATTACATACAAAAACCTCCACTCATAAATTCAACAACTTCATTTATTACTGTGGGAACCTCCTTCATTATTCAAGGGCATTACTCATCAGCGACTTTTACACGTCCACTGAACTAACGATTATACATCCATTGTTCCTCTTTAAAAATTCTTATATTCATCAATTGTATTAATGTCTGTTATTATTTAACCTTCGTGGGTTTCATTCATGAATCGATATGAAGTAAAAATTTGCCAATCACAAATAAATTTAATAGCAAATACGATTAGACACTCCTCCCTGGTCTATTAAAATTGAGATTAATATCATCAAAGTAACGCAGTATAAAAATACTATCTTCAATCAAAGTTCATCTAAACTGCATAAATAGTCGAATAGAATACAATTAGATTGTGGAATGCAAACATTATTGTTCCAATCTATAATTGAGAAAAATTCCTATCAAAGTTCATTACTATAGTGTATTCAATAAATCGTAATCAAAGTTCATATTTCATAAAATTGTCTATAATGCAATGATAAATGTCTATGTTGCAATCATGTTCATAAGACGACTAGTATTTCAAAGATCGTCGATAACATATTAGATTTTAACGCTCTAAACTCATTTAATTATTCTTCTTTCTTGAGGATGACAGAAAATTGGTCAAAGTAATTTACTGAATAGAATTACTTTAATAAAATGACACGCTGTCTGAATTCAAATCTGCCATAGCAAATCATTAACTTTACAGTCAAATCGTGACTACAAAAATATGCAAATTACTGAAAGAATCTAAATTATCAGTCTCAACTGATCCAAAATTATTTAACTATGCCACTGACATAACAATGTCTCAACAAATCGTAGAAAAAGGCATAAATCATCGAAGTGTACTGAGTACAGAAATGTTAATCAAGAAAATGGGGCAAAAAAAATAGGACAGAAAATATGGGAAAATGGTTGCTCAGATATCGCTACATGACTCAAATAATACAAGAAACGTTCACGACTACCTTATCTGTTGATTGAAGTTCTAGAGGAAAGTTTTCAAAGAAAACTGCTGTTGGTTCCATTTCACCAGCGTGAAGATGTGCTCCGTCCTCGAACCTGGAATCAGCGTCCTCGGAGAATCGAACTGCTTCCTTCTCCGGAAATTGCACTGCTCCATGTATCCGAAAGACATCCTTCTGGCAAAATTCTTCTTTGTGAGCCGGGTCCTCCCTGGCCTCTCTTGAAAGTTCCCTGAAGTTCCAGTCGTAATTCGCCATGAAGTTTATTGCAGTTATTTCCGCAGAAATATTCATAATCGTGGAGTATGAAAATATTTCCACTGTCATTTGATATAATTCAGCGATGGATTCACGATGCATGAGTGTAGTTGGATGTTCACTACATGCTCGCTTTTGTAGAATGACGATTAACGAAGTTCCATGCTGTTACTTCACTCCATCGATATATGTCCCAATTGCATTAAAGCCTTAGCCTTCCATCTCAACTTCTGTTATAATCATTGAAAGCACTGCAAGATTATAATGTTCCATAGTAGAATGTATCGTTGTAACACCAAACGTATTCTCCAATATCACGGTTGCGATGCACGTGTCAGCCGTAGTGTATAATGTAGAATTTTAAAAGTGCTTCTCAGGTGGCGAGAAAATCACTTTTGTCTGCAGCCTTAAAGTGTCAATATCTTTCAAAGTATAACTGTGAAATTGTTCAAATGTTCTACACACCTCAATGTTGTACTGCCCAATTGAATTATAATGAAGGCAGAAGTTAACTCTTGATATCTTATCAGGTAGAAACGTTAATGTGAGCGTTTTAACTTCACCTAGTTTCAAACAGCGTAAAATGGAACTGCTCCGTGTTCGTTCGATGCGCCGGGCTTTAACCACACGCTAAAGACAACTTGATTCACTTATTCACTCGACAATGACTATATAACATCTGAAATATATATGCGGTATCAGCGGTATGAGAGATATGAGAGATATGAGAGCTCCTCTATCCTGTGCACGACCTTTTATCAACTTCTTAAGGGGCGTATCCATCCCTTCCATAGTTCGTTCCTCCGTCATTGCTAGAAGTTTTAACTTTGGCTATACTTGACGGATTCTCAAATTTCAAAAACTCAAACTTAATTTCTTCAGAATTCCAAATCAATGCCATAACTGAAAATAGATTTCCACAAATCTGCATGCCAAAAGTAATTAAATATCGTAGTTTCAGCAATCTCCGTCTTCCTTCCAAACTATCGTTCATTGGTTCGAGTCTCTCCTCCAATAGCGTAACTTCTTCCTTAGTACAATACCTTGTTTCCTGCGACTGCGTCGTAAATCTCAGATCTTTCTCGAACAAAATCATGACGTCACCAAGAATCTCAGCTCAACCAGCCTACTTGCCTGAAATCTGCGTCATCCGTGCCTACGTCATGAATATCCACGTCACAACTATGACAGCCATAACTTTATTCATTTATGCCAATACAGCCATCGTGGTCTCAATATAATTCAATTTACGGGGGCAGTACCATCCCGGCATTTGCCCGAAGACGAAGTGGGAAACCACGGAAAACCACTTCGAGGATGGCTGAGGTGGGAATCGAACCCCCTCTACTCATTTGGACCACCCGAGCCTGAGTAGACCCCGTTCCAGTCCTCATACCACTTTTCAAATTTCGTGGCAGAGCCGGGAATCGAACCCAGGACCTCCGGGGCGGCAGCTAACCATGCTGACCGCTACGCTACGGAGGCGACATGAGTTATGATGAGAAGTGACAATAATCTTTGCACTATATATTAGTAACATTATTGGTAAAAGTTGCTGCAGTGCACGAGGAACAAACCGAGGACTTAGGCACCGTATGCGCATTAAATATAATGTGTGGTTTATCTGCGCTAGTGAACGTATTTGACTCAGAAGAGCCTGAACTTTGACTCACCAGACTTTAACAAATAAACCAGCTATTTCACCTGCAATCCTCTCATCTATGACGTTTAAAGATCTCCCCAATTTATAATGCAATGAAATTTTCTCATATTGTAATATTTTAAGAACGTCGAGAACATTCTAGAACTATGATCTACTGAAGCGGAAGTCGAACATAATTACTTCACAGTGGTTCGTGACCTTATACGAGGAAGAAGATGAAAATTTCTACACCACACTAGCATGGATTTCTGAGAAAGCCTGACGTATTATTTAATTCAGTACGTCAAATCTTCATTAATGAGTACGCCTACGACATAAATTAGGGTATAATTAGACGCAGTAATGAACCAGTGTAATCGTGAGTACATTATTGAGCGAATATAATTGAGTGCTAGCGCGGATTAATTCCGATACAGTTCGAGTTAACTCATGCCAGTGAAAAGAACCGTGAATTCAATCACTACGAATTGAAACTAGTATTAGGTGTCACACGATTATCAAGCTCGTGATTGAAAATATTCACGTAATGGAATACCCCACCATTAAACCAACGGTATGTCACTCCACGATACAACAAAGAAAAGAAAAACCTCCCAACAAACAAATTACACATTAATACAACTTCAAAGAAACAAACACGAGTCGTGACACACCAAACCCCTTTAAGTAAATACTAACTTGGTGAACAGTGCAACATAAACTATAATAACCCGAAGTTGAACCAATACAAATACAGTAAAACCAGAACTGAATCTCAAAAAACTCCACTAGGTACACCTTCTCTTCGGGAGAATCTACGAGATTCACACTCCTAACGTTCTTGCGACATGCGTTTCGAAATCAATATCCGGATTCTCAACATCGACACGCCATGTCACACACGAAAGAATGCCCGATAGATCTCAATTAATACCGCATTTGAATCTCAACATCGCTCTCGACTGGCAAGCAAATCATCACTACGTGAACAAAGATTACAAAGATAGATCCCTACTCGCCACCCGATCCCCTCACTAGATAATCTCTACCACCCGCAAACATATCAAACTAGCCTCGAACCGGAATTGTAAAGGAAAGGTATTCCTTTCACATAAAATCTAAATCTGTTGTCCGTCCCTCCAAAAGAAAAGAAAAAGCCCAACACCATCAGATGGAACTGGGACGAAACACAGTACGATATCGTACAAAGCACACGTGGCCTACAGGTGCAACGCGCCTGTCTAACCTAAAACAACAAGAAAAGAAAACAAATAACACCAATTCTTAAGACCACTCCTAATACGAGTGCCGTACCTCGTAAAGATTTAAGAATTGGTTCCATTACATAATTACAATTCAGCGCACTCGGCAAACGTAAAAGAAACACGTAGTAATAGGAATAATGCAAAAACGTTCTCCAAACATTAAATAAACAATAAACAACACAAGATACCCCAGAACGTATGTCCACTTAATGAATAACGACATAGATCATCTCAAGCGCATGAATCCTTAAAAATAGGAAGCCCCTTAATTAAGAAACTAAATGAATTAAATCGAGATTAAAATAGAAAGTATAATAAATTATGAATTTCGCAGAAATGGCGATCTCCTTAATTTCAAATTAAAATCCAAACTTTCTCACTACCGAGGTCTCCATTAACTAACTAGACGCACGATGAGAGATAGTAAACTAAAATGGCTAATACTGAATAACATGATTTCACATGCAAGGGAAAGTTAACACATAGAAAAGGGGAGGACATAACCAAGAAGCAGAGATAAGTCACGGGTTGACAAAAATTAATGAAGTAGGAAGACTTTTGAATAACTTAGCTTGAATCTGGAAGGTCTTGTAGGTTACAGCTTGGAGCCGGGGGATGGGCAGAAGATTATTTCATGTATTATAGATCAAGATACGAAAGGCATTTTGCCATGGGAAGAAAGAAACGACTATTACGCATGCCACTTAACACAAGGGAAATAGTAATATGAATAAATTTGTGAAAATCATCCTGGCTCCAGAATCAGCATCCTCTCACCGTGGCGTCTAGAAGTCGAGGGATGTCGTTCCCTCTTCTCAAGATGTATCATTGTCTCCCATCTGCGTTCAGGAATCGATCCAAACGTCAGTTGGCCTCGCGTATATTAGGTTACTCACAGTTAGGTTCCAAGAATAACGAATTTGTCAGGAAAGAGCAAGATCGTAAGGTTCGCAATTGTCAGTCCTTTAAGATTGTACTACGACAAGTGAAAATGAAAATCCACAGCCTGCTTCCAGTCTCCGACCGGGTCAGGAATGGAATGAATGGAGCCCCCATCTAGCGGCGAGGATATGAACTGTGCCGACTGCCGAGGCCTGACACACTCCTCTGGGGAAATGATTAAATGAATGACAGATGAAATGAATGATTGTGGAGAGTGTTTCTGGAATGAAATTTTGACAGGGAAAACCAGAGTACCCGGAGAAAAACCTGACTACGACAAGTACCGTGCCAATAATTGAATCGGTACACTAATAATACAGTGAGTCTCTCTCACGACTCGGCCGGCCGGCGCGCCCAGCTTATCTGTCACTCGTTGATTCATCACTCCCCGCTCGGCATAACATAGCACTTCGTTAACGTTATCCGTGCATGACATGAGATAACAATTAAAATTAATAAAATAAGCTGCTACTACCTTATGACAGGAGATGTTCTAAAAATTCTCCTCCTACATCCACACATTTCCAGCATCGTCTTAGGAAACTCCGATTCACACGCATATGTTCGTCTTTCGTAATTGAGGCTATTTCTCTCCGGAGATGTTAATATTTTTCTCGGACGAAGCTTGGTTCCATTTACACTGGTATGGTTCGACGACGCAGAATAACAGATATTGGAGTAGAGAAACTCCCCATCGCAAAAACGAAATTCCTCTACATAACGAATGGGTCGGAGTATGGTGCGCAGTGAATGGATCCATTATTATAGGGCCTATCCTTTTTCAAGGCACAATTAATGCACAAAGGTACAGGGATAATATACTCAAACCATTTTTTGACGAACTGACTGACTAACTCTCGAAGTGGATATATTCAGCAAGACTCTGCCACAGCGCATACAGCTCATGACACATTAAACTTTATTGAGGATTTTTTTTAATACCGTGTAATGGCTGTCACGGTCCCCATATTTAACTCTTTGTGACTTTTATTTATATGGATGCTTAAAGAATAAAGTGTATGCAAGAAACCCTCACACATTGGGCGAACTGAAAGAACATATCCGGAGATATATAAAGCCTCAATTACGGAAGACGAACTTATGCGTGTGAATCGGAGTTTCCTAAGACGATGCCGGAAATGTGTGGATGTATGAGGAGAAAATTTCCAACATCTCCTGTCATAAAGTACGAGCTTATTTAATTAATTGTTATTTTCTTAATTTTAATTGTTAACTCATGTCATGCACGGATAAAGTGAGCGAAGTGCTATGTTATGCCGAGTGGGGAGTGATGAGTTAACGGGAAACCGATCGACTATATTATAATTATAAGTGACACACACACACGCAAGCAAAATGTGATCTCATAAGCCTATTTATAGCCTATTTTCAATTATAAAAAATAGGCTTATGAGATCCCCTTTTGCACGTGTGTGTGTCCCCTTAATAACTTCTAAACAGCTGGAGCGGCGTCAATGAAACTCGGTAAGGTCATAGTATTATTCCGGCCGACCCCGACCGTGTCCTCTAAATTTTATTACGTCTCACCAATCCAACATGGCGGCTGTGCGAAATATTTCACCGGCATTCCATATCTCCAAAACTATTACCGATATCACCCTGAAATTTTGTACGGTGATAAAGGGCACTACTAGAAGTTTACGTGTGAGACTTTCACAAACCTGTTAACTAAAAGACGTACATGGCGGCCAAGTGAGTTTGAAACTTTTAAATAGACTTTTCTCGTGATTTAACCATCCAAACGCAATGAAACTTGGTACAGCAAATGCATTGTAATGTACTGTCATCTAATTTAGTTGAATTGTTTACATAACCTCAAGATGGCGGCTGTGCGAAATATTTCATCGGCATTCTATATCTCCGAAATTATTACCGATACCACCCAGAAATTTTGTACGATGATAAAGAAAAAAAGCAAGCTTGTAGTTTAACGTGACCGTTAATCTCGAGATCATGAGCCACGGGACCTCCTTTTTACGTGGAATCCGAACCACAGGACATGGCATTTCACGATGATAAAGAGTACTACTAGAAGTTCAGCTATGAGACTTCCAAAAACCTGTTAACTACAAAACGATCATGGCGGCCAAGCGAAGGTGAAACATTTTAACAAACTTTTCTCGCGATTTAACCATCTGAGCGCAGTGAAATATGGTACATTTACTACACATTGAGCGCGCCGGCCGGCCGAGTCGTGAGAGAGACTCGCTGTAAATGGATAACCTGATAGCATTTAACACAAGATGACATAATAATAATAATAATAATAATAATAATGATTTGGTGATTTTGACGTTTAAATTGGATAGCCTATTAATGATTATTTTGAATTTTCAATATTACGAAATTAGTGATCTCACTATAAATATTTGATGACTGTTGGACAGAGGTTGCGCTTTGTAATCGACATTAAGGATGGAAGTTTATGCCGTGAATTAAGTACCATGTATTTTGGACTGGGGTTCTTCCCATTTTCCTAAATTTTACCCGCTACGCCCCGAGACAGGAATATCGTCCCTTTGGGCCTAGTACACATGCATAGGGAAGTTATGTGTACGGTTGTTTGGGGACTTGGTGCAGATGAGAATGGACCACCACACCTCTAGCCCTGGATAACCAGCCAAATACATATAATTAGATATACAGTATGTCAAGTTTATTTTAAAAAAAACAATTGGTATTCTGCCCGAAGGCAGGTCTGAGCTTCCGAAGAGGCTACCCCCAGCCGGAGTTTACGTGCGGTAGGGTGGCCAGGGCCTTTCCACTCCTCCTTATGTTGGTCAACAGCGCGCAGTGCCTAGAACCGGCATTCCATCCAAGTTACGACTGCGCCCAATGTTGCTTAACTACGGAGTTCTCATGGGATCCGGTGTTTCAACATGGCTAGGCCGTTGGCCATCAAGTTTATATATTACATTATTACTTGCTCTCATCTCCCATCAACAGTTCCCCATGCATCTGGACAAGGCCCACGGGGACGAGATTCTTGATTTGGGGCGTAGTGGGTAAACTTTAGGAAAGCAGAAAGAGCCCCATTCCAAAATACATGCTACTCCTTACCAAAAAAATCATCAACTTTCTAAAATTTGCAATGAAAGGAAACAAAATACCAAAATCCCCCACCCTCAATATCTTGGAAACTATTTGACGTAGCAAAACTATATAGGCTTATTTTTGTAAGAAATTTAATGGACACAAATTTTGTACAGTGTAACGTTTGCTCTGTGTTTGCGCAAAACTGAGAAACTGTTCTTTTCTGACCACTCTCCTCCTCCCCCTCTCCAAACCCCTACAGTTTGGCAACGGAGACGTTTTACCTTATTTAGAGCAAATGATAAAACATTTCGGGCTCACAAACTTTTTTTTTTTTGTCGTGTGGCCTCATGAGAGGCCGAGTGCAGGTCTTTCTATTCGACGCCCGTGGGCGACCTGCGCGCCGGGATGAGAGATGGAATAGATGAAGATGAATGAAACTGGGCAAGGATGTGGAAGGAATCGGCCGTGGCCTATCAGAAGGTACCGTCCCAGCACTTTTTTTTTATAAAAATCAGGGTTTGGAGCTCATTTAACTGTACTTCATTTGTACCTTTATTTATTACAGAGCCTTATCTACTTAAGTGTGATATTTCTTTATAAATCACAGAGTACTCTTATTTAAACGGAAAAGGACATAATTTTATAGATTCGCTTAAGTTCACGCGGACTGTAAATAATGACGTCGCATGGCAGCTTACAATTATTGTGAGATCGCTCTGAGAGTGTTTTGAAGGGAATAGGAGTAACTTAGCGTTGCTTTGAAATGGAATATCTCTGTATTACTTGTGTGCTCCTCATTTACTTGGTTCATTGTCACAAACCTTTAGTATCGTGAAGTTATAACACTGCACTGGGTAGAACAGACAACAGAGATACATATGGATTGATGTTAGACTATTATGTTTATCTCTTTGTAATCATATTATTTGGCTTCGTAACTCATGCTTGGCTCTTTGTCATATTCCTGTAGCGTCATGTGAGAATTTTGGAAGGACCCCCTTTCGTTGCAGTGGATAGGATTCCTGCCTGTTACCCCTGAGGCTTGAGTTCGATTCCCGGCTCTGCCACGAAATTCAATTCTCATCTGAGGGTTGGAACGGGGTACACTCAGCCTTGTGAGGTAAAACTAATAAGAGGTGGGTTGGATTCCTTCCGCAGCTGTGGTAATACCACTCTCCTAACAATTGATCAATAAAACATATTACAAAATAAATTGATGTTGTTAATTCATTTGAGGGACTTGAGACATCTTGGTCATCAGCCCCGTGTAGTTCGGCGGTGTATGTTGAACTTGCCTGATAACCAGTATTCCTGTGATGGCTGTAGCAGTGTGTGTAACTATTCGAGAAGAGGATGGGGTAGGCACCCCGGGACATGAAGTAAGGTACTATCCCAGCATTTGCCTGGAGGGAGTGTGGGGTGGAGTGAACCCCGGGGCCAGGCGGAGAGCAATGAGTAAAGGCCCGATGACTAGCTTTTACCGATTACACAACAGCGGGTCGGGAAGCACCGAATGCTGCCATACCATTCATTACATTCGGAGCTGGCAAAATACCTTAGTTGAGATAATTAGGACTTGTGGTGAAGTACTGTAGCCTATCTCGTATCCCGTGAACATGGCTGGGTATAGAACCAAACATCGAATTTTCCTAGTGGAAACTTATTTTCTCAAGACGTAGTCTTCCAGTAAGTGTGATCGTACGTTTCAGCGCCGTGCGATTTTTACTTGTGGGGGAATCTCAAACAAAATATATACAGGAACAATACGCATACTCTGGAGGCTCTCGAGAACGATACGAAATATCAGTGAGGATGAATTACAGTGAGTGTATCAAAACTTCCTACATTGGTGCCATGTTTGTTTACATAACGAAGGACAGCAATTCCAGCAACTACTCTGAAATTCATGTAACTAATGATGATTATTAAATACGTTAAAAAGTGTAAATATGGTGAAGTAGTTGGGCGGCAGTGCCTTGCTTCACAGGCGCCTGCGAGATTCCGTTCCATAGAGAAGGAAATGTCGGCAATATATTTGGCGAGGTAACATATTTAATTTATTAAAGGTACAAGACAACAGGTTAATATCCGCGCGAGAAAACCCATCGCAAATGTACCATGCTGGTCCATTAATAACCGATAAAATCGGCAGACAGTTGAATGCAGGCATGCAAAAGTGCACGCATTGTGTCATACAGGTGCCGAATGTCAGCTTGTGGGATGGAGTTCCATGGTTGTTGCACTTGGCCGGTCAATACAGGGACGGTTAATGCCAGTTGTGGATGACGCTGGAGTTGTCGTCTAATGATGTCCCATACGTGCTTGATTGGGGACAGATCGGGGAATCGAGTAGGCCAAGGCAGCATTTCGATACTCTGTAGAGCACGTTTGGTTACAACAGTGGCATGGGGGCGTGCGTTAACCTTTTGGAAAACACCCCCGGGAATGCTGTTCATGAATGGCAGCACAATAGGTAGAATCACCAGACGGACGTACACATCTGCAGTCAGGGAGCATGGGATAACCACGAGAGTGCTCCTGCTGTCATAGGAAATTGCTCCCCAGACCAGAACGCCCGGTGCAGGTCCAGTGTGTCGGCGCCGCTGACAGTTGGAATGCAAGCGCTCACCTGGCCTCTTTCTAACCAACACATGGCCATCCCTGGCACCAATGCAGAATCGGCATTCATTGGAAAACACAACGGACCTCCACTCCATCCTCCAATGTGCTCTCGCTTGACACAACTGAAGTCACAGATGGAGGTGGTATGGGATATGTGGAATGCACGTCGCAGGGCGTCTGGCTCAGAGCTGTCCTTCAAGTAACCGATTTCAAACAGTTCGTTGGGGCACTGAGGTGCCAACTGCCGCTTGAACTGCTACTGCAGACGCCATCCGATGCACCAAAGCCATGCGCCGAATACGGCGATCCTCCCTCTCGGTGGTACCACGGGGACGTCCGGAGCCCTGTCTTCTTGTGGCCGTACCTTCTCGTGACCACTGCTGCCAGCACGCATGCACAGTGGAGACATTCTTGCCAAGTCGTTCTGCAATGGCGCTGAAGGAAAATCCACCTTCACGTAGCCCTATTACACGGCCTCGTTGAAACGCAGTGAGCTGTTGATACTGGCCTCTTCATCATCGTAAAGGCATTCTTGACCCACTCACAGTCCCTCCGTCCAATCTCACAGTGCCAGTGGTCTGACGGGCGCAGTACAAGTGTGATTAATTAGGACTAGGATTGAGAAGAATAGCGGTGCTGATTGTTGCTTCAAAGGGTGGAACATCATTGTCATCTGCCCCTAATGGTGATGAATACGATTGGTCAAGGATTTGGAAGCAAGAGACAGTGATTTATTGGAAGGTACCATCCAGGTATTTAGCTGGCGTTGGAAGCAACAGAAAGTTATTTAAGGACTGTCGACGGTGGGGTTCTAACCCATTCGCCTTCCAAGTGCGAAGATAGCCTGGCCTCATGGACTTACACGTTAACACGCAGAGTTTGGTGGATTAAGAATGTAGCTGTGGTCTTGACACAGTCTATAATCGATTAATTACGATGTTTGTGCAATTTACAAAAATCAAACTTCAGGTTCTTCACAAATAACGATTTTCTTTATATATGATAATGGACGGTTTTGTTGTTTTAATGCATAAGTTATTTAAGTGGATGAATATCTAAGGTTTAGTCATAAGTGATCTGTTGACCTTCAATAAAATATTTATATCAACGTATTCCAAAATTATAACCCAGAGTAGGGTAGGGATGAATCTGGTGTTACTTTGAAATATTATATTCTATATCTGTTGTACAGTGCCCGCGCTATAATTGTGCCGGTAAGCTAAGTCACACCTCCAGGATAGGTATATCGACTGTACTAGCCTCAGCAAAACCATTTCGCAAATCGGCAGAAATACACCCACTGACAATAGTTAAGCAAGCACTAATGAGTGTGCCGAGTGTATTAGGTTAAGTCGGCCGTTAGAACTCCCGAGCCCCACCAAGTTGGGTAATATCACGTGAATATGAGTAAAGAAGTTGATACTTGATGACACTTCACAGTCGCATAAATGCAATGGTCGCTCAGTGGCACAGATATAATGCGAGGGCGGTACTGATCATTATCTAGAATATTGGAGAAGGCCTGATGGCTCAGTAACGGGTGGCCACTTCATTTTAAATTGAGTGTACTTTACTGCGTGCCGGCTTCACGACAGCCAACTTCCTACTTCTCAATAGACTCGTTAGCTCTTCACAATAGTGGTACTAAATCAGCGCTTACATGACTGCAATCTTCCTCTCAACATGTCTGTAATTTAGTGTGATGCCACGAAAACAAGCAATCTTCACGTGCAGACCAATGAGCAGTTTATGACTCACGAACCTGACGCTGTCCGTGGCACTTGAGGGCAGCATTTATCTTGCCATGACCTAAACTGTGAGAAACTTAGCAAGGCATTGCCTTGACACTTCATTCCGCATTGTAACCACTAACCTTCACAGTAAGTGGTGAATGAAAACATTATTATGTTTCTAGACTTGATGGCAACACTCCCAAAACGTTCAAGTGCTCAAAGAACCACCATCTTTGGACACAAATATTCCTATTTCTTTCTTCTCTTCAAAACAACACATCAACGTCTCCTGAATCACGTTAGGGAACATCTACACCAGTTACCCAGTGAGCTAACCTGCACCGTTCAAACCACGCAGCCATCTAGTGTTCAGTTTGTCCCGGGAGTATTAGCACTAATTTGTGTAAAATACCACTCTATTTTCTTATTTCAAGTCTCGGGGTGGCAGTCAAGAATGAGAAGTAGCCTAGATCACGTAGACGTCGGGTGAGATCCATTTACTAGACATTGCGTCTGCCTAGTTGAGTAGTGGCTAGCATTCTTGATTGTCACCGCGGAGGCCTGGGTTCGATTTCCGGCTCTGCCAAGTAATTTAATTCTGGTCTGAGTACTGGAAAGGGGTGCACACGGCCTCGTGAGTCAAAACTGAGAAGAAGCGGGTTGGATTCCTACCCCAGACATCCTGGAAGAGGTTTTCCGTGGTTTCCCACTTTCACTCCAGGCAATTGCCGGGATTGTACCTAACTTATAGCCACGGCCGCTTCCTACCCAAATCCTACCTCAATTACAAATACACACACATACAGACATCACAGCGACACAAGTTATCAGGCAAATTCTACACACGCCTAATTTCATGGGGCTATATGGCCACGATGTCACAAAGCCCCCAAAAGAATTAACATCAACAACTAGTCTTCACACGCATCATTTCAATTTCCAATCATAGGCCCTTCCATTTGGAATTGGTAAGTGAGATTTTCAGAATACGTTAGGTGCTGGTATAGTGAAACCTGCCTTCGATGGAAACAAACGGGACTCGCAAACTTTTTCGTTAAACATAGGTTTCTGCTTAACGGAGGTAGGCCTATGTTAAAATGATTAAACGTGAACATGTATAAATAATGGACATACTGAGCCCGCCTGAGCTCATGGCTCGGTGATATTTATGGAAATGTTAAGGAACATGCCATGCTTGGACACTGAACGTGCCCTGGTCGAGCGCGCGGCATGCAATTGGAAATGGATCATGTCTTGACTTTGGACATGCACCCTATAATTTTTTCTGAGAACCACCTACTGCACTATTTGATCTTAAAAGTCTCAGATTATCGCATGATTTAATTCTGTTTAAAGTACACATTTCGATGTCCACGAATTTTTGTTATAAGGTAAAAGGTATTTACACCGCAGATTGGCGGGAGGAAATAGACTGTCAACGACTTACGTGACAAGCCCGCACGCTACATGCGAGAGCTATGATCGAAGACTACCTGTTGTAAAGCCGTCCTGAGATGACGTGCTATCGTTACTGTCCGTCCTAAGAGACGAGGAATTACAAGTCCAATTGAGGGTGAAGAATATTTAGTGAATCCGACGAAACGTCGAGTGAACAGTATTATTTAGCACGAGTGTGCTGTGCTTCGCTGCGAGAAAGTATTTCTTTATTTTGTGTGTGAAAAGGAATTATTTTCGTCCACGAGACGATCACCACATTATTCCGCCCAGGAGGTGATGTGCGAATCAGTGAACATCTACAACAATCTAAGAATGAATTAGAATTGCTAGTGATAATTCAATTCTGTGATAAATCCACCAAACGCACGTGTGAAGTGCCAAATTTTCTGTCAATTTTTGGTGATTATTTTTTATATAATTGTAACACCACATTTCTTCGAGTGGACCCATAAATTTCTATGTCCACGGGGGTGTTAAAATACTGCACATTTATCATGATCTGTAAACCATCCATGTGTGAACAAGTGCTAAATATTACCATATTCTACGATGCACTTTGGCATTAATTTTTACGCCAGTTCATTGTGATATTTTTGAATGATAACCACTATTCGAATCTGTGATTGCCGACACCACGTGTCGAATAGATTCAGTGAAGCAGACAGTTAAAAGGGCCATTTATAATCAGTCTGCAAATTAAAGCCAGTGATTTGATTTTAAACTGTGCAAAATTGATTAAAATCTGTGGAACACGTGTGATTTCAACCATGATGTTATATCTCTACGCTGACCACGTGTACGCTGTTCTAACACTGATTACCGTCAATGCCATGGAGTAGAACCCCAACATCATGAGAGGAATATCTTAGTAGGAGACTACATCGCCATGGCAGGAGGATCGAACATCTATTTCGAGGGACATGGAGCCCAAGCCTTCATCAACCCAATGACTGACTACGAGGAGGAGATCTTGCTCGAGAGACCCATTGGAAACTTTAGAAGACTGGAACGAGGGAGATTCCATGCAAGGAGTCCATTCTGGAAAATGAGGATAACCGTCCAGGTCTCTAAACCTCCTCGGATACCAAGGAATTACCATGAGGTGTCAGTAATGTGAGTCCTCTGTTTCTTCTCTCTTGTACGGGTTAGCTGTGGTAGAAGTAGATGTAGTAATTAACCGAACGCGTGACAATCAGCCAGGCAGGTTTTATAGTTAGATTTGTCTTTTCTTTTACAGTTGAGTTAGACACTATGTTTCATAGTGCACTTTGGGCGTGTCACAGGACGTTACGTCCTATATTTTGGATAGACATGACCATAAACCACTTTGATTTAGTTTGGTCGACCCTTCATGTGGGCCAGATAATTTTGAGGAGTGGACAACCGCTCTTCTGTCATTTTCATTATGTCCCATTTTTGCGACACTTCCATTGACGCCACTGTTTAGTTTAATCTATTTTGTTGCTCTATTTTTGAGCGTATCAGTTAATTATCGACTGTTATCATTACCCTTATAATGTGAATTAAGTTGTGTATTATTCATGTGAGCTCAGATGCCACATCCCGTGGCTCATGATCTCGCGATTAACGGTCACGTTAAACTACAAGCTTCCTTCCTTTTTTGCTTCAGATGCCACATAAGTTCAAGTTGGAACATAACAGGGAATTTGCATTAATTATGCTACTCAAGCATTGAACCCCTGATACTATCGTATCATTTCAGACATCTTAGCAGCTTGTAAGATTGTCTAAATTCATTATGTTTTGTTTAAGTGTCGAATATCTGGCACATGAAAATTTTGAGCAGGAAATAATGTAAATAGTGAGAGAAGTGATATCTCTGTCAACTCCAATGAGCTGCACAAGATGTGGAATATCTTTAAAAATGGTTCTTTGGAAGATTGTAACATAACCCATCTTTATACTTCATATTTCTACGTGGTACAGAAGCCACGAATCATTTATTGCTATTTTCATTAGTGTGTGAACCAGCGTTATTCAGAAATGAACTCTTTTAAAATGAATTAACGCCTGTAACATGTAATTTATCGCCCGACGCGACAGCGGAGTTGAGTAGAGTGTGTTTTAACGCACCAGTGTGAAAGGCTTTGTCAAGCCAATGGTCTATCTTGCTCCCTAGCGAGACAACTTTTTACTGTTAGACGCGCATGCGCAGACATGTATTTCTTACCGTCTGGAACTTGACTATTTTACTGGGTCAAGGCTAGTAGTGTTTTTTGTGCAACCAGATGTTTTTGCCGACGTCATTGGTCGAGCAAGTAAATAGAACGCTTCAGGAAGCGTATGATATGAGCACTATTGGGAGTACAAGCTATTGAAAGGAAGCCTTGTTGTCTATTATTTAAGGTGATTATAACGCCCTGTTGTGAGGCTTTCTATGTGAGATGTGAGTGCCGTGATGCACTGTCGTTAGAGGAGTAGCCTCACGACCACTTTATTCCAGGTTTAGCCTGAAGGCTGTATAGGAGAGCTTTGCGCCCCTACAGAGTTTGTTGAAACCAAGTGATTGGTAACTTGTGTTATTGTTTTCCGGCCGAGTGAGCAGAGGATGTTAGTGTTGTTCTTATAGTAGGAATACACACCGTTAAGCCTTAGGGATCCATTAGAATCGCCATCAAACTACATAAAACTACGACAACGTAAAATAAGCTTCTAATAATAATGTTATCTAATTGTTATAAACAAACTGCTAAATAATGACTGTAAATTAATCTTGGTCTGCACGATTGCACGAGCTGGTCGCCAATTCAATGTAGATGTGTCACATTTCCATCGGGAGATGACATTATGACTTTTGAAACATGATTTTGTGACGACGGACCATTAGTTCTCAACTGGTGGCACGCGACGCTCAAGCGACCTAAGTCGTGATTTCGACCACGCAGTTGCCAACATAATTGTGTAGTTAGATGACCCAAGGATGCAAACAGCATTCTTTCAAGTACGTAGGTGATTAATAAGAGACTTCATAATTGCAGTGTTCATTTATTTATTGAGTGTGATGTAATATAACCACCTATTGTACCCTTAGCCAGTAAGATGTGTGTTTAACATTTTTTTATCTACTGGTTGTCACATAGCTTTTGTCATAAATGTTTGCTTACTACGGTAGTCATTCACCGTATGTTTTGTTATTGTAATGTCAGGAATTAGCTAGCTTTATTAATTAAATGTAAATTTGGAAGTGGTACCACCATAAATTCTTTAACTTGATTTATTGTTAACTTAACTTCGTGTTTCATAAGTAGCCCGTTTCATCTGTGTGTGGGGTACTTTTCGTGCCACTACCCTAGCTTTGATGATTTTGCTTTCTCGTAATTAGATCTTTCGCGAGGGTTTTCAACTTCAATCAGTTTAGGATATTTAACCCTATATTTTCTTTTTTATTAGCTTGCGGGATTAGCCCGAGATAAACCCTCCGAACTAGGCTAGGTGTTGGTTATTTTTTTAATAAATTTTACTCGAAGTTACACAAGCCTGGATGTTATTATTTTGTAGTTTAAGTGTTTCTTGCGGTGTACTTCTTGGGTCAACATGACACATACCTTGTCTGCCCAGATCGCCCCTAGATCTTGCATTTTCGTGCGCACTGACCTATAGGAAGTACATCCAATCCTCTTCGGCATATGTGTTCGATGGTGAGTTGTCAGGGAAGTCATTGCGGTTAGTGGCAACCCTAACAGCTCGTCTGACGGGCTCAATACCGAGAAATAATAAAATGGTATACATACCTTATTCAGTGTTGTATTTACATAATTCTGCTGCGAATTAATGCAGTACTATACAATCAAATCTTACAAGGCATTTGCTAGTTGACAGTTCATTAAAGCGAGCATTGGGAAAGTCTTAGGCAACTGGAAACAGGCAAATAGTAGAACACTTTAACGTGTAAATTGGAGAAAGGAAGAAGGAAGACATATTAATATTTTCCTTGTTAGCTACAGAATCGACTGTTACAGCAGATGAGGTAGATTTTCACAGGGTGCCTGAACATTTTCTAAGCACTGTATTTTGAAACTTAGACATTTTCCGATAAAATGGGTATTTTGATTTCCGTTGTCCGCGTAACACAGTTTCCGTTTAATGAAAGGAATTTAACACGTGTTTCACACCTAAGTTCACGGGACCGCCAAACATTTCCGTTTGAGACAAGTCTCCGTTTGATAAAGGGTCCGTTGATGGCAGGTTTTGCTGTATATCTGCGGGTGTACACGAGTTCAGGTGGGGTTTCGATAGGACCAGGGTCCTTGGTTCTCTTGTAAGACGTAATTATAATAATAATAATAATAGTCTAATAATATTATTGGTTTTACATCCCTTTTAACTACTATGGCTTTAAGAGACGCTAGGGTGCCGGAATTTTTCCCCGAAGGGGATCTTTAACGTGTCAGTAAATCTACTGGCACGTCTCCCTCGCATATGCGCACCCTCAAATGCGAGCTGACTGCGCCAGGATACGAACCTGCAACCTTGGGCCCAGCAAGCGAGAACTTTACCGCTGAGCCACATAGCCAGTCGCTCTTGTAAGACGTGTGTGGAATTTGTCTGGTAAGTTGATTTTTTGTGATTAATGTTACAATATATGTAACTGTAGTCTAATTATTAGTATCAACGATTGGGGACTGTCCCCGGGGACTTAAAATGAAATACCGGTACCATCCAGGCATTTTCCTGCCGTAAGTGGGGAAGAACCTGGGAGATAACTACTCTCAGAATGGTCCCTGTCAGATCTTGGATTCGAATCTGATATCTCTGAACGGCAGCAACCTAATTCAGTCGCCTGTTGCATGCAGGATCAGTGGAGGCCACGCAGTTTAATGTAAGATGACGTAATGCAATACAGTACCACACCTTGTCATAAAAACTGCGTAATAAAATATTGCATACAAGTACTTGCCCTAAACGTAATATACATTCCTGATGACCATGACGTTCCCATTACATTATACAAAATATGCAATACTAGTATGAGAACGCTAGAACTTCGTCCACACAGGTTAATGATCCATTTATCTTCTTCCGATCGCCTCGTTGCGTAGTGGCTAGCACTCTTCGCTGTCACCGCGGAGGTCCGGGTTCGATCCGCGTCTCTGCCAAGAAATGTATTTCTGGTCTGAGGGCTGCGGCGTGGTATACTCAACCCCGTGAGGCAAAACTGAGAACAGGTGGATTCGATTCCCTCCCCAGCCATCCTGGAATTGTTATTCCGTGGTTTCCCCTCTTCTACTCCAGACAAATGCCGGGATGGTTCCTAACAATACCAACGCCGTCCCCTCCCCAATCCTCATCTGAATTACAAATGCACACACTAATACAGTCATCACAACAACACAAGTTGTCCCACAAATTCCACACACATCGCAAAGGCCCGAAATGAATCATCAACAACAACAACAACAACAACAACAACAACAACAACAATAACATACATCTTCTGTCAAGAATTCACAGACTTATCAGATCGGTGAAGATCCACAGTGTGTGAAACCGATCTGATTAAAGTCTATGCAGCTGTGAGGAAGCACCCATGGCCTATGAGACAGGCACCATCCCAGCATTTACCGAGATCCGGTAATATCATACTGTAAATAGCTAACAGAGAGATTCAAACCTGCTACCTACTAATTGACACCGCGTGTGCGCGCACGCGTGTGAGTTCAGGGCTGTGTTTGTGTGTTTGTGCTGCAGATATTTATGTTCCAAAGAGAAAGTTTCCATCACCCTTATTTGATATGTTACGTTAATGTCAGACCGGCTGCGTAAACTGCAGACACCTTCTAGTAATACTGCAAATTATAGCCTAATAGCTGCACTAAAGTGGGAGCCATAGATTACCTCGTGGTGTAGTGTTTAATATTCTTGGCTTTCTCCCTTGAGGTCCGGGTTCAGGTTCCCGGCTCTGCTAAGAAATTCAATTCCGGTGTGAGGGTTGGAACATGATACCCTGAGCCTTGTGAGGTAAAAGTGAAATGAGTGGGTTCGATTCCCACTTCAGTGCTTCTAGAAATGATTTTCAATCGTTTCCCATCTCTACTCCTGGCAAATACCGGGATGGTCCCTAAATAGAGGCTATGGGCGCACTAACCTCACTTACAAAATACACACACACTGCTACAGGTACGCCTACCAGGATAACACAGGTTATCAGACAAATTCAACACACCCAAGTACGCGGGTCTGATGTCCACGTTGTTCAAGCTTCTAAATGAAAAAGTCGTGGTCATTTTCATGGAATAACCAAGTAGATTGTTTTTTTTTATCGGGAGATAATCACTTGATATATTTTAGTACATTTTACCTTTGCAAAGCAATCTCACCAAGGATGTATGCCGCCATTGTTCCGTAACGTTTACGATGAAAATAAGAGCTGCCGTTCACTTCACCTTTGACATTTGCAGGGAGCTGGAATTCCGTGCTACAAGTATGCAACTAGGCGTTGAAGCAAAATGAAGTGTATATGCATTTTCCTCCGCATCAGAGATAAGGTCATGACCCAGACATCGCCGCAACGTCCCTTTCTACTCGCATTGCCTCTAGCATTGAGTATGCCCAAATATAAAGGGTCACGCTACGTCCTAATAACAAAGAACGTTCTTTCACAGTCTCAAACATAGAAAAGAACAAAACTGGTATGTCAAACAGACCCTGCAGCGTAACACGTTATCATTGGCTGGTCTTTTCCGTTTGCCAATAAAATGTAATGCAAATTGGATAGCCAGAGAAAGGTTAGAAATTGGTTAAGGAACCCATACCCTAACCCGTCTCGGGTAACGACGAGGTTATGGTAAGGAAGCTGTTATGACAATACGGTACCATTTCTAACGGTGGTATTTGATTGAAACAGTTCGTATTTTTCATTTTAATCACGGAATGATGTTCCACAAACAACTAATAGAAGCTTCTCCATGGATCTGCCTTCTAAGTTACTCCGCTACCTGCTTGCCTACTCCCGACTGTCGGGAGAGCAACAACGGTTACGGCCGACGACTCCGCAGTGATAAGTAACCATATACGTGTTAGATTTCAAGCGCATGCTCTAATTTTATTTATTCATTATATTGTGTTGTTCTAATTTGTAAACACGTGCATAACATTCATACGTAGTTCACAAACCCGTATAAAAGACCGACTAACCTTATATAACGAGATTCAAACTGCGAATCATAATATAAACACCAATTGAACGCACTTCAATATTGTAGTTAGGAAATATCTCTATTTAGTAGGCCTATAAAACATAGTCCCCGATTCTTGGTTGTTACTAGTAAACTCGAGAACCACTGCATGGATTTTGATGCGGTTTTCACCATTCTCTAAAGGATATCTCGAGGATGGTTTCTGTAGAAAATAATTTATTTATGATCAAAGGAAGCCGAGCAGTAACGATTTCAGTAGAAAAGTCGAAAAAAAACCTGGCGTCCGAGCGCTTTGTAAGCTTACGCTGGACAAACCGTTAAAAATATCTAAGTACTATGAGTGTAAGAATTGTTCAGCATGAAAAGTTCTACAAAAAAGTCCGCGAGAGCATATGTCTATCTTCAATACATCGCCCGCTATAAGTGTTTTTACGTTTTAATTTCTTCCAACCATGTCCATTCAACTACTGAGGCGACAGTTTACGAGCTAGCTAAGGGTGAGTCTATCATCCCTGTTACAGCCTAGCTAACGGGCGAACCTATTGCCCCAGATACAGCCAGCAGCAATCCGTTGAGTCGTGTTGAGTTAAGAATTCTGAGAAGGGTAGTTGTGTTTGGAGTTTCCCTGGAAGTGCAACTCGGGTTTTCTTCATTTCGCCTGTGAAACACAGTCAAGTTAAGATTGGACGGAAGGGGGATTTGAGTTTCATTCACCTCGCCATTCCCTGGAAGTGCAACTCTCATTTCGCCTGTGAACTGTTCGTTCCGCAAAATTCACAGTCAATGTAAGATTGGACAGAAGGGGGATTATATTATATTGAATTATACTGATTGGCGTATAATCTCTACTTAGTATAAAACTTAGTTCCCGATTCTTGGATGTCACGGGTAATCTCGAGAACCACTGAATGGATTTTGATGCGGTTTTCACCATTCTGTAAAGGATATCTCGAGGAAGGTTTCGGTAGAAAATAATTTATTTATGAACAAAGGAAGTCAAGCACTAACGATTTCAGTGAAAAAGTCGAAAAAAACTGGCGTCCGTGCGCTTTTTAAGCTTACGCTGGGCAAACCGTAAAAATATCTTTATACTATGAGTGTAAGGATTGTTCAGCATGAAACGTTCTACAAAAAAGCCCGGGAGAGCATATCTCTATCTTCAATACATCGCCTACTATACGTGTTTTTTCGTTTTCATTTCTTCCAACAATCTCCATTCAGTTACTGAGGCGACAGTTTACGAGCTAGCTAGGGGCAAGTCTATCACTCCAGTTACAGCTTAGTTAGCGGACGAGCTTATTGACCCAGATACAGCCAGCAGCAAACTGTCGAGTCGTGTTGAGTTAAAAACTTTAGAGAAGAGTGGTTGTGTTTGGAGTTTCCCTGGAAGTGCAACTCGGCTATTCTTAATTTCGCCTGTGAACTTTTCGTTCCGCAAAATTCACAGTCAAGTTAAGATTGGACGGAAGGGGGATTTGTATTTCATGCCCCTCGCCATTCTTAAATTACGTCTGACAAGAATTTGTTGCACATGCATCTTCAGTCAGTGATTTTAACCCATCATGCCGATACGTAAAACGGATATTGGTCGTTGTTCATTGACATTGGAAAAAAAGCGCTTATCACGTAACGCATTCATAACTGTTTCCGGGCGAAGCCGCATCAAAATCCATTCAGTGGTTTAATGTAAACCTCAACTCGGTGATCTGGATCTGATGATGAACATTTTGAAGGTCAAAACGCTGAATTCTAAAATTGCCCCATTATAATAGTGCTCGTGGCTAATAGGCTACAGGCATTTGTTTATCAGGAGAGTTATTTACGTATAATACAGTATATACTGTACATTGTACCCCACCCAGTCATTGGCCAAATTCGTGTTGACCGACTGAAGAGCTACAACAACTGACAGTTTGTGTAGGCAACACTGAAAGAATGGCTTCAAAACGTTGCACTGCTTAGCTTGGCCGTGAAGGTAGGGGAAGTGGACTGAGTATTGGCAATGTAATTAATTACGCTGGGGCGAGAGCCAATAATGCTAGTCTCTACATTAAAATAATTACTCCAGTACGAATAATCAAAGGATAATAGTTTCATAATTATACCTACTCTTATTTCACGAACTGAATCGTGCGTTAGGCCTACGTGCAGCACGTCTATGGTACTAATCCATCCAAGATGTTTGGTAAACTATTGTCCACTATACTGCCTATGATAGTCCTTCTCTTTCCTAATCTAGCATTATCATGCTACCAGAGATAAAATTCATTCTTTTCTATTAGACGTGTTGCACGTAGGCCTAACGCAATTCGTAAAATACGAAAATGTGACGAGGGATGAATGAGAGTAACCAGTTAAGTGACGACCATGCTAGACTTACAATTAGATCGCGGCGCTGTGATCAACACCAACCTTCAACAGTTTAGAAATTCAACCTTCAACAGTTTAGAAATTCAACCATAAAAGTCAACTCATTCTCTTGCCCCAAATGTTGTTATTGTCTGCAACTGTTAAAGACATAACATTAAAGGAATAAATTACTATTCACAAGACACTTCGTTTATGCAAACAGGTGAAAAATGAGAATCCACAGCCTGCTTCCAGTCGACCGACCGGGTCAGGGAATAGAATGAATGAAGCCCCCATCTAGTGGCGAGGATATGAATGGTGCCGGCTGCCGAAGCCTGTAGCACTCCCCTAGGGCAATGATTAAATGAATGACAGATGAAATGAAATGATAGCGGAGAGTGTTGCTGGAATGAATTTGTGACAGGGAAACCCGTAGTACCCGGAGGAAAACCTGTCTGCCTCCACTTTGTCCAGCACAAATCTCACATGGAATGACCGGGATTTGAACCACTGACCCAGCGGTGAGAGGCCAGCATGCTGCCGCCTTAGTCACGGAGGCTCGCCAACAGGTGATAATGTTCGATAAATAACGATAGCTTGGCAACCAGGAAGGGTCTCAAAGTGGTACCGTAAGTGAACTGTCGAAGTAGGGTGAATATATTTTCTGACGTTGAATTTCTATTGCTACCAGTTTTGTGAAGACAAGTTTCAGACCAATACTTGTTTGTATCGAGTTCCATAACATTGATGAGCGACTGTGGCATGATTGATCCTTTGACTTTGTATTTAACTTACTGAAGGACACAAACTTTCTAAATTAAATATAAAATTCAAAGTATATGTTTGCTTGATAATAAAGTTACCGTCAAACCACGATACACGCAGAGCTGTAACTCACATCAGAATACTTCATGTGTTTGTGATTCATCTGAAGTTGTCTAACATAACATTAATTAAACATATTTCACTCAGGAATCGCACCTGGTAAATGGAGACTGGGATGGGGAATTTGAGCCTGACATTGGTTTCCCTTTATTTCTCTCATATTTTCTACTCTACCTCCCTTGGTCTACTTTATTTATCTTCTGAATACGATGCTCTTCCCTTGAGTACTGGAGAGTTAGTGCAGAAATATTAAGTTTTGACCGGGAAAAAATACCGTTGAGATAAAAATTATTTTGCAGTGCGGAACTGAACAATGTTGAACCATTATTCTAAAAAGTGTAAAACAACGAATATTTAAAGCTAATTCCTAATTACAACGCACACAAGCAACTCATGGCTGCCCACAACACTGGTTTGTAAACAAATTCACATGATAGCATGACGTCAGAGGGAGGTACTGGCCTAGTCGTCCATTAGTATCCCAAGTAGCCCACTCAGTCACTGCCTTAGAGCTCATGGTTCTACCTTCGTCGTTGAACTTTTACGTCAGGTTTCTATTCCAGTCAGGACTGATGGAGAGCTTTATGATCAGGTTCGCTACCGAGAGACACTCGCCCACAACGGGGGGGGGGGGGGGGGGGGGGGGGGGAACCAGGGCAGGGCTCTACTGCAGCAATATGATTACAGTCATTACCCAGAGGCCGCTTACTGCCGACTTCAATCACAGTCCATGTGGCATAATTTAGTAGCGAGACCTTCATAGCACTGGTTCTCAACCCCAGCAACCAGTGTGCATGAAGGGCCTCATATCCAGGATCAGCAGACTCGACAGTGGTTCGAGTGAGCCCCACTGGAATAGCGTGTACTCTGCTCGGTGCAAGTGGAGCACGTGAGACTACTATAAGGACTCATTGGTCTTGCAAGCTGCGTAGGTGTGGTAATTCATGATACGAGATTTTTGAAATTATATACCTAAAATATTACGATGGTGGAATTGGACTAAATGCTGAGCTCACAACATTGAAGTGGTGTTTGGTTCCCCTTAAAATACACAACTATTCTATACAATCACCTAAATTATGACAGGAATACAGAGCAAACATTCATCTTATTTATATTTATGGGTTATTGAACACTCAGTCATCGGAGCAAATGTCCGGGTTAGTCGGTGGTGTAGCGTTCAAGTGCATTGCCTTTCACCAAAGCGGACTTGGTTCGACACTCGATTAATACATGTGGGATTTTTGAGGTGCAATACCTCGTCTGTGGGTCTCGTTTTCACGTGAAACGAAGGACCCGTGGCTTATGATCTGTCACATAAAAGTAACTACAGGCGAGCTTCTCCATTACAATGTACAAATAGGTGGGAGAGGGGGGGGGGGGTTACATTTAAGGGTACGATAACCCATAATGTGTTTTAGAAGATAGCAGGAATCGTGAGTGCCACTATTAATTTATTATCGGTAAAAAGAAACTTGCGTGGAATTTGAAACTCCGTGCCCGTACAGCGCCCCTGCCAAGTACTCGATTGTGATGCTAGTCCCGTAGCGGTAAGTTCCTAGCCTATACAATAGCTGTTCCTGGTCTGTGTGTGCACCTTCTATGGTAACGTATGAGTTCTTCGTATCTCTACTTGTTTGATGGGTTCATCCAGGTTACCCATAATTAATAGTGGCGCTTCACGATCCCTGCTGTCTTCTAGCCCGTATCACTCATCTCACTATATTACCCAGGATTAAAAGGAGTTGGTTGGTTGGTTAGTTAGTTAGTTATTGTTGTATTAAGGGGTGGAACAGTAGGGTCATATGCCCCTGATTAAAGGGAGAACTGATGTTTCTCAGAATTATAATAAATACGGCAGGTTGCATTAAACGAGTTTACACGGTGCGAATGGGCCACCCGATATAGTCTCGTATTCCTTTTCCCCGCTTTTATTTGCCTTAAGTAACTGTCCTCGGCGTTTGCCGACCAAAACGTCTATTTTGTTAGAGATTAATTTCTAACATGCTCGAGCAATGGCAGACAGACTCAGTTAGAAAGGGTGACTGTAATTGCCAGTGCGTTGAGTCTGATATTCTTTGCCGGCCAAGCACAAGAAGTGGGCAAAGATATGAGGCGTTCCGTAAGAGAAGGGTGAGCCTGCCGTGAGTCGATTTTTTTTTTATTTGCGCATGAGGTAGCTGCCTTTATCCTCTATAATGCAAGGGTGCTCCATGCTGGCGAGCTCGCCAGTATCGTCCAGAAAGTGAACATTATATTGAAGCCTGCAGCGACAAGGCGGCGGCCGTGGTGTCATATTCATTGGAAGTGCTCCCGCAGAGAACGGCGAACGCGCCCCGGACCGTCACAGCCCCAGTAGCGGTGTGATCGCCACGGCGAGTGGATGTAGTACGTCTGCATAGACGTTGTCATAGTGTTGCGTTATCCTATCCGTTATTTATCGTCACGTTTAGGGTATTGCTATGTCTATTATGTTAGAATACTATGATTCACTGTACGTAGCGCCTTATCTCCATAAATGAACCTATATTTTGTTATATTCATTTACAACGAGTAGCATCAGTAACAATAAATATTTGTACTTTATGTTTCATATTTCAACAGTTGTATTAGTATTGCAATACTGTGTGCATTTGAAACTTCTCACAGCATTAACATGTCCGGAGCACCGAATAGTGGCCTCGCCCTTATCCAATTCACGAGCACGAACCTTGCACAATGATTATCTCCAAATGCACATGTGGTGGGCTCGCCCTTCTCTTACGGGACGCCTCATATTTCCTCTGCACTTGGTATCCCAAGTAGCCCAATCAGTCGCTGCCTAGGGCTCATGGGTTTACCATCACCGTTGAACATGTACATTAGGTAGTTGAACCTATGTGTCATGCTATACTGTGAACTATTCTCCATTACAGTGCACTATTCCGCTGCCAGATATGATTGTGAAGGCTGTTCGACCTCCCGAGGACTGCTCCATGTGCCGGGATGTGGGGGTAGTGGAGAAGATAGCAGGGATCACACCTCGCTACTTTGAGGAACGGTAAGTGATCCATCATCACTTGGGCAAGTCCCGAAAGACTAAAGGATGCATTCAGATGGAATTGTTAGAATCTCACTCATTATGTCTATCTGGACGACAAAGGTTAGTGTATGCAGAGAATAAACATGCTCTAAGTATTGCATAATTCGTTAAAAGAAGCCATACAAGTGTTTTTAAATCTTTTATAGCTCACACCATCATTAATAAATGAGCATAGACTAATAAAGTTTCGTGTACGTTGTTAAATAATGGAAACATTTCAGAGTTGTTTTTAGCCTATTTTCATCCCTTGAAACATTGGCTTATGCGATCACTTTTTGTCCGTGTGTGTATGTATTTCTCTGTGTGTGCGTAGTTGGTAGCATGCTGAACTGCTGTGCCCAAACCCGGCCGAAGTCGTCGGATTTTTTAAGAGCGTTAAAAATCCTTCAGTATGCCTTCCTTCGGTGGGGAAGTAAAGCCGGTGGTCCCATGTCATAGATTTATGGCTTGTAAAAGATCCTTCCACAGACTAAACTTGTGTAAAGCTGAATTGTTAGGTTAGATTTCGTCGGAACGCTCTATCAAAGTTCCAACGTTCACCACTAGGTATCATTGATATCTGGTAGCGAAAGTTGGAACAACTTGAAATTGAACGGATCTTGTAGCTCACCCTAACGTTGTGCGTTGGGAGCAGCTACCGACTCAGGCGAGCCGAGCATGTCCTCGGACACTCCCGGCACTAAAAGTCATACGATAAATAAATAAATGTGTGTGTGTTTCTGTGTGTGTCCCTAGTAAGTTTTCATGGGCTGGAGTGATTTGAATGAAAATTGGTAATGACCTACAACCAGCCGTCGGACTCCGACCTCGCCTCTCAAACTTATTCAATATTTCCGAAACTATTGCTGCTATCAACGTGAAGTTTTCTATTGCGATAGAGGACATTAAAATGAGTTCACACATGTGTCTTTCAAAACCTTGATAAGCGCCAAACCAATATGGTGGTTACGCTAATTTCAAATACTTAATGTGGGGCTAACTTAGGTTTCGGTTGATAAATTCAATTTTCTCTTTTCTGATGTTTTGGGTTCTGTGCATATTGAAATATCATAGGAAGTTAGTTAGGAGCAAGAATGTTAATCTGTTACCGAGATACGGGTTTTTGAAGTTTGTCATCATTGGCAAACATCTACCAAATCTTTATTCGTCTACCTTTCCAGACATTTCCTTGACAGACATTTCTTACAACTTTTATCTTTAGGCAAATAAGGTACTCATTATCTCAGTAATAACTGCATCGATCTACTTTAAATTCTCATAGTATCTTTATGTTCATATGTGTATTCATCTGACCTAGATTAATGGCTGTAGTATTTATGTAGCTTGAGAAAAACTGCATTGCTTCAAAACGTTTTAGACTTTTCAATGAAAATCTTACAAATAAAACTTTTTGAAGCATTAGAATCATGATTCTAAAAAGCCTCCGTGGCTTAGGCGGCAGCACGCCGGCCTCTCACCACAGGGTCCGTGGTGCAAATCCCGCTCACTCCAACTGAGATCTGTGCTGGACAAAACGGAGGCAGACAGGTTTTTCTCCGGGTACTCCGGTTTTCCCTGTCAAAATTTCATTCCAGCAACACTCTCCACTATCATTTCATTTCATCTGTCATTCATTTAATCATTTACCCAGAGGAGTGCGTCAGGCCTCGGCAGCCGGCACGGGTCATATCCTCGCCGCTAGATGGGGGTTCCATTCATTCCATTCCTGACCCGGTCGGAGACTGGAAGTAGGCTGTGGATTTTCATTTTTCATTCAGAAACATGATTCTAATTTGGATTGCAAGACATGAAATCTTCTGTAATCGTATTAAGTTACAACCCTTTACCTTCAATAGTTAGGTCATGTACTGTTTGCTTAACATTTTGTTTTCATAAAATCATTAAATGTAATGTTGGTCCGCTAGATGTGGGCTTCATTCATTCCATTCCTGACCCGGTCGGAGACTGGATGCAGGCTGTGGATTTTCATTTTTTCATTAAATGTAATGTTGGTATCAATAACTTAACTAGGGTATCTTATCTTATGAAGGTAAATGTTGATACATTTCCATTACATTGATTCATCAGTTTGTACGGTAGTTGCATATTAAGGAACTGAAGTGTTTTGTTCAACTATTCAGTTAGCGCCCACTAATCTCGCGACTTGATCATCCGATATGTAGAAATCACTTACAGAAATTTGACACGTGGCGCAAAATCCACCGGACCCATTTCCTGTACCCTTAGCGGTGATTAGGATGAAGTTTCTGTTAATGCACAACACGCCAGACGCTGCTTTGGGACACATTCATGGTACGTCCAATGGTCCGAGTAGACCTACTTGTCGCCGGGTTCTCTACAACTCGACGCAAGATCTCCTCTTCAACGCTAAGAGTGTAGCGCCTCCGTGGACCACCACAGTCAGCCCGGTTTACTGTGAAGGTACCGGTACCTCTTTCCATCAACCTTAGTTATGGTCCCGCAAAGATGGAATGTGATTCATTCACGAAATGCGGAAAATGCTGTTCATACAAGCGTTGAGCAGCTCTGTCAATTCAATGAGCTTCGGCGTAAATCAACAACATCTCGGCGTACTGTGACCGTTTGACAGATGACCCACGTCCACAAAAGCGCACATCTGAACAACAGCAGAGCATAAGACTCAAAAACATATCGGGGTTAAATATGGGCAAACAACCAACGTTGTAATTGAAAACAAAAGCTTGGCTGTTATCCAGATGCATACTACAGCAAGGATAGAAAGGAGTTAATTTTTCAAGAAATCATGAATGGCCCCAGTTTTCTATAAGCTAAAACGCATCAGGTAAATGTATTCATTCAACCATCCTAAACTAATTACAAACTTTTTCCACAGGGGGATAGCTAAAACACCCTCCTGAAACAAAATACATCCTGTCACTCCCCCCTGGGACCCTGCTCTAATTATGCCCTGTTAAACTAACGGCAATTATTAAACTTCAAAATCAAAAAATTAAGTTAATAAACTATTCAAGTATTCTTCGAAGATTGGTGAATATTATAGTTTATCACTGTAGTCTGTTTTATCCTAAACACAATTAACACATTCATGATGTGCAGACAAATAATAGTCCAGTCTGACATCATAAGAAAATTATTTACAAGTCACAATAGCTTTATATTTCCAAAATTTTATCAAAAATATTTTTATGATCGTTATCAAAACATTTTAACATGTCAGGAATAAAAATTATGAAATATCTATTCTTGTTATTTAAATGCCATCGAAAACTATTTGGCTTAAACCTTTATAGGGCAAAAGACTGGGGGTATAAAATATTTGCTTTTTTTTTTTGCACATTTGTAATTGGGGGTGATTGATGAGTAGGAATATGCAACAATTTTTTGGGTGTGGATTCTATTTTATGAAATATGGGGTGGGGAATTATTATCCCACTGCCCACACACGACAGTATGTTTTCTTAAATGAGCAATGGGGTAATAATCTCCCAACTCCAAATTATGATGATACTCTGTTTATCACTCAATAATGAGGTTTATTTAACAGGATATAATGTATAAAAACACCCATCACGCTCTATAATTTAAGAAAACCCCGTAATTCCCACGCAGAACAAGGTCAGTGACCTATATCATCTTTGCCGAAAACTGCACAAAAAATATATAAGTGATTTTGGAATGTTAAAAGTTAGTATATTCGAATATAATTCAATATTTTCAAAATAGTATTTATTAACAACTCAGAAAATTAATTTTAAAATCTTCTATTCTATAATAATTCTATAATAATTTCCATTCTAGCTGAAATATATTTACTCAAGTGACCAAAACCATTATTAACATTGTACTTCAGCTATATACCAGCGTATACAAACCTCTTATCTTCAATAAAAACACCTTCTTCTGTAAAACAATGCATTTCTTATACTCAACACAACCGAACTGGCGAGTACGTGCACTGTGGAGAACACTGGGATATATGCTTCCCACCTTCGGTTTCTGATGACTGTATACATCAAATTAATGGGTTTTCAATATTTATCTGCATCTAGCTTGTGGATGCAAGTGGAACTGCTTGAAATGAAATGGGTGGGAAGATTCTCTCCCTAACACCGTTCTATAAATACATGGTGGGAAGATAGTATCCCAAGGACCTTATTCTTCCTTTTATATAATTATAAATCAAGCTATTTCAAAATCGCAAGTTTCCACACATGGAATCTATTAATCAGTATCCAACAACATTGTTGATTTAATATTATTTCTAATAAAGAAAGAAATTTATTCTCTTATTAAACATGGGTGCAACTCGCTATTATCATATAATTATTGAATTTTATATTAATTATGGATCAGTTATAACAATTTACAAATTCATCTGAAATCGAGGTCAGCATTCCCTGAATGTCCCATCTCACTAACCATTACATAGGCTTCGTATCATTATATTTCATTATAATACGGAAAGTTTCAAAAATTCTAATCGTTCTGCAAGATCAAATCATTTAAAAGAATATTTGTGAAAGGTCAGAGCAAAATGAAGGTAGAATATGGAATTCAACTGATGACGTTATCTGGTTGAAGGCGTGGGGTCGCTACTCTGGCTAAATCCTTCTTTTTGAGCAACGTAACACGAGGATACCATCCTCCAAATTATTAACATATTTCACATACAACATCATATAATTATAATTTACTATTTTCATATTTCTAAATTCCATCGAGCCTCATTGCTATAATTAATGGAGTAGAATAAATACTGTAGGATAAGTGCACGCATGCCTTCCCAATTCAACTCAACAACCTGCCAGATAAATCACTTAGTTGTTATAAAGAAATGTCTTCCTCACATATTCATGTTGCATTCAAATTGTCATCATTACAAAAGTTCCCCTATTTGACATAAACTGTTCTACACCGAAACTTTCCTTTGCGAAATTATTATTATTATTATTATTATTATTATTATTATTATTGTCTCCTTAGAGAATTCCAAATTGCATTATTTATCAAATCTCATTACCTTTGTCTATAATGTGATCCAAAATTCGATTATGTGAACACCACATAATTGTTCACTATCACCCATAAATGTATTGTTATTATTAAATATATCAACAATGTCAAATATAATTAACCTCCAGGTTTACGATCCAATCTGATCTTTGAAATCATCATAATCATCATTCATGATTTAATCCTGTCATATCCAAAATATGACCATTATCAGTTATTAATATTATTACTGAAGATATACTAAATCGCATGTAAAATCGAACTGATTAGACTATAACTGAGTATCTAATCTCATCTAGTATTACTAAGATCCAAATCACATAGAAAAATAGTTAACTGATTTACCATCGCAAATAACTATCCTACAACGATAGCCTTTAATAAACCCTGCGACAAAAATTATGTACAGGACTGTACACCAAAAAAATTAATGAAATTACCAGCTAACTAGAAAAGCATGGATGCTTTCGAAAGTATGTCATCATCCAACGATAAACCGCATCGTGGATATGCTAGTCTACCTAGTACAATTAATTATAGAAATCCATAAGAAGGATCCAGTCATTATGCTCCTGCATAATACAAAACAAATACTGGTATCAAACGACGATTCCTAAATGGTTCAATGAAATAGTCTACAGTCTGCAAACCACAGGTACTAACTACTAATAGTAGAGATGATGTTCACTTCCCTTGACATTGGTCTGCAAAGATGAATCCCATGGCTGTGGAACGCCATGGACTAGCCATGCCGTCCGGCTCGTAAAGGCTCCCCTCGGCTTCCTCGTCACGGTCCAATGTTCCATACATCTTCCTCCATTGCACCACAAATTCAATTTAATGCTCCATTATGACGTTTCGAGTCATGGTAATTTTCAAAAGTTCATCACGATGATTCACTACCATGATTTTCTGTGCGTAATTAACACTATGGCTTGTGCCATGAAAAATCACGTAATCTGAACGGTTTGTGGTTTGACTACTGTCACCCGGTAATTCACCGTTCCGAAACCAGTCAACATTTAATGTATGACTACACGCGAAAACTTTGCTTGCACTCTACTGAGATTATCGCAGTACACTGACGAACCTTTATTGCCATTGTTTCCAGTTACAGCTACTAAAATAATTTGGTTGTAGATATGCTCTTCTCATGATACATGTTAGGAATCAGTTCTAGTGCGTAGGCTAACTATCTGTGATATTGGGTATTAGCCCAGCTCAATTCTGTACACACAGAGATTGGCCTCACCTATAAAATTCCAACAGTTGGAGAACACTGAAACAGTGTTTCCTCATAGGCTCTTTCTTGGCATTAGGTCTGGTACTCGTAATTCAGATAGAATGAGCTTTTGAATTCATGTTCGCTCGATCACACATGAAGACGAATTCTGTACTGTCTTCCACTCAACAGGTGTACACAGCGCAGTCTCGCCTGTCTTGCTATCTCATGCGCATCGCTGCTCGTACAGATGAAGTATCGTTACGCTCTACAGGGCTACTCTCAAACTTCTGCTGGTGCTCTCTTCAAAAATCCTCAGAATGTAACGGAGAAAAACAACTCTCATATACTTGCTATGAGCTCCCTCAAAATGGGCACATCCACCCCACACATGCTAAAAATAAAAATCTCCGTTTTTATTTTCCTTATTACAGTTGTTTTTCCACTTTCTTCTTGAAAAATATTCCTTGAGATTCGCAGCACTAAACGTTCCCACGATGGTACCAGGTGTGATGTCCTCAATTTGATAACTACCATTATTTAAACTCTGCGCTACTCCAAATGGTCCATTGTATATGCTGGCAAACTCTTATCCACTTAATTATATATCTGGAATTTGCTTTCTGAATAGGGTGTATCATAGTAAATTTACTAAAGACGTCAACCGTGACCAAAACATATCGGTTGCCCCTTTTTGGCTTAGGTAGCGATCCGTAAATGTCTGTGGCATATAATCCACAAGGATTTGATGGGATAATAGGCCTTGGTGCTTCCCTCAACAAATGCGAATTGCGTTTGCTGCGCTGACACAAATCACAAGTCCTGATGACATCTCTGATAGTGTTGCTCATATGTTCCCAAGTGAATTTTTCTGCAATCATGCACACCATTTTATCCACACCTGTGTGTCCCGAACTTCTATGTGCTAACCAAATTATGGCTTCCTGTAATCTAGGAGGTATGACTATTCGTAGTTTACTATGCTTAGGATCGATGAATTTATATACAATGCCGTACAATACTACATAATCTCGCGTTGTCCTTTCCATAACTGTATATTCAACATCTGTTGGATCCATGTCTCTGTGGAGAAACCTATAAATGTTTCTTAACAATCCATGTCGCTTTTGGGCTTGTGGTATCCTTTCAAGTCTTCTCAAAGTATCCTCGTCTTCTTGCATGAGCGTTATCGGTAAAACGCGAAGAGTAGGTTCCACAACTCGGCTTAACAAATCAGCCCCCAAAATTAGCTGTTCCTGGTCGATGTTCAATGGTTAGGTTGAACTGTTGCACGAGTAGTGCCCATCTCGTGATCCTGTCGCTGGCAAAATTTGTTTTAAGTATACATTCCAGAGCGTGATGATCCGTTCTGACTATTACTGAATATGCAATAAGTAACTTCTTCCAGGATTCGAATGCAAAAATGATCGGCAAAGCTTCAAGCTCCGTGGTGTAGTAATTGCGTTCCGATGGTTTCAACTTCCTACTGATGAAGGATAAATAGTGTCTTGTGCGATCCTCATCATCTTGGAGTGAGATGGCACCTATCCCTATATTCGATGCATCCGACTCGATAATAAAAATGTTCTCAAAGTCCGGATATTCCAGCTTGACACTGTTGAGCATTCCTTTTCCTTTTTAAAAGATTCTTCACATGAGTCGTCCCATTTCCATTTATTGTCCTTTCTTAACAAACTCTGTAAGGGCGCTACTACATCAGTATACTTATGGCAATGTCCTGCAAAGAATTGGCAAGTCCTCAAGAATTGTCGTACATGCTTAACTCGTGTGGGTCTAGGAAATTCTGCAATCGCCTGAAGTTTCTCCTCATTGGGTCTATAACCATTACCATCCAAGATATGTCCAAGAAATCTGATTTCATTCTTAAAGAATTGATATTTCTTCAAGTTAACTTTGTCTGGCTGCGTGGCTCAGGGGTAACGTTCTCGCTTACTGAGCCCAAGGTTGCAGGTTCGAAACCTGGCGCAGTCAGCTGGCATTTGAGGGTGCGCAAATGCGAGGGAGCCGTGTCAGTAGATTTACTGGCACGTTAAAGATCCCCTTCGGGGCAAAATTCCGGCACCCCGGCGTCTCTAAAAGCCAGTGTAGTTAAAAGGGACGTAAAACCAATAATATTATTATCAAGTTAACTTTGAAATTTGACTTCCTTAAATCCACAAAAAAATCGCAGATGTAATAGGTGCTGATCTTCGGTCTCTGATGCTACCAAAATATCATCCACATAGCATATAATTGTATCTTTAACCTATTGACTTAAGTTCTGATCTAAGGCACGTATCAAAACTGCTCCTGAAGTTTTCATTCCAAACGGAAATTTTCTAAAAACATAGGTCTGCTGTTCAAATAAAAATCCTATGAACTTTTGTGAATCTTCGTTGAGTCCTACATGGTGATAGGAAGAAGTTAAATCCACTGTTGAAAACCACATCTTATCCTTAAATTTCCTCAATAGATCATTTATTAAAGGGGCGGTCATATTCTGGCAATAGTCGTGAATTCAGTGACCTGGCATCAAGGCATATCCTTGAATTCCCATCCGATTTTGGCACGACAGCTAAAGGATTAACGTAGGACGTTAGAAAAAGAAGAAGAAAATCTACAGCCTGCTTCCAGTCTCCGACCGGGTCAGGAATGGAATGAATGAAGCCCCCATCTAGCGGCGAGGATATGGACTGTGCCGGCTGCCGAGGCCTGACGCACTCCTCTGGGGCAATGATTAAATGAATGACAGATGAAATGAAATGATAGTGGAGAGTGTTGCTGGAATGAAATTGTGACAGGGAAAACCGGAGTACCCGGAGAAAAACCTGTCTGCCTCCGTTTTGTCCAGCACAGATCTCACATGGAGTGACCGGGATTTGAACCACGGACCCAGCGGTGAGAGGCCGGCGTGCTGCCGCCTAAGCCACGGAGGCTTCCCGTAGGGCGTTACACGCTTCTTAATTACTTGATCCTTCTCAAGATTTTGGATAATCTCTTTCACTTTTGTCCTGTGCTTTTCTGGAATCTGGTACAACTTGGCATGATATGGACTATCATCACACACTTGGATTTTATATTCAAACTCCTTAATCTCCCCTGGTCTTGTATCAAAGGTATCATTGAATTCTTCTAATAAGCTAGTCATAACTGGAGCATGCTCAATTCCTTCGCTAGCCTTCTCAGATGTCTCCATGTTTTCAAAAAACTTGGTCCATCTCACTTTTTCCACGGTGAATTTCTCTTCATCTTCGAAATGAACATCCCCCGCATGATGGAATTTAATCGAGTCCGATTCCATGTGTATAACAGCCTTGTATCTTCTGATAAAATCTGTCCCCAAGATCACATCATGCGCAATATCTCGCATAACGACGAAAATATGCTCGAAGAAGCATCCTCTAAGCTTAATTTTCAAGTACAGTTGAATTTTACAAGTGGTAACCTTATTAGGGATAATATCTTGAATCTTAATTCCAGCTACAGGTATTTTCTCAATATCCTCCGTTAACTTCCATAGATTGTACAATCTCTCGCTTACCAAACAAAGCATGGCTCCTGTGTCTATTTAAGTGTGTACTTGTATCCCATACACCTCACAAATAATAATGGTAACCAGGTTCTCGGTCCAAACTCCTTTATCTCTTCTTCTTCCTGAAGCAAGTCTTCATCTTCGACTTCCCATTTAATAATTTTGGAAATATGCTGTGTTGGAACTACTTCTGCTGGTTTTCTCGGTCCGAAATCGACGTGTTTTTTTCATTCTTCCCAGCCGAATTATTAATACCAGAAGTACTAGGTTGATTTCTTTTATCATCTAATTCCTTCAGATATTGTTTACTTTCTTCTCTCTGCTCCAGATTTTGTCTTTGCTGATCTCTGAACCTATCATTGTTCGATCTCTCATTTTGTCTATTATAACCTGTTCTATTGTATGGCCTATTGTATCTTTGTCTACTCCAGGAATTACAATTGTTTCCGTACCTTCCTCGTCTAACGTAAGGTTGTCTATTACCTTGGCCTCTTCTGTCTTGATAATCCCTCGACGTTTGCTCTTCCATATTCCTATCGGGTGTTGTCTGGCATTATCTATCAGTTAAGACAGCATATGCAGCTTGAGATTCTTGCTTGCTATTCCTCTGCTGGTAAAATTGTGCATTGGAATGATCTAGACGCTGAAGTACTTCATCAAATTCTTCCATGTTCTCGACATTTGCAGAAATGAGACTTCGCTGAACTTCCAACGGAAATTGTCTAATTAATGCAGGAATTAATTCATAGGCTGGCATAGGTGGATATAAACATTGAAGTTTTGCAAGCTGATTTGCAAAGTAATTCGAATACTAGGTCGGCTGTGACGTAGAATAAAGTTTTACATATAACTCTGCCCTGATATTCTGCTGAGTCTCCGGTGACCAAAATTTTCGCTCTAGTGCCTGTTCAAACTCTTCATAGTTTCTCAGACTACAACGAAAGTCTCTAAATCAGACGAGTGCTGGACCGTCTAAAAATCTACTAATTACTTTCATCTCTCTTTCTTTAGTAACCTTAGCATCCTTCAGATAATCTCTCACCTCCCTCAGGAATTCAACAGGTGAAACATTTCCAGTCCCTGAAAATTTAATCGGTTTCTCTTCATAACTCTTTACTAATGTGATCGGGGTAGAAGTACGAATGGTAGAGACTCCTTCTGACCTTCCTATCTCTGACAATTTTCCTCTATCTGCAAAAGTAGTTTCAGTGATATTCTCCTGTTTCTCATCAGATCTCAATCTATACTCTTCCAATTTTCTCTCCAAATTGTTAACAGTCTGCCTAAGTTCCTCTATTTCATCCCTATTTTGTCTTTCCTCTTCTTCTACTTCTTGACTCTCTTTCAACTCTTCTGTTCTCTTTATCTGATTTTCCTCTTCAGTAGTTAACTGATTCTTAAATTTTTCCACAGTATCCCGAATAGATTGAATATCTCCGGATACTACTTCAATCTCCGATGAAAAGCCGTCCTCACTTCTTTAACTTCGTCATGAGTTTCTTTTACAAGTTGTTCCTGAATGTCCTTGATTACATTCTCTTTTACTTCATTTTTCAGCTCTGAGACTACTCCTTCCTTTAATTGTACTACATTTATTCCCTGAAATTCAGACGTACCGTTCTGGACTACTTGCGTGGAATTTAACGTACATTCTTTTATCGTACTGATTTCTAAACTTGCCATGTCGTCTGTTATTTTCCTAACATGATCTTCCAATTTATCTTCTAATGATCTAACCATTTTCTTAGTATCGTTCTTAAGTTGAGCTAACTCTTCCTTCATCAAACGACGACTATCCTGTAAGCTTTCTTTCATATGGCCGTAGTTAGTAAATAAATTATCTTTCAAAGTCTTTCCTGTATTTATGATCCTTGCTTCTAGACTTAAGAAATTATCTTGAGTTCTCCTAGCATTATCTCTGATTTTGGTTTCCAATGATACCACTTTATCCTCAATTTTAGCATCAATCGATTCAGATAGTTTATCCTCGAATGATTCCATATTTCTCGACATCCTATTTTTTATCGATTCTATCCTTTCTAACATTTCGGATTTTAATGAGTTTGAGCTTTCGGTGATTTTACATTCTAAACATTTTACAGAAGCAGAATTCTCTCTTATGTTAATTTCTAGAGAAGCAGAATTCTCTTTTTTTTTACTTTCAATCTTATTTTCTAAACCTCCCATTTCATTTCCCAGAGAAGCAGAATTCTCTTTCATTTTATCTTCTAATTTGAGTTCTAGAGAAGCAGAATTCTCTGTCATTTTATGTTTTAGAGAAGCAGAATTCTCTTTCATTTGCTGTCCCAACTCCTGGATCATTTTAGCAAGTGCTTCCAGTTCACTCATAATAACAATTAGAACACTGTGGTACGATGCCAGTTGACGATGAGGAAACTTAAATCTAAAGTGCTAGAAAAGTGAATAAGCAGACACGACCTTAAACTGAGACTTAATTACAACTGGCTTACTAATTCTTACATTTACTATTAATTTACTTTAAATATCATAAACAACGATCCCATCAAATTCAAATCAAAACTGTGAAACTGTGCATTCATGATCTTGAATCTTACAAATAACCCCATCTCCTATACTAATCCAGAAATCAAATACCACTCGACCTCGAATCGAAATTCGGAATCGAATCGCATCAGAATCAGAAACAAACTCGAACTCAACATGTTGGCAGCCAAAACTCGATCCCCACACGTTGTCACCAAAACTCTTCCATCTTACTTTATGTGAATGTTTGACAAATGTCCCACGTCCACACAAGCGCACATCTGAACAACAGCAGAGCATAAGACTCAAAAACATCTCGGGGTTAAATATGGGCAAACAACCAACGTTGTAATTGAAAACAAAAGCTTGGCTGTTATCCAGATGCTTACTACAGCAAGGAGAGAAAGGAGTTAAGTATTCAAGAAATCATGATTGGCCCCAGTTTTCTGTAAGATAAAACGCATCAGGTTAATTTATTCATTCAAACATCCTAAATTAATTACAATCTTTTTCCACAGGGAGATAGCTAAAACACCCTCCTGAAACAAAATACATCCTGTCACTCCCCCTGGGACCCTGCTCTAATTATGCCCTGTTAAACTAACGGCAATTATTAAACTTCAAAATCAAAAAAATTAAGTGAATAAATTATTCAAGTATTCTTCGAAGATTGGTGAATAATATAGTTTATCACTGTAGTCTATTTCATTCTAAACACAATTAACACATTCATGATGTGCAGACAACTAATAGTACAATCTGACATCATAAGAAAATTATTTACAAGTCACAACAGCTTTATATTTCCAAAATATTATCAAAATTATTTTTATGATCGTTATCAAAACATTTTAACATGTCAGGAATAAAAATTCCGAAATATCTATTCTTGTTATTTAAATGCCATCAAAAACTACTTGGCTTAAGAACAAACTTATTCTTCCTTTTATATGATTATAAATCAAGCTATTTCAAAATCGTAAGTTTCCACACATGGAATCTATTAATCAGCATCCAACAACCTTGTTGATTTAATATTATTTCTAATAAAGAAAGAAATTTATTATCTTATTAAACCTGAGTGCAACTCGCTATCATATAATGTCATGAATGTCATGAATGCAACAAAGGAGGTTTTGAGTGTGCAAAGTGATAACATCATACAGGAGCAAGACTGTCTGTTGGTGGAACAGCTAGTGACAACTGGTGGTCAATCTGCACACCACGGAATCAAACATCAGCACCTAGTGGCACCTGGCGGTCATAGAGAAAGATCATCTGTGGTTGCATATCCAAGGCCTACTTCAGCGGAAAAACTCTGCAATACTAGATTCTCTCAACAGGGGGATAATCACATGTGCGAAACCTGCAGTCTACATCTGAAATCGAACGGAATGGCCCCAATGGAGACGAGCAACCAAGGAATAAACAACGAAGTAAAAGAGTTAGCATTGGAAAACAAAAAATCATATGATCACATCCAAGAAAAACTTGAAGAACTATCTGATAACCTCATGAAGAAAATGACCTTAATTCTCGAGACACAACTGCAACAAGCAGATATACTAGCAAAACAACAAGTCTCGCGCTACTCAAAAATTCAAGACACTACCGAAAAACCAACAACAGCAACGCCGCTGCACCCCCCAACCATCAAACCACAATCACCAAACCCACAAACCACCACAGCAGAGTCAACAAATAAACGCAACTATCGATACGAAACCAGATCACTATCAAGCATAGAATGGCCAGGACTACCCAACAAAATTATCAACCGTGACACTACAACACAAGGAGAGACGAGAAGACCAGACAATACAGGAAAAAGATATCAGCAACAGAATCAACCACGAAATAGTCAGCAATACCGATCACCATCTAACACAGTAATCGGCACTGGAACAGAGAACGGCGATCTACAAGCGGAAGGGAAAACGGCATGGCTATTTATTGGGAAGCTGAAGAACGAAACGACATCGGAGACGGTAATAAACTACCTAAGAAAGAAAGGAATCCGAGGGGACGTCAGCTGCGAAGAGACCGCCATAAGAGGAGACTCCAAAGCGTACAAAGTTGGCATCCCTTTTGACTGCCTAGAAATGACATCCAACCCCGAATTTTGGCCAAGTAGAGTAATTGTGCGTCGATTTCGATTTCGCCTCCGCAGAAGAAGCGAAGGCGCATCTCTCGAATAACTGCATTAACATGCTCCTGTGGAACGTAGAAGGGTTTAAAGGACTACTGAAACTAACCCCAGGAAACACATTTGAAACATCTGACATACTAATCTTCACAGAGACATTCCTAACGACACCTATTGATATAGAAGGTTTCTACTCCATCCACTCTCTAGCAAGAAAACCTACAGAAGGAAGGCCATCAGGAGGTGTATCTATCCTCTATAAACCATGGATAGGACCCTTAAAGACCTTACATATAGAAGAAAACCTCATAATCGCGAAAGCAAACAACTTCACGATAATAGGCACTTATGTACGCCCCAACACTGATACCGAGGAAATAATGGAACTCCTCACGCTCTCCCTACGGAAAGTTGCAAACCCAGATGAAACCATAATACTAGCAGGAGATATGAACTGTAGACTAGACAAACCCGATACGAAATGTAAAACTGTCCTTACATTCCTTACAGAAGAAAATTTCAAAATAGTAAATGACCCAAGACGCAAAACTTACTTTGCCCATAATGGCAGTAGCACAATTGACCTCGTGTTCCACAAAGGAAACGATATTGAAATTTTAGAACAAAAGAGTCTATGGACTTCACCAGTAACCCCACTAAGAAAACACATCCCAATACAGACCAAATTCTTACTCAAAACTCCAAAGAAAGTTGTTCCGAATTGCATCAAGACCATCATATCCAGACACCTTAACATGGCAGCACTACAGCGACAACTAGGAAAAGTACCTGAAGCAGAAAAGACAATCAAGGAAAACGACCTAAATTCAGCCCTAACAAGAATTAACAAGATACTAGGAGCAAGTATAACCCACAAACAGATTACAAGGAAAGCTCAACCGTGGTTTGATAAGGAATGTTATGCAGAAAGACAAACTACACTAAAGGCGCTACATATAGCTAGGATCACGTCAACACCAGAGGACCTAAGAGTATATGGGGAAACACGGAGATATTACAAGAATCTCCTAAAACGTAAACGCTTTCAATACATAGAAAAAGAAGGTGAGAGGATCGCCAAAGAAGCAATGAATGATCCATACATAGCCATCAGACCAAGAAGATCGTCAAGATCTAGCAACGTAGAAATAGGAATATGGGAATCGCACTTCACTCTCATCCTTAACGGTACAGGTCAACAAGCGGCATATGAAATTGAATGTAGAGATCAACACGAAGAAATACTCCCCATCACTAAAACAGAGGTATTGGACATAATCAATGCTACGAAATGTAACAAGGCCGCAGGACCAGACGGGTTTTTCAACGAACATCTAAAGGAATCGGCACAACACCTATCAGAACTATGGTCCAAGCTCTTTACCAAATGCCTAGAAACAGGAAATATTCCCGATGAATGGAGAAAATCGACCATTAAAACTCTCTATAAAGGAAAAGGTGAAACCAACGACCCCAACTCGTACAGAGGAATTGCACTGGAAAGCAACACCTTCAAGTTACTGACAAGAATTCTAACCAACAGGATAGTATACGAAGTCGACTCCAAGATACCGGAGGAACAATTCGGCTTTAGACGAGGAAGAGGAACCTTGCACGCAATTCAAAATCTGTTAAATGACCTAGAGGAAGCAAAACGACTCCAAAAGGGAAAGTTTTATGCAGTCTTTATAGACTATACAAAGGCCTTCGACCTAATTGACAGAAGAAAGCTCACATCGAAACTTCAAAATATCATCGGAAATCACAATCCTTTAACAATCTTAGTAAAAAATATCCTGGCATACAACCAGATCACCATAGATGACGCAGTATGCAAAACAAAGGAAATCACCCAAACTAATGGAGTGTTGCAAGGTGACCCCCTCAGTCCCATACTGTTCAATATTGCCACAGCCGATGTAACAACAGCAATCCGAGAGAAATCAAAGGACGCAGTGATCTACATATATGCGGATGACATGGTCCTAGGGTCACCAAATAAGGAAGAACTCCAACACGCCTTCTCAGCACTGGTAGAATGGGCAGGAAATAACAGTCTGAAAATAAACTGGACAAAAACCCAACAGATGGTTTTTCGGAAAGGTGGGCGTGTAGCAGCAAACGACAACTTGCAATATGAAGAGGTCAAAGTGGAAATAGTAAATGCAGTTAAATACCTTGGGATTACTTTACAGACTACCGGGACATTCAGATTACACATCCAAGACAGAGCAGTGGCTTGCTTGAAAGCCATGTACGACGTTATCAATCTCCAGCAGCTATCCTTAAAAACAGCTATGCATCTGTTTGACGCAAAGATCCTACCAATTCTCACGTACGGGATCCACTTGATATGGGACCGACTAACGAAGAGAGATCTGGCCACCATCGAAAGAGTTAAAGCCCAATTCCTGAAAACCTTAATGGGCATCTCAAAATACACGCGCTCACGCCTAACATATGAATTAGCACGGGAACCCTTCCTCGTCGAAGAAATAAGAACAAAATTACAGCTTCCATCAACAAAGAATGCTGAAGCGCACCTAGCAGAGAGAAGAGATAAGAGAGAAGACATTCCGCTAGAATTTTACAGCACGGATGCCATGATCAACCGGAACTGGACCAGCGCCAATCAGAAACTAAGACATGTGGTGATAAAGTTAGCAGTGCATGGGTACCACCATAAAATATGTAAAAACATGTCCTACCACGCCCCAAATGAACTCTGCGTGTGCTCGTTATGTGACCAGTTCTGTGACACATATCACATCACACGATGTAAAAATAACCAGAAATCACTCTGTGATTATAGCAAGGACTAACATTTAAAATGAACAAAGCATCATACAGTGTTGCTCTATTTCACAAATAACATTCAATTCACAATATAATGACTGGTCATGAATAAATGCTTTAATGCACACATTCCTGATTGATTACTGGATCATGATGTTTTTCACATTAATTAACTCTTTTGTAACATGTTTGTTTCACTAATGTAAATCTATGTTATGCACATTCGTGCGCTTTTCTGTTAATAATAATAATAATAATTATTGAATTTTATATTAATTATGGATCAGTTATAACAATTTACAATTTCATCTGAAATCGAGGTTAGCATTCCCTGGATGTCCCATCTCACTAAGCATTACATAGGCTTCATATCATTATATTTCATTATAATACGGAAAGTTTCAAAAATACTAATATTTCTGCAAGATCAAATCATTTAAAGGAATATTTGTGAAAGGTCAGAGGAAAATGAGGGTAGAATATGGAATTCAACTGATGACGTTATCTGGTTGAAGGCGTGGGGTCGCTACTCTGGCTAAACCCTTCTTTTTGAGCAACGTAACACGAGGATACCATCCTCCAAATTATTAACATATTTCACATACAACATCATATAATTATAATTTACTATTTCCATATTTCTAAATTCCATTGAGCTTCATTGCTAATATTAATGGAGTAGAATTAATACTGTGGGATATGTGCACGCATGCCTTCCCAATTCAACTCAACAACCTGCCAGATAAATCACTTAGATGTTATAAAGAAATATCTTCCTCACATATTCATGTTGCATTCAAATTGTCATCATTACAAAAGTTCCCCTATTTGACATAAACTGCTCTACACCGAAACTTTCCTTTCCGAAATTATTATTATTATTATTATCTCCTTAGAGAATTACAAATTGAATTATTTATCAAACCTCAATACCTCTGTCTATAACCTGATCCAAATTTCGATTATGTGAACACCACATAATTGTTCACTATAACCCATAAATTTATTGTTATTATTAAATATTTCAACAATGTCAAATATAATTAACCTCCAGGTTTACGATCCAATCTGATCTTTGAAATCATCATAATCATCATTCATGATTTAATCCTCTCTTATCCAAAATATGACCATTATCAGTTATTATCATTACTGAAGAAATCCTAAATCGCATGAAAAATCGAACTCATTAGACTATAACGGAGTATCTAATCTCATCTAGTATTACAAAGATCCAAATCACATAGAAAAATATTTAATGGATTTACCATCGCAAATAACTATCCAACAACGATAGCCTTTAATAAACCCTGCGACAAAAATTATGGACTGTACACCAAGAAAATTAATGAAATTACCAGCCCATCGTGGATATGCTAGTCTTCCTAGTACAATTAAGTATAGAAATCCATAAGAAGGATCCAGTCATTATGCTCCTGCATAATTCAAAACAAATACTGGTATCAAACGACGATTCCTAAATGGTTGAATGAAATAGTCTACAGTCTGCAAATCACTGGTACTGCCCCGGTAAATTGAATTATTTTGGGACAAAATGAGAGTATTTTCCGTCCCCATGATAAAATTTAACCAGAAAATATAATTTCTGGAAGTGTGACACAGGAGGGTGGTGTTACAAGCTCGAGGCTGTGGGAGAGCCCGATCAGGTGATATATTGCACAATGGACGCTTCTAGAAGGCTATAAATGGCATAGCAATAGCGTGTTTGGAAATTAATATTATAAATATTGTTATAAATTATGCTATTGGATCCCAGCCCAGAGCCAACGAGAAGAGGTCTTATTGAAGACGGGATCAACTTCAATTACACAATATGATGAAATTATACATTTAGGCCCTAAGAAGAAGATTTTCTTATCTGGTAATGAAGAGAATATTAAGAGAAATTATGTCTGATACTTTAGAAACCGCTGATCGGTTAATCTACGCAGTAATAAGCATTAGTAATCTACGCGCTAAAATTATGGTGGGAGATTGATATGGCCGCCAAAATTTCGACTTGGAGGGGGAGATCCAAGGATCGATGTTCTTATTCCAGCAGTCTTTGAAGAGAGAGGAAAAGTTTTTACTGGGTTAACGGAGATCCCAGGGCTTAGTCCGAGTGCGACGACTGTCGACTTGTGGAGACGCGAGGATAGCTAGGTGGAACGTAGGAGATCACCGCACTTCCATTCTACGTGAAGTTGTGAGGAACATTGATTTGATTATATCTCATATATAATTGAGATCTGAAGTTAAATAAGCGAATATATATATATATATATATATATATATATATATATATATATATATGTATATAGAACAGGTCGCATACTATATGTTGTGAAAAGTCGAGCGTGTTAAAACTCACCGTTTCGACAATATAAGCCTGTCAAGTCAGATTTTCAAATGTGTTGGAAATAAAGCTGAATATCATTTTAAATTGCAACGTGAAGTTGGCGAACGCAGTTCAAGTGAACAGTAGTGGAGAACTTTTAATATTGGCGCAACACATAAACATTAACAGAATGACTATTATTATTCTTCAAGTAGTTCCATACAACATAAGTAACATTGTTGATATGATGAACTAATTAGTCATGCGCCAGAGACATATTCGATAACAGGAGTTAAGATACAACGATGGAGCTTCGTTAGACAACGTATTCTTGAATACAGACGTAGTGTACGGTCCATCTTGTGCATTTTCGTCAGTCTACGAACACTAATATAACATCAATTAGCAATAGAAATATTTCATTCACCATTTATATGAATATTTCCATAATTATTTTCCAATGATGAAGCTGATACATATTTACGACGGAGAATGAAGACTTTAGAGAAGAGATTTGTCAAGATGCTAGGGAAAGATAGTCCAGCAACACAGAAGAATTTGCCAGAAGGATGTCGTTCGAGCCCAGGCGAATGTTGGTGAATTCCAGAGAGGGACGTTTCCTATCTCTGAGGTCACAGATCCGAGGTTCGAATGCAGATCCATCTCAGTGTCTTGTACTGAGGAAACATCTAAAGTATTGTGGGAATACTTACATAGATCTTCAAGTTTTCGTACAAATAAGGTATCAGTGTATCTCAATTGTAGTATAGAGCTTGATTAGTGACATCCTGAGCCAGCGATCTTATTCCATATTTTTCTATATTTTCACATTTCATGTATTTCACTGTTTTCATGTATTTTACACTTCAGATGTGTGTTAAGATTTTTATGCTTCAAGATTATTTAGGAGATGATTGCCTTTCATCTACTTTTCAATTTTATTCTACGGATCAGTTGTGGAACTGACATTAAAAATTTTGTTTGAGGAATTGTATTGCCTCATAGAAGACTAGTCGTTTCGACTCTCGAATTTTAATAATTTGATTTAAACCTAGTATTCAGACATTGTGTCATAGCTTCAAATTAAATTCTTATTAAATTTAATTTGAGCACTTTAATGTAACGACATCAAACTTCAAGAACAGAAGAAACATCGAATGATATTGTTATATCATTATTGTACATAAACTATCGACGATCTAAGAAATACTAGTCGTTTGATAAGACCGAAGTCTTAATCCCTATGAACATTCTTTGTGTAGAGTGGAAAAACATTACGACATTGACAAACTTTTTTTATTTGAAAAGCTAAGAGCTTTGTTCATTAAATATGCTAGAGGAAATACCTTTTTGATAGAAGATTATTCAAATCTTTGGCTAGGAATTCAAAGCAAGTTTGTCCCGGTCAAGATTGAATTCTATTTGACACTATAAATAACATGTGTGTTATTATACACTATTTGTGTAACATCACGTCATTTTGTCGACCTGATATTACAACGATAAACAATTTAAAGCTTGACAAGTGAGGTGAGACAGGAGTATTATTTTTATTACATGTATTTGCGACAGACGAGTTAACAGTTAATTATCTTGTTGTGGATTAAACTTTAGGAGGTTAATCACGACTGTCTAATATCGTTCATTACAATTGGAAGTTTTGTTTGAAGGACTTAAGCATGTATAATTGTAGTCCAGTAATCATGTGTAATGATACTGAGGGTCATGCCATTATTTGAGAGAAGTTCCTACATAAGATATGTTAATAACAATTAATCCTTTTTTGGTTATTGTTTAACATAATAGATGATAATTGTTTATGCCATATATACTGTTATATGAGGATTTGTAGAGCTATGAAGAGTGCTCATGCGAGGGAGTTCCGCATTTTAAGGAAGTCAAAGTATTGTTGTTCTCTGATAAGAAGGCATGGATCATGATAAGAGCCGTTGTATACAAGTAGTCCAGTTCTTGTGAATTAACGATTTAGCTGTGTTAACAGGAGGGTTTCAGCGGAAATACAACTAGAGAAAGATTGTCTACTCATGTCTATAATACAATTATTAGATTTTATTAAACCCGAAGTTATGTAATTAAGTACAGTTAACTTTCATTAGTCGACTGTATTATACCGACATTGCATTGAAACCTTTATAAGACGATGTGTAAGCAGTATATCAAAACTACGGAAGTAGGTAATATAGAGCGGTTCTGGCACAGGGGCTAATAGGCAAGATGGCCGCCGCGCGCAACCAGCCCTATGTTATTCTTAGGGAGGGGACAGTCAGAGCTGGCACAGGGGCTATTGGGCAAAATGGCCGCCACGCTCTGAGACCGTCAATGACGTCACAGAGAGAGGTCGGCCATGTAGTTGCCAAATGGAATATTTATTATTATTATTATTATTATTATTAGGTAATTATTAATTGATCATGTATAATCAAGACCAGCCTTATATTGTCCACCTCTTGGTGTAGTGGCTAGCATTCTTGGAGGTCATTCCTGAGGTTCGAATCCCGGCTCTGCCAAGAAATTTAATTTCTGGTCTCAGGAGTGGAACGGGGTACACTCAGCCTTGTGAGGCAAAACTGACAGGAGCTGGCTTTTGATTCATACCTCAACCATTCTGCCTAACCCAACTTCACCTAATCTAACCTAACCTAACCTAACCTTACCTAACCTAACTTCAAATTCAGAGCAAATATGAGAGCAAATGTGAGAGCACACATAATAAACTAAGTTATAACCTAACCTAACTTCACCTAATCAAACCTCACCTAACCTATCCTAACCTAACCTAACGTAACCTACCTAATTTAAAATTGCAAGCGAAAAAAAATAGCAAAAAGTATGAGAAAAAAGTAAGAGCAAATGTAAGAGCACAAATAATAAACTTAGTTATAACCTAACCACACCTAACCTAACCTAACCTAACCTAACATAACCTAACTTCAAAGTGAGAGCAAAAATGTAAGAGCAAATGAGAGAGCACAAATAATAAACTTAGTTATAACCTAACCTAACCTAACCCACAGAAACCTCATTTAAAGATTTTAGATTTTATATTTTAACATTTTAGATTTTTGATTTTTTTCATTTTACATTTTTTAGATTTTACATTTTTTATTTTGTATTTTTTGTATTTTAGATGTTAGGTTTTTTTTAGATTTTATATTTTAAATTTAAGATTTTTTAATTTTAGATTTTACTTTTTACATTTTCCGAAAAGAGTAAACTACAAGGCTACATACCTAACCTCACCAAACCTAACTTTACCAAACCTACCTTAAGCTAATCCAAAGGCTAATGCACATACACAAAGTATATAAGGGTACAAGCAACTATCCTTATGCTAGTTTTATAGGTTACTGTAAAACATGATAACTACCCCAACCGGTTTTTTTTTTTCATTTTGTTGTTTACACATATGACAATTTTCCAATTTCCCATTTTCAGTTTTTTTTAATGTTAGTTTTAAGTTTTTCAATTTCATAACATGGAAACATGGATTTTGCATTATGTTGTTTACACATTTACCAATTCACAATTTCCCATTTACAGTTCTTAAAATGTCAGTTTAAAGTTTTTCAATTTTATGATATAGAAACATGGATTTTCCAATTTGTTGTTTACACATTTGTCAATTTACCAAATTCCCATTTACAGTTTTTAAAATTTCAGTTTAATGTTTTTTTTTATTTTGTCAAAATGGAAACATGGATTTTCCAATTTGTGTTTTACATGTTCATTTTGCATTAGGAGTGGAGAGAGGTGGGTAGTAATTAAAAACGTACAAGCAGTTTCCATACGGTACAATATTTCTTATTTTAAATACATGTACACTATTTACACATAATACATTTTTATATATATTCCTTATTGTTATAAATTGTACACTTGTTTTTATTTTGTTTTCTATTTTATTTATTTTCGATTATGAATGCCATTTTTTATTTTGTTTTTTTATTTTTGTAGTGCTATTGTTTTATTTCCTAAATTGTTTTGTTTTATGTATTTGCTAGTTGCAGGCAGAAGATTTTGATATTCATAACTTAACTCTTTAAGCATGGTTAATGATTGAGTAATGACCATAGGCATGTGTACCTATACCATCAGCATCAATCACTCTTTTATCATCACTAGGACACAAAGCAATTTTGTTTAGTCTTATAGATGATATGTCATGTTGTTTAGAAGCGATAATGTTCATTGGTATTCTTTTTACATTGTTTTTCATGACACAATCCTTATAATCTTGAAAGCTTATACAATTTTTGACAACACCTCTGTTAATACCTTTAATCTTTTTGATTTCTTTACCATTTATGTCTAAAGCGTACATTTTAGCTCTAAGTCCAACAAATGCTTTTATAATTTGTCCACAAGCCTCGTCTTTAAATTTCCCCAACGTTTTCTTGTTTGATGTAGAGTAACATATGTGATTAGTAGGATAATCTGATGTGTCCAGGTGTTCTAGGAAATCCAACTTGTCTTGATATACATCTGGGGTGTTAACCAAATAAATGAACGAGTCGGTATCCATATACATGAGTTTAAGATTGTTCATTCCATAATAGGGTAGCAGGACATCATAGTGGTGGGAATACATTAGAGTTTTTGAAATATCCAGTATACACATTCCAATATATATAGGCTTATTGAATACAATGTTACGTTTAGCCATGTGGAAAGCAGCTAGGTTAGGACCATACATTGTTCTGTCGATGAATGTTGGTTTAGCTATTAGCTTTTCTGCCTTTTTGCTGTCAGTCACAAGGCGTATGTCTATTCTTTTACGGATATTTTCCATTGTTTTCCCAAAAATGGCATTGTTGAATAATTTGTACAGATTTTTCTCAAAATCATTTTTGGCTTGTTTTCGAAGGTTGTTATTAAAATCAACGTATGCCTTTAACCAAGGTCTTTGTTTAAACTTTAACACACGATGAATTTTTATCAATTTTATTCCATGATCTAAAGCCTGTTTTAATGCCATGTAGTGAACAACATATCGCCTTCGATTTCCAAGATGAGGAATTAGTTTTTTCAGAGACGAATCCTTAGGTTGTGTACACTCTGGTAGGAAAGGTAAATCGTTGTGTAGATCATGAAGGTCAGATGGGTAATCAACATCAACGTCTAGAATGTATCCCACAGGATCGTCTTTCTTTAGTTTTTCTAGATCAACAGTATCTAGAGAAACCCACTGAAATCCACCATAAGGAAGGGAGTGACACATAGCCCACCCGTATTGGTTGTTGGCATCATCATAGGTAATAAACTGCGATGGTTTCTCAGAATCATAGGTTTCCATGTATTTATTGTTAGCTTCAGCATACCGATGAGACACCTGGCATATGCCTCCACGTATTCCAGACTCGATTAAAAGAATCTTATCGTAATCCTGTAGCAATTCCAGTTCAATGCCTGTGTAAAGGAGCATTGCCTCGAAACTTAAACCAGGCGAAGTAAAAAAAGTGTGCAGCATCCACTCGGTGTGTTTCTAGTGCTTTGTTTCTAAACGTTTCAAAGCTGTCTGCAAGAAGGAGTACATCTGAAGTTAGGTAGAGGTCACTATATTCCCCTAGAGTTTTAATGTTGAACTGATTCCAGACACTTTTGGCATGTTCATAGTCTTCTTGACTAACATCTTCTTGACTTAATTTGTTAAAGAATGCCTCTTTTGGAGGTAAACACGTTTCACTTAACTTTATTTACTGTTATTTCTTGTCCTAGAGACTTGAAATTTATTTTGGGGGTAGAGGGGGTCAAGACCATTCATTTATGTCAAACAAATTTTTTTGAGAACTCTTTAGTTTCTAAATTATAAAAATTTCAAAATTGACCTTTTTCCAAAATAATGTAAAAATAAAAACGTTTTATTATAATAATAAAGGACATAGAGGCCATTATTTTAAGCCCAATGAACACATTTTTGAATGTTTGGTTTTATGAAAAATCGCCTACTTTCCCAATTGAACTTTTTTCATTTTTGTCCCACATACCTGGAACTTGGTTTACAAGTAGAGGGGATAGAGACCATTCATTTATGTTAAACAAACATTTTTGTAGAATTCCTAGTTTCCAAAATAGTGACTATTTTTCAAAAATAATTTTCTTTTGTCCTAGAAACTTGAAAATTGGTATGGTGTTAGAAGAGGTAAAGACCATTGATTTATGTCAAACAAACTCTTTAGTAGAATTCATAGTTTTGGAAATATAACCCATTTTTCAAAATTTTATTTTATTGTCCTAGAGACCTGGGACTTGGTACGACGGTAGAGGGGACAAAGGCCATTCGTTTATGTCAAACAAACGTTTTTGTAAACTTTTTAATTTTGGAAATATAACCCATTTCGGAAATATGTTTTTGGAAAATTTGAAAAATACACTATTTTTGGACTGAGAGTGGTATAGAGGTAGGTGTTGGAGTTAACATATGTCTTTTCAGGATTTTTAGATTAATGACATAGCCTACTTTCCAAATATTTTTAGAAAAATTTGAAAAATACACTAATTTTTTTGACTATGCATGGGATAGAGGTAAGTGTAAGAGTTGAGAGTCATTGATAAATCTTAGAGTACTTTGGATTTTTTTTTTGAATTTTGTGTGTTGTTGTTGTTGTTGCTGCTTACAAACATGGCTGTAAGCATTTTGCAGCCATAAAAAAGGACTGACATACTTTCCAAGACCAAATAATAAGCCCCCACAAGCAAGAGCAAATATGAAAGAGCTAATACAAAAGCCAACAAAAGCCAACAAAAAAGCCAACAAAAGCCAACAAAAGCCAACAAAAGCCAACAAAGGCCAACAAAAAAGCCAACAAAAAACTGACCAAAAAAGCCATGTAGCATGTTGGTAGTTGAGTGAGTTGTCATATTGACCGATAGATAGCAGGCTGGTAGTTGAGGAATATTGCTATCGACCGCTAGATAGCATGCTGGTCGTTCAGTGAGCGAGTGTTGAAATGGAGCGCTAGGTAGCATGCTGGTCATTCAAGTAGTTCTCATAGTCACTGCTAGATAGCGGCAACATACTTTGCGTGTTGAATTTGACTATTTGGTAAAGTTTTACCGAGTGAAAACGTGCTCGTATATGCTGTGTATTTAAATTTATTATACAATTAACTACTAAGTGATTAGAACTAACATGTATAGCCTTGTGTAGGGAATATAGAGGGCCTTTAGCAAACAAAAAAAAAGACTGTCTAACACATGAGTGTACAGCCTTTTGATATGCAGTAAGTACCTGATAACCTTGAGTATGGTGTAAGAATATGTTCAGTTGACTACTACCTGTCGCAGTGTTTACATTGTGAAAGACCGTTGAAACAACCAGTCTTTAGCTTTGTCATAAGCAGTGAGCAGCTGTTACCCTTAACCAGGGGTACATTATAGGACCCTTATCAAGAATATCATCAGTTGACTACCACCATTCACAGTGACCACATCGTGAAAGATTGTCAAAACAACTATTGTACAGCCTTGTACTACACAGTAAGTAGCTGTTGGGCTTGACTATTGTATATTAGAGAACCCTTAGCAAGTATATAATCAGTTGACTACTACTTGTTACAGTGTGAAAGACCGTCTCACTGTCCAGTCTACAGCCTTGTCATACGCTGTAAAGAGCTGTTGGTCTAGACTAGGGGTATATTAGAGGACCCTTAACAAGAATATCACCAGTTGACTACTACCTCTCACGGTGTTCACATCGTGAAAGACCGTCTCACCGACCAACCTCTAGCCCTGTGATACGCAGTAAGCAGCTGTTTGCAGAAATCAACATTCATAATGGAAGAAGCCATTCCTAGCTATATGTGTAAAGAGTGTGGAAAGACTTTTCTTCGAGACTATCATAGGAATCGACATGAAGTATCGTGTGGTGAATTTCATGAGTGCAAGACCTGTGGTAGTACATTCAACAATGCCTACAATGGACGTCGTCATGAAGAATGTTGTAACGTTGTGTCTGCAGCTAAAAGACAAAAAGCAGAGCCTACAAAACATTACCTACTGTCATTGGTCCCTGACAAAAATGGACTTATTGAATATGAGACATCTTTTGAAGGTCGACTTAAATCCTATTTCATTCGTTGCGATACGTGCAAGGATTTAAATTCATACCTTAAAGAGTCCAAACAGCAAATAATACAAGCTATGCAGAAAGAACTAGCAATGCACAAGTCGATAAAAGTTAATCTTGTGGCTGAATGTAGATTCATTCATACATCTACCAATGAAATTACAGATCGTGCATTTAAAACACGAAATCAGGCCCTATTTTTGGAAACGGACTTAAGTAGTTTCTTGGAAACACAATTTACAAAGTTAACTACGGAAATGGAGGAATCTGAGCTAAAAGGCAGTAATTGGGCTTTGTTAGCAGTGGAAGGAGTACGATTGAAAATAAATAAGTATAATCCCTTGCGTGGAAGCACATATATTCCATTATCAGCAGCTATACAAGCAAGAAAAGCCTGCATTAATCCTGAAAACAAAGAATGCTCATCGCATTAGTAAATACAAGGACCTGGACAACAAGTATGATTTTTCTGTAATATCGTTTCCTACATCGCTAGCTGACATTCCCAAATTTGAAAAAGCCAACGATATATCCATTAATGTATTTGGATTGGAACAAAACAATAAACTGTTCCCTCTAAAGGTTGTGGATCAAGAGCTGCAAGACCATCGTGACCTCCTTCTGCTAAGTTCATCATCCGGCCAGAACCACTACGTCTTTATCAAAGATTTTGATAAACTAGTAAGACATCAGATTACCCGCTATGAACATAAAATATATACGTGTAAACGGTGTTTTACACACTTTGATAATCGATATGGTCAACAAGGAATGGAAAAATTGAAAGAACATAGAGCTTTGTGTGTCCAGCATGACATTGCTAGGGTTGAAATGCCTATTAAAAACCCCATTGTCAAATTCTTAAATGTTGAAAAAATGCTGAGAATACCTTACGTTATCTATGCAGATTTTGAAAGTATACTCTTACCCTATCAAACATGTTTACCCAATCCTAAAGCAAGTTATACAGTGCCATACCAGAGTCATGTTCCTATGAGCTTTGGTATATACGTTAAACCCTCACCTGCTGTGGAACACATAAAGACAAACCTTTCAAGCCAACCTGTTATTTATCGTGGACCTGACGCTGCAGGAAAGTTTATGGACTGTTTGATCTCAATAGCTAATGAAATTGATCGACTTTACAGCTTAAATGTTCCAAAGGCCTTAACTCAGGCTCAAGAAGCAGAGTTCCAATGTTCTGAAACCTGTTATTTGTGTCAAAAACCATTTACCCAACAGGACTGGAAAGTTCGAGACCACTGCCATATTACAGGGGAATACCGTGGAAGTGCTCACAATAACTGTAATTTGAGGTGTAAAACACGAAACCCCGTTCCTGTGTTTCTACATAATATGAGTGGCTACGACGCAAATTTCATTGTAAAGCAATTGGGATGTACTACTGAGAGAGTGGATGTTATCGCTAACTCCAAAGAAAAGTACATTTCCTTTACCAAATATGTAGGAAATGTTAAGCTTAGATTTGTGGATACGTTTCGGTTAATGCCGAGTAGTTTGGAAAACTTAGTTTCCAACTTAACATCACACTCTGAAACAGACAACAATGCTCATGACTCGTAAAGGGGTATTTTGTTATGACTACATTGACTCATGGGAAAAGTTAAGTGAAACGTGTTTACCTCCAAAAGAGGCATTCTTTAACAAATTAAGTCAAGAAGATGTTAGTCAAGAAGACTATGA